>OY294060.1:59900302-61150302 GCA_958510865.1 Myrrha octodecimguttata | reverse complement strand
CACTGCGCATGCCACGCCTCTAGCCGCACCACGGAGATTTTCTTACATCGGCCAACTAGATGAGCCGAAACGACTTCCACCGCAATCTGCAATCTCAGTTATTAGTGCAACGTTTAAGTGACCGTTAGGGCTTCATGATGACTTCGGCAGCAGCGACTCCGCTACAGTACTGCCAACAGAACAGTGCGCAAACTCAGGTGCGTGTGTTCTTTTGCCGTTCCTGCTTGCCCTGATAGTAATTACTGTAATCATCTCGGAGACCCTTTTATTAACGCTTACAATTTTATTAGAGCTATCACTGGTTTTGTGTTGATGTCGATTTAGTATAGTGCACGTCTACAAGTTTTTGCGGAAGTGGTTTTGATCATGACCTGACTATAGGTTTTTTGAGTTTTCGATTCATCCACTTTGGTTTGGTATTGAGTGTTGAATTTCTGTCGTGGTAAATTTTTCACTGTTTTTTTTCTTTAAAAATAAATGATCCTATTTTTTCGATAGGATTCGGTTTATTGAATTTCTTGCCCAATTTTTTCACATTTGTTCTTCTATTTTCTAAAAGTAGAGGCAATTTCTCCAAATTTATTATTGTTGAATGTTTTTATGTGTCATAATTTAGGGGTGCCCCCCGCCCCCAAAATATATTGAGTTTTAAGTTATTTTTTAATAGTTGCAAATTATTCAATTATTGCTTTGAACGGTTATATTTTCACTGTCCCATGATTCCTAATCTTCAAAATTGCTGTTCTAGGTTCTGATTTTTTGGTTTCAATCATTATTTCTGTTAAAAGTGGGTTTTTATTTTGCATTTAGTTTCGAGAAGTTCTTTTTTGAGGTTTATAGTTTTGGTTAGTCCATATCTCAGACTTGACTAATAATAATAATAAATTTAATTTCATTAACTCCTATATTATCCAATTTCCACTTGGATTCGGTTTTAAATATTTATTTTCGAATTTTTTTCCGATTTATTTCGAGGCCCTGAAGTACATTTTTATCTTGCCTTCATATAAAATTCATTCTAATTTTTCCTGAAAAGTTCATGATTCCTACACCTACACTCTTGAATACTCAGTCCGAATATTGTAGTTTCATCCAAATTACTTTTTTCCTATAATTATTTTTTCATCTACATTTCCAATTGTCCCCTGACCGCTCAATATCACATAAGCAGTATATTTTTCTACTCTTCTCACATGAATTTTCAACATATTTATTCGATAAGGACGTACTGATTTTATTAATCATTTATGTGGCATATCAGACATTCTCTTCAAATTCTCAGCACGATAAAGTAGAGCACATTGAACAATTGTAGAAATTAACTTGAAAAAAAAATGTGAGTTCATATTAATTTTATTTTCTATTTGTATTTTCCTCCGTCCATACTTTCTGCTTCTCATACTATCTACTACTACTCTCTACAAGTTTTTTCTGCATTTGTCAATAATTTTACCTGATTTGTTCGTCTCATTTATCGAATAGTCTGGTGAATGAATCATCATCGAATTTATAATCAGAATATTGTAAAAATTTCCATCACTGTCTATTGCTTCGGTGAATTTCAAGATTTGAACGGATAGTTGTAATTTTTTATTTCTCTGTCGAATTGTATTCCAAAACTGAAACTGATATCAGATATCAGATATTCAGAAATCACTTCGAGAACTTCTTTGATATAATATTCCGTTACAAAACTCATCTTCACGGTCAAACCAAATGAGATCTAGATATTATTAGTCGTGAGAACTTCTATGAATATTAATATCTCTCTAAATATCCTGAGAACTTATATACCGCCGGTGTTTCTAAGAATCAGGGGTTATAATAACTTATCCTCGAATGGCGCCTATTTAAAAAGGTGGTTTTAGATTAAACCACCAGCGGCTTTTCTTTAGAATTCCCCAGATGGGAAGTAAGAAACTCACCATCAGGGTATCATCGAGGGTGTTGATATTTTGTTGTCGTTGGAAGACATCTGTTAAGTCCTTCGAAGAAAAGGTCTTGCTATAATCTTTTAATCCCAAGTGTCTGGTGGATTATGACCGGTAGTCCTTAGTATATTGGATTGTACAGAAATTGACAGCTATTTTATTTATGACTCGTTCAAAAATCCCTCAACATCTCCATTTGGTTTCGAGCAAATATATTCTTTCTTCGACTTTTGGTGCTCTAACCATTTTGTTACATTTTGAGTTTTTGACGGTGTATTGAATTCGATTGATGTACTAATGATGATTTTTTCGATTTCAGATGTCACCTCTATTAGTAGGAACCTATCCCAGGTTTTACAGCCACCAACCTTTCGCAATGCAGTCTCAAATATCACCAGCCTCAACAACATCATGTTCGAGCGACGGTTACCTTCCACAAACACCTCTAGAAGTACCTCACACCTCTTTGGACTACACACATTACCAGTCGCCTTACACACACCAAGGGAGCTACCATAGCAACCAGTATTGGTTCCAACATTCTCCACCACCTGCAGATTTAGCCACTAGTGGCTACCAACCTCAACAAATAATGCCAAGTCAACAATACCATTCATACCAATGGCCACAGAACTACATGTCCTCACTTTCGATGAAGATGATGAAATCTGACATTTCCATGACAGATTTGGCGGGGTTAGGTTCAAAGGCAAGAAGATGCATCAAGTGCCAATGTCCCAACTGCATCAACGAAGAAAATGGCCTTAGGAAACCTGCGTCCAAGAAGCTACATATCTGTCATTACCCAGGTTGTGATAAGGTTTATGGAAAAACGTCCCATCTCCAGGCACACCTAAGGTGGCATACTGGTGAAAGACCCTTCGTATGCAACTGGCTTTTCTGTGGAAAACGGTTCACGAGATCAGATGAACTACAGAGGCATCTTAGGACACACACGGGTGAAAAAAGATTCGTTTGCAGCGTTTGCACCAAGAGATTCATGAGGTCTGACCATTTAGCAAAACACCTGAAAACGCACAAGAATTCCAAGAAGTCACCATCACCAAGTCCACCTGCAAGTAACGCTGCAAGTGAGCAAAATATCAAAGTTCCGGTTAAAAGTGAAAATGCAGGAAATCAGTACAACGTTAATTTTATGAGCACTCCTCAAAATATGTACAGTAACTATCAAACAATTTTCTCGTGATAATAGTTGTTTAGTTTAGGTGTAGATATATTTTTTATGAAATTGTATATGAAAAAGCGACTCAGTGAATATTGAGGGACCATTGTTGATATTTGTAAATTTTGTACAGAGAATAAATGAAGAAAATGTATGCTCATATTTGTTCGATTCTTTAAAAACAATTTGTCCTGTGCAAGTGATGTATAACATCCAAAAACACCATGATAAATGGCAAGAAAAATAAAAGTGGTGATGTCCAAAATCACAAGATCCTTTGTCGCTTGAGGATCATTATCTTCCTTTGTAATCCTAAAATAGAAAAGAAATGAAAGAGAAACAGAAGTTGAGAGGCAGGTTCAGCATTGTTTGATTTATTAACTTTTGGGTTCTGTCTGCGAACAATGATTTATTACAGGGTTTAGACTTGAGCTCTATACCTATTCTTCAATACGGTCTGCGAATTCCCTTGGGAGAAACCACTATTATTTATGTTTAAAAAAATTGGCGATGTTCCAAGAGATATATATGAAAAACTAGGTTTGTGGTATACAGTGCGCGTCAAAATTATGGAACAAATGAATTTTCACAGAAGAAAATCCTGAAACAGGTGAATTTTTGTTTCACTTTTACCAAATTTATATGCATTTTTGAAGGATTTTTGTTGCACCCTGCGCCATCCCCATCAACCCTCTGAATTTTTTGAATGGGGAAAGTGGGTCATATGGTACTTTGTTGGCGAGGTCTTTGTATCTTCTTTACAGGCATGCAGACATTTTCAAGAAAATTTTTTTTTTTTTTGAAAAATTAGTAACTTCAAAGAGGTTTTCAGTTTGTGCACTTTGCCATGGCTCATTTACCTTGAGACGATAGTACCTGATGAAATTTGTCACCGAATGAAAGTCGATCATCACAGTTTTGTTCATGCACAACTTTCAACCCCTAGGAACTCTTTAATGGAGAAAAAAAATGGAGAGGGTTGAAGGGGTTGAAAGTCGTAGATGAACAAAACTGTAATGGTCGACTTTCAACCGGTGACAAATTTCATCAGGTACCATCGTCTCAAAGTAAATGAGCCATGCACATACTGAAAACCTCTTTGAAGTAACTAATTTTTCAAAAAAAAAAATGTTCTTGAAAATTTCTGCACGCCTGTGAAGAAGATACAAAGACCATGCCAAAAAAGTATCCCATGACCTACTTTCCCTATTCAAAAAATTTAGAGGGTTGATGGGGATGGCACAGGGTGCAACAAAAATCCTTCAAAAATGCATATAAATTTGGTAAAAGTGAAACAAAAATTGACCTGCTTCATGATTTTGTTGCCGAATATTTTTCTTCCGAGAAAATCAATTTGTTCCATAATTTTGACGCGCATGGTATGAAACTTTTGATTGAATCTTGCAAAAATGTTGACATTCGATTCCGAATACTCTGTCATATTTAATTCTTGAGATATTCTAGAAGAATGAAATCATTCAATAGGAATTAATGGTTTAGAAAATTAATTGATCATTCATTTATCCTCTAAAATGCTAAGGAATCGATAAATCCGTCAACATTCAACACGCAGAGCAATTACAAGGGGAGGACAACAATTAAAGTGGCAGGGATAGTTCGCATTAAGAAGGTGCTGCCACCTGCAGCGGAATACCGAAAGCTTCAGGTACCGTCCGGCTAGATAGATGGCTCTAAGTACGCCGTAATTGAGGGTGCTATTATCTGGGCGGGTTTAAGGCCGCATGGCCGCCCTGAGGAGAGCGGGGAAAGGAAACTTGAAATAAAACAAAACGCAAATTATAGTGTGATTTTATGAAGGCGCGGTGGGGTTGGACAAAGAGGGAAAAGCCAAGAAACAAGTGGCGTAAGAATTAAGTCAGTTCCAATCAAAACATTTGAATGCGTGCATTGTTTCACCGATGAGTTATATATCGTCATCGATTGTTTTCGTCAAACCTCCTACTAGGATTAACTAATCGCCTTTGACTGTGTTCTGAGGTGTGAAAACTGTGACTGTGCGTTCTGTGTGTGTCCTTATTGAATTTTTGGAAAGGGCGACATCTGGTGAAGGTTCAAACTGGACGAACGACAGGATAGGGACAAGGGACATGGATCCCCCGAGATGCTAACTGTAAGTTTCAAGAAATAGTTTAAAGCTCAGCTTCCCATGCTTTTTCTTGCGTCTCTTTTTATCTCAACAAGTGGCCAATGGGAGGAGATAGTTCTGCTTGCTTTGAACTGGTTGCCCTGCTGCGAACCTTATCTGTTATGAGATTTTTCCATGCCAGAGAACGTTGAATGCGTGTTGTACTCGATCCGTCGGACGCTGGAAAAATTCCATGAGATCATGAAGCCTTGGTTGAAATGAACCGAAATTTCTTGTTTCTTTCAGAAAAAATGCTGTTGACTTGAATCTACCTCAAAAATAGAGGAACAGCTAGCGAAGCATCTTTGTAATCTTTGAGCGCCATTAGAGTAGCTTTTGCCAGCACACAAATCCTACATTTGTCTCATGAAAATTCTCTGAAACTATAGGTTTTGTTACAGTTAGTGGTCATAGATTTGTAGGAAACAAGAATAATGAATGTCTGAAAGAAAAGATCATAAAATACTGTTTAGTCTATTTAGCAAGGGCGGTTAGGATAAAGAATTCGAAGGTTGTGTAGTCAAGAAAATCAACTTCATTTCTGAAATATTCTAAATTAATTTCCTGAATGGCAATGTCAGGGAGAAAACCTGATATAAATTGACTATTTGAATGAATAGAATTTCTTCTTTTGCAATTTAGATTGATATTATATCTTGAAATCGTTTCTGCAACAGGAAAAGAGACAAAAAACCAGCAGGGAACAGCGAATAAAATATCCCACATTGAATTTGCTCTCTAACCGGGAGGGGCTTTTGACCAGGTCAGGTACTCAAAGCAATTATATTTCAGAACCTCATAGGTACTAAGAACGCTACAGGCCCCTTGTATTGGGGAATCATAACACATAGATAGACATACGGCCGGTTTCACAAAACTTTGATTGTCCGATCAAGGGCTTGATTGTCAGACAACAGTAAATTTTGTGCTCGATTTCAGTTCATTTTCAACCCGACCATCGAATACGAACCTTAATCAACGAGTTGATCCGGCGTCAAAAGTTTTGTGAAACCGACGGTTAATCATTATGTCCATATTGTCGATAATAGATAAAATCGAATTAACTGAAGTAGTACCTTATTTTTTGATATAAAATTGACAAGTGAAGGATAATTTTTTCGTTATTTGGAATAAAAAAATACTGCCACTGAAGGTTCCTTTTCATAATAAACAGAATTATATAATTACAAAAACCCCGACTAAGGAAAAGAGAGACACAAACTCTAAATAATTCTGTTTAAGTTATTTAGTATACATCGAAAATTTTGAAATATTGCTAGGGGGACAAGAAAATAACTACTTTTATGCAATAATTTTATAGAGTTATTGATATAATTTTAGATTCCGGAACTCGTTGAAATGAAATTAATATCCAACAATGATGTGTGAAAATTAACAAAAATGACTATCACTTAACCTGATGTTATTTTACGATCAGTAGTTGTCAATTGAAATTAATTAATTTTGAAATATAGAAGAAATATTATATTATGTATGTTTCACCTTATATAATATATGAATATCAATTCGAATTTTTTCCTTCATGTTCTTTCAAGGAAAAGCATAGGAACTATACTCATTGCCTCAAATTCGTAAAACTGAGCTGTAATTTAATTTTACTGTACTAAACATATTTTCAAATTCTGTCACTTCTCTACTTTCATTATTCCGTATAGCTACTCAAATTGAATAAGCTTTGAGGATTGATCGAAACCTCTTGGAATTCCGTTATTTCAATGAATACCCAGAACATCAAAGATGAAACAAAAAACATTTTAATGCATTAGCAAATTTGCTTTAAGGTATATATAAAATTGAATGCACAGATCGGAAATTCCTTGTTCCTTGTGATTATTCGTTTTTACTTACATATGTACACTGGCACACTATCATTTTGTCCGAATTCCGTGAGTATCTTCCAGAATAATTTGGCCATCAATCAAATTGCTGTCACTCCTTTATGTAGTATAAAAATATATCATTCTAATACTACACCCACAGGAGTTTAAACCCCTCAAAACATAATTCCTGAACTTTCAATCGTCATATTAATGTGATAATAATTCGAACAGAGAAACTACAGTGCAATTCAACTCGAACAAACTTAAATTGAACAAACTTGAGAATTTTCAATTCACCGAAATTACAAGCTTCAGAATTAAAACAACAGTAGGACGGTCATTAGGGGAGAATATCTTTTTAACCGTTGGAAAATTACAAGTTGAATATGAATTTTATCATTTGTTCTACTGCAAAATGGATAGAGAAAGGGGCGGATGAGAAATTTTCAAGAATATTGAAGTTAAAATCGCTTTATGAATAATTGATCGTAGGAAGATAAATGGTAAGATGATTGTTGAGTGATGATAGAATTATGGTTTTGGATTGTTTAATGTGGTGCAAACAAATTAAATTATCGCTTGAAAATTAACGTTGATGAGAACAAAAACTATTGAATGCATTAATAGGATCAACTGGATATTTTATAACTTTATATGGATTAGTATTCATTCTATCATTATTACCGTAGGTTTTTTTTTGAAATATGTAATATATTCTCATTAAAACGGTTAATTTTTCATACATCGTTAGTATAATTGTGGAGAACTATCTCTAATAAATTTTATTGAATCTCTCAGTAGTTGAAGGAATCACTTTCGATTTTTGCTAAAATAAATTACTAACAGAAAATTTCTTTAGGGGAATCTAAACTTAATAACAGAAAACTTTCAACAACAATAATATACAGGGCGAGTCTTTAAGTTGTACATTAATTTTAACCATAGATTCCTCTCATCAAATGAAACACTTTTATCATTTTTTCAGATTCGGCTCCAGCAAAAAGATACAGGGCTGTTTGAATTTCCAAAGAAAATCAGTTTTTCTATTGTAACTTTGATATGGTGATTCTGAATGAGATGAACTTTAGTGTGAAGTTTTTTATAACTATTACACATATTCTTCAGTAATCACTTTCACTCTACTTTAAACAGTTTCCGAGTTATAGACTCGCCAATTCATAAAAATATGCGAAATTAGCATGAAGAATGCAGATAAAGATCATCTCATGTCATTATAAGAATCTTCAGTCATTTTGAAATACTTATTCTCCTAAAACGCACCGTTTTGCAGATATTCAATGTTGAATATTATAAAATCGGATAAAAATTCGAAAAATTACCTTATATTTATGGATCCACCCCTGATCTAGTAGAGGAAGTTAATTAAGCTGGGTTCACGTTTATCCGGACCATAGAATACACATAAATATTCATCTATTTCGCATAGAACTAATTTAGCTATATGCTATTTCGTGATCATACCACAGACCTAACCATAACATTCATAGACATAGAATAACATGTTATTATAAGTCTAGAGAATACTTTCAGGTTAATTGATTGAATTCATATAATTCATTTATAAATTTCGTGAAAAAGTATTATTATGGAGTTTTCAATATGAGAGTGGGCGAAGATGAAATTGTGTATAATTGTATATTGGAATGAAATTGGATATTGCATGAACATCAAGTTGAAGATCAGTATTTAAACACCAGTGTAGTGAAATGTTTTCCTTGCGATAATATCGCAGAAAGCACCAAATCATAAGAATTAAGTGAGTAAATGAGTCTTCCCAATCTTTTTTCTTTGAATTTCAAACCTTCGATTGGTTATTCTCCGAAAGAGATCACCATAAGGGATGTATGTGGTGAACTCGTAAATAAAGCGCATCTTATTATGGCAATATTGCTACAGTACAATCACGACAATATGAACACAAAAAATTCTGGCTTGTTGATTTTATAGGAACTGTTCATATTTCTGAAGATCAACAAAAATAATTTTGTAACATATTTTCTAGATTGTATTTCTGACTACATGATTTTCATTCATACATGGTACACTTTGAGTAACAAACAGTTGATCGTATGAGAAAAGCCATCAGATTTAAAAAAAACTAATATAAATTATAATGACTGATCTTTGGGGAAGAAAAATTATGGTATTTTAGACTGACTCTCCTTCGCAGTTGATTTCGATAAAACTGCTTTTTTCATGTTTAATTTTCAGGGTAAATATCTCAGTCAAATCCAGAGTATTCTGTTCTGTCTGTTTTGCCCATTTGATGGCTATGTTCAAAGCTTGAACTGCTGGTAGCAATCGCCAGTATAATCCTGTTTTGTGAGCGTAATAGATTTGATGTTTGTTGGATTCATGGTCTTGAACGACTCTCTTCAATTCTACTTCAAAAGAAGCAATGAGATCAGGCTGACTTACCGTTCTTCGAAGCGCTGAAGCCATCCTTCACTTGCTTTGAATTCCGAGCTATTCAAACTAGCAAAAAAAGTCAACGCTTTCTGTTTAATCATTTTCAGAAACCGCCATATTTTCTTTCTGGATCAGTATTTTCAGCATTTATAAAGCTGAGTTTCCATTTCAGGAATTTCCGCCTTTCACTTGCTTTGAATTCCGAGCTAATCAAAGTAGCAAAAAAAGTCAACGCTTTCTGTTTAATAATTTCCAGAAACCGCCATATTTTCTTTCTGGATCAGTATTTTCAGCATTTATAAAGCTGAGTTTCCATTTCAGGAATTTCCGCCCTTTTAGAATGCATTTTTTTGCCGATCTGAATCAACTGTCTACCCTCTCGAGAAATTGTATGTTTTTGTTTTTTCTGGAACAAACCGTTGGTTTAGCAATTCCATATCTCTTATCCAGTAAGGCCAGGTAAGAGTCCTAAGTCCTTTATTGATGTCTTCTAGAACTTGGACTTTCTCATCTTAATTTTCCACACACCATTTCCTTGGTTATAGTATACACGTGAAATAACAATGCGAGGCAACTTGTGAAAGGGCGAATAGATAACTGACGATAAATCGTGAAAACGATTCCATTCCTCTGAATAAAATAGACAAGTTACAACATGTTTATACTAGCGAGATTCTACTTTGTTCATATTTCAGAGAAGTCAATACAAAAAATTCGGTGTTCATATTACGGAGTGGTTCATACGATCGCCTGTTCATATTAACGTGATTGTATTTGCAAACAGAATAGGCCTGATTGAGGGATACATCCCTTCACCTGCGCCATTTTGCAACAGCAGAAACTTGATCTGATATTGATGTCTTTTACAGAGATTTTTGTACTTACAACTCTATAGATCGGCCCGAAAAGAGTTACCTATTTCTGGGATACCCTTGCATCCAATTTAAAACGAAACAGTTTGAACAAAACAGATTATTCACCCATTCATCTAACACTCTCCAGGCGCAGTCTGAACCCAGCAGTTTCTCTGCAGCACTTGTCAATTGTCGCATTGTCCAAAACAGCGAGGCAGGCAGGGGAGCGGTTGAATCTATCCATCCGATGAAATATGCACCAGTTAGTGTGCCGAAAACATTAATCTGTCTAGGAAATGATTATCTGGAATCGGCGTGATATGTCAATGGTCCGATACAGGGTGATCGTGATTGATTATCTTGACCCTGAGTGGCAGAATGACGGATGCAAGTGCTGGTAGATGCGGTTACTAGTCGCATTATTCATAAATCTGCCTCAGCTAGGAGGATTACAGAGGAATTTCGAGGGGGTGAGGAAAAAACTATGAAGGAGCTTCACTTATGAAGGGTTTTCCGATAAGAGGTGTTATTTTGATATGCAAAGAAAAATGCCATTTTTCAATATAAATGATTGGATGTTTATTTCATTATAAAGAAGAAGCTATATCGTTAATAGTGGAAAATTACATCAGGCAAATGACCACCACGACCACGCTTACAGGACCATATCCTTTTAAGGAAATTTTCCATAACCAAATAGCAAATTGGCTGCCCTATGTCCTCGATAGCCTCATGAATTCCATCTTTGAGGTCTTGAATCGACGCTGGGCTATTGGCGTAGACCTTCTCTTTCACGTGGCCCCAAAGAAAGAAGTCGCAAGGTGTTAAATCACAAGATCTCGTTGGCCAATTGTGATCACCTCTTCGAGAGATAACACGGTCCGGAAACTTTTCCCGCAGAAGATCAATGGTTTCGTTGCTTGTGTGGCACGCAGCGCCGTCTTGTTGAAAGTAAACGTTATCCAGATCAATGCCATCCAATTGCGGCCATAAAAATCATTAATCATCTCTCGATCTCTGTTGCTCCAGATTCATTTTCGAAAAAATAAGGTCCAATGCCGCCGGACCATAAACCGCACCAAACAGTCACACGTTGAGGATAGAGAGGCTTTTTAAACAATAACTCTCGGGTTTCCCGAGCCCCGTATGCGACAATTTTGCTTGTTGACGAAGCCACCGAGGTGGAAATGGGCCTCATCACTCAAGATGATTTTTCGATGGAATTCCGGATCATTTTCATGCATTTCAACGACCCAATCAGCAGAGACACGACGTTGTTGATGATCGGCCGGTTTGAGTTCTTGTGTTAACTGAACTTCATAAGCCTTAAGACCCAAATCTTTATGCAAAAAACGGTGCAATGACGTTTGTGGAATGCCTAATTCCAAAGAACGACGAGGAATGGACAACCTGGGTTTTCTTCAACACTTTCGGCTACAGCAGCAATGTTCTCGGCTGTTCTTGAGCGACGTGCACGGGTTTTATTCTTCACATCACTTACTTGTCCCAACAGCTCGAATTTTTCTACCAATTTCTTTATTCCGGTTCGACAAGGTGCTTCACGACGACCCAAAAATGTTCGAGTTTTACGAACCGTCTCTGCCAAATTTTCACCATTTTTATAGTGAATTTCAATAATTTCAATGCGTTGTTGAAGCGTGTATCGTTCCATTTTTATTAATGGCGTAGTTTCTATTTGTCAAATGTCAAAAAATGACAGCTATCCTTCAGATGACGATCATCATTGGGGATTAAAATGGCTCCTTGTGTTCTACTGAGAAACATCCAGCCGATCGAAAACACAATAACTTTCAGAAGAAACAACTTAGAAACTCGATATTCGAAGGGGGTGAAATGCACCAATTATAATTGGGTTTATCTGTAGAATATATTCTACAGATAAACCCATTCAAGATTCCATTTTCATAATATTTCCAGAAATAGGTACATATTGGATCGAATTGAACCCTTGTATGGGAATGAAGAATGATAGTTTGAAGCTTCATGCAGAATTTTATGAGAATCACATGGAAAAAAGATTGCCAAGTCTTTACATCAGAAAGTAAAGGTGCGATTGGCGGGGTCAATACGTGGAAAGTTTACCGCGTAGGCAACGAATTTGAATGACATGATCATCACGAAATTTTGCATCAAGTTGCATATAAGTATTTTGTAACTATGTTCTCAGTTTCATCCCGATTGAATCCGTATTTTTTGAGTTATTTCGGAAATAACAAAGATACCGAGGAAAAAACACGAAATTTGAGATATTTTTTCCGATTATCTCCAAAAATTGGAATGTAGTCAAACTGAGATTTGATACACTGTTGTGGGGTATGGGGTTCAAAGTATTCGCAAAATTAATTCGAAATCTGATAAAAAGTTTCTGAAAAAAATTTTTTTTCTAAAAAAATTTCGGAAATTTTTCTTCGAAGACTATTATAACTACACGATTCAGCACAAAATTGAGCATAAGCATTTTTCAAAGCAGTTGGCAAAATTCATCATGATGAGATTAGTATTTGCCGAGAAATTCCGAAAATAATAACGATATCGAGAAAAAACATAAAAAAGGACATTTTTTTTAAATTTTCTGACTACTGGATCAACACGAAATTTTTTACTGAATTGCTAGTTGGAACTCTCGAACTACATACAAAGTTCAAATCTGAATAGGTCATTACTTCATGAGATATCGAGGAATTAACCTCAAAATTTCAAATCGATTCAACTCTGAAACTATTCGAAAGATTTCACCTGTTAATGAACTCGACCAAGATATTTCGACAACAAATCTGATCTGGAAATTTCAAGGCGCTAGGTCCATTCCTTCGAAAGGTAGAGTATGCACATTCGGACGAACAGACTGATGGTCGGACGGACGGAACCAGATATATTCTTCAGGATGTTCAACCCAATCGTTTAAGACCATTTTCGGCTCAAAATTCGTAATTACAGACATGTTTAGGAAACGATAATGCGCAGTTCCCACAGAACAAGGGCGTAAACTCCAGTATCGCTTCACTTATACAGAGAGAAAGAGTATTTTTGCTGACGGGGCACCATACATGTATACTTGGCCCGTTTGCATTTACTTTTCTAATACTATAATGGAATTTCTTTACACCAACCACATGGCTCAATATTCAAAAGTTTGTATTGCGTTTGACCCGAAGAATATAATTATTCAGGTCAATTCTGGTTACATATTGCTATGAACCTTGCTATTTTAGTCATATTGCTATCTTTCTCATTCATAGCAATGGCTATAATATGAAGTATTCTGTTCCGAATTTTATAGCAATGTGTGTAATGAATTTTGTCATAGCAATTTGCTATCATGGACTTCCATAATTGGTGATTTCAGAGCTGACAACACTGTATATTGTACTTTAGAGCTACAAGGATGAAAAAAATAACCCTACTTCGAAGACATCTCGTGAGTTTCAATGTTTTCGCACACATAACTTCTATCTACGGTTTTCGTTATTCATGTTAACACACGAAACAGAAAAACCAATTAAAGCCAAGTTGACCAATAGCCAATTTCCTGGATACCAATAGAATATTGGTCACCAGAAATCAAATGCAGCATTTTATTCAGGTATTACTAACACGAAATTCGATGAACTTTTCTGTTGACAACTTGAGGGGATTGCTGTTGTTGAGATGATCAGAATAATCATCCCAGCTGTGTCCACTATGCCGGTATTTTAGTCTAAGAAATTTCCTCAAAATTAAATATTCTAGAGAACATTGAACACATTTCCATTAGCACATACTCCTCTATTTTCAATATTTTGTAATTCTCGGGAGAAATAATATTGAAACAAATGGATCTCTGCAATATTCCCTTTCTAACTTATCTTGTTATCAAGCATAGCAAGTACTATTTTGAGGTTGCTAAGATAGCAATATTGATAGCAAGATTCTTGTTAAAGTGACATATCATATTGCTCGGAATCGACGATGAGAATACCAATATTTCTGATCTTGTTATGGTAGCAAAATCTTTTTCCTGGCAATATTGCTATTTGCAAACAGAATATGCCTGATTGAATACGTCTGAGAAATATGCACAGTCTCCTTTTGAAGCAACATCTCGATTGAAACACGACTGAGAATATTCTTGATGAATTAAAGACTCGAATACGTATTTCTGAACTTTTCTATAATAATTACGCTAATTCATAATCGACTGATGTAAATCATGCCATAGTAAATTCAGCACCTTCTCAGAAGTAACTAAACTTTATCTAGAGCACCTGCAACTCTGTAGGAGATTTTGCCTTTCCAAGCAACTTCTCTTTACTGGTATTTCGAATACCAGTGATTATTTTAATTATTGCAACAATTTCCGCAGTAATGGTGAAGTTGCATCACGCAACCTCCTACAGAAGCTTTGATTGTTGGAATAAAAATTCCAATTCCCTTTGGCGATTGATCTGTTGCAAAAATAGACATGCACATTCCTTGCCTTTGCTTGTTTATCCGGTGTTTTTTTTCTGTGCGCACGTTCTAGGAAACAGCGTGCTATCGTTTTGCGAAATGTCTAAAATTTTCGAACTCTTCGCGAAAATGGCCGTCCATTTCGACGATAACTTGAAAACGATAACAGCTAGTGAGTTGAACCTTTTAGCGTATCAAAATGCGCCGACTGAGTTCGGCAATGGGACAAATAATACTCATTTGAGTTTGTGAGGTTATTTCCTCATTTTCTGAGGAACTACCTATGAAACCAAATTGAAGCTTGGTAATGGGTTGAAGAATACTAACGCACAACTGCTTGTGAAGTTTGTTGGGATCTTAACATTTGTAAATTTTCAAAAAAAATGTTTGCGAGAATTTTCCGAAATTATTGTTGTAATTTTTTTCTTTCAGAAACTGTTTATCGGATTTCAACGAGATTTTGCAAAGACCTTCGAGTGAATATTTCACAGAATTCCAGTTTGATCCGACTTTAATTGAAGATATTGGGAAAAAATATGTCCAATGTTGCGATTTATCCTGGTATAGTTGGTATTTCTAGAATATTTCAAAAATCTTGATCGGATCATGTTGAAACTTGGTTACTAGTTAGCAAAGGCTGATAAACAAATATTATGATCGTCCCATTGGAACAAGCCAAAAAAAAATTATTGAAAAATTTCTAGTGAAAGTTCTGGATAAAATTTATTTCACATCAATCAATAAATTTCAAGTCGATCCTGTATGTTGTTTTGAACATATCTAAAATTTTTGAGATATTGGTATGACGATTTAATAATTAAAATGAAAATCAACTCGACAAGATCCGTATTTTTACGCGCTTGTTCTGGGAAACAGCGCGTTGTCATTTCGTCACGATGTCTGTAATTTTCGAATTTTGAACCGAAATTGGTCTCAAACGACTAGGTTGGACTGATGAAGAATCCGAGGTTAAAATTGATTCTGTCCGTCCGGCCGGCCGTGTGTGCTGTAACCCTCGAAAAAAAAAAGGACCTAGAGTCTTGAAATTTTCAGGTTAGGTTAAGATCCTAACTATCTCGGTTAAGTTCGTTAATGGGCCAAATCTGCCGAATGGTTTTTGTGCTACAGCTATTTGAAATTTTGATTTTACAATAACTCGAAAAATATTTATCTGAATAAAATGAAACTTGGTTCGAAGATGAAAAGTGTCAATAAAATGAATTATCCATGGAAAATTGGAAAAAAAATTTTTTTTGTTTGAAAATTTTCTTATTTCATTAAAATTTCACTGAAATTTCCAAGTCACCATTTCGCAATGTGAACAAGCGCGTAAAAGCTGCTGAATTCACGTCAGTGCTTTTCTAAATTTTTTCCTTAATATAATGCGGTATCCCTGAGTGGATTTCACCAATTTATGAATTCGGCCTGCTATACAAATATCTAGTCTCTAAGATGTTCTTTTCCGAATTTGAAGTGTTTAAAATGGGTGTTAGGCCGAAAAAATTCAAGAAAAGCGCATAAATGACAGCTTGAAGGTTCATACAGAATTTCACGATCATTAGGACACGTCGAAAAAGAATTTTTTAAGATCATAATAATCAATAAATACTAATTCAATCATGATCAAACTTGGCAGGTAGTTTGAAAATGCTGATGGGCAACTTTATGCAAAATTTCGTAATCGTTACAACAATTCGAACAAGAAATTTAAAATTTTTCTCAATTATTCAATTTTCCTCGATCTGATCAAACTATAGTATGGAAAATTGAATACTTGAGAAAAAATTGAAACTTCTTTTTCGAATTGTTCTGATGATCACGAAATTTTGCACAAAGTTGTCTATCAGCATTTTTAAACTACCTGCAACGTTTCATCATGAATGAATTATTATTTCTTGAGCTATTCTCCAGAAATTATGATCTTATCGGACTGAAATTTAGTACACTGTTGTGAAATAAGGAGCACAATATAATATACAGTTTCCGAAGAAATGGTCCTTTTCGATAAAAAATTTGACAAATTTTTTTTGTCGAATTTATTGACATTACAATCCCAACAAATTTCGGTAAAAGTTGCCCGTCGGTAAGCTTCAGCTGACTGCCAAATTTCAATCCAATCGCTTCCGTAGTTTCTGAAATATCAGGGAAATAATGTCAAAAATTCAAGTTACTATAACTCCGAAATTATTTGGCCGATATGACCCATTAAGGCTTGCTCTCTTCGACAGTTATCGTGTCGGAGCTGGACGTAGAATCGATTTTGACATCGGATTCGTCATCGGTGAGTCCAACCAAGTCGTTTGAGACCATTTTGGAAAAAAAATTTTAAAATTATGGTCATTTGGACAGAACGATAGGGTACTGTTTCCCTGAACATAACTTATTGAAAATAAAGATCTTTGTTCAAAACCCATATCTACTTGAAAATATTCATTCCAATGTGGTAACACCCATTCAAGTACCCACAAAACCCATACCTTTTCCGAATGAAAACAGTTTCCGATATTCCAATTATATGTCTAATTATATTCACTCATGAATTCGTAATAAAAATTGAAATATCTCGATCAACATTACCTGATTGTAAAACATCGATTCGAAGGTTCAATGCAAAATTTCGGGTCATTCAATTAGATGCATATCAGATTCAATTATCACTGTCTAAGTATCTTTGAATATCCCCTAACAGGTTGCATATTTGCCATCAATACCGTTCCCCTATACAGAATGACCTCAAACACTGCATACAGACAGTGTTTACCCCGTCAGATCTCAGCATTCCAGTTAAGTGGTCCCTGACCAAGCAAGCTCAATTATTTGCACGATACCTCTCCATGCAGGTATAACAATGTTGTTACAAGTTATCAGTATTGCATTTTGGCGTAGTTTGTGTGTTTATTCCGACCACAAATATGCGTGCTAGAAATTGATTATTTCACAAGGGTTAAATGTTCAACAATTTATGGACTGTCATAATGGCGAAGTGACTCAATTTTAGGGTATAAAGGAAAGCAAACCTGCTGTACACGGTCGTTTTCCTGGTGCAGTGAGGGAAGGACATAATATGGCATGTCTGCATAAGGAACGTTGAAAATGTGTATACTCCATTCAGTTTTATAAACTATCCCGGTTGGCCATGACATTCTACACATTTCACCGTGTATATTTTGAAAATGTTAGGTTATAGTCATTTTCCTGTCAGATAACTACGCAACGTTGTCCTCTCTACATAGAGGTCGTAGTAATTACGTATTTTTCAAAATGTGAATTTGGGAAAAGAATGGATTCGAGAAACTATTATATGAATTCCATAATTCCGACGACCTGGCGAATGTTGAAGAAACTTTTTTCTCTGTTAACAATGGATATATTATATAAACATGGTTGGAAGATTCAGTTATTCTATTTTCTTGCACGGAAATCAGGAATCAAGTGTTGAAATTTTACTGAAAAATAATGGATAGAGTAGTCCGTTACTTTGTTATGTCATCCTGACATAATACATGTCACAAGTTTTTCACTTTATTCCCGATATTTTATTAGATTTCTAGTTCGAAATGAACAATTATGGATCTATGGGAGATGATTCCCCAATAAAGGGGCCTGTAGCGTTCTTCGTTTATCTGAGGATCTGAAAATCATCGCTTGGAGGACTGAACCTGGTCGAAAGACCCTCTCGGTCATGAGCAAATGTAGGTGATATTATTTACTGCTTCCTTCTGGTTTTCTGTCCCTCTTTCTGTTTCAGATATTATGTCAAGATATTTTGTCGAAATGAATTCAAGATGACGAAAAAATTATTTTCAAATGAAAAAGATGCCATCCATCTTCTATAAACAAATTACTACACTTATGCGGGGAGACAGAATTTTTCCTGAGGTTTTTATCTGTGCTCTTGTATCATACGCAAATATGTATGGTACCCCGTTTACATTTCCTCTGCTAACACTGTGATATATCTTAGAATGCTCGTTCTCAAAAGAATATATATATATAGTTCATTCGAAGAAAAAATGAAAGTACTCGAATAACCCTGCAGTAAACTTCTAAACGAACTAAAAAACTGTTGGAATTCCCTACTAATTCTCAAGAAATAAGTCTACGAAACATTTGAATACCTTGTTGAACAACTCGAAATACTCCAGTCTGAAAATGTAGTAGTACTACAAAACCTGTGTCACCTAAAAAGAACTAACTCAATTTTCAAAGTTCTTGGGAATCTATGGGATACATTGGGTTTTCACCCACATACGTCGACAATGTTGGATAGCTTATGATAAATTATTGATTGCAAATTATCCAATTCTACATAGCACTTCCTGATACTTTGTCTCTACTCCTTCAAAACTACCTTCGTGTGATGATTATGTTGAGATTGAGAGTAGAAATTGGCATTTGATAACGTCTCAGAATTATTTTGACATTGCCGATATTCCACGAGTGCCAACCTTCGTCAGTTTTGAGTAAAAAAACTTGATAGACCTAAATCATGGCCAACCGGGATAGTTTATAAAAGTGGATAGAGTATATATACTCCATTCACTTTTATAAAGTCCCGGTTGGCCATGATTTAGGTTTATCATGTTTTTGTAACTAAAACCAAGGCAGGTTGGCGCTCCTGAAATATCGACAATGTCAAAATAATTCGACGCGAGGTTGCCAATTTCTACTCTCTTTCAATAAAAAATAACAATTCAGCTTCAGCCATAATAAACTAATAAATTAACATTTCGCTTTGATTGTATTGTATTGAGCCTTAAATAGGTGAATTGAACAAATTCCTCAACGAATAATTTCAAAAGTTATATATTTCCTGGAATTGTTTCGATAGAAAGCAGTACATTGAAAATGAACTTGGTATATCCTATGTTGGCAGAACATTGAATTTTTATGCACGAAAATAACATGAATTATACAATGTCTCATTCAATGCTATTTTTTCTAATATTTTAGGAATTGATTTTTTCTGGGAATTGAATATTTGAGTTGACTTCAAAGTATGTCCATAAAACATAATTCCATATCTTGCTTTTGACTCGAGTACTGCATGATAGGTAGTTTTCATGGAGAATTTATCCAGATATCTTGTCATTACACCCAAAGATAACAGACTGAAGTTAAGCTGCATCCCAGTTTAGAAATATGTTGATCTCAATCCAGTGTATGTATCATTCACGTAGATTCCCAAGACCTTCGTAAATGGAGTTAGTTCTCTTGAGGTTATCTGTGACACAGGTTTCGAAGTACTACTACATTTTCATACTGGAATATTTCATGTTGTGCAACAAGGTATTTAAATGACTTCTGTAAGCTTATTTCTTGAGAATTTAGAAAAGTAGGGAATTCGAAGTAACGGACTACTCTATCCATCATTTTTCAGTAGAATTCCAAAACACTCGATTCTTGATTTCCGTACAAGAAAAAAGCATTACTGAATCTTCCAACCATGTTTACACACGTGAAATATTTCCAATATTAACAGAGAAAAAAGTTTCTCCAACATTCGCCAGGTCTTTAGAATTATTGAATTCACATAATATTTTCTCAAATTCATTACTTTCCAAACATAGATTGACATTTTGAAAAATAAGTGAATTCTACGACCTCTTTGTAGATAGGACAACGTTGTTTAGTTATCTGACAGGAAAATGACTATAACCTAACATTTTCAAAATATACACGGTGAAATCTGTCAGGATGTCATGGCAAACCGGGATACTTTATAAAAGTGAATGGATTATACAAGTGCAGCCAGACGAAACCATAGAATTCCAAATCAGAACACGCAGCACATCCAAAGACGTCCTTAGACGTCGAAGGTCGCCAATGGAACAGTTCACAGAATCTAATAACCGGCATGCACGATATCCTGCAGCAATTATAAAAATTATGTTACGTTAGGTAATTTGGCTATGTGAAGCGAGGCAGGTAGCTAGAAGGACACAACCGATACATAGAACTCGGACCACGTCTTCTTAGAACTAGTTTCCAGTCTCAACAAAGTCCCAGAGATAATTACGTCGATAGTAATCGGGAAGATAATCGAATTGAAAATTATAATAGCGTGATTCTGTTCCCAGAGACGAGCGCTGGTGAGATACAAGACCTCTTGGTGAGGGTTACTCTGTTGATAAGTTCGACACTAAATAACCTAAACGCGTATCTGGCCAATCTAGACAAGGCTGTAACACCTGTTCTATATTTTATTCCATGTTTGGCACTGATGTTCTCCGACGATACCGCCGGAGTTATTAGGTTCTATGGTTCACCATAAAATCGAGATCGAATGAAGAGATTAGCTGAGGTTTTAATCGAGGAATTTTTCGTTGAAATAAATCATTTTTGTTTCTCACAGTCCGATGAAAGAAGTGCTTGTATGTGGTTTTATTAACCGGAGAATTTTTTCTAGGTATTATTGCATCATTTGGATTCTGGATATTATTGATATCGATTTTCCAATAGAGATGATACAAACTTGAATGGTTATAATGGCAACACTGCGTATTAGTTTTCTTATGTCATTTGCGTTCAGTAAGTTATGCCACTTGCGTCATTTACTCAGGAAATCTATGTCAACGCGAAGGCCGAATTCGTGAATGGGTACAATCCACCCAAATATTCCGCAGATATACCCATTAAAAATTTTATTTTCCCAATATTTCCAAAAACTCAGATAAGATCGAATCGAAATCCAGTACTTCATAGAAAAATATCAGGTCGAAGGTTCATACAGAATTTAATGAGGATAATATGATGTGAAGTTCAAAGAATATTGAATATTTGGAAAAAAATTGAATTTTTTTTTCAAATTGTTCTAATAACACTATCATCACGAATTTTCGCAGAAAGTTGTCCTCCAGAATCTTCAAACTAGCTGCGAAGTTTCATCATGATTGAATCAGTATTTCTTGAGTTTTACCGAAAGAAACAACGATATCGTGAAAAAACCACAAAATTTTACATATTTTTCCCAATATCGCCAAAAATAATAACCGTATCGAATTGAAATTTTGTACATTGTTGTGGAATATGAAGCTGAAGGTATGAGCAAGATTTTTGTAAATTGAGTTATTTCTTTTAAGGTGACACAGGTACTACATTTTTATACTGGAGTATTGCAAGTTGTGTGACAATGGCTTCTGTAGATTTATTTTTTGAGAATTTCGAAAAGTAGGGAATTCCATAGGTTTGTCTGTTGGTTTAGAAGTTTTACAGGGTTATTCGAGTTTTTTTTTCAAATGAACTTTCACAAACTGACGGACTTCTCTATCCATTATTTTTCAGTAAAATTTCAATACTCGATTCTTGATTTCCATACAAGAAAAAAGCATAACTGCATCTTCCCACCATGTTTATATACATGAAATATTTCCAGTATTAACAGAGAATAAAGTTTCTTCCACATTCGCCAGGTCTGTGGAATTATTGAATTTACATATTATGTAATATTTTCTCAAATTCATTATTTTCCCGAGGTAAATTCACATTTCGAAAAATACGTAATTAGTAGGACCTCTATGTAGAGAAGACAACGTTGCGTAGTTATCGGACAGGAAAATGACTATAACCTAACATTTTCAATATATACACGGTGAAATGTGTCAGAATGTCATGACCAACCAGGATAGTTTATAAAAGTGAATGGAGTATAGATACATTGAATACATGTTGCCGACACTCTTTGACATATTTTGAGTTCGATCTATGCAGCATCTCTTTGAAATATGATGAATAATTTTCAAAAAAAAATTGAAGAAAAATTTTGAAAAAACAATTTTTAAATCGTTCTATTACCATAATCATCACCGAATTTTGGAGAAAGTGGCTCATCAGCACTGTTCAACTATTTACTGAGTTGCATCAGCATTTTTTGAATTACTCGAGTTTTGATATCTTTTCTCCTGATATAGAATAGTATCGAATTGAAGTTTAGTACACTGTTGTTAATTACAGCGTTCAGATTTTGTGCGAAATTTTCTCGAAATTGATTTTCCCAAAAAAATTCAGCTTCGGCGAAATAAGGGAAACGGACAGAATCTTAAAGACCTATTTAGTCCATTATCTTTTGAACCTCTTTTCAGCCGATTATAAAAATTTTAGTAGCATAATTCCTCGGGAACTTGGCCTAGATGCCGTCCTCAGTTGCTCCGTTTTTTGTTACATAAAAGGTTGAACAAGAATTAATTAAAAGTACGTTTTTCTTCAGAGCACCCCGTGGAATGAATTTTTTACACACGACAATGTTTACGAACATTCAAATGTTGCCTCAACTTTTTTGAACATTTCCGCATTCATTCGTTGCGAAATCTTAATTTTGAGATTAATTAGAGTACATTTTATGGTACCGTTAGTTTTAATCATTTTCGAATCTTTGTTTTTAATGGTCTGCGGTGGAACTTTTTGCTCATGTAAAACCCTTCTTCACGTAGTCCATTGTGTAAATGACTTTCTGAATGACGACCGACCGTAAACACAATAACTTCCGAAAGAAACAACTTAGAAACTCCATATTTGTAGAGTAGGTTTGGACTTTAATTACGAAGACCGAATTCGTGAATGGGTAAAATCCACCTAATGGTTCCGCAGATAAACCCATTCAAAATTTTATTTGTCCAATATTTCCAAAATTACAGATTAGATCGAATTTAAACCCATTATTTCATCCAAAAATGACAGTTTGAAGGTTCTCACAGAACATCATGATGACAGTATGGTCAGAAGGTCACAGAATATTGAATAATCGAAAAAAAAAATATTTTTTTTCTTCGAATTGTTCTAATGATACGATCATCACCAAATTCTGCACAAAGTAGCCCTTCAGTATTTCCAAACTAGCTGCCAAGTTTCATTTTGATTGAATTAGTATTATCTGAGTTATTCCGGAAAAAACAACGATATCCTGAAGAAAACCACGAAATTTGATATATTTTTTCCCAATATCTCCAGAAACTATGGTCGTATCAAAATTAAATTTGTTACACTGCTGTAAAATATGATGCTCAAGGTACGAGCAGAAGTTTTTTTCCGGTTCAATGATTAGTTTCCAGGCAAAAAAAATTTTTGGAGATAAATTTCGAAAATAAGTTTTTCGAATTTTACTGACAGTGTAATCTCAACGAAATTTCGTGAAAATATGTGCGTTAATACGCTTCAACTAACTATCAAGTTTCAAATTCGATCGCACGATTAGTTCCTGAAATATCAGGAAATTAATCTCAAAATTTCAAATGACCATAACTCCGAAACCATTTGACCGAATCGTCCCATTAACGGAATCAACTGGCGCATTCCAATGCGGGACCTAACCTATAAGTTTCAAGTTGCTAGCTTGTTTCTTTCGACAGTAATCGTGTCGTCGGTCGGCCGAACAACGGATTCGCCATAAGTGAGTCCAACCCAGTCCTTTGCGACCATTTTTGGCTCGAAATTCGAATATTACAGATATTGGACAAAACGAAAGCACGCTGTTCCCCAGAATGCGCGCAAAAACTCATGCACCGATAAATCCACCAAAGAAAAGCATTAAGCACCCTCCCCACGTATACCATTACCAATTTCACGTATCTGAACCGTACCAATCCTCTCCTCCGCGAAACAATGTCCACATACCTTCACCGTCCCCCATCACCAAGCAAACCCGTGGTCTTCACGGATTCATACGCAAATCGGACCCGATCAAAAAAAAAAAAAAATAGAAAAAGTCCTTCGAAACAAAATACGATCCCGCCTGGGGCACGCGTTGTGGTATTTTCTACACCCACGTTCGATTTGTCTGAGGAATATCCGAAGAATGTTTTAATATGCCCATTATGCCGGTTTCGAGAGGAGAAACGCCGCTCAAAACCGTGAGCATCATCGAAGTTCTTATTTTTTTTTTATTTGACGTTGTTGTTCGATCGAGCGTGAATTTTTATGATGCATTGTGAGAAGAATATCTGTAACATCAGTTGGTTGTGTTGGGGAAAAAGAAACTTCGATGATGTGTTGGAAGCAGCGCTGGGCAAAATACATGCTTGGCTTAATTGAAATACAAATTACAAAATACTTTCTCGCAGGTATTTGAAATACAAAATACAAAATACTTTCAAGTCGGGTATTTGAAATATAAAATACAAAATACAGTATTTTAACTATTTGTATTTGAAATACAAATTACAAAATACATTCAGGTGTTACGTAAAATGTAAAAAAAGTACAACTAATGCAGCTCAGCTATTTTATCGCTGAATAAAGAATTTCCTTTAAGAAACACAAGATTTTTAAATGTAGTATCAGACAAACAGCCTCTTGTTGGAGAATGAATAAAACCTGCTGAAGAAAACAATCTTTCTACAGGTCCTGATGGGCAGAAACTTGTGTTATAGGTATTAGTATGAACACATTTTTTATGTTAGGATAGTGTTCAATGATGGTGAGCTCTATGCTCTTATCGTTTTTAGAAGTTGACTAACTCTAACTCCATGATGAAATGACCATTGCGCAGGACCTTTTCTTCCTTTTCATTTGCCGAAAATATGATTGCTAGCAAAAGAACTAGATGAACCAGATGAACGTCGCCATCTGAAGGAAGATTCAGGGCCTATTTTCTGTAGAGCGCTCAGCGCTAAATGTATTTGTTCGAAAGTATTTCGAAGATAAAAGTATCGAAATACAAAATACAAAATACTTCAGCGTCAGGTATTTCAAATACCAATTACAAAATACATTTTCAAGAAGTAATTGAAATACGAATACAAAATACGTATTTGTATTTCAAATACGTATTTCAATTACAAGTAATTGAAATATTGCCCAGCCCTGGTTGGAAGAGAATGGATCTCTTGCATGTTATCGTTTTGGCCAGATCTCTGTAGTTTTCGATTTTTTCCCGACAATGGTCTCAAACGACTGGGTTGGACTCACTGGTGACGAATCCGGTGTCAAAATTTATTCTTGCCGGACGGAGAATCCTATCGATTTGAAACTTTCAGGGTAGGTTGCATTTCAGAATGCGACGGTTCGGTTTGTTAATGGGTGAAATTAGCCACACGATTTCGTTTTTATTTTTTATTATTTACCTGATACTTCAGAAACTACCCGAGCGTTTGTATTGAAACTTGGCAGTTAGTCCAAGCATAATGACGAGCAACTTCAGGCAATTTTTTGCTGACATCCTACTGTTATATTTGCTCATATCTTGACCATGATATTTCATATAAGTATATTAAATTTCATTTCGCTACAATATTAATTTTTGGAGATACGAAAAAAATGTCGGATTTTGTGGTTTTTCCTCGGTATCGTTGTTATTTTCCGGAATAATTCAAAAAAACTGATTCAATCGGGATGAAACTTGGTTACTAGTTTGAATCTTGATCTTGAACTTCTGCTCATATAATCTTCACGAAATTTTGTATAAACCTTCAAGCTGTCATTTTTCAATCAAGTACTGAATTCCAAATCGATTTCATCTATATTTTGAGAAATATTGAGAAAATAGAATTTTCAAAGGGTATGTCTGTGGAACCATTGGGTGGGTTTTATATACCCATTCGCAAATTTGGTCTTCGTTATTGCGGTCCAAACCTACTCAAAAAATATCGAGTTTCTGAGTTGTTTCTTCCGGAAGTTAATAGATGTAATTATCTATCCCAAAGAAATCCTTATATTTCAATTGTGTCAATTTTTATTGTAATTTCAGTAATAACTCGAAAAATACCGATCCAATTATTGCAAAATTTCGTGATGACCACTTAATTGGGACAACTCGGAAAAAAATCGAAATGTTTTTCAAAAATTCTATATTCTGTGATCTTCTTATCAAATTAACCTCACCAAATTCTGCATGAACCTTGAATCGGTTATTTTCCCACCAAGTACTATATCTAAATTCGATCTCATCTGTATTTTTGGAAATGATTGGACAATGGAATGGGTATTTATGTGGAATCATTCGGTGGATTTCACCCATTTAGAATTCAGCCATCGTTATTAAGGTTCAACTTTACCCCACAGAGTTTAAGTTAAAAAATCTGAAAAGCACCTACGTTAGGTCAGCTTTTACGCGCGTGTTCAAATTCCAACTATAAGATCAACACGAAATCTAAATGCGTATTGGTAATTGTGCATTTTGGATTTGTACTTCTTGAGATATTGCGGAAATAACGTTAAAATTCCAAATAACAACGAAATTTGGCAATTTTTTTTCCTTATACCTGCGGAAGTGAATATCGGGTGGAATTAAAATTTGGAATATTGTTGTTAAATACTGACCCTAAGGTTTGTGCAAAATTCCATCGAAATCTAATCAACATTTCCAGAGAAAAAAAAAATTTACGAAAAATTTTGAATTTTTTTTTAAATTTTCTAACAACTAGATCCACACGAAATTTTGCTCTAAGTTACGCGTTGGTATTTCGAAACTGTCCAGGAAATTTCAATTGGATCGAGTCAATACTTCATAAAATAAAGAAGAATAAACCTCAAAGTCTCAAATAGACCTAACTCCAAAACTTTCCAACCGATTCCACCCATTAAAGAACTCAACCGAGATATTTGGACTCCAAACCTTATCTGACAATTTCAAGTCGCTAAGTCTTTTTTTCCGAAAGTTAGAGCACATACGGACGGACGGTCGGCCGGACGGACCTAATTGAATTTGACCACGGCTTCTTCTTCAGAGAGTTCAACCCAATCGTTTGAGACAATTTTCGGCACAGAATTCGAAAATTACTGACATCGCGACGAAACAATAACGCGCTGTTCCCTAGAACAAGCGCGTAAAAAGTTGCGGCACGAACTCTACACCACCTTTTATCAAGTACCACCCAATCGACCACAGCCTCAATGATTAACCACACTGTTTCTGATCTCGCAACGCCCAGTCACAATAGCCAGCCGCGTACCGCGATGCGCTGATCGATAACTCTCAAATCGATTGTCCGATTTCGTGATCTCGCCATCTCTAACCAGCTATCGTGATTTATACACATACACATTACGCGATAGCACGTATTGGTCGTAATGCATCCGAACGATAGACCTGGCTCGACCTGGTGGAAGGTATTTTGCACATTCTGATTACCTGATTGCTGATTACCAGTCCAGTTATGCGAAATTATCTCTGGTAACATTTCAACTTCCGATATAGCGAACCTATTATTTACTCGCATCAGCAGTTGCCGATTCTATTGGATTCCTTGGTTGATTTCTGGGTAATTGCCACTTGCGTCGCATTTTCCGCTTTATCTATTCGAAAGACTTATAATTGCTATGGTTCTTGTGGGGTTTTTGCTCCTCATGGTCTTCGAACAGATGTAAGTAGTTGATGAGGAATTAAGTCATTTCAAACTTAGTACTAACATTTAAGTATCCATGGGTAATCAATGGAATTATTGCAATAACGACGGCGAGTTTTTGCAAGGTACCACAGATAGACAGTTCCTTGTTGGACTGTTGTGGTTTTAGCTCTTTTGTAGTGATGGATATGGTACTGGCCCATATTTCTTCTTATTCTGTTGCAAATAAAACAACAGGAGCATGTGTGTCAGTGTGGGAAATCCTGAATAAACGAATCATATGAAAACTCTTGCAATAATGGAGGAAGGTTCTTACAAGGAACCACATAAACACAATTCTTGGTGGACTCTTGAGTTTCTATTGACAGAAAGGTTCTGGGCCAGAGCTTCTAGCTAGAGTGCCTCTTCATTTCCTTCGATTCCTGGGTGCCCCACCCAGACTGAGGAGATCTTGTTGTTCTTGCCTACTTCATTGAGTTTCCTTCAGCACTCCCTTATCAGCTGTGAGTTGATGACATAAGAGTTCAGTGCTTTGATAGCAGCCTGACTATCAGAATGGATCACAATGTAACACCCTTGATAGTATCTTTCCAGGTTCATGTCTATGCATCTTTCGGTTGCTAGTATTTCTGCCTGAAAAACACTCGAGTAGGAGCCTAGCGATAGTGTACACTTGGTTCTTGTCCCGAAAACTCCAGGGCCGGCCCCCATCGTGGTTTTAGAAGCATCTGTATACCATTTATCGTATTTAGTTCGAAATTTGGTACTGTATTCCTTTTACCATTCTTCGTTTTTACATTCAATTGAGTTAAAGGTCCTCTCGATGCTTACTTTTCAATCATAACATCACAAGGTAGGTTCGCTGATGAGATGTACTTGTTCAGAGAGGACCAGGCTCTCTGACTTTTAATTCTCTCATTACCTCTACCTTCCCTAGATATTCTAAGGATAGCTTCATGGGCTAGCCTACTAATCACTTGATGTAGAGGACTGATGACCTCAAGTGCTCTAGTCGGGCACGTTCTCATAGCCCCAGTGATGCAAACACAAGCCAGCCTTTGTACCTTGTCGAGTATTTTCCTCCTGCATATCTGCCCTGCTTTAGCAAACAAGACTACAACCCCGTATGTTATTTTCGGTTTCACAATCATGACGTACATCCATCGCAGTATTTTAGGGTTACAACCCCAAGTTCTACCAGATAGTCTTCAGCACACCAGTAAAGCCCTTATTGCTTTACTAGCAGTAATTTTAACATGCTCATTACACAGAAGCTTACTGTCTAGGATGATTCCCAGATATTTAGTTTCAGACTTTCTATCTACAGAAATGGATTTCATAGTTCGGAGGTTTCTTTGCCGAATAAAGGGAGTTACATTGGTCCTTGCTGTGTTAATGTTGAGCCCCACTGCCAAGCATCACTGCTCAATCATTCTGAGGCACCCCTGCAACAACTCACAGAGGTCACCCTCCAATTGGCCTCTTACTTTACTATTACGACTATGTCAGCGGCATAGCCTATATGCATTCGAAACCTAATTCTGTTGACTGCAAGGCATTCTGTGACGATGTATATGGTTCTTTCGCTCTCTCAGAAGTGCATCCTGCTGCCTACAGTGACCAGTTAGGATGACGACAAGAGGATTTAATTTTGGTTTATCCACTGTTTGATTGGTCAAGGTTCGAAGCACCTTCAATGAATGATCTCGGATGTTTTGGGTTGGTATGGCACAATTCTGCTTTCACCGTTTGTTGGTACTCTTATATTGGTATTGATAAGGTTATGCTTAATTATCCATAGGTTTTCTAAGATGATATCTATACCAGAGCTTGTAAAATATGTCGAATTAAGGATTTGGTTACGGTAAAGTTGGGCACTATTGTATGCCCGTTTGTACGTTTCACTTGAAGCATTACCAGCTTTTTTGTGATGAGTTACGCACTGAAGTGTTTGAACTAGAAGGTCCAGTTGTCAACAGAAAAACCATATCTGCAATGAACTCGACTGCCTCATCAAAACAATGGATGACCTCGAACGCTAACGTGACGAATCCAACAACCTTTCTTCGACCTGAACCCTCAACAATTTCACTAGCTGACTTGCTGCCAAACCCAAAACAATTTCATAACAACGACAACCGCAAATCATCCGCTAGTCATTGAGAAGGTGATCTTGGTTAATAGCCTGATGGCCACTTTCGTGGAAATGATTAGAAATTATCCCATTAGCTCATTGGCGTCTTTATCGGTGCTTTATGTCGACGAAACAGTTGCATTCCTTCAGGCCACGAGTATTATACCGAGAACCGATTCAAAATGGCGGCAAATCGGTCGATTTATGCATACAATTCACCACGTAATGATACATGCGTGATATGCGATGCAAAGTGAGGTAAATTGTTTCCACGAATCCGAAATAAGTGTCTATGCTGGGAAGCGTGACCATTTTATGTGTTAAGTTCGCTTTTACCGTTGAAGGAGATGAAAAATTCGAATCATTGAGATTTACGTGTTCATGACTTTCCCAATTCATTCCCAATAACTTCTTGTATTCCGGATTGGCGTCTGAATATAAGATTGCAGCGCCACGGTGGCCAGCTTTAGAACCTTAGATACAGACATAGATTTTGTTTTGATAGTCGATTTTGTACTGTTTGTTAGGGTTTGGTTGGATAATTTTTTATTTCACGATTTATTCGAAGACTTTTTAGACTTTTATAGTTGACGAGGGTATTAATGGGAGTACATATTCCATTCTTATAAAAAAGGTATGTATCATTCTTTAATCTTATTGAGTGCAGCAACTATAAAATTACGGGGATATCTCCAAGGTAAGACAGTATTTTAATACTATTTATTTTCAGATCGAACTGGCAAGATTGACTTTGGTGGATTTCTTAGGCTGTCGTGAAAGTTGAAAAACCGATAGTATTGTAAATCATACTCTTGGAATAATAGACAAATACTCATAACTTTACTATTTTTATAACGTAAAGACTTGCAATTTTCCGCAAAATTTCGTTGAGATCGTGCTGTCAGTAAATTTTGAACAAATGGTTTTTCAAAATTTTTTTTTAGAAAATTGTTTTCTCTGAAACTTTTCATTACATTTGAAAGAAATTTAGATCGTTACTTGAGTGTTATATTTCACAGCATTGTACCAAATTTCAGTTCGATACGATCATAGTTTTCGAAGATATTGCGAAAAAATATATAAAGTTTCGTGGTTTTTTCAGGATATCGTTATTTTTTCCGGAATAACTCAAAAAATACTCTTCCAATCATGATGAAACTTGGCAGCTAGTTTGGAAATGCTGATGGACAACTTTGTGCAGAATTCCGTGATATCATTAGAATAATTTGGAAAAAAATTAAATTTTTTTCCAAATATTGAGTGACCTTCTGATCATAATATCTTCATGAATGGTGTTTTTTCCTGAATTTGGGTTATTATTGCAAATGCAAATTTGAACATAATTATTATGGGTTTGATTCATCATTTTTCCAAATTACCTTCAGAAAGTATTCAAAATCAGATTTCAAAATTGGGGTTTGGGATTTTCCAGGCATGCACGAAGTGACAACGGTGTTTAGTAGAATAGCTTCTTCTGCTATAGAATAATGAAATATTTATTCCTATTGTGTGGTACACGCGTGTTTTTTGTCAATATAACCAAACAATTACCGTTTCCGATTTGTCAGTAATATGACAGTATGACAGTCTGTGCTCTTCTTTTTCTATTCCTTGGTCGTTGTCTTCTACTCTAACCAGATCGAAGTATAGCTATCTCTGTTTTCCTAAGCAAAGTAACACATTTGACGTCCTCTTCTTCCCGAGAAAGCTGAATTCGACGATGCCATATCGTGCACTCAAGACAAATCCCTTTAAATGCCAATCCCCATTTTTGTTTTTCAGTTTTAGGTGATCAAACATTTTTTTTAAAAATATAATATTGAAATTATATGTTTGAAATGTGATGTTCTAAAGGTTTAAAGGAAAAAGCCCCATTCTTGCATGAACATTCAAACTGTAATTTTTCGATAAAGTACTGGATTTCAATTCGATCCAATTTGTATTTTTGGAAATATTGGGAAACTAAAATTTTGAATGGGTACATTTGCGGAATCATTGGGTGGATCTTAATCATTCACGAATTAATAAAGGTAATAAAGGTAATGTCACTGGGTATATTCCCCACAACCTGTCTAATAAATGAGAATATATCCAACAAAATTAATATCCAATAGGAAGTTTATTCATTCATCAATTCACTTCGTAATATGTCAAGATTCGAAAAAGCGCCCCTCAACAGGAAACGGCCAATTATACAGGCAGATGTTACGAAAATTGAGGCAGTTTACCGAGTTTTCTAGTCACTCATAACATGTGCGTGTAGAGTCAACAAGACATTTACACTTATGCGGTATGAAAAATTGCTACCACCATGCCTCGCGGCATTCCTGCATTCGATTTCTGTCGGTTCAGTTGTTTTCAGGTTGACTGGAATTAGCATTTTTGCAGTTGCGCCGGTTGCAAGACGTGTTTGAGGGTGTGCGACATGATAATTGTGTCGTTGAAGGTTATGTCTGTGTTATGTTAATTGAGGTTTTAATAATTGTTTGATTGGGAATGTTGTTGCTGTGGAAGAATTTGATCTTCGGGATTTGAAGTTATGTTGTTCTGCTATTCTAGGTTATGGTCTCAAACGACTAGGTTGGACTCGCTGATGACCAATCTGGTGTCAAAGTCAATTCTGTTCGGCCATCCGGCCGGCAGGATTACAGGCGTCCGGAGAAATTTATCGACTTGAAAATTTCGGGGTTGGTTGAATTTCAAAATGCAAAGGTAGAGTTCGTAAATGGGCAAAACCGGTCGAACGATTTCGGAGTTATAGCCATACGTAGTTTTGAGGTTATTTCCTGCTATTTCGAAAACTATTGAAGCGATTCAATTGACACGTCGCGGGTAGTTGGAGCATAAGGGCTTAACACTTTTCGCAAAACTTTGTTGAGATCGTGGTGTCAGTAAATTTCCAAAAAAAATTTTTTTAAATTTTTTTTGAAATTTTTTCTCTCAGAAACCGTTTATAACATACCTTGAACATCATACTTCTCATCAGTGTACCAAATTTCAGTTCGTTTCAGTTTCTTCAATTTTTGAAGATATTGTGGAAAAATATGTTATTACATGCGTGGTATTTTTCTCGATATAGTTGTTTTTTTCGGAATAAGTCGAAAAATATTATTTTAATAATGATGGAACTTGGCAGCTAGTTTAAAGATGCTGCTAGAAAACTTTCTGCAGAATTTCGTGATGATTGTTTCTTCACAACTATTTTTAAAAAATGTCAAAATTTTTTTTCAAAAATTCAATATTTTGTGATCTTCTGATCGTAATATCATCTGATCATGAAATTTTGTATGAACCTTCGAACTACAATTTTTCGATTGAGTACTGGATTTCAATTCGATCCAAGCTGTAATTTTGGAAATATTGGGTGGACAGTTGGAACGTACTAATAACATACCAAGTTAAGATCATAACTGAATGGCAGTGTTTCACACATTCTAATTTTTCACGTGAGGGTGTTGAAAGGGGTAGAAAGTTGTGCATGAACAAAATTGTAATGGTCGACTTAAATTCGGTGACAAATTTCATCAGGTACCATCGTCTCAAAGTAAATGAGCCATGACAAAGTGCACATACTGAAAACCTCTTTGAAGTAACAAATTTTTCAAAAAAAAAAATTTTTCTTGAAAATTTCTGCACGCCCGTAAATAAGATACTAAGACCTTGCCAAAAAAGTACCACATGACCTACTTCCCCTATTCAAAAAATTCAGGGGGTTGGTGAGGATGGCACAGCACAGGGTGCAACAAAAATCCTTCAAAAATTTATAAATATTGAACTGTTTCAGGATTTTGTTGCGAAATATTTTTCTACTGAGAAAATAAATTTGTTCCATAATTTTGACGCGCACTGTATAAGTTTTATTGAAGATATCAATGGTATTGGGTCACTTAACTGAGAAAATAATAAACATCATGAACAACCCAGTTTATTGAATCCATGTACATAAGGAATCACTCCTTATGTACATGGACTTTCAGAAAAGATCAGAAGAATTGGTGCTAAATTAGATATCAGAAAACGAGAGCACAAAAACAACCTAAGGAATAGAGACATACAAAAATCCCAAATAGCGAAACATGTATGTTCGACCACTGGAAATCACATGATAGATTGGGACAGTACAAAAATACTGATGTTGGAATCATTGGTCCTCTTGCATTTTGTTAAATGGAGAGAGTAATTTTTCTCATTGTTCGGTAGAAATTGACCCTATTTGGCTGAATTTACTTAAGAAGGAGGTAGAATTAAAAAACTTTCAAACCCAATAAATCTGTGTTGCTATGTTTTCTCAAAACTGTCAGTATGACAATAGTCTCAAATCGAAAGAAAATAACTCTTGAAATTTTCTATTTTGTCTGATGAGAGAGTCAGATTTACTCTGAAACGTTACAGTTCGTTTTCTCTATCGTTTGTATTGTTCCTGTGTTGTTCATTAGGCAATCTTTTCTGCAAGAAAATGCCCTTGACAAATAGTTGATACTGCAATCCGCAAGGGCGTTTTTCATGAAAAAAACAATTTTTATTCAATTTTTAATAGTCCTGTTTTGGATATTGGGAGTGAAAACCCATAAAAACCTGAAAAATAAAATAATAAACCCTTGTGTGAAATTCGCAGCGTTTTTTCAAGCATCTTCATGATGATGACTGGAAAAGACGTCGATAACTCGAAAAGAGAATTTTGCATACAGATTGAGTTTTTAAGAAGCTTATTCAAAGCACACATGATATTTCACTGTCTTACCCGTTAAATCGACTTAGTATGAACCCCTGTAGGGCGTTATCTCATACGAAATTATTATAATAATTATCCTCATTCAATATGATATAAATCATGCGTGAGGCCCAGGGACTGAATAATTTATGAAATATGCGAATTATGCCAAGAGAAGAGAGCTACTTTACAATTCATACGCTGTACCAAATTGGCGCTTTCGAGAAAATTTTCAGGTATCTCAACAAAGAGATAATAATAATGATTACGGCTTATATTTACACTTATAGATTATGTACTGGGGGATTATTGAAATTTATAGCTTGATCCCTTAATAGGTTTTCATATGGGCCGACAAATGAGGGAAACAGCCATATGTTTCAATCATCTCTATGTACGGGGGCAGTTCTATAAGATATTCACCTAGCCATGAAAACAAGTTATACAGGGTGTCACACTGAAAAAAAACAGCGGTATCTTCTAATAGATCAATGTTTTTGCGCACATGTTCTTGGGAAACATCATGCTATCGTTTTGTCTGAATTTTGAGCCGAAAATGGTCTCGAATGACTAGGTTGGACTCACTGATAACCAATCCGTTGGTCTGAAACGATTCTGTTCGGCCGGCCATCCTTGGACACGATAACTGTCGAATGGAGCAAGCTAGTGACTTGAAACTTTTAGGGTAGTTGGCGCATAGGAAAGTTGCGGTTAAGTTAGTTAATGGGCTGAATCAGATGAAATGGTTTAGGAGTTAAAGCCATTTGAGATTATAAGGTTATTTCCCTGATATTTCAGGAACTACTAGAGTGGTTGGATTGAAACTTGGCAGTTAGTTGAAGCATAACCACACGCCACCTTAAGCGAAATTTCGTTGGGATCGTATGATCACTTGATTGGAAAAAACATTTTTTTAAATTTTTTTCGAAAAAAATATCTTTTACAAAAAATGTTGATCATGCTCGATAAAAATTTTGCTCGTACCTTGAGCTCTAGATTGCACAGCAGTGTACCAAATTTCAATTCGATACGAATAATATTTTCGGAGATATTGGTAAAAAATATGTAAAATTTCGTGTTTTTGCGCGCATGTTCTAGGGGAACAGCGTGCTATCGTTTTGATCAAATGTCTGTAATTTTGGATGATTGAGCCGAAAATGGTCTCAATCGACTAGGTTGGACTCACTGATGACGAATCCGGTTTTAAAATCGATTCTGTCCGGCCGGCCGTAGACACGATAACTGTCGAACGAAGTGAGCTAGCAACTTGAAACTTTCAGGATAGGTCGCGCATTAGAATGCCGCGGTTAATTTCGTTAATGGGCCAAATCGATCGAATAGTTTCGGAGTTATAGGCATTTGAAGTTCTGAAGTTATTTATTTTTTATTTCAGAAACTCCCTGAGCGATTGGATTCAAACTTAGCGGTTAGGTGAAGTAAAACGACGCGCAACTTTGAGCCAAATTTCGTCAGGATTATGTTGTTGGTAATTTTTAAAAAAAATTTTTTTCGAAATTTTTTTCAAAAAAATTTTTTTTTCGGAAACCATTTATCATATCCAAGAAAAATTATACTCACGCTTTGACCTTCTAATTTCACAGCAATGTACCAAATTTCAGTTCGATACGATCATAAGTTTTGGAGATATCGGGAAAAAATATGTCAAATTTCGAGGTTTTCTTCTCGATATCGTTGATTTTTTCGGTCTAACTCGAGAAATACTGATTCAGTCCTGATTAAACTTCACAGCTAGTTTTAAGACGCTGAAAGACAACTTTATGCAAAATTTCGTGATAATCGTGTTATTAGAACAATTTGAAAAAAAAAATTTCTATGATTTTCTCATCATATCATCCCCATTAAATTCTGTATGAAACTTCGAACTGTTATTTTCGATGAAGTACTGGATTTCAATTCGATCTGATCTCTATTTTTGGAAATATTGGAAAAATAAAATTTTGATTGGGTATATCTACGGAATCATTGGGTGGATTTTACCCATTCACGAATTCGGCCTTCGTAATTAAGGTCCAAACCTTCTCTACAAATATCGAGTTTCTAAGTTGTTTCTTTCGGAAGTTATTGTGTTTACGCAGTCGGCCGTCAGGCTGACCGTAAACACAATAACTTCCGGAAGAAACGACTTAGAAACTCGATATTTGTAGAGTAGGTTTGGGGCTTAATTACGAAGGTCGAATTCGTGAATGGGTAAAATCCGCCCAATGATTCCGTAGATATACCCATTCAAAATTTCATTTTTACAATATGTCCAAAAATACAGATATGATCGAATTGAAATCCAGTAATTTATCAGAAAAAAATTTCAAAAAGCACTGCTGTGAAGGCAGCAGCTTTTGCGCGCACGTTCAAATTCGTTGCTGAAGCGGTCATCTACATTGAACATGCGCGCAAAAGTTGCTGCCTTCACGGCAGTGCTTTTTGAAATTTTTTTTCTCGATATCGTTTTTTTTTCGGTTTAACTCAAGAAATACTTATTCAATTATGATGAAACTTGACAGCTGGTTTGAAGATGCTGAAGGACAACTTTATGCAGAATTTCGTGATGATCGTTTCATTTACACAATTCGAAAACAAATTTTCTCAATATTCTGTGGTCTTCTCATCATATTATCCCCATTAAATTCTGTCTATACCTTCGAACTGTCATATTCCGATAAAGTACTGGATTTCAATTCGATTTCATCTGTATTTTCGGAAATATTGGGAAAACAAAATTTTTAAAGGGTATATCTCCGGAATCGTCAGGTGGATTTTATCCATTTACGACTTCGTAACTAAGGGCCAAACCTTCTCAACAAATATCGAGTTTCTAGGTTGTTTTCGGTTATTGTGTTAACGGTCGGCCGTTAGGCTCATTCGTGGAAAACGGGGTATATGTCATAAGGCAAAAATGACTTTCCCAATGTCATCTACACGGCTATAAATGTTTGCCCAGTTTATGTTGAAACACCGTGTAGATACCATCACGTAGAATTTCAACTTGAATCCAATCACTTCATGAAACATGAGTCATGAGCCCTCGGACCTCTAGGCTCTTCATCTCCACATCAGTTCAACTCTCCAAGTTAATCAACATAAAACCCGCGACACAGTCTGCCCAATAACACTTCTCAACGACCATTTCAACAGAGATAAATGAGAAATAAAGTGACAATATTCCATTGTCGGTGTTATACCCGGACTTTTTACATTTGACGTCTCTTTGAGGACGTAAACTTGCGTGCTATGTTTTTCCCAGAACTTAATGAATCTATTCTATACCCGAAATGAACGGTTCTTCATTTATGGTCATTAGACTGCATGGCGGTAATTACCTCATTTTCGTCGGAAAAGATCCTGAACACCAATTTGGATCGTTAAAGATTATTTCTTGGAATTAATATGGCAATTGTTGGTGGTGGTTAGGATCCAATGTTTTTGGCGGCGAATATGTGCGATTTTAGATCGAAGATCTTTCGGCATTTGAAACACTGCGGTTTGTAACGGGTGCTTCATGAAGGTTGGTCATTCTGAAGGGTCATTAGCACAATTTTGGCCTCCGTGAGACCACCAGTTTTAAGAATCACAATCTAGAAAAGCACTGCCATGAAGGCAGCAGTTTTTGCGCGCATGTTCAATGTAGATGACCGCTTCGGCAACGAATTTGGACTTGCGCGTGAAAGCTGCTGCCTTCATGGCAGTGCTTTTCTAGATTTTTTTCGATGAATAACTGGATTTCGATTCGATCTTATCTGTATTTTTGGAAATATTGGAAAAATAAAATTTTGAATGGGAATACCTACGGAATCATTGGGCGAATTTTTTCACGAATTCGACCATCGTAATTAACCTCCAGAACCTACTCTACAAATATCGAGTTTCTAAGTCGTTACTTCCAGAAGTTATTGTGTTTACGGCCGGCCTAACTTCCGACTGCGTAAACACAATAACTTCCGGAAGAAACAACTTAGAAACTCGATATTTGTAGAGAAGGTTTGGACCTTAATTACGAAGACCGAATTCGTGAATGGGTGAAATCCACCCAATGATTCCGCAGATATACCCGTTCAAAATTTTATTTTCCCAATATTTACAAAAATACGATCGAATTGGAATCCAGTACTTCATCGGAAAATTACAGTTCGAAGGTTCATAAAGAATTTAATGAGGATGATATGATAAGAAAACCATAGAATTTTTTTTTCAAATTGTTTTAATGACACGATCATCACGAAATTTTGCATGAAGTTGTCTTTCTTCAAACCATCTGCGAAGTTTTATCAGGATTGAATCAGTATTTCTCGAGTTATACCGAAAAAAGCAACGATATCGAGAAAAAAACCTTGAAATTTGACATATTTTTTCCCGATATCTCCAAAACTTATGATCGTATTGAACTGAAATTTGATACACTGCTGTGAAATATGAAGCTTCAAGTCTGAGTGCAATTTTTTTTTCTGGACATGATGAACGGTTTCCGAAAAAAAAAATTTTTATAAAAAAATTTTGAAAAAATTTTTTTTTTGAATTTACTGACAGTACGGTCCTGACAATATTTGGCTTAATGTTGCGCTACGTTATACTCCACCTAATTGCCAAGTTTGAATTCAATCGCTCAAGTAGTTTCTAAATAAAAAATAAATAACTTCGAAATTTCAAATGGCCATAACTCCGAAACTGCTCGATAGATTCGGCTCATTAACGAACTCAAGCGCGGCATTCCAATGCCCGACACAACCTGAAAGTTTCAAGTTGCTAGCTCACTCCCTTCGTAAGTTATCGTGTTCACGGCCGGCCGGACATAATCGATTTTGACACCGGATTCGTCATCAGTGAGTCCAATCTAGTCGTTTGAGACCATTTTCGACTCAATCTTTGAAAATTACAGACATTTGGACAAAACGATAGCACGCTGACCTATGGATATTTTTTCATTCTGTTTTCACACCACTGTTCAGAGAAGTGTTCAGCCTTGATGGATTCCAACAATTTTGGGTAAATTTTTTTTCCACAGTAGACGTGAAAAAAAGTTGAGTTCGAATTTGTAAGAATGTTCAAACGGAAAATCTAAGAAAATAAAGTAAATGGAAATAATGCAACTTTGCAGGTTTTTCGCCATTTTGAATTTTCTTCCAGAATTATAAACCACAGTTCGATTGATCACACAAAAATACTAAGATGTCACCAAAAACCGTTATTTTGAAGATCGCGCATAACTCATCACAGAAATCAGAATTTTGCTCTGAGTTAACGCAAACACAATGAATTCCGGTAGAAACGACTTAAAAACCCTTTATTTTTAGGGTAGATTTGGGGCTTAATAACGAAGGCGAATTCGTGAAAGGGTAAAATCCGCCTAATGATTCCATCAAAATTTTAGTTTCCCAATATTTCCGATAACACAGACTAGATCGAATTGAAATCCAGTACATTATCGAAAAAAACCTAGAAAAGCACTGCCGTGAAGGTAGCAGCCTTTGCGCACATGTTCGAATGATATCACTTCCTTTAAGTGCTTTTCTAGGTTTTAATTGCGCGCATGTTCTAGGGGAACAGCGAGCTATCGTTTTGTCCAAATGTCTGTAATTTTGGATGATTGAGCCGAAAATGGTCTCAATCGACTAGGTTGGACTCACTGATGACGAATCCGGTGTCAAAATCGATTCTGTCCGGCCGGCCGTCCGGCTGTAGACACGATAACTGTCGACAGAAGCGAGCTAGCAACTTGAAACTTTCAGGATAGGTTGCGCATCAGAATGCCGCGGTTAAGTTCGTTAATGGGCCAAATCGGTCGGATAGTTTCGGAGTTATAGACACTTGAAGTTTGGAAGTTATTTATTTTTTATTTCAGAAACTACCTGAGCGATTAGATTCAAACTTGGCAGTTAGGTGGAGTACAACAACGCGCAACTTTGAGCCAAATTTCATCAGGATCATATTGTCAGTAAATTAAAAAACATTCATCATATCAAAAAAACATTCACTCACACGTTGAGCTTCATATTTCACAGCAGTGCACCAAATTTCAATTCGATACGGTCATAAGTTTTGGAGATATCGGGAAAAAATATGTCAAATTTCGAGGTTTTCTTCTCGATATCGTTGAGTCTTTCGGTATACCTCGAGAAATACTGATTCACTCCTGATAAAACTACACAGCTAGTTTTGAGATGCTGAAAGACAACTTTATGCGAAATTTCGTGATAATCGTGTCATTAGAACAATTTAAAAAAAAAAATTTCTATGATTTTCTTATCATATCATCCTCATTAAATTCTGTATGAAACTTCGAACTGTTATTTTTCGATGAAGTACTGGACTTCAATTCGATTTGATCTGTATTTTTGGAAATATTGGAAAAATAAAATTTTGATTGGGTATATCTACGGAATCATTGGGTGGATTTTACCCATTCACGAATTCGGCCTTCGTAATTAAGGTCCAAACCTTCTCTACAAATATCGAGTTTCTAAGTTGTTTCTTTTGGAAGTTATTGTGTTTACGCAGTCGGCCGTTAGGCTGACCGTAAACACAATAACTTCCGCAAGAAACGACTTAGAGACTCGATATTTGTAGAGTAGGTTTGGGGCTTAATTACGAAGGTCGAATTCGTGAATGGGTAAAATCCGCCCAATGATCCCGTAGATATGCCCATTCAAAATGTTATTTTTCCAATATTTCCAAAAATACAGATTTGAAATCCAGTAATTTATCAGTAAAAATTTCAAAAAGCACTGCCGTGAAGGCAGCAGCTTTTGCGTGCATGTTCAAATTCGTTGCTGAAGCGGTCATCTACATTGAACATGCGCGCAAAAGTTGCTGCCTTCACGGCAGTGCTTTTTGAAATTTTTTTTATAACAATTCCGAAAAATTGTTATTTAGGATTGTCATCCCTTCTGACAGCCTCTGACATATCAAGTCATCTCCTTACTTTCGATCCTAATGTGGACCAATCTAACAGATCCCCAAATGATCGGTGGTTCCTTTTTTACGGGCTGCCCGACACCGCCACTTATATGAGGCTCTTTCGGGGTCAACTGAATTAGATGAAGGCGCCATCCGTGACGGACAGATGGAAATTCAGAAGACCGCAAATGACCCCGCCGGCACCAGGTAGAAAGGTGGATTTGGCGAATCTACATAATTTGAATTGGATTTTTGAGTTTTTGTAGAATTTTGGGGAGTTTTCAGTGGTTGCGTCTTGAGTCTAGTTGATTCATTTGGATAGAATTCAATTTAATTCAACTTTCAAAGGGTCTTCTAATAGGTGGTGCGATTTTTTACGGTGATAGCATAAAACTTTCTCTATATGGAGCAAGCCTTACCTAGTTTCTTCTCCTTTTTTTCAACACGTAAAAACTTCACACCAAAATTAATTTTATAGTAGAAACCAAAAGCTATAAAAGAAAGACTGATTTTTTCTTTTAAATTTTTGGCTGAATCAGAAAAATGGTAAATGAAAAGAGTGTTTTATTTGATGAGAGAAATCTAAGGCTGAAAATAGTGTAAATATATTCTTTTGAGATGAGCAGTACATTTTATTTATATTAAAAAATATGTTTCATGACAATATTAGCAGAGGAAATGTAAACGGGGTACCATACATTTTTACGTATGATACACAGAGCACAGTTTAAAGCCTCAGGAAAAACTCTGTCTCCCTGTATAAGTGTAATGGAATTGTTTGTTATTGAAGGGCTTCTTTTTCATCGACAAAATTTCTTCTTTCCTATTCGATGCAGGTTGATATCTTGAAATCAAACCTGAAAACACAAAAAGAGGCGAAAAAACAAATATGAACTAGTAAATGATTTAGTACTCATTAAATCAATTTGAAGTTCAGGATCCATCTCAAAAAAGAATTAGACACCGAATGAATTGCCTCGAAACCATCGTAAAATTCATATATTGGACAACTATTAACTAAATGTTCTATTGTTTCCTCTTCTGCTCCTCACTCGCACCTTGGACTTTCGACCGAATTCCATTTGAAGAGGAAACTATTACAGCGACCATGACCGGTTCTTAGTCGATTCAAAATGCACCAAATTTTCCTAGGAAGATCCAAACCATGAACTTTTTCTGAAGGATCGCTGATCATACCTTTGTTGAAAATATTACACGAATTCCATTCCGAACGCCAAATTTCTTTGTCACTTTTATTGGTGTGGAGAAAATCGATAATCCATAAAGGCTTACGAGATTTCAATCTAGCAATTTCAGAATGCGGAATAGAAGACATGATTGGGAATAAATTCGTAAAGGAATGATATTTATCCCAAGACTATCACTGCAAGCTGTCTACGAATATGGGGCGGTTCAATATTTGAGAGAACTGGTAACCACTGTAAAGGTGTAGATCTTATAGTCCCACTAATGATTCTCATAGCAACATTAAGCTGTACATCAATTTTACTAACGTGAGCACTATTAAATTAATGTACAATACAGGGTGTTCTACACACTCTATGACAAACTTTGACAGATGGTAGCTGTGCTTATTCTAAAATTTTTTTTTTCTATGAACATAGGTCTGATTCGTTCTCGTTTCGAAGTTACAAGCATTTGAAAAAATGCATTTCCATGTTTTGATCAAGTAGACCGACATAAATATCGGTTGATATGGTAACTGACGTTATTTTAATTATTGATTTAACACTTGGTTTACGTTTTGAATAACAATGCATTCTTTTACGACTCAGGAATATGCAGGTATTGTATTTGAATATGGGTATTGTAATGGTAACTCCAGAAGAGCAGCTCGAGAATACCGAAGAAAATGTCCTAATAGACACCAACCTGCTCACACATTATTTTGTGCATCATTCCGAAGACTTCGAGAAACAGGCAATACTGCTCCAAAGAAAGCCATTCGGCCAACTGAAGTGAATGTAGAAAATGAGGAAAATGTAATAGATGCTGTCCTTGACAACCCTTCGATTAGTGTTCGACGTATAGCTACTAATCTTCATTTATCACCAAATTTCGTATGGCGTGTTTTGAAAGGAGAAATGTTGCATCCATTTCATAGACAAAATGTACAAGCTTTACATGCTGACGATGGATTACGAAGGTTAGAATTTTGTAGATCGTAACTTCAACAACATGCCCAAGATAATAGATTTATTTCGCTTGTCATGTGGTCTGACGAGGCTTGTTTCACTAAGGACGGTATCAACAATATCCACAATGAACATGTATGGGCACTGCAGAATCCATATGCAATTAGACAAACACGATTTCAGCGACGTTTCAGTGTAAACGTTTGGGGTAGGATTTTAAACAATGATTTGATGCCAGTACATGTTATAAATGACCGTTTAAATGCAGATTTGTATAAAAATTTTTTGGAGCACAACCTTTTTGACTTCATTGATGGCTTAGAGCTAAACATTGTAGGAAATATGTGGTATCAGCACGATGGTGCACCACCACATAGAGGGAGACAAGTAGTCAGTTGGCTGAATGAACATTTCCCGAATAAATGGATAGGTCAAGGAGGATCGATACAATGGCCACCTCGTTTGCCTGATCTAAATCCCTTAGATTTTTATTTATGGGGACATGTGAAGCAGCTTGTTCATAATGTTGAAATCGAATCTCATCAACAATTACTTGATTGAATTCAAGATGCAAACCAAATACGAAACGACCCAAATCTGATTTAGTTGATTTAGTTCGTCGATGTGAAGCTTGCATTCAAGCCGAAGGTGGACATTTTGAACAACTTTTATAGTATCAAAATTTCCATTCATAATTATGATTTGAACATGAAAATATATTTTTTTAAATCCTTGTATCTTCTTAACAAAAACGAATCGGATATATGTTCATAGGAAAAAAAATGTTCAGAAAAAGCACAGCTACCATCTGTCAAAGTTTGTCATAGAGCTTGTAGAACACCCTGTATAAAGACGCACCCTATATATCCTCACGTGGCTGGTCCCTTTACACCCGAACCGAAGACATCATCACGTAAACTTCAAGTCGGCGGAATACGAATCGATCCGCAGTCTTCGCAGTATAATTGCCGAAAATTCGTCCTGGAAACGGCCCGTTTCGAATTTCCCGATATTCTCAGCTCATTTGGGCGAATTAGCATAGACATGGGCCTCACACTCGGCTGACTCGGTTCAAAGCGTATGCAGATGGGACAGATCGCGGAGAGAAGAGCAGCGTTATAATCACATCGCGGCCAACGGGGTAATTGACATCGTATGGTATCAAAGGTGCGCCCTCGTTCAAATTACAGGGCCGCTCAGGGGGGTGTAATTATAGCCTGCCCGAAAGAAAATTGCCGGAGAAATATGCTGGAGCGACGCGATCTCTCCGAAGGCTTTCGGGACTCGAAATTGCTTTTGGGCCAGTGTCGAATAACTCAGGTTCGATCTTGGGTCTTTTTAAGGCGCTTGTTCTGGGGAATACCGATCAAGAACGTCAAATTCAATTGGTCTCGTGCGTCCTTTGACATTTGTCATACGTTGGAGGTAAAACAACCTCATTTACCCGCTTTGTTTTTGTTATGAAGTACAGCATTTTCAACAATTTCAGGATAAATTCACAAGTTAAAATGATTTATATTAATAGAATTGGTAAATAACTAGGCCTAGTTATTGTTTCGTTGTGAAATACAGCATAAATACACCGAGAGACGAAGGAATTCGGTTTTTCAGATTGTAGTGTAGACTTTATATTTGAATATTTGCATTTTTGAGCCATTCCCCTAAGTTTTATCTGGTATTGGAAGAAATAGGATACTATGTGAACTATCCCAGAGAAGACAAACATCCTATATTCACGCCATAAATTGAAAACACTGTTCTGACAAAGTAACAAACTATGGTAGAGTTTGTTGGAGGCATTTCCACACTGGTTAAGGAATTATGTTAGACTATATATTTAATTTGTTCTGTTTAATAAGTTGACTCATGATGAGATAAGTATGATAGGAATATTTCGTGTTTATTATACACATTTCAAGAATTATATCTTCTCGACACTACAATAGCTGGCGTTATGAATGACAAACCCATCCTGAATGATTACCACTCGCATCTCCATATGATATATAAAGGCAATTCGTTATGTGATAGATTTGTCAAAATATTGCATGCATTTTATAATAATAATGAACCAGATAACTTTCTCTGTTCTCAACTGAACACGTTCCGATGTGGCTCGACTACTCAAGGATGGAACTCCTACATGTTGTTGTTTGTAATATGTTTCTAATTGACTGACCTTATTGTCAATTATTAAAGATTATGAAAGCCCTAATGTTTCATCTACATAATAAAAAAGCATTTTATATGGATAGTAAAGATTTTTTTGAGGATGAATCGAAATCGGTGTTCAAGGACAAAATTTCATATGAATTATTTTATTTGTAACATATATTGAGTAACATGAATATATAATTGAAGATTATGATAGCACTGACATAGCAACTGTGGACTAATATTGTAGTAATTTGATCATCTGCAACATAGAACGTTATTTGAAATAGTACTGAGAAGTTCTCTGGAACCCATGTTTTTTCCATTCCATACATTTCTTGGATTTCATTCTGCTGTTTATCTTCAGGAATTAATGAGCCAAATATTTTACTGTTCCATTTTCAATAGGTATACCTATAATAAATGCTATCTCTGATGTGGATACTCTAGGCTTTAGAAGACAAGATAAATACTGCAATTTTCATTGATATCGTTTTGAACGATTATCATCTGAGATTGAATATCAGTTAATCAGATCCATTATCACAAAATTTCACTCGTAAAATTAATATAATCACTAAAATCTCCAAATAATCGCTCTTCGCCAATGTAAACAAAGCGAATGTATTCCTTGGTCTCTCGGTGTATTTATGTTGCATTTCACAACGACACAATAACTTGGCCTCACGGGTCTAGTAATTCACCAACTCTATAAATAAAAAAATCATTTTAACTTGTGAATTTATCCTGAAATTGTTGAAAATGCTGTATTTCATAACATAAACAAAGCGGGAAAGTGAGTTTGTTTTACCTCCAACGTATGACAAATGTCAAACGACGCACGAAACCAATTCTGTCCGGGTGATAATTTTGGAATGAAACCAGCTAGAAATTTGAAGGATGCACATTGGAATACGACGGCTGAGTTCCTCAAATGTCAAAATCCATTGTACAGTTTTGGAGCTATGCCGATTCGAAATTTTTGGACTATTTCCTCGATATCGGAAGAAGTTCTGATGCGATCAGGTTCAGACTCCCTTAATAGATGCAGAATACCGACGCTCAACTTCGAGGATCTTATCGGCAGAGAATTAAAAAAAATTCTAAAAATTTTACAAATTTTCGATGAAAAAATTTTTTTCTTGAAAACTTTCCATCAAATTCCGGTGAATTTGGCACAGACCTTGAAGGTTAGTATTTTAGAAGCGTTACCCAAACTTCAGGTCTCTCCAAAAGTCAATTTCGGAGATATTTGAAAAAAGATGTTGAGTTTCGTGACTATTTGGAATTTCGCGGTTATTTCCTCGATATCTCAAAAACACCAGATTCTATCAGATTGAAACTTAGTTAGTGAGTGCATAAGACCTACGTTCACATTTATGCAAAATTTCGTGATGATCGAAATACTGTAGAATGAAAAATAACTAAAACGTTCCGAATTTTTTTTGTTTTTTCGAAAACTCTACATCAGAATTCGGTAAATTCGGCATATATACTCCATCCTCGTTTATAAACTATCCCGGATGGCCATGATTTAGGTCTATCAAGTTTTTTCACTCAAAACTGACGCACGTTGGCACTCGTGAAATATCGGCAATTTGAAAATAATTCTCAGAGACGTTGCCAAATGTCAATCTCAACATATTCATCACGCTTGGAAACTAAAAATGCCGAAGGTAGTTTTAAAGAAGCAGAGACAAAGTATCAGGAAGTGCTATGTGGAATTGAAATCTGCTTCACATAGATTTCCAAGAACTTTGTAAATTGAGTTAGTTTTTTCAAGGTGACAGAGATTTTGTAGTACTACTACATTTTCATATTGAAGTATTTCAAGTTGTGCAACAAGGTATTTAAATTTCTTCTGTAGAGTTATTTCTTGAGAATTTCGAAAAGTAGGGAATTCCATAGGTTTGTCTTTTCGTAAAGAAGTTTTACTGCAGGGTTATTCGAATACTTATTTTTTTTTCGATTGAACTATCACAAAGTAACGGACTACTCTATCCGTTATTTTTCAGTGAAATTTCAACACTCGATTCTTAATTTCAGTGTAAGAAAATAACATAACTGAATCTTCCAATCATGTTTACTATGTGAAAAATATTTCCAGTGTTAACAGAGAAAAACATTCGCCAGGTCTTTGGAATTACTGAATTCACATAACATTTTGATTATTTTCCTGAATTAAATTCACATTTTGAAGAATACGTAATTACTACGTATATTAAGTTTCGTAACTATTAGTATTTTTGAAATTATTCTCTCAATATCTCGAGAAGGGCTGAATCAATCAGATGAAACTTCTTGATGGGTGTAGAATAAATACGTGTACCTGTGCTCTGATTCTGGTAAGGATCAAGCTCGTAGAAAATAAAAAAAAACAATTTCAATTAGATCCTATCCGTTTCCTTGAAAACCTTCGATTTGACCCATTAAAGAATTTAGCCCTCATACACTGAGAGAACAGTTTATTTATATATAATGAAATTTATTAATATTAAATAACCTCCTGATTCGTATATGGCGTAATGAATATTTATTTGCCATAAATAATGCTTTTATTTGAGTTTCATAAATAACTATTTATTATTTAAAAATTAATTTTATTCATACCGAATAAATGATTTATTCGTAGATGAAAAAGTTTTTTACTTTATAGATTGATATATTTTCATCGAATGACGGCTTCATTAGTCTTGAAGAAAGATAGTTTGCATCAAATAATTAATTATTATCTTGAGTTACAATGAACAAACATATATTTAGATTTCATACATATTTGTTTCATATGAATAATAAAAATTATTCATATATTTCCATTGAACGAGTTTAGTAGTCGTCAAGAAAGATATTTTTTCATTCAATATTGAATTATTAGCAACAAATGAATGTTATTTAATGTTTTTCCCTAGAAACATATATTTTTCCAATAAATATGATCAATTCAACAGTATACAACTGAAGAGGCACATATTATATAAAGTCACTGAAGAGGTAGTGCATTGGCTCAAAAATAAATGAGAGAAATAATTGCGAACTTAATCTTTATTTATACATCAATATAATATTAATATAAAACTTAACATTGGTATTTAAACATAAATTTATTTCTACAAATAAAATATCTGAATTAAAAAAGATATTAAAACAACAAGTTCTATGACAACTTCTACGAAGGAACATTAACTTGGAAGTGCAAATTCTTCAACGAAAAATGAACAAACTTTGGCAATTCATGACTATACAGGATGTTCCATACAGCCATGTTCCAAGTATGACAATCTCCAAGTCTGACAATCCATTTTTCGAAAGAATCATCCCTCAGAAATTCTTCTTGTAATTCCACACTATCAATACCATTCTCTGAAACAATACAAACGTCATCCCATTCTGATCTCACAAGCGGAAAATTCATGATGTATAAAATACTAGCAGGGTAATATACAGAGTGATCAAATAAAAAGTAGCTCATATAATTCATATCTTCAGTTTATACCCACTATTTTGTAGAAAAATAGGTCGAAGAGGTCAATTTTCATTTCAAATAAATGCTTGTGATCAACCTCTCAATACGTAAAATTCGAATTCGATGATATGAGTTCAAAAATTGACATTGAAAGATTACTATTGGAAAATTCAAGAAAATTATTCCACATTAGTTAATCTATTTTCACGAAATTTACTGCATGTTAAATATTTTTCCCTTTGTTGAATTGAATGAGATTATTTCATATTTCATTGACAGTGTTTATTTTTTCAACAACAAAATGTTAAAATATATGCCATTTGTAATAACGATATATATATTTCTTTGGTAAAAGTGTACGAGTGTGAAGAAAACTAATATGCGTCGTATTTCAATCATAAAGCATCATATTCCGAGGGAGCCAATTTCACTTTTAAAACTTTTTATGACATTTAGACCTTACCTTCAACAACATCAGCCAAATGGTTCAAATCATTTTCACTCAAAAAATGTTGGAAGTCCATTTTTTTTAGTCCACTCACCTAGCTATATTCTTTACGCAGTTTCGTAAATCGAATGCACTCAAACGAAACTACCACAATAACGCGCCACCGAAGGGTTATGCAAGTATTTACGTGGTTCGCAGCCTGAAGGGGTTTGGCGAGGAAGAGGTGGCAATCGACAAGTCTCTTCACGTTGTCGGATTCGCGGTAAAATAAAGATCCAGGCGTTAATATACACTTATTGGTGTCTAATTAATAATTATTATTTATTAATAAATTTTATATCATTCATAATTCAATGCACAATTGTTTGACATAAATAACTGCAGTTTGTATTTCAAATAAGTTTTGATTTGTGGAAATAAATGTTTATTTATAGCTAATAATCTTTTCGAACATTACTTCTCGATACAACATTTATTTCCTAGTAATAAACTTTTCTTATTATAAATAAATAGTGCCTAAATGAATCGAATGTTTCTCAGAAATAAATTCAGAATCCAGAGTTTCTAATTATGAATAACATTTTCGAATAATTAATAAATCTTATTAATTATCAATAAAACCGTTCCAAATAAAGATATCTTAATAATTAACCCTTGCATTTCTCTCAGTGTAATCAATTTCCAAACCTACTCTATAAATATCGAGTTTCTGAATTATATTTCGGAAGTTATTGTGTTTACGATCATCCGTTAGCTCGATCTTGATAATTACAGGCCCACTCAGGGGGGTGTAATTATAACCTGCCGAAAGAAATTTGCCCGAAAAATATGCTAGATCTCTTCGAAGACTTTCGGCACTCGAAATTGCTTTTGGCTTAGTATGGAATAACTTCGTCCAATCTTGGGTCTTCTTTTAATTTATTGCTCTGCTTTTGTCGGTTTCTGTGATTCCTCGATCACCTTTGTTTCCGTTCGGTGTGTTATGATCAATTTTTTCAATCATTCGTGTAGAATTGGCAATTTGGTCACTACTATTTAATTATGGGTTTGAATAGTAACTCAAAATAGGGATGTTTAGGTTATTGATCAAAAGCAGGATGGGAGAACCAACCCCATAATGATGCAAAACCGCAAAAGGCGTGAGTGGTAATTATAAATACTATGTTTTAATGTTTAGTAGTATATCTTTTTTTAATATCCCATTTTTTCCAAAGATAGAAAAGTCGCGACTGTCTTGACGTCATAGTTTCGTGTCATTACAAATTTAGCCACATCTGTTGTCAGAAGAAGCTGTTTAAATTCAAATTTTTGAACCATAACCATAAATACCATGAACCATAAATAGTATAGCAAGGAGTAAATGATTAATACTTGGGGAAAAAAATCGTGAAGGTTTTTTATATGGAATATTTTTTGTAGCTTGAATATTGTAATCGTTTTTTGCAATTTTTTTAAATTTTACAACAAACCAGCTTTTCGGGGAGATCCAAAGTCGATGTTTAGTTGTTGTTAAAACGTCTAGAGCACGTGTACGCGGAATTTATCGCCAGCTCAGTGAATTTGAAAGAGGACGAATTATTGGTCTACGGGAGGCGGGGTTGTCATTTCGAGAAATCGCTAACCGTACGAACAGAAATCCAACTACTGTTATGAGATGTTGTCAAGCGTGGTTTGATAATGCCCAAAATCGAAGAAGAGTAGGCACCGGACGTCGAAGGGGCACAAATGAAGTTCAAGATCGACATCTAAGACTTATGGCTATTAGAGAAGGATTTACGACAACTCGATCTTTGGCTGATGATTGGTTAGGAGAACAAGGACATCCTGTAACTGTCCGAACAGTTTACCGCCATATAAGGTTTTTTGGACTGCAGCATTATCGACTCCATCTTGTGTCACCTTTTACGATTGAGCATCGCCGGCAACGATTACTGTGGTGCAGAGAACGACAACATTGGAATGTGGAATGACATCAGGTCGTCTTTTCTGATGAATCTCGATTCTCCTTGGGTACACATGATGGCCGAAGAAGGGTTAGACGACGTCGGGGAGAAAGACGGGAAACTCATTTTGATGTTGAGCGTCATGTACACCGGACAGTAGGCGTTATAGTATGAGCAGGGCTGGGCAGTATTTCAATTACTTATAATTGAAATACGTATTTGAAATACAAATACGTATTTTGTATTTGTATTTCAATTACTTCTTGAAAATGTATTTTGTAGTTGGTATTTCAAATACCTGACGCTGAAGTATTTTGTATATTGTATTTCGATACTTTTATCTTCGAAATACTTTCGAACAAATACATTCAGCTCTAAGCGCTCTACAGAAAATAGTCCCTGAATCTCCCTTCAGATGGCGACGTTCATATGCTTCATCTAGTTCTTTTACTAGCAATCATATTTTCGGCAAATGGAAAGGAAGAAATGGTCCTGCGCAATGGTCATTTGATCATGGAGTTAGAGATAGTCAACTTCTAAAAACGATAAGAGTAAAGAGCTTACCATCCTTGAACACTATCCTAACATAAAAAATGTTTTCATACAATATAACACAAGTTTCTGCCCATCAGGACCTGTAGAAAGATTGTTTTCTTTAGCAGGTTTTATTCATTCTCTAATACTACATTTAAAAATCTTGTGTTTCTGACAGGAAATTCCTTATTTAGCGATAAAATAGCTGAGCTCAATTAGTTTTACTTTTTTCACATTTTACGTAACACCTGAATGTATTTTGTAATTTGTATTTCAAATACAAATAGTTAAAATACTGTATTTTGTATTTTATATTTCAAATACCCGACTTGAAAGTATTTTGTATTTTGTAATTCAAATACCTGCGAGAAAGTATTTTGTAATTTGTATTTCAATTAAGCCAAGCATGTATTTTGCCCAGCCCTGAGTATAAGGTACTATTGCACATGCATTTAGGTCACCTTTAGCCTTTATTCGAGATAACATGGCAGCGCTGCGTTAAATAGTTAAGTAAAATATTCTCGTTTACCTTAACCGGCTCGAGAATCCAATATTTCAGCAAGATAATACTTAATCTCACGTTGCCGGAGTTAGTTTAATCATTTTTGAAGCGACCCATGTGAATCTTTTGCCATAGCCGCCCAGATCATGGGTAGAAGGCTTGGAAATTTACCCCAGCCCCACGGACTTTGGCGGCTCTGATTCATGAAGTACAGGTAGCTTGGGATAGTATCCCTCAAAAAGAAATAGACCATCTTCTTGCATCAATGCCAAGAAGTGTTGGGCAGTGTATATATAACCGCGGTGGACCAACACATTATTAACAAATTTTAGGAAAAATATTGTAAACCCTTCGTTTTTTTCTCCAAATTTCAATCAATTACTCCTTGCTATACTATCTATGTTTTACCAAAAAAAAACCTTCTGGGTGATGCAGTTTCTTTGTCAGTCAGTAAATTTCCCTGGTATGTCCTACAAGTACCAGTACCTCAAATGATACAAATATTAAACATCGCGCCGAAAAAGTTCCCGTGGGTACCCAAGTTCGACGCCCCCTCATAAATAATCGGAAACAAAGATCGAAACATTTTATACAAAAATTAATATGAAAGTCGGTCTGTTCGTTTGCCGCTAATATAGAGAAGTGAGGCCCCCGTGTAATTAAGGGAGGGGACAGGGTGACTTTGGGCCGCCGGTCCGGCGCCTCTGCTTCCGATTATACGATTTACCTGACCAAATCGATTTCACACGTGAAACTGGGGAACAAGCCAGAGGCGTACGATAAGTCCGGCAGGAAAAAAATTCAGGATAACCATCTTGCTCTTTTAGGTACTGGAGAAGTTTCGATGGTTTTGTTTATGATTTGACAGTTGAGATGTTTAGAGTACATGGTGCCGACACTCTTTGACAAATTTTGGGTCCGAAAAGCGGTCTAAATACAGGGTGATTCATGAGAGACCTTATTCACGCCGATAGCGGATAGAGGACTTCTAGACGAGTCAAAAATTTTTTTGTTCATTGGTTACGAAGATACAGGGTGTTTTGTGTGTTCTTGATAAAATTTTGATAAACGATATTTCCAAAAAGCTTGGAGTAATTTCGTTGAAATTTACAAGTAATATTCCTCTGTAAGAACTTGTCAATATGTCATTCTGGGAAAATTTAAATCCAGGGCCGGGCTAGAAAAATTGTGTTAATTTTCTGACCGTTTTTTTGAAAAACTATTATTGGATTCGAGAAGTCAAGGAAAAATGCTGCAATGATCGCTGTTCAATTCGTATAAACCGCCTAAACTGTTTCAACAACAAAAAAAAGACAAAGAAAAATTTTTAAGGAAGTTTTCATTTTCAACCGGACATAGCCTATATGAATAAATATTGTTCGACTGAATTTCATTTTTTGGTTTGAAGAAAAATCTTGGAAGCAACAAGTAACACCTATTAAATGTTGTATTACCATATCCATAAATATTGTATCCATAACTTGAAAGAAGGTTACTTGTGGTGTACAAGATTCTTCTTTCAAGCAAAAAATGAATTTTAGTGAATTCAGTCAAACAATATTTATTCGTATAGATTATGTCGAAAATGGAAACTTTCCTACAAATTTCTCTTTGTCATATTTTTTTATTCGAACAGTTTATGTGTGCCATCCAAATTGGAGTGCGATTATTCAAGATTTTTTCCTTGGCTTTTCAAATCCAATAATAGTTTGTCAAAAAAGCGGTCGGAAAATGAAAATTTTCAACAAATACAGGAAATCACAATTTTTCCAGCCCGGCCCTGGATTTGAATTTACCCAGAATGGCATATTGAAAAATTTTAGCAGGAGAATATTACTTGCAAATTTTATCAAAATAGCTTCAAGCGTTTCAGAAATATCGCTAATCAAAGTTTTATGCCAAACATACAGAATATCCTGTATCTTCGTAACAAACAAACAGAAAAAATTTTTTCGGTGGATCTTGACTCGCCTTGAAGTCCTCCGCCATTGACGTATGTAAAGTCACCCATGAATCACCCTGTATATTAGGTGGACAAATAGGTTTTCGCCGTTTTCTGTCAAAAAAAAAATATTTATTGTGATATAACGTTAGTTATTTTTTTTTTCAATCGAAGTATTGTCCATCACAAGCAACTGCTTCTTCTTATCTTCCAGGCAGCATTCCACTTCTGAAGAACTCCTTATTTTTTGAGCCTATCCACGAATCAACCCCATTTTTGGTGGCACAGAAAAAATTCAGTTTTGGTATGGACCACCGAGCATCATACCAACCTGTATTTATCGCTAATAAGTTACTGTCACTCCCTTGTATTTACATACTCAAATTTCTTCTACACTCTAGGGATAATGAAGTTACTTGGAAATATTACATTAGAAAATATATTAAAAATGGGCCTAAAAAAATCCCGGATAGAATATTTTTATTTCTTTTTCAAACAATCTATTATTCACCTGGAGAAACTACTGGGTTGTCAGGTATAAACAGATATGTTGATGCCAGTTACTTTCATTTGATAGGATAATAGAAGAATCATTGAATGAATTTCACGAATTACGAAAACTATCATCAACCTGAAGATGATCACGACAACGTCGTTTTTCATCTTCTAGAAATCTAAAAACACTATGACCCACTGAGCATTAATTAATATGCAGGGTGGGCAAAATTCGTTGTCTACTGAAGGGATCTCGAGAACTATAGCAGCTAGAAGAAAACTGATAACACATTCTCGAGCTCGTTTTTCCTAACCAATCCTAATCTGAAAACATATCCAGCCTATCATTCATAGAACTTGAGTTTTGAGAGAAAATTGAGAAATTGTCATTTTCAATAATGCTGAATAACTCGCTTGTTTGAACTCGTATTCGAAATCTGTTGATACAATCTACAGGCATTTTTTCAGGAGTAATTAAAATACAATATGACTCAATTTTTCAATCCAGCCATTTTCGAGAAATGAGAAGGATTTTCGATTTTTCAAAAGTAAACTATAGTCGAAAGTTCTCTTATCTTGCTACAAAATTTTTGCTGATTTCAAAAATGTATCATGTGTCGCTATTTACATGAATATTACATGAGAAAAAATTCAATACTTTTTTCCTGCTTTTTCTATTCATTGTTGAATTATAAGTAGGCTGACGTTCCCATAGAGACCATTTAATATTCATTATCTTTGCGTGAACTTGCGTCTCTATGATTGGAATCAGCGATTGCTGAATCAATATTTCTATGGTTAATTTGTCATAGTTCCTGAGATTAGCGAAAGAAAATCTATTTATTATCCCTAATGGCCCGAAATATTCCAAATGACAAAAAATTCGATATGTTGGTATGCTATATTCAAGCGAATGGAAATAGCCGAGTTGCAAGGGAAGTCTATCTTGAGAAATATCCATATTCAATGGTCGCTATAGTAACTCCAGCCTACTTATAATAATTTACCAGTGAATAGAAAAGCGGGGAAAAAGTATTGAACTTTTTCTCCTGTTATATTCATGTAAATAGCGACATATGATACATTTTTGAAATCAGCAAAAATTTTGTAGCAAGATGAGATAATTTTCGACTATAGTTGATATTTGAAAAATTCAAAATCTTACTCATTTTTCGGAAATGGCTGAATTAAAAAAATTAGTCATATTATATTTGAATTACTCCTAAATATGTGCCTGTAGAATGTATCAACAGATATCGAATACGAGTTCAATCAAGCGAGTTATTCAGCATTATTGAAAATGACAATTTCTCAATTTTCGCTCATAACTCAAGTTCTATGCGCGATGAGCTGGATCTCGAGAATGTGTTATCAGTTGTCTTCTAGCTGCTATAGTTCTCGAGATCCCTTCAGTAGACAACGAATTTTTCCCGCCCTGTACAGAAAGAGGACTTGGCCTTCTGAAGTGCCGAATCTACGCCAATGGAACCAGCCTAATATGTTAGAGGCTCCAGAAGCTAATTAATGTCCGGTTCTGTTTTACCACACAAATCGTTTTTATTATCTTTAATGTAGTTATGACTGACATGAGGCTGTTTTACAAGACATCCTATAGATAAAGGCCCTTTTTGACGCCGCTCGATTTCATTTGCTGCGAGGCAAAGGAGTCGTGAATTTATGAGAGAGGTGATTCATAAAACGCGTCCAACCGAGATGGAAATTTATGTTTTTCTAGGAAGGTATGATGTTTTATGGGAAAGAGGATGCATTCATGTTCATAAGGTGTGAAGATGACTTATTCTATGGATATTACAATGATAAGGTTGAGATGCACTTTGGTCTGTGTGTATTTCGGTCTAGACCCCTACCGGAGACGAATACAATACTCGAGTATAGGCACTTATGTGTTTTTAAATGAAAATATATTTCTGGCTACAACGGAAACTCGGGGAATTGTTCAATAAATTAATATAAAACTCAGGAAAAACATATATTTGAATACACCCTATTGTGTCCTCACTCGTACAAAGAAACGTTTTTGTAACGTACGGGATTGGAAGGAGCTATTCGAAGATCTACATTATTTCCAGGATTTAACCTTCGACTTTGGTAGTATGCATTCCAGAAGCAACGTTTCGAATTCATATCTAAGAAATGTTGATTAGAAGCGATACATCGTTGAATTTTAGTTGAATTTCAGTTACAACGAGTTGTACCTAGCTGGTTGATAACATTCATTCATTGTCGAGAAGCAAATTTTTTGGATAGGGAGAACATCAAACGGATTCAATATTTCCTTATTACATTCCAGATTGTCAGAGACATAAAAGATACGCGATCGAGAACAAGTGGTATATACTACAGAATCACATTTACGCAACCTAATTTCTGAGCGATAATATATCGTTGAATTTCAGTTGAATTTTCGTTCCAATGAAATTATTTAACAGGTTATCAACTGATTAATGAACTGATGAGGTGAAGTGTTGACTTGGCGTCAATGATTTCATAATTATTTTCGATTACAGGTAGAACAACAATAAAACAAAAAAATATAAGCGAATTTCAACAAATTCGCACCTCGTGATTCCGGGCCAATAGTTTACCTTCACATTTCAGTTGAATTCTTGTCAAAATGAGATTATTGAACCGAAATTCCAGATGGTGTTTCTAGTCTCACTTTCATGCTGGGCCTCTTCAGCATACATAACTAGTCCCGCAGTTTCCATTTGACCAGAATTGGCCTGTTTTCAAACGGAGCTCATAATGGCCCAAACAGAAAAAGAGGAGCAGGAGACTTTCCTACTGGATCATTTTTTTTATTGCATAGGGATATTGAAGATCGATGAAATGTTATGAGGAAAAGAGGAAGAACACACTATGGAATCAACGTTTCAAACTCACATTTCGGAAACGTTATTCCGAGGTGATAATGAATCGTTGAAATTCAGTTGAATTTCGGTTACAATAAGATTACGTAACGTTGTATTGAAGTATTAATGAACCGAAGCAGTTAAACATCTGATGCGCGGTCAGTGATTCATGATTCCTTTCAAATACAAGTGGATTACCAGGAAATCAACAAAAATTGAACCGGATCTCACGATGTCGTTTCAAGTCTCAATTTCATCCCGGGCCTCTTCAGCATTCAGGAGTAGTCGCGCAGTTTCCGGGTCAGCAGAAACCGTCGGTTTTACAAATCTCTAATGGCCCGGAAAGGACGAATGGAGCGAGAGGACTTCCACCGGATTCAGCATTTTTTAGATTACTCTCCGGATTGTCGCAGATATAAAAGATCCGCGATCTGTTATGAGGGAACGATCTCGCTTGTTGTCGGAAATGGAAACGTGTTAAAATCACATTTCACCCTCGTGCCAGACGCTTTATAGGAGTTCGGTCCCATTGTTGGATATTGGATAGGTTAGCGCTGGCGGGACTTTTGATGTTACTTGATTTTGACGCTTGACTGGATCCGGCAGATTTATGGAGATTCGAAGCGGCTTGATAGGGAATGGTTATTTGTTTATACTGGAATTATTCCTGGCGTATAGGCTCTATTTGTAAATCTGACGGGGGCGACAAAGTGACTACATTAAGGTTCATTTTGAATAATAGAGAGATATTGCAACTTTCGAATAGCGCAAACGTTATGTTATTACGGTTACGCTAAAAATAACGTTTAGGTTTTAACGGTCATTCCAAAAGTAGACATATTGCTACATGTTTTTGTTATCGTTGCGTAAGTTATCAGTTTGTTTGGTTAGGTTATGTGAGACGTCAGATTTTTGTGTGACAAACTCCTTAAGTTTAATCATTTGCATTTTCAGATTAGTTTTTTGATTCTGGATAAAATGAAAAAGGAATCGGAAGCGATAATTTCAGCTGGTGCTATTGCAGAAGAAGTGGAACTAGTTATATATTGAACAATATAATTGGCATGGTTCAAACTATTCCTAATTTCAAACCCCTCATGTTGCTTCCAAAAGTATTTCTTGAAAAAGTAACAAATACCTAAATATGGAAAAAAATTGCTGTGGTAGCACTTAGAAATCTTTATGTGTAAAATCAGTTGTGTGTGAAAGGCATTATAAAATAGATTTAAAAAATCCGAGAAAGTTATGTAATCAACACCCAAAACATATTAACAAACAGCTTCTCTATGACAGTGATCGGAGCCGGAAGGACCCGAAGCTTAACGAATCCTTCCGATATAGAATAGCGTAACGTAAATTGCGGCTCGCAATTTTCCGTAAATAACGTTAGACGCTAACGCTATTAACGTCGCGTTATTATGAAACTGAATCTGCGCATGCTTAGATGTCGAAAATAACGTTTGCGCTAATAACGTCACACAAATTTGGCAATGTGTAATATCTCTTTATTATGTTCATATGGAAGAACGTAATACTTTAGTTTTTGGTTAACGATGAACATCGTTGCTCATGATGAAGTTTTTGAGTGTTAAAATTCTACAAAAGCAGTGACACATATTCAGGTCCTTCCACGTTAGATTCGAAGCCATGTCCTCACGACATTTTGCATGAATCTCAAAAACTTCATTTTTATGCGCTCGCTCTGGGTAACAGCTCGTTATCGTTTTTTTTTTCAAATGTCAGTAATTAAAGAATTTTTTGCAGAAAGTGGTATTAAACGATAAGGTTGGATGAAGAACCCGTGGTCAAATTTAATTATGTCCGTCCGACCCTCTGTCCGATCGTATGTGCTTCAACATTCAAAGGCAAGGACCTGAAGTCTTAAAATTAGTTCGGTTTGGAGCCTGAATATTCCGGTTAAGTTTTTTTTGATTGTCGATCTACTAATCATATGGCCCTCACGAAATTTTGCTTGAACCTTCAAGCTATCATTTTTCATTGGAGTACTGAATTTTAATTCGTTGCGATCTGAGTTTTGGATAAATTGGAGATATTAAATTTTGAATAGGTATATTTGCGGAATCATTGAGTTGATTTTACCGATTCAAGAATTTGTCATTCGTTATTGAACTCCAAACCTACAATGCAAGTTTAAAGTCTCCTAGAAGATTTTTCGGAGTTATTTTGTTCACTACCGGCGGTCAGTCCGGTCTTAAACACAATAACCACCGTTCAATTAGGAAGGCCGAATTGTGAAGGGGTATAACTCGTCCGATGATTCCGTAGATATAGTTTTACTTTTCATATATTTCCAAAAATACAGATTCGATCGAAGTGAAAACTAGTACTTGATGGACAAATGCTGGCTTGAAGTTTTTACAGAATTTCGTAAGTACCATATGAGAAGAAAATCACGTTTGGCGGGGTCAATACTTGAATAGGTTACCACTTTGGCAACGAAATTGAATTAGCGCATAAAAGCTCATGACCACTTCAGTGTTTTCATAGAATTTTACAACTGAGTCCCAGTTTTCGGTCAGATTCGATCTACAGGGTGAGTCTTTGACCTTGCAGAATATTTTAACAGAAGATTCTTGAAGCCAAAAGAAACACTTTTTTCCCTTACCATTTTTTCCGATTCTGCTTGGTTCCTGGATTACAAAATTTCATCCACATCCTCCAGTTTCTTTAATATGACCACAACATTCCATAAAATACCAGAAATTCAAAGAATCCAACCTTTAAAAATAATTTGAATGCTATTCAACGAATTTTTGACCATTTTGGAAAGTAAAAGTATTCCTTATTTTTTTCGTATGATGCGCCGTTTTCGAGTAATCTGAAATTCAAAAATAAAAAATATCTGCGAAATTCCGAGAATTGGTTACTCTGGCTGAATGCAACTCTATTCAAAAAATTCACAGAATTCAATTTTTCCGCGTTGCCACGTCTGAAAGTTGAGAATGGAGTCCTAGCATTTTTTATTTGGAATGATAGGTAAGCGGAGTAGCCGACTTTGACCAATTCACAATGGACGTAACCGTAAGAATCCCGCAACTCGTGCGTAAAAATCAAAGAGGAAACTACAAAATTCATAAGTACCAAAATCTTCACGATAGGTTCAACTTTTCCCAGAACTATATCTGTGTTATACAGTGGTGATTCGTTCCTGAATCCATTCATGAAGCTTCCTTTTCAATTTCGAGCTAATTTGTGTAGTATAATTGATTAACTTCTCACTTTTCCATGATAACGGGGATTCTTACTGGTTTGAATGCAATCTTTCTGCTGACCCAAATTTCTTGAAATTATGTACAGAACTTTGATGTAATTTATTTTGAGGTATTATTCAAATGCGCAATGCGCTTTCATAACATAACAACCCATGGTGGAAGAAAACCACCATGACATAACCTTAAAACCTAAGAGCCACAGATTTATAGTTCAGTTCACAATCATAGACTACACAAGTGTATACATAGAATTAGCATATTGTGTGTTGTTTGATTTCGAAGAGTTCTTTCTTTCTGTTCGTCAATTTGGCAACGTTTGTACGTTCATAGATAAATTAGGTACATCTTTTTTATTTATTTATGAAAATGAAAGTTTGAATAGGTTAGTCTGAATCTGATAATTCTTGGAGAAAATGAAATAAACAAAGAAAATTAATAATTACAAATTGAAGATGAATCTCAAAGCTAATATGAGTGATAGCTAAATGAATTTCTCATTATCGAAAATGAAACCAAGAGAAGAATATTCAACTTTTATCTCCCACGAAATTTGGAATACCTAACTTGTTTATTGTACTGTAAATACAACTTTTTTCAGCAACTGGAATGTAAAAAGTAAGTTGACGCTTGTTTTCATAACAGAGTTATTTCGAAGATTTGAATGGTATATCTTAGGCTTTGAAAAACTTCAGTGTTCAGGTTTCCAGGGGCGGCTAGCCTATTATGAAAAGTTGTAATGCCTATATCTTTTTATCTAGGCCGAATCGGAAAAAATGGTATGGGACAAATGTATTTCTTTCAGCTTCAAGAATCTTCTGTTAAAATATTCTGCAAGGTCAAAGACTCACCCTGTATATCCTTGAAATTATTTGGCAATAAATTGTGAATGAATATATCTAGGCATAGGCAATCTTTAAGGTTGAGCCTCACTATACCTACTTCTTGATCGAGATTCAAGAATAATTTGGGTTATTACTGCAAATGCAAATTTGAACATAATTATTATGGGTTTGATTCATCATTTTCCCAAATTACCTTCAGAAAGTATTCAAAATCAGGTTTCAAAATTGGGGTTTGGGATTTGTCATGCATGCATGAAGTGACAACGTTGTTCAGTAGAATTGCTTTTTCTGCTATAGAATAACGAAATATTTATTCCTATTCTGTGGTACACACGTGTTCTTTGTCAATATAACCAAACAACTTCCGTTTGCGATTTGTCAGTATGACAGTCTGCGCTCTTCTTTTTCTATTCCTTGGTCGTTGTCTTCTGCTCTAACCAGATCGAAGTATAGCTATCTCTGTTTTCCTAAGCAAAGTAACACATTTGAAGTCCTTTTCTTTCCGAGAAAGCTGAATTCTACGTTGCCATATCGTGCACTCAAGACAAATCCCTTTAAATGCAAATCCCCATTTTTATTTTTCAGTTTAACGTGATAAAATATTTTTTTTAAAATATAATAATGAAATTGTATGTTTGAAATGTGATGTTCTGAAGGTTTTTCATGAAAATAACGGCATTTTTGTTTGAAGGAAAAACCCCCATTACGAAAATACCAATGAATTCACACTTGTTTTCTGCATTTTCTCGTAATCTACAGATTCCCGAACTTCAACCCACCCTCCGGACGCCAACCTCCATCCCCAGAAAAGATTTATTCCCTTCACTTTTCTTCAAAAACCACACGAAATTGAAACAACCATAACTCCTCAAAACCCATTTATCAAATCTAAGCATTTAATTCTTGCTCGTAAATTAACGCAACAACCCATAAAAAATCCATCGATCTGGCTCTCCTAACTTATATTTAAAATTAAATTAAGGAAAACAAAAGCTTCCTGCGAGAATACACCGGGAGGCACAGCGAAAGCCTCGAAGAAGTGAGAGGTCCCGTTCTCAACATCATCTGACAGCTCTCCTTCGAAAATAGCAGTGTAGCCGGCTAAATGTATGTAATTAATTCGTTGTCTTGAGATGTTAAATGTATGGTGGGTGATGTGCAAGTGCCACCAATAAATAAATAGGAGAATTCTTATTCCCTGCCAATTTAGGAGGAGAATTACCTTTCGGATTATAATTTGTTCCTTTCCATCTGGTTTTTGATATGAATTGTATGATGATTTGTGCGTTTTGTGGTATGGCAGGTATTTTATAATTGCCTTTGATGGGTAAAAATACCTTCTGTTTTGTTCTTAATTGTGGATGTTGGTTTCGATCAATCAACCGTTTGAAGTACAGGTGTTCGAAGTATTGTGAGGTATTATTTTTATACAGTATGATTAGAAAATGTTGATCAGATTTTATATCTTTTATTTCCAAATGGGTTCTCCAAACTCGGTATCTCGAGATATTTAGGTCGATTCTGTTTGAAAATAGCAATATTGCTAGGAAAAAGATATTGCTATCATAACAAGATTGGTATTATTGGTATTCTGATCGACGGTTTTGAACAAAATGATCTGTCACTTCAACAATAATCTTGCTATCAATATTGCTATCTTAGCAACCTCAAAATAGTACCTGCTATGCTTGATAACAAGAAAGGTTAGAAAAGGAATCTTACAGAGATCCATTTGTTTCAGTATTATTTCTTCCAAGAATTCAAAAATATTAAAAAAAGGGAAGTATGTGCTAATAGAAATTTCTTCAAGGTTCTCTAGAATATTCAATTTCAAGGAAAATTCTTAGACTAAAATACTGACATAGTCAGCAGCAGATGAGATGATTATTCAAATGATCTCAACAACAGCCATCCCTTTGAATTGCTAACAGAAAAGTTCATGGAATTTAGAATCATTAACGCCTGCATAAAATTGCTGCATTTGATTTCTGGAAACCAATATTCTATTGGTATCCAGGAAATTGATCAATTTGAATTTGGTTTTTCTGTTTCGTAACGTTTTCGAATAAGTCGATGTTTACATGAATAAAAAATATATATGCTAATGAAAACGTGTTCAAGATTCTCTAGAATATTTAATTTCAAGAAAATTTCTTAGACTAAAATACAGGTATAGGAGACAACAGCTGAGATGATTATTCTAATCATCCCAACAGAAGTAATCCCTTTGAGGTTTTTCGAATTATTAACGCCTGAATAAAATTGCTGCATTTGATATCTGGTAACCAATATTCTATTGGTATCGAAGAAATTAGTTATTGGTCAATTTGACTCTTTTTGTTTAAAATTTTTATTAATGTCGATTTTTACATGAATAATAAATGAAAGCCGTAGATAGAGGTTATGTATGCGAAATCATAAAAGAAACCCACGAAGTTGGATTATTTTCTTCTCCCTTGTAGCTCTAAAGTACTATAGTTACATATTACAGTGTTGTCAGCGCTAAAATCACCGATTATGGAAGTCCATGCATAGCAATATTGCTTTGACAAAATTCATAACAAACATTGCTATAACACTCGGAACAGAATACGTAACATCATGGCCATATTGCTATAAATAAGAAAGATAGCAATAAGACTAGAATAGCAAGGACCATAGCAATACGCAAACAGAATCGATTTACATTGATTTGAAATTTTGAGATTAATTTCCTGGTATTTCAGGAACTACTCGAGTTATTGAATTGAAACTTGACAATTGGTTGAAACGAAACATCGCTCAACTTTTCACGAAATGTCGTTGAGATCAAACTGTGAAAAATTTTGAAAAAAAATTTTTTCGAAATAATATTCCTAAAAAAAATTTTTTTTCTGAACCTGTTGATTAAATCCGGAAAAAAATTATGCTCATTCCTTGCACATCATTTTTTACAGTACTGTACGGAATTTCATTTTTATACGACCGTAATTTCTGGAGATATTGGAGAAAAATATGTAAAATTCCGCCGTTTTTCTCTAGAAATCGTTGTAGTTGCCGGATTGACTCAAAAAATACTACTTCAATCATAATGAAACTTGGCCGATAGTTTGAAAATGCTGATAGGCAGCTTTGTGCAAAATTTCATGACAATTCTGAAAAAATTCAAAATGAAATTGTGAAAAATAAAATCTTGAATGGGTATATCTACGGAATCCTTGGGTGAATTTACCCATTCACAAATTCGGCTTTCGTAATTGAGGTCCAAACCTCCTCTCAAATATCGAGTGTCTAGATTGTTTCTTTCGGCAATTATTGTGTCAACGGTCCGCCGTTAGGTCGAAATAATAAATAGGTGAATTCCGCTCAATATTTCCAAAAAATACAGATTAGATCGAATTTAAATCCAGTATTTTATCGTAAAAAAAACCTAGTAAAGCACTGACTTCACGTCAGGTTTTATAAGGATGATTTTGGAAATTGTGAAAGATGAGTTGAAGGAATCAAATAAGAAAAATAGACAAGTTTTGTGATTGTAACAAACGCGACTTGCAGAATTTCGTGAGGATCATATGGCATTCTTTCTGAGCTAACGTCGGTGCTTTCCTACAATTTTTTCGTGAATCCATTGCACTAAAATATGACCTAAAAATTTCAAAAAGCACTGCCGTGAAGGCAGCAACTTTTGCGCGCATGTTCAATGTAGATGACCGCTTCAGCAACGAATTTGAACATGCACGCAAAAGCTGCTGCCTTCACGGCAGTGCTTTTTGAAATTTTTACTGATAAATTACTGGATTTCAATTCGATCAAATCTGTATTTTTGGAAATATTGGAAAAATAAAATTTTGAATGGGTATATCTACGGAATCATTGGGCGGATTTTACCCATTCACGAATTCGACCTTCGTAATTAAGCCCCAAACCTACTCTACAAATATCGAGTTTTTAAGTCGTTTCTTCCGGAAGTTATTGTGCTTACGGTCAGCCTAACGGCCAACTGCGTAAATACAATAACTTCCGAAAGAAAAAACTTAGAAACTCGATATTTGTAGAGAAGGTTTGGACCTTAATTGCGAAGGTAGAATTCGTGAATGGGTAAAATCCACCCAATGATTCCGTAGATGTACCCAATCAAAATTTTATTTTTCCAATATTTCCAAATATACAGATCAGATCGAATTGAAATCCAGTACTTCATCGAAAAATAACAGTTCGAAGTTTCATACAGAATTTAATGAGGATGATATGATAAGAAAATCATAGAAATTTTTTTTTTCAAATTGTTCTAATCACACGATTATCACGAAATTTCGCATGAAGTTGTCTTTCAGCATATCAAAACTAGCTGTGAAGTTTTATCAGGACTGAATCAGTATTTCTCGAGTTATACTGAAAAAACCAACGATATCGAGAAGAAAACCTCGAAATTTGACATATTTTTTCCCGATATCTCCAAAACTTATGACCGTATCGAACTGAAATTTGGTACACTGCTGTGAAATATGAAGCTCAGAGTATGAGTGAAATTTTTTTTGGATATGATGGATGGTTTCCAAAAAAAAATTTTTTTGGGAAAAAATTTCGAAAAAAATTTTTTTTACAATTTACTGACAATATCATCCTGACGAAATTAGGCTCAAAGTTGCGCGTCGTCATACTCCATCTAATTGCCAAATTTGAATCCAATCGCTCATGTAGTTCCTGAAATGAAAAATAAATAACTTCAAAACTTCAAGTTCCTATAACTCCGAAAATATTCGACCGATTTGGCCCATTAACGAACTCAACTGCGGCATTCTGATGCGCAACCTATCCTGAAAGTTTCAAGTTGCTAGCTTCTGTCGACAGTTATTGTGTCTAAGGCCGGACGACCGGCCGGACAGAATCGATTTTGACACCGGATTCGTTATCAGTGAGTCCAATCTACTCGATTGAGACCATTTTCGGCTCAATCATCCAAAATTACAGACATTTGGACAAAACGATAGCATGCTGTTCCCCTAGAACATGCGCGCAAAAATGCTTGTATCCAATAGTAACTGGAACGTCCTCACCACAAAGTCTCTTAATCTATCAAACCCTCGACAAATGGAAGGATATACCCTGTTAAACCCTCATTCCTTGAAAAATTCCTCAACACTCATTTAGCATCCCAAGGATCACCATATCCGATCCGAGTAATATATTTCATTTAATTTCGCGTAAACAAACATATCACTTTTTGGACGTAGCTGTGCCCACGATCCGCACGTGTGGAGGTCGGATGGTTCCGCCCTTCATTACTAGATGTAAATGTGTCCTGTACTTTTGTGGAGGATAGACGAGAATGTGAAACCCGAAGGTCGTTAGTTCCGGATGACCAGAGACTCTTGATTGGATTGGGTCGTTTTTGGAATTGCTGGGATTTCTAGAAATTGAGCAGTAAATTCGCTAATGAAGTGACAACTCGTCTCTGTTAGGAAACTGTAGAAGATGCGTGAACATTTTTTCTGGGTTTTCACTCCCAATATTCGAAGCAGAAATATTTAAAATTTAATGAAATCGTTTTTTCATGAAAAACGCCCTTGCGGATTTCAGGATTAAACTATATGTCGAAGGCAGTTTTTTGGAGAACAGATTGTCTCATGAACAATACAAACGATAAATAAAGTCAACTGTGACGTTTCAGAGTAAAAATCTGACTCTTTCATCAGAAAAACTAGAAAATTTTCACTAGTAATACCAGTGAGGGACAAAAAATTTCTGGATTTCATTTGACCTCGTATGGTAGTAAGAAAATTCCACACCAAATGTGTTAATTTCGAACAACATCAATTTTCGTCTTCATCAAGTACTTGCAGAACATAGAAGGTTTTGTCGACTTGATTATTTAGTCACCATGGCAAGTCAATGAAACTCTAAGCTAGAAATTATTCCTGTTTTGAATTTGTCAAAAACAGCACGACGTAGAAAAATGTCTCGCTTCGGTCAACAGAATAAAGAAAATATTCGCTAGAATATTAAGCAGTTGACACCCGCGAATACCAGGAAATCGAAGGCAAGTGTATGGAAGCAGTTTATAAACTTTTGCGCAGAAAAAGCGTATGATTTCGACAAAGCGGATATACCTGTGGAAGAACTGCGCTTATTCCTGAAGACTATGCCTTCAACATGCGGAAAAAGAACTCGGAAGACTACAAGGAGAGTCTTATCTAAGTTTTTTAGAACTCTACAGCTGAGCAGTTGCAGGAATATTTTTTCGAAAGGTATAATCGCGAATTTAATCCATTCTCTGACAGAATTTGTCAACGCAAGAGCTACAAAAATGCTAAGCGTCGGAAGCTACAAATAGATTCAACCAAGAGAAAGGCAAGTTCATCCGCACTATCAGCAGACGAATTGAGAAAACATTCTGTCATTATAAGTGTCAAAAAAATTACCAGTAAAATTGGCTGTTTCGTACCCGCGAGAAAAAAATTTCCACTAAAATTCATCCTTTGCGATTGTGATCTGTCAGAAAAACACGTTCTGATTGGTTGAAAATCACATATATGTGGAATTTTCAGAATTATTTTCTCTGGTTTTTTCGTTTTGTGAGACTTTTGTCAAATTGATATTTTCTAGAAATCATAGCAACACAGATTCACTTGGTTTGAATGTATTTAATTCTACCCCTTTTTTAAGTGAATTCGCTACGAAATGGTAGAAATGGGGGTTTTTCCTGAATTTGGGTTATTACTGCAAAAGCAAATTTGAACATAATTATTATGGGTTTGATTCATCTTTTTTTTTCCCAAATTACCTTCAGAAAGTATTCAAAATCAGGTTTCAAAATTGGGGTTTGGGATTTGTCATGCATGCACGAATTGACAACGTTATTTGGTAGAATTGCTTTTTCTGCTATAGAAAAATGAAATATTTATTTCTATTCTGTGGTACACACGTAGTCTTTGTCAACATAACCAAACAATTTCCGTTTGCGCTTTGTCAGTAATATGACAGTTTGACAGTCTGTGCTCTTCTTTTTCTATTCCTTGATCGTTGTTTTCTACTCTAACCAGAAGTATAGCTATCTCTGTTTTCCTAAGAAAGTAACACATTTGAAGTCCTTAACTTTCCGAGAAAGCTGAATTCGACGTTGCCATATCGTGCACTCATGACAAATCCCTTTAAATGCAAATCCCCATTTTTATTTTTCAGTTTGAGGTGATCAAACATTTTTTTAAAAATATAATATTGAAATTATATGTTTGAAATGTGATGTTTCGAAGGTTTTTCATGAAAATAACTGCATTTTCGTTCAAAGGAAAAACCCCCATTGCTGTTTGGCCTATTATAGACACAATAACTTCCACAACAAACAACAAAGAGACTCGATATTTGCAGGCTCAATATTTAGGACTGAATTCATGAATGGAGAAAATGATTAAGCAGAGTTATTCAAATTTCAGACGAGGAACTTATTTTTAACAATTCTTTTAAAAATTTTTCTACCTTTTGCTTCTTCATCCCCAATGCCATTGTTTTAGGAACGAATCGACGACCCCTTCTCCAAAAATACAGCCATCATCTTTCTTTCCCGATAAAAGGAAAAGCATCCCTGAAATAAACAACCAATGAATTAACCACTGCGAAACAAAAACAACCCCTACTTTGGAACAAAGCCCCTTTATTAACCCTGCGAATTTTGACTCTTTCGGGTAAGTCGAGGGTTGTGAGTGGATATAAAAGCTTTCTTTTTCTCTCCAGCCCCGAAAAAGATGCGTGCACTGACATTAGGGTGCGATGGTGATACCAAAGTAATGAATGTGTTGCCAAACTTTCGGGTTTTCCTTCTTTAACGAATATTAAGGATATTTCTTCATATGGTCGCGTACACCCTGATCTCCAAAAACTCCCCAAAAAAAAGTCTGTCAGGCAAGTGGACAATTTTTAATTATTTTGAGTCCTCACTTACAAATAGTTACCTACGTTTCGGCACCATTCGTGCCTTTATCAAGGCTGAAAAATTGATGAACATGAAAAATTTACAGATTACTGTGAACACATACAATTTGAAACTATATAAATATAAAATATTTCGATAAAATCACACGGGACCGAATTAATTCACCACAACAGTTGAAAATTAATTTTCAACAAAATGTTGTGCTTTTTTAAAAGTTTGTTCTTTCTCTTTTTTGCGCGCATGTTCTAGTGAAACAGCGTACTTCCGTTTTATCCAAATGTCTGTAATTTTCGATGGTTGAGCTGAAAATTGTCTCAAACGACTAGGTTGGACTCACTGATGACGAATCCGGTGTCAAAATCGATTCTGTCCTGCCGGCCGTCGCCACGATTTCGGGCATACGGAAGATTTCATCAACTTAAAAATTTCAGGAAGGGTTTCATTTCAAAATACGAAGGTTGAGTTCGTTAATGTGCTGAATCGGCCGAATAGTTTCAGACTTATAGCCATTCGAAATTTCGAGGTTAATTTCCTCTTATTTCAGAAACTACTGAAGCGATTAGATGGAAACTTGGCAGATAGTTGAAACATAGTGACGCGCAATTTTAAGCGAAATTTCGTTGAAATCATATGGTAACTCAGTTCAGAACAAAATTTTTTCAAAATTTTTTTCGAAAAAAATTTTTTTGCCTGAAACTATTGTTCATATTCATGAAAAATTTCAGTTTTACCTTGAACTCCATATTTCACAGCAGTGTACCGAATTTCAATTCGAAACGGCTATCAGTTTAGAAGATATTGGAAAAAAATATGTAGAATTTCGTGGTTTTCTTCTCGATATCGTTGTTTTTTCGGTATAACTCAAGAAATACTGAGTCAATCGGGATGAAACTTCGCAGCCAGTTCGAAGATGTTGGGGAACAACATTGTGCAAAATTTCGTGATGGTCGTGTCATTAGAACAATTTGAAAAAAAATTTCAAATTTTTTTTTCAAATATTTAATATTCTATAATCTTGTCATCATATTATCCTCATTAAATTCTGTATGAATCTTCAAACTGTCATTTTGAGTACTGGATTTCAATGTAATCTAATCTGTATTTCTGGAAATATTGGGAAAATGAAATTTTGAATTTGTACAGGGTGATTCATTAAGGGTGGCCACCGGCCGTATCTCGGAAACCGTTCATCCTATGACTTCCGGAAAAAAAATCTAATGACAAACTCGGCCCCTAGAAAATGATTAAAAATATTTTCAAGTTCGTAGTTCCCCACTAGAGGGCGAAATCTATCACTTGTAAAATATAATCTCATTTTTTATGAAATATTCTCCAGCTAACAGTGGTAAAGAATAATAAAATAAGAATCTACTCTTTCTATTCAACAACTTTTGTTTCAGTAATTTTTCTATATTTCCTATCTTTTAGTGATGGGATGGATAAACGTTTCTTCACGAAAAAAACATTCTTACTCCTGTATGGGTGAACCGATTTTCACGTAATTAGATTTCTTTCGAAGGCCATCGAAAGCAGATCACAGAAACATATGACAACAGTATACCGGGTGATCCAATTAAAAACTACAGACTGTTTCATGTCACTTCGCCCTATTTGTGCGTTTCACTGGAAAATTTCAGATGCAATGCTATGATTCTAACCGAGTGAGAATAAGCCAAGCATTATCACCCACTGACTTTTTAAAATCGCCGACAGATATCATTGGTCGTTTCGGAGTTATTATCATTTTTGTGAATTTTGATCAATGTTGATCCTTTCTGTGAACTTGAATAAACAAGGAAGTGACTTTATGCGTCATGACAACGCAGCAAAATACTCAACACACATGAAATAACAATGATGCGATAAAATAAAACAAAAATTAGCAACAACGAAAATATTTGAACAGAAAAACAACACTTACACCTAATCAATTCAAATATTTAAAATGTCTACCATTATTTTCTACACATAAATTTAGTCTTTCTTTCGTCGAGTTGACACTGGCCACAATTTCAGTATGAGAAGAAGCTGCCTGTCGAAATCTATTTTGAATATCCTCACTTGTAGTGGGGGGTGTTCGGAAAACTAAGTCTTTATTCTCCCCCAAAAATAAAAATCTAATACTGTGAGGTCAGGTGATCTTTCTGGCCATGGAAAAATACTCCCTCGTCCAATATACCTCTTTGAAAAGACGTTATATGAATATTCCGTAACATTAGCAGCATAATGCGCCGGGCAACCATCTTGTGGATACCACATATCTAACCTGCTTTGAATAGCAATATTTTCCAAAAGAATTGGAAGATCTTCCGTTAAAATTTCAAGCACCTTTGTCTTGTTAATAAGCCAAAACTTTTATGATATTATCCTCATTACGGCTTCTACGTTTTCTATTTTTTCTTCCAAGATATTGAACCTTATCCAGTTTCTCGCACTCTTCGTGTCAATCTTTTGAATACCCTTTTGGAATTTCGACGTCTTTCAGGATATCGTATCGGGTATTCCCTTTCAGCTACTGCATTTTCTAAACATTCAAAATGAACATTAAGCATATCATATGCTTCTTCATTTGAATAAGGGGGCATCATAAAATAGTGGTTTGCAATTGTCCTAAAAAACTTTTACAGCTATAGATACCGAAAATGAACAGTATCGCCAAAGCTTACTGGTTCTAAATCAGCTCGTTTCGTTGTTTTGATGAGTTTTTTCTTTTCATCTAATTGTTTAGAGATGAAATAACTCAATTCCTCCTGCATTTCACAGGGTTGAACAATACTTATCAAAATTTACAAAAATGTCAATAACTCCGAAACGACCAATGATATCTGTCTGCGATTTTGAAAAGTCAGTAGGTGATAATGCTTGGCTTATTCTCACTCGGTTACAATCATAGCATTGCATTTGAAATTTTCCAGTAAAACGCACAAATAGGGCGAAGTGACATAAAACAGTCTGTAGTTTTCAATTGGATCACCCGGTATATTGTTGTCATATGTTTCTGTGATCTGCTTTCGATGGCCTTCGAATGAAATCTAATTACGTGAAAATCGGTTCACCCATACAGGAGTAAGAATGTTTTTTTCGTGAAGAAAAGTTTATCCATCCCATCACTAAAAAATAGGAAATATAGAAAAATTACTGAGACAAAAGTTGTTGAATAGAAAGAGTAGATTCTTATTTTATTTTTCTTTACCACTGTTAGCTGGAGAATATTTCGAAAAAAATGAGATTATATTTTACAAGTGATAGATTGCGCCCTCTAGTGGGGAACTACGAACTTGAAAATATTTTTAATCATTTTCTAGGGGCCGAGTTTGTCATTAGATTTTTTTTCCGGAAGTCATAGGATAAACGGTTTCCGAGATACGGCCGGTGGCCAACCTTAATGAATCACCCTGTATATCTGCGGAATCATTGAGTGGATTTGGTCTCCGTAATGGAGGTTCAAGTCTTCCCTACAAATATCGGGTTTCTATATTGTTTCTTTCGGAAGTTATTGTGTTTACGGTCCGGCCGTTAGGCCGTTAGTCGCGATGGTTGAGCTCAGCATTCATCACCTTAAAGAGTCATTTTCTCTCCCACACCAAGCACACAGGCTCTACAACAGTCCATATGCATACATAAAGTTCTTTCATAACACCTGCCTTCCTCAGTTCACCTTGTCATTCTCCCCAAGATAACTTATCGCGGTAGGGAATCCATTGTCGTGCCACATTCGGCAACAGCGCTCTCAATCCCTCTTGGTCGGGGTGATTGAAGAGTGGGCGTGTCAGGGCTTATAAATCAGTAACCGCACGACGCCAGGAGAGCGTCCGTAACGGCGCCCCTCGTCCCGACGCCACGGGCCTCACCCTTCCTTCGAACCCCCCGATATAGCGTCTTGAATCGTTTGACCCTCTTAACTCGAAGCTGTGAGAGCTTTCGATGGGAAGAGTAGACAGGAGGACAGAGGTTTGATTTTCCGATTAGTTTTCTCGGAAACAGCGATGAAAAGAGTGAGGCAGATGGTCCTACAGTTTTTGATTTATTGATAGATGTGTAAAACTGAGATTGAATCTGTTCAGATTGCGACCAAGAGTCAACAAGATTGGTCAAGGATTTAAGACAAGACAGGCCAGGTTCTTCCTTAACTACTCAACGAGCTGATAGGATGACAGGGTTTCATGGAATTTGCCTTGATAAAAGATACGGAGATGTTCTTTCAGTTCTTGATTTATGGATCGACATGGAAACCTTAGATTGAATCTGATCTGATTGCCAGCAAGAGCCCACAACAATGTCCTTAGGACTTATGGCAAAACAGACCAGGTTCTTCCTTTCCTCCTTGACGAGCTGTACAAAAAAGGTTCTTGATTCGAAGTTGTAAGAGATCTCGATGGAAAGAGCCGACAGGATGACAGTGTTTCACGAAACCTACGATGAAAAAGGAAAGGGAGAGGTTTCAGTGCTGGATATTTGGATTGATATGGAAACCATGGATAAGACCTGATTTTATTGCCACCAAGAGTCAAGGACTCATGACAAGACAGGCCAGGTTCTTCCTTTCCTCTCTTGACTCGAAACTGTCAGAGCTCTGGATGGGAAAAGCAGACAGGATGGCAGAGGTTTGATTTTCCTATTAGTATTCTTGGAGCAGGTTATTTTGGGATAAGGAAGCAGAAGCATATGGTAGATTCTTGTTATGTTGATCGATATAAAAATCTTGGATAGAATCTGATCAGATTATGTTAGAAGAGTTTGCCGTTTGCCATGTAACCATGACAAGACTGGACAAATTATTCATCTTCTAATTGGCGAGCTAGACCAAAAAGGTTCCCTCATTAAATTAGAACTGAGAAAAATGATAGGTGCATTCACAGGACACTGTACTGTGAAATATCTTCTGCAGAACATGAGAAAGGTTCCCGATGATACCTGTCACTTCTGTCAAGAAGCCACTGGAACAGCTGAACACTTGATTTGTGTTGTGGAGATTATTATCGAGTAAGACTTCAACAATTGGGCGTGTAGCTGAAACAAGGAATGGATGTGGCACCTTAGGAAAGCAGTGACTGACAGTGTTGGTTTGTAGATCTTTAGGTTGAATTATTTGCGAGGTGAACATAGAACTTAACGTTTCTACCATAGTGTAACCTACGACTCAAATTTAGTTTCACTCATCAGAATACAATAATGTAACCCATAAACAAAATGCAACCCGAAACCTTTCCTGCATATTGTTAAGTACGCTGCAAAACATCAGAATGAGTAAATTTTCTAATTCCATAGTGCTCAAATTGAAAGTATTACCCTAAATCAAACACACATTTTTGTCCTGTCGAGCAAAAACTTTGTTGACTGTCGTTATTTGCGTGTCATTGTTTCCTCCTTATACTCAAAATACCCACCGTATGAACCTCATCATGATATCTTAAGGTAAGGTAATTGAGATGAGTGATATATGTTATGAAGGTATAAAGATTTCTCCAGATTTATTCGTGTACGAATCAGTGATTTCTACATAGACACTAGCTGGATTTGACTACGAAGTTGTTCTAGGTTAAATGATGAAGATATACCATCTCCTTAACAGTTGATAACGAAATTTCTCTCCACCAAGGTTGCTCCAATATCTCAGGAGATTGATGTATTTGGAACCAGAACTTGGAATTCCGGTTTTTTGGAAGAACTGAAGCGTTGCAGCGGACAGAATATCTTAGATATATCATCGATTTGTCTGCTGTTGGTCAGCCTTCAACCTCTTTTGTCCACCAAGGATTCTTAACTACCAGCTAAGTGAACTCCTGGAACCAACCTTTCTGATTTAATCGCCTCTGAAAGAACTGAAAGCTTTACGTTTAAAATTCCTATCGGTATCATATATGAGCACATTCTCAAGGCAACAGCGTGCTATTTTGTAATCTGCGATCTTCTGTAATTTACCTTTATGAAAATAAACATCTTCAGAAAAATGTAGTGAATATACTTTCATGTATTTCGTGACCTGTTTTCGAATCTTCAATTTCAAAACTCAGGCCTTTCTTCTATTATTCAGTTCCCTGCCAAATGTTGTTTCCAAATTAACTTAACTTTCATTCGGCTTTGTAAAAAATTAAAAGTTGAGGCAGTAGATGATCCTTTCTTCTTTGACCATGGATTTCATTGAGTTGAGGCACACAACAATAGTCATTTCGGGAGGATGCCATTTCGAATCAATATAATCGAAAATTTCAATCGGAAACAAAGGAATCGATTGATGAATATTACAAACACTTTCGTTATACCAAAATTTCAACTCGGAGAACAACACAAAAGCTCGAAACTGAACTCTAAAAGTAAGCAAAATACGTTAGAATGGCGGGCACGTTGAAAAACTACTAGCTTGGAAGTATTCGAATTTCTATCGCCAGAAGGCGTATCGCTTCTCAAACTACTAGCTTGGAAGGGTTCGAATTTCTATCGCCAGAGGGCGTATCGCTTCTCAGTAGATGCAGATTTTACCCATTCACGAATTCGGCCTTCGTAATCAAGGAGCAAACCTTCTACACAAATATCGAGTTTCTAAGTTGATTTTCTCGTAAATTTTGCGTTTATGATATATTCCAGCACTGATGCTGAAGATAAATCTGCAAGTTGTCTGCTGGTGGTCTGATTTAAGTCCAACACTAGCAGATTCCTACTACATCCAAGTCATACCAATCTAGCAATACTCTCAAAACCGTAACAATAATCGATTTAACATCGCCTTAAGCGTCGAACTACAATGTATCCCTATAACAAAAAGTCTCCTCTCCGTCAGATCACGCGACACGCGATCCATCTCGCGTTTCCGAACACAATGGGCAGCGTATACGTTATGAAGCATGCGGTAAGACGTGAAACGGGGCGAAAGCCGGGCGTGGGCGTAGAACACGGGCGAGTTATTGATAGCTGGGCGGCGGCCTGGCCAGCTGCGTGGCCGGGAACCATCCGGGACAAATTAGAATACAATGGGTCCGATTCGGAAAGATATAGCTGGCGGCTTTGCCATCGATTATCGTCTTATCAATTTGTGTGCCGTGCGGAGGTTGATGGAAACGGGGCATAACGCGTTATGGAGGAATGTTGTGATGTCATTCGGACGTTTTGAGGTCAGCTGAAGGATATTTCGGAAATGGAGGGAGGGCCGTGAATAAAGTGAGAAAATGAATTGATTTGTGGCAGATATGAAAATGTCATCTCAACATATATAGTTAATTAACTTTCAAAACTATCCCGGTTGGCCATGACATTCTGACACATTTCACCGTGTATTGGCGTCTGAATTTAAGATTGCAGCTCCACGGTGGCCAGTTTTAGAACCTTAGATACATACATAGATTTTGTTTTGATAGTTGATTTTGTACTGTTTGGTTTGATAATTTTTGATTTCACGATTTATTCAAAGACTATTTAGACTATTATAGTTGACGAGAGTATTACTGGGAATACATATTCCATTCTTATGAAGTAGGTATGTATCATTCTTCATTCTTATTGAGTGTAGCAACTTTAAAATTACGTGGATATCTCCAAGGTTAGACATATAATTTATTTTCAGATTCAAATGACAAGATTGACTTTGGTGGATTTCTTAGGCTGTCTTGAAAAATGAAAACCGATAGTATTGTAAAACATACCTTTTGGAATAATAGACAAATACTCATAACTTCACTATTTTTATAGCGGAGGACTAAATACTCAATAAATTGTGAATAAAATGAATACATTCACATAAAACTAATGCTTCCTATGTCGTAAGTCTTATTCATTATGGATTGAGAAATAAATTTTCCAACACTCGTATGATTGTTCTTGAAAAAGCTGTAATAAATAAGCCTTGTTCAACTTTACTTTCATCGGCGGAAGCACTTTGAGCGAAGAATATTCATCACCAGATATTTCCTTGTTGAGGCTCTTTTTTTTCAATAGTCAGTTCTATCACTAAAACATTTACGTTGTTCCTTAATGATCAGTTCAGCAGGCAGATTTCTGGTAGGCAGAGCATTCATCTTAAGTAAATTTTTCTGTTTGGATTAGGGGCCTGGAAAAAAAATTGTCTTCATGAATGTGATCTAATATTTTATGAACAATTCGTGCTTACCTCTATAAAAATGATCATCATCGGTAAAATGCAGGAAACAGACTCTCATAAATCTTGTTCGTTGGTTTTATCGATTCTTCAACACTTTCAGGCCCGACTTGTTAAAGGAAGTTTCTTCCACCCTAACTCGAAATTTTTCACCGGGCTGTGGAAATCTATGGGAAGGGACATTTGAGTTTGCTTTTCCTCAGTAGAAGCACTCGTAAAATCAAACAAACGCCAAGAAAAATGCATAAACTTTCCCATTTTCTTAACATTTCTTTTAACTTGTCAATGATAATGATATAATGTCTGTATCTCGGGTTACTCTGATAGCCACCAGAGGGAGTAGCGCTTATCTTCATTCGCCAATATTTTGAAAATGTTAGGTTATAGTCATTTTCCTGTCAGATAAACATGCAATGTTGTCCCCTCTACATAGAAGTCGTTGTAATTACGTATTTATTGAAATATTTATTCACACAAATCTGAGATTTTCATTCAACGATCTATACTGTAAAAATTTGTGCAGGAAAGTAATAATGGCTGCAACAACCTGTTTTTGTTCACATAAAATTTTGCGTTCATTTACCCTTTTATATTTTTAACCCATTGATTTTATAATTTTAAAAACTGATGTCCATCCTCCGTTATATTCCAAATGTTCCTTTGCAAAAGTGAGTGGTGTATTAATCGAGAAGTGTTCATTTTTCAAATTATAATTCCAAATTTGTCTTTGCAGATCTTTTTACAAAATGAAGTCTACAGTCAGTCCCTTTTTGGGTACACCAATTGAAGGAAATCCTTTGTCGTCACTTTCCCTCGAAATCTTTGTTATTTTGGTGATGTGCCGCTAAAAAATTGATATCTCTTCATATGAAATATAATTCATTGGTTTTCACTTACATTCGTCAAAAATGTTGGATAGATTGTGATTCCAATTATTGATTCCAAATTATTAGGGTTACTATCAGAAAAAGCAGATTTCAATTTTACATACCACTTCCTAATACTTTGTCTCTGCTTCTTCAAAATTACCTTCGGCATTTTTAGTATTCAAGAGTGATGATTATGTTGAAATTGAGAGTAGAAATTGGCATTTGGCAACGTCTATGAAAATTATTTTGACATGATTGAGCCGATAATGGTCTCAAACTAGGTTGGAATCACTGATGACGAATCCGGTGTCAAAATCGATTCTGTCCGGCTGGCCGACGACACGATACCTGTCGAACGGAGCCAGCTAGCGAATTGAAACTTGTAGGGTAGTTCGCGCATTGCAATGCCGCGATTAAGTTAGTTAATGGGCCAAATCGGCCAAATAGTTTCGGAGTTATAGCCATTTGAAATTTTGAGGTTATTTCCCTCATATTTCAGGAACTAACAGAGCCATTGGATTGAAACTTGGCAGTTGGTTGAAGCATAACGACCCGCAACTTTGAGCAAAATTTCGTTGAAATCGTATAGTCACTCAATTGAAAAAAAATTGCAAAGTTTTCTCGATTTTTTTTTTGAAACTATTGTTCATATTCGAGAACAATTTCAATTATAACTTGAACTTCATATTTCACAGCAGTGTACCAAATTTCAATTCGATAAAAATATGTAGAATTTCGTGGTTTTCTTCTTAATATCGTCTTACCTATACTCTACAAATATGGAGTTTCTAAGTAGTTTCTTTCGGAGGTTGTGTTCTCGGTCTCCGATTATAAAGTCTCTTGGTCGAATCTTTTTGTTGTAATTGTGTTCACGATGCACGGTAAGACCAGCCGTGAAAAAATAATTTCCGAAAGAAACGAATTATTTAAAGGCTCGATATTTGAAAAGTAGATTTGGGGCTTTAACTACGAAGGTCGAGTACATGGATGGGTGAAATCCACCCAATGATTCGTATAGATATACCCCTCCGAATTTTTATTGTCCCAATATCTCCCGAAACACAGATCGTATCGAATTTCAATCTCATTTAAATTAAAATTTCCCAGTGCTTTTTGAACATAGTCTTGTATATCTATATGGTACCTATACTCCATTCACTTTTATAATGTAGCCCGGTTGGCCATGACATCCTGACAGATTTCACCGTGTATATTTTGAAATTGTTAGGTTATGGTCATTTTCCTGTCAGATAACTATGCAACGTTGTCCTCTCTACATAGAGGTCGTAGTAATTACTTATTTTTCAAATGTCAATCTACATTGATAAAGTAATGAATCTGAGAAAATATTATTTGAATTCTATAATTCCAAAGACCCGGCGAATGTTGAAGAAACTTTTGTCTCTGTTAATACTGGAAATATTTCACGTATATAAACATGGTTGAAAGATTTAGTTATGCTATTTTCTTGTAAGGAAATCAAGAATCGGGTTTTTCAAAATAAAGTCTTCAGTTCAGTCTTTTTGGGTGCACCAATAGAAGGATATTCTTTGTCGTCTCTTTCACTTAAAATCTTCCTTATTGTGTTGATGTGCAGCTAAAAAATAAATATCTATTCATATAAAATATAATTCCTTGGTTTTCACTTATATACGTCGAAAATGTTGCATAGCTTGTGTTGAATTATTGATTCCGAATTATCAGGGTTACTATCAGGCTACTATCAGAAAAAGCCGATTTCAATTCTACATAGCACTTCCTGATACTTTGCCTCTGCTTCTTCAAAACTACCTTCGGCATTTTTATTAGTTTGCAAGCGTTATTATGCTGAGATTTAGAAATCTAGAATCGATTGATATTGATAATAGTAGAAATTGAAATTTGGCAACGTCTTTTGACATTGCCGATATTTCATGAGTGCCAACCTGCGTCAGTTTTAAGGGAAAAAACTTGATAAACCTAAATCATGGCCAACCGGGCTACATTATAAAAGTGAATGGAGTATATGTGTTATATCAATACTTTGAGAATTCAATAAACTAACTATACAAATGGAAAATTCCCTAATATTCAAAAAGCCCTAGCGTGCCCCGAACGATAACGCAACTCCTAACCTTAAAATCCCCACCTTCACACACTAATTAATACAGTTATTTATGACAAATTCGGGGTGTTCCCGATCCTGACTGTCACTTGTCACGTCAGCGACGAAAGAGATTTTCCCCCTCCTCGTAAAAAACACGTGTTATGACACGCTCCGTCCGCAATAAACTCGATTAAAACTGGCTGATGTGTGTGGCGCTTTTAATCAAGAAAGCTGTGTCTAAGAAAACGTTCCGCGTGGGCGGAAAGCTCTCGACACTCCCGCCGCGTGTACTTGTTGCCATGGACACGAGGGGGCGTGGTTCACGTGGGCTGTCATTCGCCGTGGTGTCATTTCGGCGTGAGGCAATCTGTCTGCTATCGAAAGATGTGCCTTTTTTTGATTGACGGGAATGTCAGCGCGAACGGTGCATAATGATGTTCATGTGGGGCAGTTTTTCGAGGTGATTGGGGGTAAATGAGGTCGTGTTATTTTTATCCATTTTTTTTACTTAAAACTGACCCAGGTTGGCACTCGTGACATATGGGCAATGTCAAAATAATTCCCAGAGACGTTGCCAAATGCCAATGCCAATTCCTACTCCCAATCTCAACGTATTGATCATGCTTGGAAACTAAAAATGCCGAAGGTAGTTTTGAAGAAGCAGATACAAAGCATCAGAAAGTGCTATACAGAATTGAAATCTGCTTTTTCTGATAGTAACCCTGTTGGTTTGGAATCAATAATTTAACACAAGCTATCCAAAATTTTCGACATATGTGAGTGAAAACTACGTGTATCGTTCTCATAGATTCCAAAGTACTTTGTAAATTGAGTTAGTTCTTTTAAGGTGACACAGGTTTTGTAGTACTACAACATTTTCATACTGGAGTATTTCAAGTTGTGCAACAAGGTATTTAAATGTCTTCTGTAGACTCATTTCTTGAGAATTTCGAAAAGTATGGAATTCCATATATAGGTATGTCCGTTCGTTTAGAAGTTTTACTACAGGGTTATTCGAGTACTTTTATTTTTTTTTTCGAATGATCTATCACAAAGTAACGGACTACTCTATCCATTATTTTTCAGTGAAATTCTTGATTTCCGTACAAGAAAATAGCATAACTTAATCTTCCAACCATGTTTATATACGTGAAATATTTCCAGTATTAACAGAGAAAAAAGTTTCTTCGACATTCGCCAGGTCTTTGGAATTATTGAATTCACATAATATTTTCTCAAATTCTTTATTTTCCCGAAGGAAATTCACATTTTGAAAAATACGTAATTACTACAACCTCTATGTAGAGAGGACAACTTTGCGTAGTTATCTGACAGAAAAATGACTATAACCTACCATTTTCAAAATATACACGGTGAAATTCGTTCATAAAAGTGAATGGAGTTTACTTGGAGGTTTTGTTTTAATGTGAAATTTGGTCCGATTCCAACATAGGAGCAACAATAATTGGCTACTTACTATAAAGCCTAAAATAATATTTTATTCTATTGAAAAACTATGTAGGTATGTAGGTAGTGAGATATAGGAGAAGATTTACTAATTAAACTGGATTATTCAGTATTCATTTATATTCAGCAACGTTTCGCAGAGTGTTCCATCTGCTTCTTCAGGCCTAAAAAAGTTTATATTCATTAAATATAGTACAAACAGCTGCGGTTTTTTCTCTTAACGTGTGAGAATTCCATATACCATATATTATATGATGGTAGTTTATGATTTTATGTTGTTGACTAGTGAATTAGTTCATTTTATTATAGAGGTAATTTTTATATTTATAACACAGAAATGGTTAATGTTTTGATCCAAAAAAAAACGTGTGTTTGTATTATATTTAATGAACAGAAACTTTTTTAGGCCTGAAGAAGCAGATGGAACAACACTCTGCGAAACGTTGCTAAAACTAAATGAATACTGAATAATTCAGTTCAATTAGTACTTGTCCTATATTGCACTACCTACATACAAGGTTGTTTATTTTATCATGGAGGACAATGGTTCAAATGCTGTGATTTTATTTTATGTTCGTGAAATAGTTAACAAAAGAGATTTTGGCATATGATACAAGATTAGTGATTAGATTGATGTAGGTACAATCTGACAATTTTGATCACCTAAAACTGAAAAATAAAAATGGGGATTTGCATTTGAAGGGATTTGTCTTGAGTGCACGATATGGCAACGTCGAATTCAGTTTTCTCGGCAAAAAAAGGACGTCAAATATATTACTTTGCTTAGATAAACAGAGATAGCTATACTTCGATCTGGTTAGAGTAGAAGACAACGACCAAGTAATAGAAAAAGAAGAGCACAGACTGTCATACTGTCATATTACTGACAAATCGCAAACGTTGGTTATGTTGACGAAGAATACGTGTGTACCACAGAATAGGAATAAATATTTCATTATTCTTTAGCAGAAGAAGCTATTCTACTAAACAACGTTGTCACTTCGTGCATGCCTGGCAAATACCCAACCCCAATTTTGAAACCTGATTTTGAACACTTTCTTAAGGTAATTTGGGAAAATGATGAATCAAACCCATAATAATTATGTTCAAATTTGCATTTGCAGTAATAACCCAAATTCAGGAAAAACCCTCATTGAATAAGACCACAAGTTCTTCAGGTTGTTCAACCCTACTTCGAAGACGATTTTTGGCTCAAAATTCAACAATTACAGACATTGTGACGAAACGCTAACGCGCTGTTTCCCAGAACAAGCGCGAAAAAAAGGCACTATACTGAAATCGGGCCTAATCCACCGCAATTTGCGCACGGCCGGCGAAACAACAACCATAAATATCTTATCGAAACTCGTCGGTCCGAGACGTCAGCGATACGACGAGAAAATTACCATGGTCGAGCGCGTTCCCTTCTGCCGCGCGCTCGCCCGTCAATCCATCCATCATCTTGCGGCCGATAATTTTTCCGTACGCCATAAATTGCGTATAAATTCCGTCGAAATTATTGTTATTGTTGTTTTAATAGTTTTCTAACCGTAAATTTCGAGATCATTAGCGTTGGGATGAGTGCGTATGTCCCCCGATGATGTGTTTACATAGGTGACGGCATTATTGATGGATCAAGAAGGCCTTCCCTATGATTTCGTGTGCCTGGTGTTAGGATCTGTCGATCAAGAAGGCCTGGAGTTTGATAAGTTATCATTAGCGGTTATTGGCAAGTTTTTCTATATTATGTCTTCATTGGATCTTTTACATGGCTAGTTTTGGTGCAATTGTGCACGTGGGCTAAATTGGACACGAAGTCCTACTTCTGTGCCAGATAGACAAAAACTGATGTCGGTGTCTAAGGGATAATTTTCGTCAGGAACTCTCTGCCGAAAACTCGACAGCTATCTCGGTTACATATAAAGGGTGTTTTTTTAGAAGTATAGAAAGTATTGAAATGGAATGAAACAAGGATGAATCTTTGAAATTTTACATGAATATGACTTTATTCAAAAGATAATCTTTTGGCATTATAATTTATATACAGGGTGAGTCTTTGACCTTGCAGAATACTTCAACAGAAGATTCTTGAATCTGAAAGTAACACATTTGTCCTTTACCATTTTTTCCGATTCGGCCTAGATAAAAATATATAGGCATTATATATTTTCATAATAGGCCAGCCGCCCCTGGAAACCTGAATACTGAAGTTTTTCCAAGCCAAAGATATACCATTCAAATCTTCGAAATGAGCAACTGTGTTATGAAAACAAGCGTCAACTTACTTTTTACATTCCAGTTGGTGAAAAAAGTTGTATTTTTAGTACAATAAACAAGTTAGGTATTCCAAATTTCGTGGGCGATAAAAGTTGAATATTGTTCTCTTGGTTTCATTTTCGATAATGAGGAATTCATCTAGCTATCACTCATATCAGCTTTGAGATTCATCTTCAGTTTGTAATTATTAAAATTCTTTGTTTATTTCATTTTCTCCAAGAATTAACAGATTCAGACATAACCCATTCAAACTTTCATTTTCATAAATAAATAAAACAGATGTACCTAATTTATCTATGAACGTACAAACGTTGCCAAATTGGCACAACACACAATATGCTAATTCTATGTATACACTTTTATAGTCTATGATTCTGAACTGAACTATAAGTCTGTGGCTCCGTGGTTTTAAGGTTATGTCATGGTGGTTTTCTTCCACCATGGGTTGTTATGTTATGAAAGCGCATTTGAAGAATACCTCAAAATAAATACTATCGAAGTTCTGTACATAATTTCAATAAATTTGGGTCAGCAGAAAGATTGCATTCAAACCAGTAAGAATCCCCATGATCATGGAAGAGTGAGAAATTTGCTTGAACATTAGGAGTATTTAAATTGTAGAAGTTGAGGTGAGCTTATTCATATTACTCCACTTTCGAATTAATAGCCAATTTACAATGGACATAACTTGACCGTAAATTTACTTATACATAAAATGTAAGAATTAAACAACAGAAGTCCTAAGGAATCAGAATAGAACTGCATTCGACTTATGGAAGTCAAAAGTTGAGCCTATTGTGAAGATTTTGGTACTTGTGAATTTTGTAGTTTCCCCTTTGATTTTTACGCACGAGTTGCGGGATTCTTACGGTTACGTCCATTGTGAATTGGCTGAAGTCGGCTACTCCGCTTACAAATCATTCCAAATAAAAAATGCTAGGATTCCATTCCCAACTTTTAGACGTGGCAACGCGGAAGAATTGAATTCTGTGAATTTTTTGAACAGAGTTGCATTCAGCCAAAGTACCCAATTCTCTGAATTTCACAAATATTGTTTATTTTTGAATTTCAGATTACCCGAAAACGGCTGATCATACGAAAAAATAAGGAATACTTTTACTTTCTAAAATGGTCGAAAATTCGTAGAATAGCATTCAAATTATTTTTAAAAGTTGGATTCTTTGAGTTTCTGGTATTGGAGGATGTGGATGAAATTTTGTAATCCAGGAACATTCATCGTATCAATAAAAAACTATATTCCAAAAATCATCTCATTCGATGAGACCGTTCGCGAGATATAATCGAAAATTAAATTTTTTTATGGATTTTCAATAGTCTGTATCTTACGAACCAAGCCGAATCTGAAAAAATGGTAAGGGAAAAAAGTGTTTCTTTTGGCTACAGGAATCTTCTGTTAAAATATTCTGCAAGGTCAAAGACTCACCCTGTATAATTTGTGACATATGACGGCCACGGCTGGCTTGGAAGTGATCTAATCTGGAGGTCCAATTTTCAATCACTTTTTCCAACATTTGTGGCCGTATATCGGCAAAAACGCGACGAATGTTGTCCTCTAAGTGGTCGATTATTTCGGGCTTATCGGCGTATACTGGCGACTTCACACATCCCCGCAGAAAATGGTCTAGCGGCGTTAAATCGCACGATCTTGGAGGCCAATTAACGGTCCCGGAACGTGAAATTGTTCAGTTATCAAACCTTTAGTGAATCAATGTTGGTACGAGCTGTGTGACATGTTGCGCCGTCTTGTTGAAACCACAGCGGCTGCACATCATGGTTGTTCAACTGAGGAACAAAAACGTCAGTAGTCATGGCTCTATAGCGGTAACCATTGACTGTAACCTTCTGGCCAGTATCCTCTTTAAATGAGTACGGGCCAATGATTTCACCAGCCCATGAACCACACCAAAAAGTGAATTAGAGTAAACGTGGTGCGAAAACGGTCCATAGTTATTTAGTCGAATTTCGTGTGGATCCAGTTGTTAAAAAAGCAAAAAAAAAATTTATTCGAAAATTCTTAAAATTTTTGATGGGAATTTTTTTTCCTCTGAAAATATCTATTATATTTCAATGGAATTTGGCACAAACCTCAGAGTCAGTATTTAAAAACAATGTTCCAAATTTCAATTCGATCCGATATTCACTTTCGGAGATATAAGGAAAAAAATGTGCCAAATTTCGTTGATATTTGGAATTTTAACGTTATTTCCGCAATATCTCAGGAGGTACAAATGCAATCAGATTGAAACTTCGTACTCAGGTGGAGCTTACCAACACGCAACTTCGTGTTGATCGAATGGTTAGAATTTGAACAAGCTCGTAAAAGCTCCTGACCTCATCAGTGCTTTACTTGATTTTTTTGTATTTTTTCTGATCTTACATGTCGGCCGACATATTCAGGGTGGTATTTTTTCAAATAAACACACTGTATACTTTATTGCCTCAAAACGTACCACGTCTCTACTATGAAGTGTTTTCATCTTTTGGAACGAGTTTTATTCATTTATACAATTCCAATTTTTGTTTAGTTAAGTTATTATACACTGTTGAAATTATTTCGTGAACTAATAATAATTTTCTTTTCTAGGTAAGTACTGCCCCGAAAAGATGGGTGTTGCCAGTGGTGACAAGAAGAAAAGAATAGGTAATCTAACTATTTGAATATTGCTCCAGAAAACCTAAGAATAATCAGTACAATATAACATGAAAAGGCTATACATATATGGATTATTAGAGAAGTCAGATTCAGAGTTTGAATATCTTGATTGAGTTCGTAAATCGGCGAAATCAACCGAACGGTTTCCGAGTTACATTAATTAGAAATTCAATCATACTGAATTTAATGAGAAAAATATGATAAGATCGCAAAATATTGAATATTTGAAAATAAAAATTAAATTTTTTTTTAAAATTGTTCTGATATACAATCATCACGAAATTCTGCACAAAGTTGTCTTTCAGCATCTTCAACCTAGCTGCAGAGTTTTATCATGATTGTGCCAGTATGTCTTGAGTTATACCGAAAAAAACCAACGATATCGAGAAGAAAACTACGAAATTCGACATATTTTTTCCCAATATCTCCAAAAATTATGATCGTATCGAACTGAAATTTAGTACACTGCTGTCAAATATGAAGCTCAAAGTATTAGTAGAACTTTTTTTTGAATATGATAAACGGTTTTCAAGCAAAAACATGTTTTTTCGAAAAAATGTTGAGAAAAACTTTTTCCTGAATTTACTGACAGTATGATTTCGACAAAATTTTGCTAAAGGTTGCGCGTTGTTATACTCCACCTAAATGCGAAGTTTCTATCCAATCGCTCAAGCAGTTTCTGAAATAAAATTTAGCCCACTAACGAACTTAACCGCGGCATTCCAACGCGCGACCTACCCTGACAGTTTCAAGTCGCTAGCTCACTCCGGTCGACAGTTATCGTGTCCACAGACAGAATCGATTTTGACACTGGATTCGTCATCAGGGAGTCCAATCTAGTCGTTCGAGACCAATTTCGGGAAAATTCGAGAATTACAGACATTCTGACAAAACGATAGCACGCTGTTTCCCTAGAACATCGCGCGCTAATCACTAACTTCTCACGTACGTCTCGCCCGAGAGAGCACCATCAGACCAAAAATGACCGCCGTTGTCATAACCACAATTAAATTAAGACGACGTATTAATTACACATCGAACTAAGGGATAAATTACACCCGACAACGTGTAATACATTATTTGTCCATTAATAACCGACCCAGCGGAGGACGACGTCGTTTTTCAGCTGACAAAGAAATAAATCGTTCACTGTTTCACAGACGCTCAACCAGACGAAATTCATATATCATACGTTACATGTTTCTCTTTTTCTTCTGTGGCTGCGTTTAATTGTAGGTTAGGTTTGTTTTCCGTGGAATTCCTTAATGGATTACGATGGTCGGGCGATGTATGGATGTGGGAAGCATAAATCAAGCGTGTATCGATGATATATTTAGAGAGTAGATTTATCTTATTTATTTATATATTCTTTTGTATGGTCCATTCGATGTTCGTTCAGATCTTTCCAGGCAGTTATGACGAATGGAAGGCATGTTCAGTGTCCAAATGAATACAAATATATAAGAAGTGAAACATATCTTCAAAACGACGGAATCAAAATACGCCCTCGACGGGGATGGCACGAACTAACAAGTTGCACGGTATTATAGAAATTCAGAGGATTCTATACCGTGAATCTGGGCGGCGATGCGTTGGCGGGAATATACTATATATACTATATATTATGGAATCAATTCAACAAAATCTTGAAAAGGGTCAATTTTTGTTTCACTTTTACCAAATTTAAATTCATTTTTGAAGGATTTTTGTTGCACCCTGTGCCAACACTATCAACCCTCTAAATTTTTTGAATAGGGAAATTAGGTCATGTGGTACTTTTTTGGCAAGGTCTTTGTATCTTCTTCACAGGCGTGCAGAAATTTTTTTTTGAAAAATAAGTTAGTTCAAAGAGGTTTTCAGTATGTGCACTTGTCATGGCTCATTTACTTTGAGACGATGGTACCTGTTGAAATTTGTCACCGAATGAAAGTCGACCATTACAGTTTTGTTCATGCACAACTTTCAACCCCTTTCAACTTCCTCACGTGAAATTTTTTTTTCTCCGCTAAAGAGTTCGTAGGGGTTGAAAGTTGTGCATGAACAAAACTGTAATGGTCGACTTTCTTTCGGTGACACATTTCATCAGGTACCATCGTCTCGAAGTAAATGAGCCATGATAAGTGCACATACTGAAAACCTCTTTGAACTAACTAAATTTCCAAAAAAAAAACTTTTTCTTGAAAATTTCTGCACGCCTGTAAATAAGATACAAAGATCTTGACAAAAAAGTACCACATGACCTACTTTTTCTATTCAAACAACTTGTAGGGTTGATGAGGATGGCACAGGGTGCAACAAAATCCTTAAAAATGCATAAAAATTTGGTAAAAATTGACCTTTTTCAGGATTTTGTTGCCAAATATTTTTCTTCTGAGAAAATGAATTTGTTCCGTAATTTTGACGCGCACTGCATTTCATGTCCTATATAAACTTGACACTAATAATATAATATTTAATCAGGAATCCCAACTTAAATTTCAGCCAATCAGAGATGATTTTAATAAAAACCCATATTTGGAAGAAATTATCTTGTTTGAGCAGCCGAGGCATCTTCTACAGATATTTATAAATAACGCGAACCTCATCATGTCGAATTTGTTCGGAAATTCCCTTTCCCCAGTAAAAGTAAATTTGGTGGCAACTTGAACCGAAGTCGTCTATTGAAATATAGCACGGCGTATATAAAAAATGACTCGTGATAATATAATATTTGGTCCAAATAACCATGTTAGATTCTATCGCTTTATTGAGGTGTTTAATAGAAGTATGGTGTGAAAATAAAAATTTACAAAATTGAACACGATTTCCTGACATCGTAATTAATACTTTATATGATTTAGTGTTTCCGATTAATTAAAAGTTGCTGTATGATGAAATATTTGAAGTGAACATGAATGCGTTTTTTCATATAATGCTGAGTTTCTCATTACATTTTTATAATTGATCATTTTAACAACAGCAGATCGAAATCTGCAATTTCATTCTGAGAATAAATTTTTTTGAATATTTGTTCATTTCCTTATCGAATTTTATGTTTTGCATGGTCGCATTCAGACCTGGAGTTTCGAAATTTCAATTCTGTGCGTATTTTCATCCCACTGAACCCACCTTATCTATTGAGAAGTTTTTCTCCAGTCTGAGCATCTGTAGCTGCCCCAATACTGCGCTGGATTTCGCTAGTTTATTTTCATTTATCCTTATTGAATCTTGTAGGTAATTGTATTTGGTAATTAGGTGAAAAAATCAATCAATAATATCAGTTTGATAATTATTATATACAGCGTGTTCATAGTCTAGTAATAACAATAAGAAGTCTTCAAGGATAGTTTCTCTGATTGCTTTCATATAAAAAAACAATATGGGGTTTCTACTTTAGTTATGAATTCTTCCATTAGTATGTAAGGTTAATGTATTAAATGTATATGGTCTGGGACTGAAGAAGAATTGACTACCTTTTTCAATATGCTCAATATAGGGTTCAAGATTAAGTTTACTTTAGAGAAAGCTTTGAATAATTCCTTAAATTTTTTAGATCTGAATATGAACCTGAGTGAACATAATACATTCACATATGATATTTACAGAAAACCAACGCAAACAGATGTCATTATTCTTTTTGGATCATACCACTCATCCTCTATCAAAAATTCAGCATTTAGATTTCTATTCCATAGACTTCTGAATGTCCCACTGTCTGAAAGAAACTATAATAAGGAAATTTGTACCATATATCAAATTGCAGAAGCGAATCAATACCCAAGAGCATATATTGACAATATATTCAAGTCCATAAAGAGGAAAATCCTTTACAAGAAAATATATCCCCACATTTCTATTAAACAACATTACATTTCACTTCCGTATTTCAAAAGTTTCAATGAGAAAATTAGTTCTTCCCTAAGTAAGTTCGATTACTCGATAGTCAATAGACGACAGCGAACATTACAAAACATGTTAGTTAACAACAAAACGAAGGCAGACAATGAGTGTTGCTGTGATATCTACAAAATCACTTGCAATGAATGTCCATCCTTCAGTCACCTAATAGAAAGTGAACATAAAATTATACGATAGAAAATTTAACACTGATACATAAAGAGAACAACTATAGAAAACTGGTTCTTCTAGAGCAATATGAGATCCTAAAAAATAAAAATAATAACCACCTATTAAATGATATCTCCGAGTTTACAGAGAGACACCTTTTTGAATCTATTTAGAGAAAACTATTTATAACGTTAGTTCAAATTTGATATAATATTCGTTCTCCTGATTTAACATTTTATTTTGACAGGTTCAGTTTATTGAACCTTTGTCTTTTCCTTCCGTTTTATTGTTTACATTGTAAGTTCCAGAGAATTTTAAGATTCTATATATTTTGGAAAATACGACCCAAATATCAAGAATTTCATATAAGAACAACAAAGGATGAGTAAAATAAATTTGTATTTCACGAATCTGACGGTAAGACAAAGTTCGAAGTCACTTACTTCTACACAAAAATTCTAGAAAAAACTAATTTGAGTATATAGATTTTAACTAAAGTATTATCAATTAGATCGTGTAAATGTTTTATGTGAAAAACGTTTTTTATAGTTGTATATGATATTGTTTTCCCTGTATTTTCAGCTGGCCTGATGATGGCCTGAAGGCCGAAATCGATAGCCGAGAGTAAAATTGTAAATAAAAAATTTGGTGTGTTCAAATTTTCCCTTTAATACATGGGGTTTCTAATCTTTCTGAACTTTTCCAAGTTTTCAATGAGAATATCCCCTTCAGCTAATTCAACATCTGAAAAATCACATAGGCATCATTAAGGTATTGACTGGTGACAAAGAAGACAAGGTATGTCGGGAAAGTACCTAAATAACTGATATTCACTTTATTTTGAATGAAAAACACACAAAAAAGTTATAAAATATCATTTTTGCAGTGAAATGTTTTTTCGAAACAACAAAAACACTAGATTTTTTAGGTGTTTTTTCATTCTTTTACCCGGCTTTTGAGTTCATTTGGATATATCATATTCATATATTTGTATGTGTTTTTTCAGAGGTATAGAACTTTAAGTTGGCAACACTGTTTAAACTGGCAACCTTTTTGTCAGCTGTCGAGTTATTTGTGTTTAGTTTGGTCTATCATTTCAACATGAATAGACTGACGCCTGAACAACGCTCCCAAATTTTGAAACTAATGGTTCTGTTCGAATTACGTATCGCGCTCTAAGCTTAGCGATGGAGCTCACTTTCGGTTGAATGGCTACGTCAATAAATAAAACTGCCGTATTTGGAGTGAACATAATCCTCGAGTGTATTTTGAGACACCGTTACATCCAAAAAAACCTGACTGTTTGGTGTACTTTATGGGCTGGTGGAATCATTGGTATTTCTTTGAAGACGATGCTGGCCAGAGCGTTGCAGTCAATGGTGACCGCTATAAAGCCATGATTACCGTGTTTTTCGTGCCTCAATTGAACAACCATGATGTACAGCAGCTGTGGTTTCAACAAAACGGCTCAATATGTCACACAGCTCGTGCCAGAATTGATTTACTGAAGGAAACGTTTGATAATCGCATAATTTGACGTTCCGGGCCCGTGAATTAGCCTCCAAGATCGTGTGTTTTATCGCCGCTAAACTATTTTCTGAGGGGATTTGTGAAGTCACTAGTCTACGCCGATAAGTCCGAAACGATCGACCACTTGGAGGACAACATTCGCCGCGTTATTGCCGATATACGGCCACAAATGTTGGAAAAAGTGATCGAAACCTACAGATAAGATTACGTCCGAGCCAGCCGTAGCGGTCATATGACAAAAAATATATTCAAATTATAATGCCAAAAGATTATCTTCTGTATAAATCACTTTCAAAAATTCACCTTGTTTTACCCCATTTAAAACTTCTATACCTCTAAGAAAAAACACTGCAAATTTTACACAAGGATTTATTATTTTCTAAGTTGAATAACCCAATATACCGTTAATATCTTAAATAACTTGGAACCGAATGCGATTATGCATGTTAGAAATTATTGGAAATTTGCAGCGTTTTTCTTTATGAAGGGTTTTTCAACAAGAACTTTGTTTTTTAAAACAAAATAAAACAAAGAATTTAGTGGAAAATCAATAAAATTTTTATTGTATTACAAAGAGAAAAGTTCGGCAATTATGAATGAAAAATGATATCTGACAAATGTCCACCACGACCACGCTGACAGACGTTGATTCTTTCATCAAAATTTTTAATCACTTTTTGGCAAGATGGAGGGTCTATTTCGTTAATGACATCACGGATTTTGAGTTTTAAGGCTGCAATCGATTCGATTGGCTCCGTATAAACTCTGTCTTCAACATAGCCCTACAAAAAATAATCCAGTGGTGTTAAATCACACGATCTGGCCGGCCACTTAACAGCTGAATTTCGCGAAATTATGCGATGGGGAAATTTGGTTTGCAATAAATTGATCGTTTCATTGGCTGTGTGACATGTGGCACCGTCTTGTTGAAACCACATTTCAGTGACATCCATGTCATCAATAATAGGCCAAAATTCAGTTGTTAACATCTCGCGATAGCGTGATCCATTGACTGTTACCGCATTTCCAGCCTCATCTTCGAAAAAAAACGGCCCAATCACACCTCCAGACCACATAGCACACCACACAGTGAAACGTTGAGCATGCAAAGGCTTCTCAATAATTGCTTTAGGATTTTCAGAAGCCCAAATGCGGCAATTTTGCTTGTTGACGTAACCTGGCAAATGAAAATGTGCTTCGTCTGAAAAATTGATTTTTTGAGAAAAACCAGCAGGTTGTTCCTGAATGAACTGAGCGAATCTACGGCGATTTGAATGGTCGGTCAGCTTCAATTCCTGCACCAGTTGAATCTTGTAAGGCTTCAAAGCCAAATCCTTTCGCAAAATTCGCCATGTTGTGCTTTTGGATAACCCCAATTGTTGAGAACGTCGTGAAATTGATAACTTTTGATCTTCTTCAACACTATGGCTCACGGCAGCGATGTTTTCTGTTGAACGAACCGGTCGAACACGTGTTGGTGTTGGCACATTTTGTACCGAGCCTGTCGACTCAAATTTCGCTACCAAATTCTTGATAGCGGTCTCAGAAGGACGTTTATGTTGTCCTAAAATATCACGAATTTTACGAAATGTAACTTTAACAGAACGACCATTTTCATAGTGGATTTGAATTATTTTAATGCGATTTTCGAGCGAAATTGAATTCATTGTAACAATTGCCAAAGCATATACTGCGAATACGTCAAAAAACTAAATGTCAAAACTGTCATGTGGTGCCGGTGTTACCACATTCAAAAGCAAAGTTCTTGTTGAAAAACCCTGTTCAGGAACCACTGTTCGGAAATCATCCGGGTAAATTTTTTTAGGTTTAGTTATGCAACAGTAATCAACGTTCAGAGTTTCATGAAAATTCGGTGGAAAGTTTTCGAGAAATAATTTTTTTACCCCAACCCCTCATTTAAAGCCCTTAGGGTACACCGATCCTGCTGAAAAGCTTGAACGATCAACCCCGAGTGGCACACGATTTTTCTACCAAATTTCAAAGATCTCCGTTCAGTACTTCCAGATAAAAGCCCCGGACAACGGACGGCGGACCGACGGATTTTTTTTTTATTCGTTCATTCAAATCTACATACTCCAAAACGTAAACTGTGAAATTTTCCGGAGGGGTTAAAATTTTTTTTTCGTTGGTCGATCACTAAGGATTATTATTTGATTTTATCTAATAATAACTTCTCATTTGAAAGTCGCTTCGACCTTGCTATCGAATAAGATATAGAAGGAAGATTCTATTGTGCAAATCACTTGTATACCATTTCGGTCTTGTTATCTAATACAGATACAAGAAAATACATTTTTGTTATTTGTTGAAAGTGCGTTTTTAATACACCTTAACAACATCTTCGCGTCATAAGTGCAACGATATTGATCAACTGGTCAATAAGTTCTTCAATTATCTGCTTATTTTAGAAGCATCAACATTTCTGATAAAGATCAGAAAATATTCGTCGGTCGTGTCTTCATTTTGATAACGACAGAATTAATCAAGTGCGATTAATTCACCCACAAGAGGTCTCTACTATTGAAACCCCCCAAACACCTGAATAAACCAATTCAGGTCAAAACAGCGATGAAACCAAAACACGAATTAAGTTCGGATTCTCATGAGGATCGTGAAGGAAGTGAATCTTTCGCTTGTGTTGGCATACGTTATTCATGTTTTAAATGTAATTTATATAATTTTGAGGATACAAATTGCGTAAAATCATTTTTTCGAATTTTTCCTTGTTTAACTATATTACGAAATGAACAAACAATCTGAAAGTAGGAACTTATACAAAATTTAATGATGAAGGTATCTGGAATAGGTGCATTTTGGAAAAAAATACATTCGAAACATTATTATCCAATAGGGATAAGAAACAAACAAAAACCAAATAAACACACGAAGCGTATATAGAAAATCGATTATTTATTATTTCACTTAAAATAAAACCTTGTACACAGCTGGTATACCCTGATCTCAGCTCAGATGTTTGTCTTTTATTCCGTGCTTTTTCAGACAAGCCAGAAACATCTAAAGACGACCAACAAAATCCATCATATCTCACGTAGGAAAACAATTATTCTTCATTCAATTTAATGACTCCCAACAACCATCATATTCCGCAACATTACAGAGTCAAGGTGTAAGTAATTAACGGCACTTTCGAGCTCATCAAAAAATGAAAAATAATATGCTCGACTATTGCGTGCGAAACAATTTAACCATTTTCCTGCCGCGGTATGTCATGACTTGATAATATTCAAGTGAAACCGATAGTAAATTGCTGAATACACACGTGAGGGTAATTGTTTCCTAGAACTTACCGACATTATCATAGTTAGGCGAAAAAATTTAAAAATCAGTTTAATTTGCAGTAATATTTGCTGCAGATAAAATGAGAATTTCATTATCAATGAATGAGTGAAGTACATCTCATCGCTGAACAGTACTTTATTGAAAAATGACAGTTCGAAGGTTCATACAGAATTTCATGAGGATTATGTAATCAAGAGATCACAGAATATCGAATATTTGATGCGGTAAATAAACACAATCTTGATAACTTCAAAAATTAAATGACAGTTTTGTTCGACGCATAATTAAACAACCTTTGCTAGCAGGTCTATACCAGTTTAATTTGTTTGTAAGTAAGTAATTAAGTAAGTAAGTAAGTAAGTAGGTAAGTAAGTAAGTAAGTGTTGATGAAAGCACATGGAATGATTTGACATATAATATACTAACTGTCAAAGAAACTGCAACTCCCAGAAGAAGCTGTTTAAATTTATATTTTCTTTGGTAAAACATAGATGGTATAGCAAAGAGTAAATGATTAAAATTAGGAGAAAAAAATCGTGAAGGTTTTTCATGTGAAATTTTTTGGTACTGAAATAGTGTAGTCGTTTTTTTACAAATTCTTTAAATTGCACAACGAACCAGCTGTTCGAGGAGATCCAAAGTCGATATTTAGTGGTTGTTAAAATGCATAGAGCACGTTCACGCGGAATTTATCGCCAGTTAAGTGAATTTGAAAGAGGTCGAATTATTGGTCTACGTGATGCGGGGTTGTCATTTCGAGAAATCGCTAACCGTACGAACAGAAATCTAACTACTGTTATGAGATGTTGTCAAGCGTGGTTTGATATTGCCCAAAATAAAGGAAGAGTAGGCACCGGACGTCGAAGGGGCACAAATGAAGTTCAAGATCGACGTCTAAGACTTATGGCCGTTAGAGACCGATTTGGGACAACTCGATCTTGGGCGGATGAGTGGTTAGGAAAACAAGGCTATCCTGTAACTGTCCGAACGGTTTACCGCCGTATAAGGTCTTTTGGACTGCAGCATTATCGACCCCATCTTGTGTTACCTCTTACGGTTGAGAATCGCCGGTAACGATTTCAGTGGTGCAGAGAACGACAACATTGGAATGTGGAATGGCATCAGGTCGTCTTCTCTGAAGAATCTCGATTCTCCTTGGCCTCCTCTCCTCGGAGAAGGGTTAGACGACGTTGGGGAGAAAGACGTGACCCTCATTCTGATGTTGAGCATCATATACACAGGACAGTAGGCGTTATCATATGGGATGCTATTGCACATGCAAGTAGGTCACCTCTAGTATTTATTCGAGGTAACATGAGAGCGCTGCGTTACCTTCAAGAAATAGGGGAGCCATGTGTTCTCCCTTATCTTAACCGGCTCGAGAATCCAAAATTTCAGCAAGATAATGCTCGACCTCATGTTGCCAGAGTTAGTTCAAACTTTTCTGAAGCGACCCATGTGAATCCTTTGCCATGGCCGCCAAGATCCCCCGATCTTTCGCCCATAGAGCATGTTTGGGACATCATAGGTAGGAGACTCGGAAATTCACCCCAGTCCCAACGGCGGCTCTGAGACATGTACAGGTAGCTTGGGATAGTAACACTCAAGAAGAAATAGACCATCCTCTCGCATCAATGCCAAGACGTTTTAGGGAATGAAGAGATAACCGCGGTGGACGAACACACTATTAAAAAATTCAATTAAAAAATTGTAAACCCTTCATTCTTCTTCTCCAAATTTTAATCATTTACTTACTCATTGCTGTACTATCTATGTTTTACCAAAAACAATTTGAAATTCAAACAACTCCTTCTTGATATTGCAGTTTCTTTGTCAGTTTGTATATAATTATGTTTTTAAGGGAAGAAACCTTGTTTTTTAAAAAATCGACCTTATTAACTATAGGAAGCGTTTACAATCCATCTGAGATTCACTGGGTTATCGTATTTAATACATCGGTTTGTCTGAACAAGCACAAATTCATGTGGGAAATAATATTTGCAATTATGCAACTCTAGTGTTCTCATATGGAGATTCTTATTAGGAAATAAGTATTGTATACTAAAGGAAAGAAGGGTTGGCATTACCTAACTATATATAATAGATGCTACTGATGAATCTAAATCGAAAGGTAAAATATGAAACACCGTGGCTGGTACTTTTTTTGTATTGTATTTTATTGTGTTACCGTTTTCTCAAGTTTTTTACCTCAATAATTGTATTTCAGTTGATATAATAATTGAATTTGTCATTGAAGACATGGTCCGTTGAAAACAATGAAAAAAGTCGTAAGGTACTTATTCCGTATGATTTTATGTGATATACTCAGTCAAATTTTTAATTTGAATATATTCCCAAAAATACAGATTGAAATCGAATCGAAATTTTGTGCTGGTTAAAAATTGACAGCTTGAAGCGGAAGTTTGTGAGTATAGTATGATTAAATGATCAAGAAAGATGACAGCTTTGGCAACGAATTCGCACATGCGCGCAAGAGCTGCTGTCTTCACGTTTGTGATTTTCTAGATTTATTGCATTTTTCCTGATTTTGCTTGAGAGCCGAGATATTAGGGAAAGTTGCTTTTCAAACTGATACAAATTGATTATCAAAGGCTTCTTAGGGCCGGTATTATAAAACTTAACTGGGAGTTATCTTTAACTTTAACTGACAGTTTAACTTTTCCTCAAAAATGTCGGAATTATAAAAGTTTCATTTCTATCATAGACAAGATATACTGTGATGATTTCTATGAAAAGGAGAAGGAAATAATTAAATATTCTGTAATAAATCTAACCACAAATTTCTGGGTTGGAAAAGCTGGACTTTGGAAAAATACTCCCTTTCAAAACATGATAGGGATAAACAAATCCTTTATTGACAAATACTGAATGTATCAGGGAGCTTAATGGATTGTGGTTCCCATAAAAAAAGAAAGTGAATTACTGATTTGAGGGAGCCTTGCAATGATCAATTTTGAATTCTTATACTTTGAGCAATATGGAAGGGATGTTCGGGTATTTATTCGGTCACCTAACTAAAAAAAACTACTTCCACTAATGAATATATTGGAAATGAAAGCTTAAGAGGAAAAACTTTGACAATAATGAGATACATTCAATTCAGGAATTATTGAACAATTACAATAAAATTTGTCCAAATCCAATTAGGTACAGAATTTTTTTACAAATACTTCACTCTTCACCAACGGGCAAGTACTTTCAACTGACACTGGGAGTGGTAATAATCTCAACACTAAATTTGCAAAAATTGTCATTCAATTAAAAAATATGGTAATGTTTTGTGTGGCTCCAGGTTATCGAGCCCTGATATCTAGAATTTGTACACTGCTATCAGCTACAGTTTGGGCATTATTATAAGAAAAGGATTCATTACAATTGTGATGATTTTCTCTTTCATCTTAAAAGTTAAATAATGTGTATAAATTATTATGCTTCATTACGCCTTTACAACTATTATCTGTTATCTTATAATAGTAGAACAGAAAGAGTAACTGATATTTTCATTACAATAATATGCCATGATGAACTTTCAAAATTGGATTCTTACTCGAGTGAGGTTTATAGCAGGCATTTTGATGAAAATAGATAATAAGTAAGCAATTTTCCATGGGACATTTCTGACAATACATTCAGTATAGTTGATTTGTGAAAACCCCTAAAATCTCCAGCAACTATCAAGAAAGAACAAGATGCATAAACTCTGCGTGTAATCAACACATTCGCATCACTGGCGTCTAAGCAGGATTTCTAAGAATATGTGTTCCATTACAGGCGTACAAAGTGTCCAGATAAGCGAGATCGGTTTTTGAATTCCGTTTCTTCCCATAAGTTCAAATGCTTCAGCCGACTTCTAAATATCTTTTCTGAACAAGGATATTCAACAATATTCATGGCATCATCGTCATAGTCACTTAAAAGTTCTTCAAAAATGAAGTGAATATCTCTCAACGAGGATGTTCAACAATATTCATGTCATCTTCGTCATCGTAAATTAAAAGTTCTTTAAAAATGAAACGAATATATCTTGCTAACACGTTTCCGAAAATATCATTGCATCAATAAAATCGAGGTTATATTCCCCTTATGTCAGCCGAAAAGACAGAGAATCTGTGGAAAAGCAGGAGTTACTTTTAACTTTTACTATAATTGATACCCAAACCACCAGATAAAGATAACCCTGAAAATCTTACTTTAACTGGAAGTTACTGCTTAACTGTCAGTTAAAGTTAAATATAATTTTCAGTAAAGTTTTATAATACCGGCCCTTAGTCAGGGAAAATACCTGATTCCTACAAACCTTCTATTTATTTTCTTCACGAGTGATGGCATTCTAAAATGAAACATTTTCATGGCGTTTAAAACTGTGCGTGCAAGTATAGGAGTTTGCATTTGCAATTGAAACGACTTATTAAGGCACGATGTGTATCTAGGGAAAAGACATCAATCTTTCCAGGTCTTTTAACAATACTCACAATATAACACCGAGACGTGCTGGAAGCTCATTTGAATAAATAAATATTCCATATTTCAGCTGCGTGACTGGGCAAGAAAATAGGGAATATAGTGCCTGCTTATAGCCTGCGAACTTCAATTCTTTATGAACTTGCTCTATCTACGGATTTTGATCTTCGAGTTCGCTAAACTATGTATTTTTTTTATTGATCAATATGATACTGATTTTTCTCTGAGGCCTTCTGCGATACATTTCGTTATTGATGTCTGATGCACAACTATTTGCGAAATTTTGTCACCATCGTATGGTTGGTGAGTTTAAAATCAAACGTTTTTTCAAAATTTTGAAAAGATTAGTTTTTTGGTAAATATTCATGAGATTTCGACTAAATTTTGTGAAGACCTCAAGTTCTATATTTCACAGAAATTTGTGAAATTCAAATTCCATCGGGATTCAACTTCCCGAAATATTGGCAAAAATTATTTAACATTTTGGGGTTTCTATTCTCGATATCGTTATTCTTTCCAGAATAACTCGAAGAATACAAATTCAATCAGTAGGAAACTTGGCAACTAGTTCCAAAATGATGATATATGGCTTGTGCCAAATTTCGTCATGATCTTGTCATTAGAACATTTCCAAAAAAAAAAATTTTAATTTTGTTTTCAAAATATTCAATATTCTGAGATCTTCTGATGATACTGATGATACTTCACGCTGTCATTTTGCGATAAGTTATGGATTTCAATTCGATATAATCTGTAATTTTGAAAATTTCATTTTCCCAATATTTCAAAAACCACAGATTGGATCGAATTAAAATAAAATACTCGATTTAAATAACACCTAGAAACGCACTGACGTGAAGTCAGCAGCTTTTCGCGCATGTTCAAAGGAGATGACCGCTTTGGCAACGGATTTGAACGTGCGCGCAAAAGCTGCTGCCTTGACTGCATTGCTTCTCTAGGTTTTTGAGTTATTCCGGAAAAAACAACGATACCGAGAAAAATAATCTAGAAAAGCACTGCCGTGAAGGCAGCAGCTTTTGCGCGCATGTTCAATGTAGATGACCGCTTCGGCAACGAATTTGAACTTGCGCGCGAAAGCTGCTGATTTCACGGCGGTGCTTTTCTAGATTTTTTTCGATAAATTACTGGATTTCAATTCGATCTAATCTGTATTTATGGAAATATTGGAAAAATAATATTTTGAATGGGTATATCTACGGAATCATTGGGCGGATTTTAACCATTCACGAATTCGGTCATCGTAATTAAGGTCCAAACCTTCTCTACAAATATCGAGTTTCTAAGTTGTTTCTTAAAATCCACCCAATGATTCCGCAGATAAACCCATTAAAAATTTTATCTTCCAAATATTTCCAAAAATACAGATCAGATCGAATTGAAATCCAATGCTTCATCGCAAAATTTCAGTTCGAAGGTTCATACAGAATTTAATGAGGATGATATGATAAGAAAATCACAGAATTTTTTTTTTCAAATTGTTCTGATGGCACGATCGTCACGAAACTTTGCATGAAGTTGTCTTTCAGCATCTCCAAACTAGCTGCGAAGTTTTATAAGGATTGAATCAGTATTTTTCGAGTTATATCGAAAAAAGCAATGATATCGGGAAAAAAACCTCGAAATTTGGCATATTTTTTCCCGATAACTCCAAAACTTAAAACCGTATCCAACTGAAATTTGGTACACTACTGTGAAATATAAATCCTAAAGTTCGGGTGGGAATTTTTTCTAGATATGATGAACGGTTTTGGAAACAAATTTTTTTTTAAATTTACTGACAGTATGATCCTGACGAAATTTGGCTCAAAGTTGTGCGTTGTTATACCCCACCTAATTGACAAGTTTGAATCAAATCGCTCCAGTAGTTTCTGAAATAAAAAATAAATAACTTCAAAATTTCAAGTGGCTATAACTCCGAAACTATTCGCCTGATTTGGCCCATTAACGAGCTCAACCGCGGCATTCCAATGCGCGACCTACCCTGAAAGTTTCAAGTTGCTAGCTCACTCCGTTCGACAGTTATCGTGTTCAAGGCCGGCTGGCCGGACAGAATCGATTTTGACACCGGATTCGTCATCCAATCTAGTCGTTTGAGATCTTTTTCGGCTCAATCATCGAAAACTACAGACATTTGGACAAAACGATAGCACGCTGTTCCCCTAGAACATGCGCGCAAAACCACGAAATTCGACATATTTTTTCCAATATCTCTAAAAATTATGATCGTCTCGATCTGAAATTTGATACACAGATATGAAATATGATGCCCAAGATCAGACCAGATGTTTTTTTTTTGAATTGTGATAAAAAGTTCTCGTACAAATTTTCGAATTTTTTTTTTTTAGGTTTACTGAACAAAATTCAGCAAAAGTTGCGCGTCGTTATTCTTCAACTAACTGCAAAGTTTCAATTCAATCGCTCTAGTGGTTTCTGAAATATCAGGGAAATAACTTCAAAATTTCAAATGGTTATATGAAATCGTTTTGCTGATTTAGCCCATTAACGAAATTATCCGCAGTATTCCGACGCGCGAGGTTTCAAGTCGTTATCTTGCTCCGTTCGTCAGTTATTGTGCCCACGGCCGGACGGGCGGCTGGCCGGCCAGATTGACAGAATCGCGATTTCGACTCTGGATTCGTCATCAGTGAGTCCAACCTAGTCGCTTGAGATGATCTTCGGGAAAATATTCGAGAAGTACAACTATTTGGACAAAACGAGCGCGCTGTTCCCCAGAACATGCGCGCAAAACATGGAAACTACTGACGTGAAGGCAGCAGCTTTCGCGCACATTCAAAGGATATCATCAAAAGTGAACATGTGCCCAAAAGCTGCTGACTTCACGTCAGGTTTTAAATATGCTGTCGCTGTTATTCGAATCGTACTTCAGTGAATCAGGATGCCTAATTTAAATTTAATACAACAGGTGTACAATGCTGAACACATTTCTCAATTCCTGCCCAATATCATCTCAATTAATCGGAAAGTTAATAAAATAATGAGGAGAGTATCTAACCTTACTAGTAAACGAAAAGATTCTAATCATAATAGATATCGATAACACGGAAAGATTCCAAATTTCATATACAAGAACTTATCAAATTACCACATAAATCATCTCTGTCTCGACTCCAATACCTCAACTAGACATTTCCGATGGAATCTTATTCCATTTTCGACTAAATTAACCGCTCAAAACAACAGGCACATTTTATTATTACAGGTCACGACATTTTCTTAACGATTCCCAATCATTCTAATCAGTCTGGTATATCATCAGGTTAATTATCGGTTAGCAAATTAACTCGATCACCTTTCCCTACGAAGTTCTGCGTTTCCATCGGAGACTACTTGAACTATTACGTAACTAATCTGAAATTAGAAGTTCGATCAGAAAAACCATTCAGTTATCGTTAGCAACGATTATGTCTTCGCGTGTTGAACGAGGGGGAAAAGGTGTACAAAAAAATCTAGAAAAGCACTGACGTGAAGTAAGCAGCTTTTACGCGCTTGTTCACATTGCGAAATGGTGACTTGAAAATTTCAGTGAAATTTCAATGAAATATAAAAATTTTCAAAAAAAATAATTTTTTTTTTCGAATTTTTCCAATGATAATTCTGCTTATTGACACAGTTCATATTCCAACCAAGTTTCATCTCGATCAGATAAATATTTTTCGTGTTATTGGAAAATCAAAACTTCAAATGGCTGTAGCACAAAAACCATTCGGCAGATTTGGCCCATTAACGAACTTAACAGAGATATTCAAGATCTTAACCTAACCTGAAAAGTTCAAGACTGTAGGTCCTTCCTTTCGAAAGTTACAGCGAACACGGCCGGACGGATAGAATCAATTTGACCACAGATTCTTCATCACTGAGTCCAACCTAGTCGTTTGACATCGTGACGAAATGATAACGCGCTGTTTCCCAGAACAAGCGCGTAAAAACTTAGAAAACCAGTGCCGCGAAGGCAGTTAAAAAGATCCAGAATATTGAATATTTAAAAAAAAAATTTAATTTTTTTTTAAATTATTCTAGTGATATTATTATCACGAAATTTATCACGAGTTGTCCCTCATAATCTTCAAACTAGCTGCCAAGTTCCATCATGATTGAATCAATATTTCTTGAGTTATACCGAAAAAAAACACGATATCGAGAAGAAAACCACGAAATTTTACATAATTTTGACAGATATCTCCGAAACTAATAGCCGAATTGAAATTTGGTACACTGGTGTTGAATATAAAGCTCAAGGTATGAATATGATCAATAGTTTCTGAAAAATAAATTTGTTTCAGAAAAAATTTTGAGGAAATTTTTTTTTCGGATTCAGTGACCATAAGATCCCAACAAAATTCTGTTAAATTTGCGAGTCGTTCTGCTCCAACTAACTGCCAAGTTTCAATCCAATCACTTCAGTAGTTCCTGAAAAATCAGGGAAAGAACCGCAATCGAAGAAGAAGAATCGATTTTGACACCGTATTCGTAAAGTCTAGCTCAAAATTCGAAAATTACAGACATTCCCTCTAGAACATGCGCCCAAAAAGTGTGCCGGATGTTTGATAGTTGAATTAAATAAAAACCTAGAAAAGTACTACCGTGAAGGCAGATTCTCGAGTTAAGGTAGGGGAGAACATATGGCTCCACTATTTCCTGAAGGTAACGCAGCGCTGTCATATTACGTCGAATAAAGACTAAAGATGACTTACTTGCAGGTGCAATAGCACCTCATACCATAACGCTTACTGATGTCTGGTGTACATGACGCTCAACATCAGAATGAGTGTCACGTCTTCCGCCCCGATGTCGTCTAACCCTTCTTCGGCCATCCTGTGCACTCAAGGAAAATCGGGATTCACCAGAAAAGACGACCTGATGCCATTCTACATTCCAAAGTTGTCCCTCTCTGCGCCGTAAGAGGTAACACAAGATGGGGTCGATAATGCTGCAGTCCAAAAGACCTTATACGGCGGTAAACTGTTCGGGCACTTTCAGGATGGCCTTGTTCTGCGAACCACTCATCAGCCAAAGATCGAGTTGTCGTAAATCGGTCTCTAATAGCCATGAGTCTTAGACGTCGATCTTGAACTTCATTTGTGCCCCTCTTCGACGTCCGGTGCCTTCCCTTCTTCGATTTTGGGCATTATCAAACCACGCTTGACAACATCTTATAACAGTACATAGTTGGATTTTTGTTCGTATGGTTAGCGATTTCTCGAAATGACAACCTCGCATCCAATAGACCAATAATTCGACCTCTTTCAAATTCACTTAGCTGGCGATAAATTCCGCGTACACGTGCTCTAGGCATTTCAACAACAACTAAATATCGACTTTGGATATTCTCGAACAGATGGTTCGTTGTAAGATTTGAAAAATTTGCAAAAAACGATTGCAATATTTAAGTAACAAAAAACGTTCACATGAAAGAACCTTCACGATTTTTTCTCCAAATTTTCATCATTTACTCCTTGCTATAACGGGTTTTCCAATAAGAGGTGTTATTTTGATATTCAAAGAAAAATGCCATTTTTCAATATAAATGATCGGATGTTTATTTCATTATAAAGGAGAAGCTATGCCGTTAATAGTGGAAAATAACATCAGGCAAATGACCACCACGACCACGCTTACAGGACCATATCCTTTTAATGAAATTTTCCATAACCAAATCGCAAAGTGGCTGCCCTATGTCCTCGATAGCCTCACGAATTCCATCTTTGAGGTCTTAAATCGACGCTGGGCTATTGGCGTAGACCTTCTCTTTCACGAGGCCCCAAAGGATGAAGTCGCAAGGTGTTAAATCACCAGATCTCGGTGGTCAATTGTGATCACCTCTTCGAGAGATAACACGGCTTGGAAACTTTTCCCGCAAAAGATCAATGGTTTCGTTGCTTGTGTGGCACGTAGCGCCGTCTTGTTGAAAGTAAACGTTGTCCACATCAATACCATCCAATTCCCGTCATAAAAATCATTAATCATCTCTCGATAGCGTAATCCATTCACCGTAACTGTTGCTCCAGCCTCATTTTCGAAAAAGCAAGGTCTAATGACTCCGCCGGACCATAAACCGCACTAAACAGTCACACGTTGAGGATTTAGGGGCTTTTCAACAATAATTGTCGGGTTTTCCGAGCCCCAGATGCGATAATTTTGCTTGTTGACGGAGCCACCGAGGTGGAAATGGGCCTCATCACTCAAGATGATTTTTCGATGGAATTCCGGATCATTTTCATGCATTTCAACGAACCAACCAGCAAAGACACGACGTTGTTGATGGCCGGCTTGAGTTCTTGTGTTAACTGAACTTTATGAGCCTTAACACCCAAATCAAGAATGGACAAACCTGGGTTTTCTTCAACACTTTCGGCTACAGCAGCAATATTCTCGGCTGTTCTTGAGCGACGTGCACGGGTTTTATTCTTCACATCACTAACTTGTCCCAACAGCTCGAATTTTTCCACCAATTTCTTTATTGCGGTCCGACAAGGTGCTTCACGACGACCCAAAAATATTCGAGTTTTACTAACCGTCTCAGCCAAATTTTCACCATTTTTATAGTGAATTTTAATGATTTCAATGCGTTGTTGAAACGTGTATCGTTCAATTTTTATTAATGGCGTTTCTACTTGTCAAATGTCAAAAAATGACAGCTTCAAAAGTGACATCTACCGAAATAGCGGGCTATTCAAAATAACACCTCTTTTTGGAAAACCCTTTACTATCCATGTTTCACCAAAAAAAAATTAAATTTAAACAGCTCCTTCTGGTTGATACAGTTTCTTTATGAGTTAGTATATTATTAACATAAAATAGATTCTTACTTGCAATTTATAACTACTCAAACCCTTACATACAAAATACTTCTCAGTAAAACAACTAGCAGGTCAACGAACTATTTTTTGGTATTTAATCATGCACCCTAAAAAAAACTTCTAGGAATTCATAACCAGCCATTCACCCCCATTTTGTAGCCTAAACATTTCCAACCTCGACTGGTCTAATAACAACGATATTCGTCTACGTTTCATTAGTCCACTTCCCCTAAATCAATTCCTCCAGTTATGCTTATTGTAGCATGGCATGAAATCGGCTTTATCCCCGTATTAAGCCCCTATTCCAAGCATTAGAATTAGGTCCAAACCGACCAGTTCGTCATGTGAAACTATCATTTATTTCAAGGATTAAGAATTCTGATTTTATCCGACCTTACATTTCTTAGTTTCTTATCGACAGCTTTTCCTAATCTATGGACGAAAGGTATGGGTATAATGTCGACTGGCACGTGATAAGTGTTAAAAGACCATTAACATAAGGTCAAAAATAGCCGGAGTTTTCGGAGATCCGAATCTTTCCCGGATTCGGAACTGGAGTCGATAAGTTTATTTGCCCACCCCGTCCTGCTTGTGTGCTTATTCGTGAAATTGCAGGGAATTTAGGGCCAGTTTTATAATACAGGGTGTCTGGGTGAATAAAAGTATATTTCCGACAACCACAGATTGGTTAGTGAATATCCTTTTGAATAAAGAAAAAACTAAAATCGTACTATTCACTCCAAGTAGTACAGGTATCGAAGAACTTAATTCCATAACACTTAATCAAAGTAAGTACCAACTTGTGGAGCATACAAAGTTTTTAGGAGTTCACATAGATAGTCATCTGGACTGGAAGGAACATATTACAAATCTTTGTACAATAATGCAGACAGCAATTTATGGGTTTAGAATAACATCGAAATACATTTGTCAACGCAACTTGAAGATGGTGTATCACGCAACAATAGAGGCCAAACTGAGATTTAGCATAATCTTCTATGGATCCGGAAACATAGAGCTTCTATTTGTACTACAGAAAAAAGCAATTAGAACACTGAATAACATGAGGTATGATCAATCATGTAGAGGTACATTCAAGAAGTTGGGATTACTAACTATATATGCTATATATATTCAAGAATGTGTTATTTTCATCAAGAAGAATCCAAATTTATTTCATAAATATGAAAACCAAAAAAGGTATTATAGCACAAGGAATAACAATTATATATACCCTAGGCATAATTTAACAAAAAGCCAGAAGCAAGCTGAGTACAGATGCTTAAAAATGTACAACTCTTTGCCAAAAGATATATCTATGATGTCTGATATAAAAAAATTTAAAAAGAAACTGTATAAATATTTAGTTGAGTTAGAGCCTTATGGAAATGAAGATTACTTAGCATGACAGGATATAGTTCATATTTTTCCTTTTAGACACTTTTCCATTTCATTTTCATGTACTGAGCAATTTGTGATGAATATGATCTGAAATAAAGCACTATTATTATTATTATTATTATTATTATTATTGCAAAAAATTAATATATTTCCACGTCAATTTGAAAGTAATAGTTGAACAAGATTACTGCTCAGAATTGTAGAAATTAGAAGTAACGTTATTATCATTACAATCAGTAAATTGTAATGAACTTAGCAATGAGGAGTGATTTCTCTCTGTTATTTGTAAAATATGTAGAGTAGTTGTCTCGATGTCATTTTCTCGAAGATGCTTATAAATGTCCCCATACTCACCAAAGTTTACGTCTTTTTTACAATTTTTGCGCGCATATTCTAGGGGAACCGCTATCATTTGGTCGAAATGTCTGTAATGTTCGATGAATGAGCCGAAAATGGTCTCAAACGACTAGGTTGGACTCATTGATGACGAATCCGGTGTCAAAATCGATTCTGTCCGGCCGACCGGCCGTGGACATGATAACTGTCGAACAGAGCCAACTAGCGACTTGAAAATTGTATGGTATCTCGCGCATAGGAATGTTGCGGTTAAATTCGTTAATGGGCCAAATTGTCCAAATAGTTCCGGAGTTACAGGCACTTGAAGTTTTGAAGTTATTTATTTTTTATTTCAGAAACTACCAGAGCGATTGGATTCAAACTTGGCAGTTGGTAGAAGCATAATGACGCGCAACTCTGAGCGAAATTTCTTCGAAATCATATGGTCACTCAATTAAAAAAAAAAAATTCATTTTTTCTAAAACTATTGTCGATATTCGAGAACAATTCCGGTTATAACTTGAATCTCATATTTCACAGCAGCGTATCAAGTTTCAATTCGATACGGCTATTAGTTTTGGAGATATTGGGAAAAAATATGGAGAATTTCGTGATTTTCTTCTCGATATCGTTTTTTTTTTCGATATAATTCAAGAAATACTGATTTAATCATGATGAAACTCCGCACCTAGTTGGAAGATGCTGAAACACAACTTTGTACTGAATTTCGTGATAATCGTGTCATTAGAACAATCGGAGGAAAAATTTCAAATGTTTTCTCTCAAATACATATTTGATATACTGTGATCTTCTTATCATATTATCCTCATTAAATTTTGTGTTAACCTTTTAACTATTATTTTTCGATGGAGTACTGGATTTCAATTCTATCTAAGATGTATTTTTGGAAATATTGTGAAAATAAAATTTTGAATGGGTATATCTGCGGAATCATTAGGTGGATTTACCCATTCACGAATTCGGCCTTCGTAATTAAGGTCCAAACCTTCTCTACAAATATACAGTTTCTAAGTTGTTTCTTTCGGAAAGCATTGTGTTTACGGTCCGGCCGTAAGGCCTACCGTGAACACAATAATTTCCGGAAGAAACGACCTAGGAACTCAATATTTGTAGATGATATTTGGGGCTTAGGTAAACGAAGGTCGAATTCGTGAATGGGTAAAATCCACCCAAAGATTCCGCAGATATAGCCATTCAAAATTTTATTTTCCCAAGCATTGGATTTCGAGACATCGATCGAGGGACACCCTGTATATTTACACCGTGCACTTCTCTATGAACCGTAAGATCGGGGTATCTTTAATATTCGATGAATTAACCAACCAACTTCATGAATTAATCTATCCACTATTTCAATTTTGCAAAATGACAAAGTACATAAATACTTTATGGGCACTCTGAATACTCAATCCACTAGTTTTCTTCGGCATAAATGTATGAAAATGTATCAAAACTAATGAAGTTCGACAGCCCCAACTCCACCATTATTGTAAATTAATCGAATATCGTAATTTTAATTGCCGCATAGCTCTAGAACCGATAATCATATTGTCATAACTTCTCGAGGAGTCTGTCATAGATGGAGATACTGCCTTATCCAAATGATTTAAAGGAAAGTATCTTTTCTAAATTTGCCCAACGTACGAAATTTCAAGCTGACCTTTGGATTTCCAGACATCGATCGAGGAACACCCTGTATATTTACACCGTGCACTTCTCTATGAACCGTAAGATCGGGGTATCTTTAATATTCGTTGAATTAACCAGCCAAGTTCATGAATTAATCTATCCACTATTTCAATTATGCAGAATGACAAAATACATTTATACTTTATGGGCATTCTGAACACTCAATCTACAAGTTTCACCTGCATGAATGTAAGGTAATGTATCGAAACTAATGAAATCCGACAGCCCCAACTCTACCATTATTGTAAATTAATCGAAAATCGTAATTTTAATTGCCGCATAGCTCCAGAATCGTTACTTCTCGAGTAGTCTGTCATAGATAGAAATACTACCTTATCTAAATAATTTAAAAGAAAGTGACTTTTCTAAATTTGCCCAACGTACGAAATTTCAAGCTGACCATTGGATTTCCAGACATTGATCTAGGGACACCCTGTATATTTACACCGTGCACTTCTCTATGAACCGTAAGATCGGGGTATCTTTAATATTCGATGAATTAACCAACCAACTTCATGAATTAATCTATCCACTATTTCAATTATGCAAAATGACAAAGTACATTAATACTTTATGGGCATTCTGAACACTCAATCTACCAGTTTCACCGGCATAAATGCATGGTAATGTATCGAAACTAATGAAATCCGACATCCTTAACTCTACTTTCATTGTAAATTAATCGAAAATCGTAATTTTAATTGCCGCATAGCTCCAGAACCGTTAATCATATCGTCATAACTTCTCGAGGATTCTGTCATAGATGGAAATACTGCCTTATCTGAATAATTTGAAGGGAAGAGTCCATTTGACATTTGCCCAACGTATTAAATTTTAAGAAAGTCTGACCTTTGGATTTCGAGACATCCATCGAGGGACACCCTGTATATTCACACCGTGTACTTCTCTATGAACCGTAAGATCCGAGTATCTATAATGTCCTATGAACTAACCAGCCAAGTTCATGGACTAATCTATCCACTATTTCAATTATGCAAAATGACAAAGTACATTAATACTTTATGGGCATTCTGAACACTCAATCTACCAGTTTCACCGGCATAAATGTATGTGGTAATGTATCGAAACTAATGAAATCCGACAGCCCCAACTCTACCATCATTGTAAATTAATCGAAAATCGTAATTTTAATTGCCGCATAGCTCCAGAACCGTTAAGCATATCTTCATAACTTTTCGATGATTCGATCATAGATGGAAATAGAGATAAAGCCTTTAATTAAATATTCTATCATGCTTTAGCGCGATAATTCAGACTTTCCCACATAGTTTGAACCGCTTTAATTAGCATTCATGCCATAAAACGAAAACCTATCAATTCCCGAAAACTGTTAATCGAAAAGTGATCTCTCAGACGAAGCGAGTTAATTAAAATAAACCAAAACAGGCTGCCGCGTGAGATAAAAGATGGAGGACGCTTGTGAAGATCCAAGATTGAAGTGACCTGTTTTATTTCGTTTTTTAGGTTTGTTCGTGACCCTTACCTTCTTGGACGGGTCCTGTTGTATACTCAGACGGGTCTTGGAGCAGACCAATTAAAAAATAGCTTCACGGCGGCCGGAGTGAGTCCGATAGCCAACCGTGGCGATCCGAGAAACATTGATAAATCGGTTTAAACAAAATCCTATTCTGGAATCACGACGATAAGGAACAAGATGGCTGACGTTCTCCAACCTCACACGAAGAATGAAAGACGGCAAGGGAACTCCTGCGTAATTTGTCCAATTAAGGTTTTCGATTGGAGAGAACGGTTAAAAAAAATTATAAATTGAAGAAACTGTTATTGAAAATAACGGAAAAAACACTTCGAAAATTTTGTAATAACAATGCGTTTTTGTATAGTTTTTCGACAATATTTCAGGAATCGCTTGGGGATAAGAGTTCAGATTTTGATTTGTATCGATGTAAACAGAACAACACCTGCAATTGAAGTGAAACTTGGAAAGTTGTTGAAGCATAAGAACTTGCTACTCTTTGCAGAGTTTCGTTGAGATCCTACTGTCAGTTTATTGGACAAAACTTTTTCAACATGTTTTTCGAAACTTTTTTTTCTCGAAAACTATTCATCGCATTCGGAAAAACTTTGAGTGATATGTTGAGCTTCAAATTTTACAGCAGTGTACCAAATGTCAATTCGATACGATTATAATTCTTGAAGATGTGAAAAAAAATTGAAATTTAGTGATTTTTTCTCGGTATGGAAGTTTTTTCCAAAATAACTCAAAAAAACCTAGAAAGCACTGACGCGAAGTCAGCAGCAACTGCGCTCATGTTCACTTTTGACCATATCCTCTGGACATGCGCTCGAAAGCTGCTGACTTCACGTCAGTGCTTTTCTAGACAATAATTTGGAAAATTTTCTCGTTTGCCTGAAGAAAGAGTCAGATTTGTAATCTGAAACGTCACAGGTCGCTTTGTTTATCGTTTAAATTATACCTGTATTGTCCATTAGGCAATCTGTTTTCCAAGAAACTATCCCTTGACAAATAAAGGGCGTTTCGAATTGCACGTTTTTTAAGAATAAATAAAACACATAATTTGCATTCATTTTCGAAAAATTTTATTGGTAATTGAAGTATCATTTATGACATTTATATAAGGAAAATAATATCTGTCAAGCAGCCCTACAGACGTCCACTCTTTTGTTAAAATTTCCAATGACATGTTGACATAATTGAGGCTCTATCTTACTAATGATACGAATAATTTCATCCTCCAGTTCAGGAATCGATTGTGGGTTAGTCTTATAGATCTGGCTTTACACATAACCCCAAAGAAAATAGTCCAACACATGATCTTGGTGGCCAGTTGTCATCACAGTTTCTGGAGATTATTCGTCCAGGAAATTTTTATCTCAATAAATCAATCGTGTCATTTGCAAAGTGAGGTGTAGCGCCATCCTGTTGAAACCAAATGTCCTCTAGATCAATATTCATTAATTCAGGCCACAAAAATTCGATTATCATCCGACATTATCGATCACCATTGACAGTTACAGCTGCACCAGCAGCATTTTCGAAGAAGTAAGGTCCAATTACACCACCTGACCATAATGCACACCAAACCTCGTCAAGGATGCATAGGTTTCTCATGAATAATTCGTGGATTTTCCTCACCCTAGATACGACAATTTTGTTTATTAACAAAGCCACCAAGTCGAAAATGCGCCTCATCGGAAAATATTCTTCTTAAAAATGCAGCTGGTTGTTCATTGATGAAATTGACAAACGAATGACGTTTTAAATGATCTAATGGCTTTAGTTCCTGTGTTATTTGAACCTTATATGCCTTCAGAGCTAAATCCTTGTGTAAAATACGCTATTTTGTGGATCCACTAAGTCCAACTTGTTGTGAACGTCGTCTAATGGACATTCCAGGGTCTTCAGCAACACTTTTACGAGCCAAATCAATATTTTCTTGTGAACGACCGCTACGACTGTATTTTTCACTTTTTTGATCTTCCACCGAACCGGCCTCTTGAAATTTTTTAATAAATCGACCAATAGTGCTTTGAGATGGACGATTATGAAAACCATAAAATTCACGTAATTTTCTAGAAACACTTTTCACAGAAAGCCGATTTTCATAAAGTAATACAACAATTTGAAGGTGTTGTATCGTGTACGAAGCCATGTTTATGAATGTCGTACATCACACTTCTTAAGTGTCGAAATACCCAGATGAATTCAGTGCGCCATCTATATTTTATTTATTCTCAAAAAAAAAATCCGCGCAATTTGAAACACCTTTTAGTTCAATCCTGCCACCCGCAAGGGATTTTTCCATGAAAAAACAATTTTAAATAGTTCTGGTTCAGATATTGGGAGTGAAACCCCAGAAAAAGCTTCAAAAATGATGAAAAATCCTACAAAATAAAATTCAATCGATAGCTTATTTGTTAGTTTGATCTTTTACATTCCATCAACAAAAGTCGAAATTTCCCTCGAAGTCATCACTTTCGAGATGTGGTTTTCCAAAATAAACACTATTACATCTTACAAAGAATACTTTATATTTCTTTCTATCTGTAAAAATTTTTAATTATTGTTTTGTGTCAAAAATGCAATAATATCGTGATAATGCAAATAAGAATTCTATCAATTTTCTAAACAAGCATTATGTGATAAATCACACAGGAATATATAATTGATGACATAAATATCATTTATGCGAATAAGGGGGTCTGTTAATTGATTTATTTTCGCTGTTATTATTCGTATTAGGTAGTTTGTTATACGTTTTTGCACTTCAAAAAGAACTACATTAGTGCTACTCAATCATAGAATTAATGGAAAAATATACATATTATTAATCTTTATTTCTATTTTTAGTGTTGATATGTTATATTTATTCATTAATTGATAGTGATCAGCTACAATGAAGATTAATTGATTTGTGTATCGATTTCATTGGTGATTTTATAATTAGTTTCATCTCCTTTGACACTAGAACCAATAATCCGAAATGAGTCATGTTCGATAGGTTCCACATGGAACAACAGTTAGTTTTGGCTTGACCTTCTCGTATTCAACACTCTATGCGGGCATAATGTGGATATAAATTTCACAGAATCTAAATTGCTGACTAGATAATTTTTCGTTGGTTGATTTATGGTATTGATGAACTCCCGCATTATGAAATATTGATTTTCTAGTAAAAACAAAATGCTGGAGGGTCGAATATTTCAGTACTGGGTAGGGCTTTTAGGTTGATCTTTCTGATGAACTTTTATGTACCTCACAGCCAGGAAAATACGATATGATGAGCAGTTTATGTCTCAGTTATACAGGGAGATTCCGTAGGAGACCGTCAGATTTCAGGATAAGTTTACACTAGTCAAGACAGTCTCGAAACAATGTTTGGCTTATGGTTGGGGGTCTCTATTGAGAATATACAGGGTGATTTGTACAATTCGACCTATTTTACTTTTATTGATAACTTTGGCATGTCTCATTCGATTTTAATGAAACTTTCAGCGAAGTACAATATTGACGAGCAAATTCATTATTTTCAAAATAAGCGGTTGTTATTTTGATAATTCCAGATTAATTGTGCAGGTTGAAAAAACACCCTGTACATCGCGTTTCCTAAACTTCGCTATCTGCTCACGATTCTACTATAATAAGTCATTATTCGAGAGTTTCTAATTTTTTTGGCACACTTCTAGTTTTTCGAGAAATTTTCATCGAAAAAAGACAATGTCGAAATTTCGCTCCAATCGATTCTAGTTTTATTAATAACTTTGGTATGGCTTATTCAATTTTGATGAAATTTGTAGTGTAGAATAATCTGAACGAGTACATTCAATAACTGTAACAATCTCTCGAAATACAGGGTTGTATTTGCGATAATTTCAGAATTTCAGATTAATTTTGCAGTTGAAAAAAAAACACCCTTTACATTTCTTTTCCAAAATTTTTATTCGTTTTAGATTCTACAATAATATGTCATTATTGAGAGGTTTTTAGTTCCTTTGACACACCTCCGGTTTTCCTAGAAAACATTTTTGAAGAAGAGCATAATCGAAATTTGGCTCAATAGTATTGAGGGTATTCCGCACTAGGTAGGAAAGCTGTGTTAGCCAAGGATGCAAAGTTGTTCGTCAAATATTCTATTCAAATTAGAAATTTATTTTCAATTGATCATTTTCTGTATAAAATGATTCCATTCAGACAATTACTTGATTTAATTTTTTTGCAAACCTCCGCTTTTCAATAAAAGGGTTATTTCTGTGAAGCAGTGACGTTATGTGATTTCGTTCAATAATGTCGATTGGAAATTTAAAAGTAATATGTATTCGATAAAGGGGAAACGATTTCGAAAATTCAATGTGAAGTTTCTGTTGATCCTAAAGTCCACTTGTCATTTGTTTCGTATGTTTGTTCAAAATTTGTTTTCATGTGTGTAGATTTGTTTAGTTTATGCACATAAACATATGCATATATGGAGTAATATTCTGAATTGAATGATTTCATACATAATATGAGCAATTAAATATGAATTTGGAATTGGAAAAGAGTATTTTAGAACTTAAGAACTGCTTTGCATCCTTGGAATATACAGCTTTACTACCTAGTGCAGAATATTCTCACTGCTTTTGCGCCAAACTTTGATTATGCTCTTCTTCGATTATTTTTTCTCGGAAAACCAGAGGTGTGCCAAAGAAATTGAAAACCTCTGAATAACGAGATATTATTGTAGAATCTAAAACAAATCAGAAAAATTTGAAAAGCAATGTACAGGGTGTTTTTCTTTCAACTGAATAATTAATCTGAAATTCTGAAATTATCACACTTACAACATTGTGTTTTAAGAGATTGTTGCAATTATTGAATGTTCTCATTCAGATAGTTCTACACTGAAAATTTCATCACAATTGGATGAGCCATACAAAAGTTATTAATAAGAGTAGAATCGATTGGAGCGAAATTTCGACATTGTCTTTTTTTGATAAAAATTTCTCGAAAAACTAGAAGTGTGTCAAAAAAATTAGAAACTCTCAAATAATGACTTATTATAGTAGAATCGTAAACAGATAGCGAAGTTTCGGAAACGCGATGTACAGGGTGTTTTTTCAACCTGCACAATAAATCTGGAATTATCAAAATAACAACCGACCATTTTGAAAAAAATTTTGGAATTAATGAATGTGCTCATCAATATTGTACTTCGGGGAAAATTTCATTAAAGTCAAATGAGGCATACCAAAGCTATCAATAAAAGTAAAATCGGTCGAATCGGACAAATCACCCTGTATATTCTCAATAGAGACCCCCAACCATAAACCAAACATTGTTTCGAGACTGTCTTGACTAGTGTAAACTTATCCTAAAATCTGACGGTCTCCTCCGGAATCACCCTGTATATGTAATTTAATGACGGATGCTATGCAACATATGTCTAGAATGCGAGAGTCGGCTATTTTGGAATAATTATATTACTCAGGTATTGCTGATTGGTGTAATAAATACAACTGTCCAATTTCAAGAGTGATATTTTATTTCTATAGATTCGCTCAAGTATGGTTAAAATTGAAGGAGATTCAAATCAAAATTCAGTTGATCAATGCTTAGTTGATGTTAATTTTTGATCTCATTGCAATTAGTCAGTATATTCGAACCGCTGTATTTTACACTCCATTCGCTTTTATAAACTATCCCGGTTGGCCATGATTTAGATCTAAGGGCGGATATAGTTTTTTTTTCATGGGGCGGGGGGTGTGGTAACGATTGAGAACCAATAAATCAGGTACACAATATTCAATCACCTCATTTTAATTGCTTGCAAAAATTGAGAAATTACTAATTCAAAATTATGGCATGGAATATTTTATGTGCACCATGTTTCGTAACTTTTTTTCAGGTTCTCGATTCTCATTATCTCATTGTAGGGTAGTTTGTGCATCCGAATACCGCGGTTGAGTTCGTTAATGGGCCAAATCCGCCAGGTAGTTTTGGAGTTATAGCAATTTAAAATTTTGAGGTTATTTCCCCCATAACTACTGGAGCGATTGGATTGAAACTTGGCAGTTAGTTGGAGCATAGCGACGCGCAACTTTGAGCAGAATTTCGTTGAAATCTCATGGTCGCTGAATCAAAAAGAAAAATTTTCAAAATTTTTTCCAAAAAATTTTTTTTTTCTGAAACCATTGTTCATATTTGAGTAAAATTCCAGTCATTCCTTGAACCCCATATTTTACAGCAGTGTGTGATAGGTCGCGCTCTTCCCAGATTTCCAATGAAATCGAGGTTATTATATAACCCATTTTATTGGAATACCCTGAATCTCATTCTAAACTGGGACCATCTCGAAGACACAACAAAAAACGAAGTAGGTAACAACCTCCCTATTTTGAAGGGGATAGAAAGAAAGTTCAAACGAAAATATTGAGAGTGAAACCTTAAACAAATATTCCCAATGATTTTGTTTTGATGGTAGAATAACCACCTCTTCTTCAGTGACAGAAGCATTTTGCTTATAATCATATCCTTCAACTGTCCATCATTTCATATTTCCCGCCAGCAACTGCTCTTCTGTCATAATACGTTGGCCAGCGATGAAAAGACGCTGTTGCCAAACTCCGCTTTAACATGGACAAGTATTTCGTAGAAATATAGGTTAAGAGGTTGTCTATTATTTTCACCTTTCTTCCTTTATATAATGAATATTCTTGAAAGAAAGTGTCGCCTTTTGTTGGTTTAAGATTCAAAGATGAAGATTTATGAACTAGATTTGAGAAGTGAGAGATCATTTTTATGGCGGAAAAAATGATCTGAAAATGCAACGATTTGGAACTTTGGGGGCCCATATCTTCCAAACAAAGAGACCGCCTATGTTGGCCTTCATATTTTTTGTTCAGGTACTCACACTGCTTACAATGATGTGAATATCTTACTTAAAGCTTCGCGACGGGAAATCTTGCGGGTTTACCGAAAAGACTCACCCTGTATAAACTTAACCAACTCATGATGATAGGTTCATCATTCAACCCCAATGCCCCATTCAAAAGCCCAAACAAACTCTCCCATTGTAGAAAAAAAACGCATCCCATAAAATACAATCCGACATATAAATATCGATACAGACATCTTTTTCGTGGAATAATTATTCAAATCAGGGATATAAATCCAGAAATACCAGGAAAAACTATCGTACAACGCTGCCGCAATAAATAAAGATATTTTGATGGCTCATGCTCAATTTATCCTATGTATTACGTTTAATTGACCATATGACAAGATTTATATGGCGGACAGAGATAGCGCCCTATCTCTATCTTGATCCGAATGCGGCTGAAATCGCCGATAAAAATGCCGGTTTCGAACCAGCTACCCGGATATTTATTGGATGTTCTTTGTGGGTATTAAGCCGTATTACAAATGTCAAAATATTTTTAGGTTATGTCGACAGTTGTTTCCGTCAGCAGTGTAGTGGGTATGAGTTATGCATGAGATGAACAACGAGTTGGCTTTGGCGTTGTTTGGGGGGTTTTCTAGTGATTTTTACATTTTTGGAGATCGGGGTTTGTGGCATGGATTCAGGAAGATTTAGGAATAAGAGGGAAGATAGACTGAAGGGATACTTCAACCCTCAGTCCAAAATAAGTCTTATTGAATAGTATTCAGTTGTACATTAAGTTTTTCACTTTATTCCCGATATTTTATTAGATTTCTAGTTCGAAATGAACAATTATGGATCTATGGGAGATGATTCCCCAATTAAGGGGCCTGTAGCGTTCTTCGTTTATCTGAGGATCTGAAAATCATCGCTTGGAGGACTGAACCTGGTCGAAAGACCCTCTCGGTCATGAGCAAATGTAGGTGATATTATTTACTGCTTCCTTCTGGTTTTCTGTCCCTCTTTCTGTTTCAGATATTATGTCAAGATATTTTGTCGAAATGAATTCAAGATGACGAAAAAATTATTTTCCAATGAAAAAGATGCCATCCATCTTCTTTAAACAAATAACTACACTTATACGGGGAGACAGAATTTTTCCTGAGGTTTTTATCTGTGCTCTTATATCATACGCAAATATGTATGGTACCCCGTTTACATTTCCTCTGCTAACACTGTGATATATCTTAGAATGTAATGCTCATTCTCAAAAGAATATATATATATTAATTTTAACCATAGATTAGACTCACAAATAAAATAAAACACTTTCTGCGCGCATGTTCTAGGGGAAAAGCGTGCTATCGTTCTCTCCAAATGTCTGTAATTTTCTATTATTGAGCCGAAATTGGTCTCAAACGACCTGATGACGAATCCAGTGTCAAAACCGATTTTGTCCGTCCGGCCGGCCGTGGACACGATAACTTTCGAACGAAGTGAGTTAGCGACTTGCAACTTTCAGGGTAGCTCGCGCATTGCGCTGCCGCGGTTAAGCTCGTTAATGGGCAAAATCGTTCAAATAGTTTCCGAGTTATAGCCATTTGAAGCTATTTATTTTTTATTCAGAAACTACTGCAGCGATTGAATTGAAATTTCGCACTTAGTTGAAGCATAACGACGCGCAACTTCGAGCAAAATTTCGTTGAAATCGTATGGTCACCCAATTCGAAAACAAAATTTTCACCATTTTTTTCGAAAAAAATTTTTTCATCTGAAACGATGGTTCATATTCGAGAACAATTTCAGTTATACCTTGAGCTTCATATTTCGCAGCAGTGTACCAAATTTCGGTTCGATACGGCTATCTGTTTTGGAGATATTGGAAAAAAATATCGATTTTTCACTATTAATTCCACTAGAGGTCAAATTAATTCCGGAAATTTTTTCGAGCTCATGAATATTTTGGAAATTATCCCGAGTCGAAGATGAGGTATAATTTTCTAAAAATATTCATGAGCGAGAAAAAATTTCCGGATTTAATAGGTCTCTTGCATGAATTTTTTTCATCATTGGAATCAAATATACTATCCGCAAGACGACTGAAAAACTTCAACCGCCATCAAAAATTTCAAGTTTTAACGAGAAAATGCTCTTTTAAATTTGGCTCTGCATGTCGGTTGTTTAAAGGGAAGAAACTTCGTGGTTTCCGTGACGTATGGGGATAGATCCACTCTCTCCCTCTTCTCGTGTACTTTTCTCTCTAGCAAGCCAATAGACAGCGTCGGGCTGTATCGATCGGTGAATTTTGTTATAACGAGTGACGTAGAGGCGATCTGATGCGTTTCTCCCGCTTCGACCATTGCTTTGGACATTTTAAATACCGAATTATTCGAAATTCGCGAATTATTGAATCAGAAAAACAAAAAAATAGGATAATTCGCGTTACATGCAAGATACCTATTTGAACTCTAGTGGAATTACTTGTGAAAAATCGATATTTTTTCCCAATATCTCCAAAACTGATAGCCGTATCGAACTGAAATTTGGTACACTGCTCTGAAATTTGAAGCTCAAGGTATAACTAAAATTGTTCTCGAATATAAACCATACTTTCAGAAGAAAAATTTTTTTTCGAAAAAAATTTCGAAAACTTTTCTTTTTCAAATTGAGTGACCATACAATTTCAACGAAATTGTGCTCAAAGTTGCGCGTCGTTTTGCTTCAACTAAGTGTAATTTCAATTCAATCGCTGCAGTAGTTTCTGAAATAAAAAATAAATAGTTTCAAATGGCTATAACTCGGAGACTATTCGAACGATTTTGCCCATTAACGAACTTAACCGCGGCATCGCAATGCGCGAGCTTCCCTGAAAGTTGCAAGTCGCTAACTCACTTCGTTCGACAGTTATCGTGTCCACGGCCGGCCGGACGGACATAATCGCTTTTGACACTGGATTCGTCATCTGGGAGTCCAATCTAGTCGTTTGAGACCAATTTCGGCTCAATCATCGAAAATTACAGACATTTGGACAGAACGATAGCACGCTGTTCCACCAGAACAGAAAGTGGAATACTAGTGGAGTTACTAGTAAAAAATCGAACTAATATTTGGTTGGACCTATTGAACAATACCATTTTCTTGAATTGATGCGGTTACAAATTGATTTAAGAGAACATTTCTCTCTGTTTTCTATTCGGATCAGATAAGGAACATCGTTCCTCTAGACCTACGCTAACCAGCAGGCTGTGAAAATGTTGCGAAACATTTCCTTAAACTCCAGATGTCTAACACCGATAACTAGATAAAGCGACGTTCTAATCAAGATAGAGTCAAATTGGTAGCAACAGTCGCCGGTCGCAAAGTAATGATGATGGTCTACAATTTTCGATTTGGAACGTTTACCACGATTTATTTAACGTGACTCGACAAGATTTGTGTCCAAGAGATAGAGACGGTGAGGGAAAGTGATTTTAAATCGGATCGCTTCAGCGTTGATTTTTTTGGTACCACACTTTCCGTTTGAAGGATGCACAGAGAAAAAGATTTTCTTAAATCAATTTGTAACTGCATTCATTCAAGAGAGTAAGTATTCTTGAATAGTTCCAACCAAATATTAGTTTGATTTTTCGATGAAATACTCTTGTCCCATGTGAACAATGATACTCTTGATTCAAGCGGAATCACGTTTGGTCCAAATGAAAAATCTCAGTGAAATTACTAGATATGTTTGTTATCTATGTTCCATGTTTTTATTCTAAAATACTTTAGCTTTGATACTTATGTAATATTTCTCATTATTGTATTTGAAATATTTTTCTGGAAGAATTCAATTTCTTTCACCAAATAATATAATGTTTGCTGTAATTAGCTGCTCTCAAATACGAAAAATGTATAGCATCTAAAAAGCCCTGCATAATCATTTTTGCGCGCATGTTCTAGGGGAACAGCGTACTATGGTTTTGTCCAAATGTATGTTATTTTCGAATTTTTGTAGATAAAAAAATCATAAATGAGGTGCAAATGGAGGGTTACCGTCCAAAAAGGAAGGATTTCGAAGATGAAAGAGCAGAAGTCTTTTGTAACAATACGCTCGGGTACTACTCACGATCTCCAAGCATGAAACTAAAATTTGTAGTCCGGAGTTCACGAATTTATACATGTGACAATGTTTGTGTTCGTTGTTGAGTATAACACACATTAATGTGGGCACGTACTTTTTTCAATTCAAGATTGTCGAAACTTTTCCATTTATACCAAATTAATGCACCATCGAAAACACAAAAGTACTCGTCCACTAATATTCACTATGGCAGCCATGGCGTTGTTTCCTATCTAAATATCCATACCTAATACCTATACTCCATTCACTTTTATAAAGTATCCCGGTTGGCCATGATTTAGGTCTATCATGTTTTTGTAACTAAAACTAAGGCAGGTTGGCTCTCCTGAAATATCGACAATGTCAAAATAATTCGACGCGAGGTTGCCAATTTCTACTCTCTTTCAGTAACAAATAACAATTCAGCTTCAGCCATAATAAACTAATAAGTTAACATTTCGCTTTGATTGTATTGTATTGAGCCTTAAGTAGGTAGCCTTGTTTGAATTGAACAAATTGCTTAACGAATAATTTCAAAAGATATATATTTCGTGGAATTGTTTCGATAGGAAGTATTACATTGAAAATGAACTTGGAATATACTATGTTGGCAGAACATTGAATTTTTATGCAAGAAAATAACATGAATTATACAATATCTCATTCAATGCTGTTTTTTCTAATATTTTAGGAATTGCTTTCTTCTGGGAATTGAATATTTGAGTTGACTTCAAAGTATGTCCATAAAACATAATTCCATATCTTGCTTTTGACTCGAGTATTGCATGATAGGTAGTTTTCATGGAGAATTTATCCAGATATCTTGTCATTACACCCAAGGATAACAGACTGAAGCTGAGCTGCAGTTTAGAAATATGTTGATCCCAATCCAGTGTATGTATCATTCACGTAGATTCCCAAGACCTTTGTAAATGAAGTTGGTTCTTTTGAGGTTTACTGTGACACAGGTTTCGAAGTACTACTACATTTTCATACTGGAATATTTCAAGTCGTGCAACAAGGTATTTAAATGACTTCTGTAGGCTTATTTCTTGAGAATTTAGAAAAGTAGGGTATTCGAAGTAACGGACTACTCTATCCATCATTTTTCAGTAAAATTCGAAAACACTCGATTCTTGATTTCCGTACAAGAAAAAAGCATTACTGAATCTTCCATGTTTACATACGTGAAATATTTCTAATATTAACAGAGACAAAAGTTTCTTCAACATTCGCCAGGTCTTTGGAATTATTGAATTCACATTATATTTTCTCAAATTCATTACTTTCCAAATATAGATTGACATTTTGAGAAATAAGTAATAACTACGACCTCTTTGTAGAGAGGACAACGTTGTGTAGTTATCTGGCAGGAAAATGACTATAACCTAACATTTTCAAAATATACACGGTGAAATGTGTCAGGATGTCATGGCAAACCGGGATACTTTATAGAAGTGAATGGAGTATACGTTCTGCGATTCAACATACTACGCATCTTTAGTACAAATACCGCTTATTGGTCTAGGGCCCAAAATACAGATTAGATCGAATTGAAATCCATATCGATATATATATCGAAAAAAACCTAGAAAAGCACAGCCGTGAAGGCAGCAGTTTTTGCGCGCATGTTTAAACTCGTTGCTAAAGCGGTCATCTCCAACATGCACACAAAAGCTGCTGCCTTCACAGCAGTGCTTTCCTAGGTTTTTTTATATAGAAAATATCTTCAGCAAACTTCTGATGTTTTTCAGACAAAGTAAGTCGCAAATATCCTTGGTTCTACAAAAAAAACCGCACACTAGCTCATTTGTAAACCATTAGCATCCCTGATTTCCCGCGAGAATAATCAGACGCATTCGTCATGGGCCAAAACGGTCAAATGTCACCACGACAAAATGGACGCATCAATCATAGATATCGATCGATGATAAGCGAAAAATAGGTATATTACCAGGTCACGAATTCGTTAGGCCGTCAGTCCTTTGAAACGTGTACCTGTACGTTTTTCAGAGTCAATTATCTAAGACATTATGGCGTTCATATGCGAGAGTTGGCGGTTTGCCACTAAGTTATAAATAATTATTACAAATGGGCATAGCGCATGCTTGGAAAAAACTGCTTTTAATAAGCACCTTCTTCATTATTGCGTTCTGATGCAACATGGATCAGATAAGTGTATAATTATAACGTCGCCTAAGAGGCTGTTATCTGCTAAGAGCTTCTTCGACCCTTCTTGTTGCAGACTGCGATTTCTTGGAATGGAAGTATGTGGATGAATTTTTCTTGTAGGCAGTTTTTCAGCGTTATGAGAGTTGGTCGGGTATGGCTGAACTCTGGAGGGTTCATAACTTATGTGGTACTTTGATAATAAGAACACTGCAAAATATGGAAAAAACCATTTGGTACAGTATTGTATTATATCAACTTCAAGGTTTGTGCTGAATTTCATTGAGGAGAGAAAATTTTCAGAATTATTTTCTTTCGATTCGGCGTTTGTGAGACTTTTGTCAAATTGAATTTTGTTTGTCAATTTGACATAATTCTCACAAAACGAAAAATCGAAAGGGAATAATTCTGAAGATTTTGTCGTTTGTCTGATGAAAGGGTCAGATTTGTACTCTGAAATGTCACCGTTCGCTTTGTTTATCGTTTGTACTGTTTCGGTATCGTCCATTAGACAACCTGTTCTCCAAGAAACTGCCCTTGACAAATAATTCAATCCTACACTCTTCAAGGGCGTTTTCCATGAAAAAAATAAATTTAATTTTAATAGTTCTGTCTCAGATATTGGTAGTGAATACCCAGGAAAAGCCTACAAACTGACTATATTTTCTATTTCTTTTTTTCCAAGTTTTCGACTTCAATAGTTATACAAGGTATCTCAAAAAAAATTTTATATTTGTTTAGCTTACTGGGCGAACGCAAGGCATCTGAGGGGCAACGTAAACGATGCACCAAGCATTCCGCTCATTCGAAATTGGGTGAAGAAGTTTGAGAAGACCGGTTCAAAACTAGATAACCAAGAAAATCCGGACGACCAATGTCATCGAGAATGGAAGAGAACGTGGAACGCAGTAATCACTATGTTCGTGATGATCCCGACCTCTCCATTCGGAAGCGTGCAAGTGCATTGCACGTGCATAGATCATCACTACACCGCATTTAGCACGAAGACCTAAAGCTGCACCCCTATAAAATTCAAAGGGGGTTTTTCCTTTAAACGAAAATGCAGTAATTTTCATGAAAAATCTATAGAACATCACATTTCAAACTTATAATTTCGATATTATATGTTTAAAAAAATGTTTGATCACCTAAGACTGAAATATAAAAATGGGGATTTGCATTTAAAGGGATTCGTCTTGAGTGCACGATATGGCAACGTCGAATTCAGATTTCTCGGAAAGAAAAGTACGTCAAATGTGTTACTTTGCTCAGGAAAACAGAGATAGCTATACTTCGATCTGGTTAGAGTAGAAGACAACGACCAACGAATAGAAAAAGAATAGCACAAACGGTCATACTGTCATATTACCGACAAATCGCAAACGGAAATTGTTTGGTTATATTGACAAAGAACACGTGTGTTCCATAGAATAGGAATAAATATTTCATTATTCTATAGCAAAAGAAGCTATTCTACTAAACACCGTTGTCACTTCGTACATGCCTGGCAAATCCCAAACCCCAATTTTGATATCTGATTTTGAATACTTTCCGAAGGTTATTTGGGAAAATGATGAATCAAACCCATAATAGTTATTTTCAAATTTGCATGTGCACTAATAACCCAAATCCAGGAAAAACCCCCATTGGAGAACTAAAACTGCAGGATGACATTCAGAGGTTAGAATTCGTAAACCAAGAAATTGAGCGCTTACAAAATTTCAACATCTCATTCTCCGATAAAGCTCATTTTCATACATATGGGCACGTGAACAAGCAAAACTGTCGCTATTGGAGTGCAACCAATCCCAAATGTAAGCATCAGAAACCCCTTCATTCGCCAAAAGTGACTGTATGGGCAATGTCATCGCAAGGAATTATAGGTCCATACGAAGAGCAAAAGGTTCTCTCAAATCAATTTGTAACCGCATTTATTCAAGAGAATGGTATTCTTGAATAGGTCCAACCAAATATTAGTTTGATTTTTCGATGAAATACACTTGACCCATGTGAACAATGATACTACTCTTGATTCAAGCGGAATCACGTTTGGTCCAATTGAGAAATCGCACAACAATTACTGGATATGTTTGCTATATATGTTTCATATTTTCATTCGGAAATACTATGGCTTTTATACGAATGTAAGATTTCTAAGTTTTGTATTTAAAATATTTTTCTAAAAGATTTTAATTTCTTTCACCAACAGAATATAATATGTTCGCTTCAATTCGCGGCTCTCAAATACTAAAATGTATGGTATCTTAAGAAGCCTCTCATAATTATTTTTGAAGATATCAATCATAAATAAGGTGCAAATGGAGTATCACCTTCCTACAAGAAAGTTTTTTGGGAACAGGGTTTCGAAGATCGAAGAGCAGAGGTCTTTTGAGACGATTTGCTTGGTTACTATGTTTATTTTCGACCTGCAATCTAAAATAAAATTGTGTAGTCTGGAGTTCACATATATAGGTGTACATGTGACAATGTTTGTGCATAACACACATGCATGTAGGCATGTATTCACATATTTCAATTCAGACTTTGTTCTCGAGTAATCAAACTTATTCTTAAAACCAACCTTTTCTTCTTGACTTTCGAAACTTTGTTCCCGAAAAACTCCCTCGATGTTGAATAGTAGTTCTTCATTTACATCAAATTCATAATGCATCATCTAAAACATAAACGCACTTGTTCACTAATCACTATGGCGGCCTTAGCGTTGTTTCCTATCTAAATATCCATATATCTGCGATTCTACATTCCACACGCGTCTTCAGCGCTACTGCTTATTGGTCGAGGGGGTCACGTGTACGTTCTTTCGACATCAGAACACATTAAATAAGAAATGATATTCTTGATCCAAGAGAACTATGATTAGCTGAAATTGTTTTCTAAAGTAAAGACAACGCATGTTTCGCTTCAACTAAATTGGATTCAAGAAAATTCATGTAAACAGGCAAACAACGGAATGAGTTGACAATAGAAGTATTTTGTTCAATTTCAAACTATTATTCTTGGGGGTAGATTATTTAATTCAAGAATATGTTTATATCTGATTTGAGAGATCCTTTTTCTCTGTGTTCTTTTTTGAAGATGAAAGAGGCTCTTACAGTGAATTCAGAGCGTTATATTAGGATATTAGATGAGTTTTGTTGCCTGAACTGCAAAATTTTCCTGGCTATAATCAAAGAACATGGTTCCAGCAGGATGGAGCAACGTTACACACATCCAAAAGGTCTCTGCCACGAGTTCATGAAATTTTTCCAGGCAAATTAATATCGAGAAGAGGTGACATGAATTGGCCGCCACGTCCTGATTTGAATCCTATGGATTTTTTACTGTGGGGTTTCCTCAAATTTGAAGTCTACAATAATGAACAAACTTCCCTGGACCATATTCGCCACGAAATGGGAGTCATCACGGAGCCTATCTGACAATCCGTCATAAGAAATTTTAATGTTACATTGAATGACTGTCGCGAACGCGAGGAAAAACATTTAGACGACATTATTTTTAACAAATAAATTCCCAAAGAGTGTATTTTAATAATTGATAAATATTTCAGTTTATTTTTTATCGGTTTTTGAAATATAAAATTTCTTTTGAGACACCTTGTATTATCTGTTTATTCAAATTGCTTCCTCATTGATGTTCTATGGGAACAGCGTGCTATCGTTTTGTCCAAATGTCTGTAATTTTCGATGATTGAGCCGAAAATGGTCTTAAACGACTAGATTGGACTTACTGATGACGAATCCGGTGTCAAAATCGATTCTTTCCGGCCAGCCGTAGCACGATAACTGTCGAACGAAGTGAGTTAGCAACTTGAAACTTTCTTGGTAGGTCGCGCATTGGAATGCCGCGGTTGAGTTCGTTAATGGGCCGAATCAGTCGAATAGTTTCAGAGTTATAGCCACTTGAAGTTTTGAAGATATTTATTTTTTATTTCAGAAACTATCTGAGCGATTGGATTCAAACTTGGCACTTAGGTGGAGTGTAACGACGCGCAACTTTGAGCCAAATTTCGTCAGGATCATAATGTCAGTAAATTAAAAAAAAAAATTTTTCGAAATTTTTTTCCAAAAAATTTTGTTTTCGGAAACCATTCACCATATCCAAAAAAAATTTCACTCACACTTTGAGCTCCGCATTTCACAGCAATGTACCAAATTCCAGTTGGATACGATCATAAATTTTGGAGATATCGGGAAAAAATATGTCAAATTTCGAGGTTTCCTTCTCGAGATCGGTATAACTCGAGAAATTCTGATTCAATCCTGATAAAACTTCGCAGCTAGTTTGAATATGTTGAAAGACAACTTAATGCAAAATTTCGTGATCATCGTGTCATTAGAACAATTTGAAAAAAAAATTTCTGTGATTTTTTTATCATATCATCCTCATTAAATTCTGTATGAACCTTCGAACTGTAATTTTCGATGAAGTACTGGATTTCAATCCGATCTGATCTGTATTTTTGGAAATATCTGCGCGGAATCATTGGGTGTATTTTACCCATTCACGAATTCGGCCTTCGTAATTAAGGTCCAAACCTTCTCTACAAATATCGAGTTTCTAAGTTGTTTCTTTCGGAAGTTATTGTGTTTACGCTGTCGACCGTTAGGCGAAGGTCGAATTCGTGAATGGGTAAAATCCGCCCAATGATTCCGTAGATATACCCATTCAAAATTTTATTTTTCCAATATTTCCAAAAATACAGATTAGATCGAATTGAAATCCAGTAATTTATCAAAAAAAAATATAGAAAAGTTCAAATTCGTTGCCGAAGCGGTTATCTACATTGAACATGCGCGCAAAAGCTGCTGCCTTCATGGCAGTGCTTCTCTAGATTTTTTTTCACACTAAAGTAAATCCTTGAAATAGAGATCAATGATAAACTAATGACTTCAAACTATAAACCCTGCCAGAACCTCAAATTACCGAAAACTTTCACCCAATAGAAATCCTTTCTGAGAACCACCAGATGACTAATTCTGAATAAGTTACGATTAATTCCAGTTACAAACCAACCACCAAGTTTTCGAAGAAAAAATCGATTAATAATGCAGAGTTCCAATTAGATCGATTTTGGATGAAGTAATAGACCAAATGACGCAAGTATGGACAGACTTGGTTTCGTCATGATCGAGAAATTTCAGAAATGACATACTTATCATCGTGAATAACTCAATATAGAGAACTGAAAGGTGGTTTGGGGATTCATTATTGGCAACCTTCGCATTGTTCGTTTCTATTGAATTTAATTTAGAGGAGAGTTGTTTATTTGGAGAGATCTGGAGTGACCTTATAGGGTGAGGAGAAAAATTTGCATGCATATTAGCGTCATTAGTGAGAATTATATAGCTAATGATTGCTTCTGTTTGATGCCATCACCATGGATCATTTTTTTGTTGGTTATTCTTATTTGGGATGCAGAAGTAGGATAAATTCGTTTTGAGAGTCTTTGGAGAGCTATCGAAAATGAAAATGGGAAAAATATTTATGTTTCGTTGTTGTTTGAAATGTTTATATTATTTCCTTAATATCTAAAGAACTACTACTATATAATATCAGATTAAACTTTTTGCTGAATTTTGTGAGAATTGTAACAGTGCAAAATAATCATAAAATTTTTCAAAAATATCATAAATTTTTCTTGAAAGATTTGTTTTTTTGGAAACTATCCGTAAGATTTCAATGTTATTCAGCACAAACTTAAAGTCAATATACAGGGTGTTTCATCATAAACTGGTCAAACATATTTAGCCGTATAGATAATATTGGGAAAACCATTTTTGACTTATGACATATACGCCGTTTTCAAAGCATAAGCGAGATACAGGGTGTTTAATGTCAACTTTGAGCAATATTCTGATAACTGTGGTGATTTATGCGTGACCTTTGAAACAATGGTTTTTGGTCACATCTTAGTATTTTTTGGTGGTCAATTCAATTGTTGTGTAGAATTCTGGAAAAAATATTTCAAAATGGCGGAACACCTACAAAGTTGAAATTTTTTATTTCGGTTGCCAAATTGAATAGTATTATTTGAATGTACTCAATTTGCTAAGATTTTCCGTGAAACATTTTTTCCAAAATTCGAACTTAACTTTTTTTTACATGTCTACAGGGGAAAAAAAATTTCACCCCAAATTGTTGAAATCTTCAGAAGTTTAATTAACCTTCATTCTGAACACTTGGGTGAAACCAAAAGAAAAAAATATCCATTAGTTTTCATTTTATAGTCTTCCAAAGATTCCGCTCGGAGTACTAAAATAAATTTGTTGATTGTTTGAATTTTGTAAAGATTTTTTCACGGAAAATCTTGAAAAATTGAGTACATTGAATCTAATGCTATCCAATTTGGCAATCGAACACAAAAAATTTCAACTTTGTAGGTTTTCCGCCATTTTGAAATATTTTTTCCAGAATTCTACACCACAATTGAATTGACCACCAAAAAATACTAAGATGTGACCAAAAACCGTTATTTAAGAGGTCACGCATAACTCACCACAGTTATCGGAATATTGCTCAAAGTTTGACCAGCTTATGATGAAACCCTGTATAATAGGAGAGCCTCAAATTTCAGGTTGACAGGTTGTTAATTTCAGGAGATATTGGGAAAAAAATATATGTGTTTCTTGAGATATTACGGAAATAATGTTAAAATTCCAAATAACATCGATATTTGGCACATTTTTTCCCTTATATTTCCGAAAGTAAATATCGGATCGAATTGAAATTTGGAACAGTGTTGTTGAATACTGATTCTGAAATTTGTGCCAAATTTCATTGAAATCTAATAAATATTTTCAGAGAAAAAAAAAATTTCCATCAAAAATTGAAAAAATTTTCGAATAAATTTTTTTTTCAATTTTTAACTACTGGATCCACACGAAATTTCACTCTAAGTTGCGCGTTAGTATTCCAGAACTGTCCATGTATTTTCAATTTGATTGAGTCAATAATTCATGAGATATGGAGGAGTTAATCTCAAAATTTCAAATGGGTCTAACTCTGAAACTATCCAATCATTTGATCCATTGACGAACTCACTCGAGATATTTGAACTCCAAACCTAATCTTACAATTTCATGTCGCTAAGTCTTTTCTTTCGAAAGTTAGAGCACCTACAGACGGACAGACGGACATAATTGAATTTGACCACGAGTTCTTCTTCAGGGAGTTCAAATCAATCGTTCGAGACCATTTTCGGCTCAAAATTCGAAAATTACAGACATCGTGACGAAATGATAACGCGCTGTTCCTTAGAACAAGCGCGAAAAAACCTTACAACCATTGTACTAGGCCCCTATTCGCACATATCGGGGGCCAATTCGCCGACGGCCGCTTTTTATCAAATCCCTCAAGTTGGCCGTGAAACCATAGAGATGGGACCGAAGATGGGAACGTTATCTCCGTGTGCGGAGGCCCCCGCATGTAGAAATTTACTGGCCATAATTACAGGGTTGCGATATTTAATTACAGACGGCCGGTCTGCCCTAGCCTGGATACCATTCCGCCTGTGTGTATTCCACGAGAAGGGTTATTCCATTCGGACTGAGAAAAAAGGACGAGGATCGTGTGAACCAGGCCTGAGCCTCGAAAGTTTTTAATTAAGAGAGGATTGCGAGATTTTGGGATAGGATCTGTTTTGTTTGAAGTGTAAAGTTCACTCTGGGATATAGTATTTCATTTTTTGGGTTCCTCCTATGAAGGAAATTCAAGAAGATTCATATTTTCTAATTAAAATTGCCATTTATACCAATTTTTTCGAATCTCTATCTCCATCATATATCCTTTTTATTAATATATTTCCATGGTCAAATTTGGCCATACAGGACGTTCATTCAAAACAAGATTCTATGAACATCGAATGGATTTCACCAAAAACAAAACCAAATCCATCGTCGCAACCCATTGGCGTCTGATTTTAAGATTGCAGCGCCACGGTGGCCAGTTTAAGAACCTTAAATACAGAGACGGGAGCTTGGTTTTCAAGTTTTTGCTTTGATTGATTAAAATTCGATTTTACTATTTGTTCAAAGATTTTTTTAGTTAACAGAAGTGATTCTGTGTATACATATTTCATTTTTATGAAAGAGATATTTATCATCTATTCTTAAGGGTTTTCCAATAAGATATGTTATTTTGATATTCAAAATAAAACGCCATTTCTCAATATAATCGATCGGATGTTTATTTCATTAAACAGAAGAAGCTATGTCGTTATTAGTGGAAAATAACATCAGGCAAATGACCAGCACGACCACGCTTACAGGACCATATCCTTTTAATGAAATTTTCCATAACCAAATCGCAAAGTGGCTGCCTTATGTCCTCGATAGCCTCACGAATTCCATCTTTGAGGTCTTGAATCGACGCTGGGTTATTGGCGTAGACCTTCTCACTCACGTGGCCCCAAAGGAAGAAGTCGCAAGGTGTTAAATCACAAGATCTCGGTGGCCAATTCTGATCACCTCTTCGAGAGATAACACGGTCCGGAAACTTTTCCCGCAAAAGATGGTTTCGTTGCTTGTGTGGCACGTAGCGCCGTCTTGTTGGAAGTAAACGTTGTTCAGATCAATACCATCCAATTCCGGCCATAACAAATCATTAATCTTCTCTCGATAGCGCAATCCATTCACCGTAACATTTGCTCCAGCCTCATTTTCGAAAAAGTAAGGTCCAATGACTCCTCCGGACCATAAACCGCACCAAACAGTCACACGTTGAGGATAGAGAGACTTTTCAACAATAACTCTCGGGTTTTCCGAGCATGTGCAGATGCGACAAATTTGCTTGTTGACGAAGCCACCGAGGTGGAAATGGGCCTCATCACTCAAGATGATTTTTCGATGGAATTCCGGATCATTTTCATGCATTTCAACGACCCAATCAGCAAAGTTGTTGATGATTGGCCGGCTTGAGTTCTTGTGTTAACTGAACTTTATAAGGCTTAAGAACCAAATATTTATGGAAAATACGGTGTAATGACGTTTGTGAAATGCCTAATTCCAAAGAACGACGAGGAATGGACAAACTTGTGTTCTTTTCAACACTTTCGGCTACAGCAGCAATATACTCGGCTGTTCTTGAGGGAAGTGCACGGGTTTTATTCTTCACATCACTAACTTGTCCCAACAGCTCGAATTTTTCCACCAATTTCTTTATTGTGGTACGACAAGGTGCTTCACGACGACCCACAAATGTTCGAGTTTTACGAACCGTCTCTGCCAAATTTTCACCATTTTTATAGTGAATTTTAATGATTTCAATGCGCTGTTGAAGCGTGTATCGTTCCATTTTTATAAATTGCGTAGTATCTACTTGTCAAATGTCAAAAAATGACAGCTTCAAAAGTAACATCTACCGAAATAGCGGGCTATTCAAAATAACAACTCTTATTGGAAAATCCTTTAAATCAGAGTAGCAATGCTACAATTACTGTTAGAAGTGTTTAGTATCAACTTATTTCAACTCGAAACGGCAAGATTAATTTCAAATCATTTGGAGTATCTTGAAGGCAAAGAAGCTAAAAATGTTCAGGAAGATGGGTGTGATATTATGTTGCATGTTATTTGCAAGAATAATAAACTTTCTACCTTTTTACCTACCCAACTTGATTATTGATCAAATGCCCCCTCAGATATATTGCTCAAAAAGTTGAAAAACAGATAGTATTGTAAAACATACTTCATGCAATAATAGACAAATACTCATTACTGTTCCATTTACTTATATAGGGAAGGAATAAATTCACAAGATATATTGTGAATAAAGTGAATATATGCACATAAAACTAATGATACTTGTACCGTAAGCCTTATTCATTATGGATTGACAAATAAACTGTCATATGGTAGGTCTTGAAAAAGCTGTAATGAATAACCCATGTACAACTTTGATTTCATCGGCAGAAGCACTTCGAGCGAAGAGTATTAAAACCAGATATTTCCGTGTTGAGACTCTTTTTTTTCAATAGTCACTAAAACATTCACGTTGTTCCTTAATGATCAGTTCAACAGGCAGATTTCTGGAAGGCATAGCATTCCTCTAAAGTAACTTTCTCTGCTTGGATTAGGGGCCTGGAAAAAAAATGTCTTCATGAATGTGATCTAATATTTCACGAGCAATTCGTGCTTACCTATATAAAAATGATCATCATCGGTAAATTGCACGTAACAGATTGCCATAAATCTTGTTTGCTGGTGTTCCAATTTTGAGTTATAAGTTGCCAAGGCTTTTATCGACTCTTCAACACTTTCAGGCCAAACTTGTTAAAGGAAGGTTCTTTCACCCAAACTCGAAATTTTTCATCGGGCTGTGGAAATCTATGGGAAGGGACATTTGAGATTGCTTTTTCTCAGTAGAAACACTGGCAAAATCATACAAACGCCAAAAAAAGCATAAACTTTCTCATTCTCTTGACATTTCTTTTAACTCGTCAATGATTATGTCTGTACCTCGAGTTACTCTGATAGCCACCAGAGGGAGTAGCGCTTATCTTCATTCGCCAATTGCATTGAGAATTGCCACTCATTCCCAACAATCGACAATCTAAAATATTAGGTACATGTTCTTAAAATCAAAACGAAATATTCTTGAAATAATGAACGACCAAACGAAAATGTATAACTCCAAAATTTTCAATACATTTGAATGATACCTACACCCTAATAATTCCCAAAAAAATATTTTCTCTAATATCTGTCGTAGACAAAATTTCTATAACTGGAGCAATATGTATCATTAAGCTACCATTTGTGCGAGGGAGATTTGGGTATTTGGGTAATCGGAGATTCTTCCCTATTGGCCTACGACGATCACATGATCGTCGTCGACCAATTATTTATTTTTCGAGTGAACTATCACAAAGTAACTGACCCTTCTATCCATTATTTTTCAGTAAAATTTCAACACTCGATTCTTGATTTCCGTACAAGAAAACAGCATAACTGAATCTTCCCACCATGTGTATATACGTGAAATATTCCAAGTATTAACAGAGAAAAAAGTTTCTTCAACATTCGCCAGGTCTCTGGAATTATTGAATTCACATAATATTTTCTCAAATTCATTTATTTTCCCAAAGTAAATTCACATTTTGGAAAATACGTTATTTCTACGACCTCTCTTGTAGTGAGGACAACGTTGTGTAGTTATCTGACAGGAAAATGACTGTAACCTAAAATTTTCAAAATATACACGGTGAAATGTGTCAGAATGTCATGGCCAACCGGATAGTTTATAAAAGTGAATGTAGTTTACATTTCTGTGCGATCCTTGCAGTTTCGAACCAGGGACAATGAACCAGAGTAGGCGAATGGTTTTTAAGCATTCATACCGGTTCTGAAAATGTCCAGTTTCAACACTTTTGAAACCCGAAAACATGTTATCATGAGTCGAATCTCCCGTTGATCCAAACACCCCATGTCACCCCTAATCGTCATCATTGATAGCTAATCCTTGATTGTCCTTGTCCATCCCCAAGAAAAAACCATCTCTCCTGCAACCGGAAAGGCCTTATTTATTACTCCGGCAAAAAACGGAGATCGCTGAAAATATTCCCAAGCCCGCTTTTGTTAAAATAACAGAAGAAGAGGCGTTAGTCGTAGGGTTACAAAATAAGGATAAAAGAGTCCTAGCATGTTTAGGTAACATAAAGGGAAGATCCGAGTGATATACAGCGAAGATATACGGCATGAATCCACGTTAAAACAAGGAATAAAGGAGTCCCGGGGTGGGAGTGTCCCAGAAACTCGATATCGGCCTGTCAAGGAGCGGAACTGGGAGTTCCCGGGCCTGAGCACGTGTGAGAAACAAACACCTGGATGGATTTCTTGTACGAATCGTTAGATTACGTCTTCGGTAGCCGGAGTACTCTGTGCACTGTCATTTGGGCGTTCTAAGGCTGGCGTGGCGTTTTGCGATAATCCAGAATTATAGGCTTCGGATTAAGGAGGTGTTGAGTGGCCATGTTGCTATTCTTCGAGGTAAGAAGTCGACGAAGGACAGGCTGCTAATTTTCACGCGCTTGTTCTAGGGAACAGCGCGTTATCATGTCGACACGATGTCTGTAATTTTCGAATTCTGAGCCGAAAATGGTCTTGAACGATTGGGTTGAACTCGCTGAAGAAGAATCCGTGGTCAAATTCAATTATGTCCGTCCGTATATGCTCTAACTTTCGGAGGAAAAGACTTAGCAACTTGAAATTTTCGGATAAGGTTTGGAGACCAAATATCTCGGTTGTGTCCGTTAATGGGTGGAATCGGTTAGATAGTTTCGGAGTTAAGCCCATTTGAAATTTTGAGGTTAATTCCTCGATATCTCCTGAAGTATTGACTCGATCAGATTGAAACTTCGTAGACAGTTCCGAAATACCAACGCGTACCTTAGTGCAAAATTTCGTGTGGATCCAGTTGTAAGAAAATTTAAAAAAAAATTATTCAAAAATTCTTGAAATTTTCGATGAAAATTTTTTTTTTCTCTGGGAATGTTGATAAGATTTCAATGGAATTTGGCACTTACCTTAGGATCAGTATTTAACAACAATATTTTAAATTTCAATTCGATCCGATTTTTACTTTCGGAGATATAAGGGAAAAAATGTGCCAAATTTCGTTGTTATTTGTAATTTTAACATTATTTCCGCAATTTCTCAAGAAGAACAAATGCAATGAGATTGAAACTTTGTAATCAGGTGGAGATTACCAACACTTAACTAGGTGCAAAATTTCGTGTGGTTCTAAGAGTTGGAATCTGAACAAGCGCGTAAAAGCTCCTGACCTCACGTCAGTGCTTTTCTAGATTTTTTATCAATGTTTCGTCATTTCGATGATTTTGATTTCTTTTGAGTTGTTTGAGATCAACTGCTTCTGACAAGGTTTTGTAATTATTAAGTCTTCTGGGTCTGACATATATTGGTTAGGTATTTGTTTTTACGAGATTGTTCTGGGTCATTTTGCCTGAAAAATGGGGTATTCCTAAATTACAAGAGCGAACGCAGACGATAGATTTCTTGCACAAAATATAAAAAGTCCTATGAACATGGGACCGCAAATGTTTCGTTTTCGAGATACAGGAGCTACACTTTGAATTTTCCCTAGTTTTGTTTTCATAGTATCTACTCTTCACAAGATGATTTTACGAGTTTATAGAGTTCTTTATTAGAGAAAAGCAGAAAATGAGAGGTATGAAACAAAAAATTATTCCAGACGTCAATTAGAGCTCATTTTGGCATGATTTCGCATCATTTTGTGTTTTTTTTTGTTTTCACTCCCAATATCTGAATTCTGTATTGGGAATTGAATGAATTTTTCAATTCTCGAAAACCCATAGTGCAAAATCTATTCAAGGAGGTTAAATCTAATACACTATATTTTTTGAACTCTTTATTCTTCTTTCATACAGGCTAACATGTTTCGGCTATCAAGCCATTCTCAAAGCCATCTGAAAATTCCAAAAATTAAAATTGATACAAGTTGCCAGTAGTGTGATGTTCAGGCTGTTAGATATTTCGGAAAAATATCCAATTCGAGGAAGCACATGGCAACTTACTATATGAATATTAAGTTCTTGTCAAATATGATGAACCATCTCCAATTAGAGTTTCAAGTCGGGGCAACATGAAAAGTACAATACAATAATAAAAACTACAACAAACACTCCTTACAAATCCATCTCAAGAAACTCGGCTGAATACAACAACAGAGTGGGCGGCGCATTACCAACAATTAATTGAAGGTTAAATCACAGAAAATGAGAGAAACCTGGCACAGAAGAATGTTGTTATGTTTTCTTATATGTTGAATTGTCAAAATTGAAATCACTTCAAACCGAATGTTAAACTATCAATGAAAAACACTGACTGAACAAAACAAAAACATTAATGTAGTCGAAACCAGCAAAGGGTGAAAGAACAACCTTCACTCCAATACGCTAACGGACTTCACCCTTTCCAGCAACCTGAATTAGTCCTGAAAACTGTTGACCATAGTTGCATTCAAGGTCTCAACGTTTGGAATATTCAAATGTTTGTAAATCTCTGCCTCCTCAAGGACTTCCAATCTTCTACCGAACTCACAATTATGCAGTAATCTTGTGTTTTCTTCTTTATTGAACGTATGATTCTCTTTCCTTAAATGCACTCCAAAAATGGATTTATTATTACTACTGACTCTATAGCTAGTAAGATGTTCATTTATTCGTGTGTTGATGCTCCTTCCACTTCTTCCCACGTAGATTGTATTACAATCATTGCACTTCAATCTATATACTCCTGACTTGTTCAAAAAATCTATTCTATCCTTATTATTTACGAGGTGTTGGCCTAATGTATTTGAAGATTTGAACGAAATTTCAAAATCACTAATGAATGAATGTTTGTTATGAAAAACGACCTTGAGGGTTGCAAAGTTGAACTATTTGTCAAGGTTTTTTTCTAGGAGAAGAGGTTGCCTTATGAACAATACGGAAACAATACAAACGATAAACAAAGCGAACGGTTTTCAAGAAATTACAGCAACACAGATTCACTTAGTTTGAAAATTTTTCAATTCTACCTCTTCTTCGAGTGAATTCTGCCAAATATAATCCATTTCTACAGAACAATGAGAAAAATTACTCTTTTCTTTTAACAAAATGCCAGAGGACTCTTTAATTTTATTTCAAATTATCTGGTTCCGACTTCAGTATTTCTGTATAGTCCCAACCTAAACAATAGAGAGATACAAAAATCCCAAATAGCGAACCATGATTGGGAATCACATGATATAAATTGGGACAATACAAAAATACTGATGTCAGAACCAAATAATTCGAAATGAAAAATTTAAGAGTCCACCTGCATTTTGTTAAATGGAGAGAGAAACTTTGCTCATTGTTCTGTAGGAATGGACCATATTTTGCTGCATTACTTGAAAAATCTAGAAAAGTACTGACGTGAAGTCAGCAGTTTTTACGCGCTTGTTCATTGCAAGATGGTGACTCGGAAATTTTAGTGAAATTTTAATGAAATATGAAAATGTTCGAAAAAACTGAAATTTTTTTTTTTTATTTTTCCATGGATAATTCTTCTTATTGACACTGTCTATCTTCCAACCAAATTTCATTTCGATCACATAAATAATTTTCGTTTTGTAGAAAAATCGAAAGTTCAGATGGCTGTAACACGAAAAACCTTCGGCAAATTTTTTCCATTGATAAACTTAACCGAGATATTCAGGATCTCATCCTAACCTGAAAATTTAAAGACTCTAGGTCCTTCCTTTCGAAAGTTACAACACACAGACGGACAGAATCAATTTTGACCCCGGATTCTTCATCAGTGAGAACAACGTAGTCGTTTGAGACCAATTTCGGCTCAAAATTCGAAAGTTACAGACATCGTGACGAAATGATAACGCGCTGTTCCCCAGAACAAGCGCGTGAAAAGACGTAGAACTTAAAAGAGGTTCAAACCAAATGAATCTGTGTTGCTGTGATTCCTTATAAAAATATGTTTTTGACAAAAGTCTCGCAAAACGAAAAATTAAAGAAAAATACCTCTGCAAATGTTCTCGTTTTTCTGATAAAATAGTCAGATTAATACGCTGAAACGTCACAATAATCGTTTGTTTTGTTGTTGTATTGTCATTGGGCGACCTATTTGCCAAGAAACTGATGCCTTTGACAAATAGTTTCCATAAAAACATTTACTTAATTTTTAATAGTTGTTTGAGATACTGGGAGCCAAAACCACAAAAAACTACAAAATGACGTTTAGAGGTAGTCTAGGGGTATTCCCCCGATGAAATATGATGCTCCCTTCGTGTTACTGAAATTCAGCAATTTTTTTTTATTTTTCATGAAATGAGGTAGTTATACCTCTACAGAAAAGATTCAACATGGGAAAAACTTTGTCCATTTTGGTTTCGGAAATCAGGCTACGATGGCAACATTTAAAAAATCTGTCTGAAATAAAACATCTGCTCCAAATTAATGATATTTTCAGATTCATCCACCGGCTAGCATTTCCCTCTCAATCATCAAGAAGGCTGTGGCCCTCCATCTTCCCAGATACGCACGATAAATCTCCACCTTTGCGCAATATATGATTTTCGTGTCAATTCCTCTGAAGAAACGCGGATGACGAAGGTTCAGGGTTGAGATTTCGAGCATTGCAGCGGCTGAAAATTATAGATTAGCCTTCTTGACCCGCGGCATCATCTACTGGTTAAAAGTCGAATTATTGTGTTTTATTCTTATACGAATGCCCCCTGTAATTAAAGGCTTTGTTTCTTCAATCTTTTATTTCGTGTCTAGGTGATTTATGGCGCGGATTTCGAAGATATGGGTTGGATGATTTGTTGAGGATAGTGTTGAGCTTCTTGGTCTGACTGTGGTCAAGATTCAACCAGAAATTTCTTATAGGTTAGGGGACTACTGCTATCCATCACAGAAAAAAAGGATCTCTCAAATCAGATATAAACATATTCTTGAATTAAATAATCTACCCCCAAGAATAATAGTTTGAAATTGAACAAAATACTTCTATTCTCAATTCCTTCCGTTGTTTGCCTTTTTACATGAATTTTTTTGAATCGAATTCAGTTGAACCGACACATGCGTTCTCTTTTCTTTAGAAAACAATTTCAGCTAATCATAGTTCTCTTGAATCAAGAATAGCATTTCTTATTTAATGTGTTCTGATGTCGAAAGCACGTACACGTGACCCCCTCGACCAATAGGCAGTATTAGCGCTGAAGACGCGTATGGATTGTGGAATCGCAGGATATATGGATATTTAGATAGGAAAAAACGCCATGGCCGCCATAGTGAATAGTGAACAAGTGCGTTTGTGTTTTTGATGGTGCATTATGAATTTGGTGTAAATGGAGAACAACTTATCAACATCAAGGGAGTTTTTCGGGAACAGTTTCGAAAGTCCTGAAGAAAAGGTTGGTTTTAAAAATAAGTTTGATTACTCGAGAACGAAGTTTGAATTAAAATATGTGGGTACATGCCTAAATGCAGGTGTGTCATACACAAACATTGTCAAATGTATACTTACATTCGTGAACTCCAGACTACACAATTTTGTTTTAGACTGGAGGTCGAGAGTAAACATAGCAACCAAGCAAATCGTTTCAAAAGACATCTGTTCTTTGATCTTCGAAACCCTGTTCCCAAAAAACTTTCTTGTAAGAAGGTGATCCTCCATTTGCACCTTATTTATGATTGATATCTTCAAAAATGATTATGAAAGGCCTCTTAAGATACCATACATTTTTAGTATTTGGAGCCGCTAATTGCAGCGAACATATTATATTCTCAAGGTGAAAGAAATTGAAATCTTGTAGAAAAGTATTTCAAATACAAAAATGAGAAATCTTACATTCGTTTCAAAGCTATAGTATTTCCGAATGAAAATATGAAATATATAAGCGCTACTCCCTCTGGTGACTATCCGAGTAACCCGATGTGCAGACATTATCATTGCCAAGTTAAAAGAAATGTTAAGAAAATGAGAAAGTTTATGCGCTTTTCTTGGCGCTTGTGTGATTTTACAAGCGCTTTTACTGATGAAAAGCAAACTCAAAAGTCCCTTCAGATAGATTTCTATGCCCGGTAAAAAATTTGGATTTAGGGTGAACAATTGAGATCTGTTTTAAAACGAGTTAAAAGTCTGAAAATGACCAATACTAGAAGTACACAGAAGTCTTCTCCAAAGGTCGCTAATACAAAACATTGTACACCCAAAAATGTTAACAAGACGGAACAGTTTGATTTAAAACTATTTATCGCAGAGAAAATTGATGAATCTACTAAGTGTTTGAAGCAGGAAATCGAACTATTGAAGAATCAGCTAGAGGAGCTGACAAAGTTTAATAAGGAATTGGTTGAAATGATCAGTAATAAACAGTACTCGAAGGAAATTGTAAGTACATTTTCTTCTACTTCAAATGATCGCGATGAGTCACAGTTATCTGATAGTTCTCTCGATTCCAATGATACTGTTATCAATAAGTCGTCAGATGTGCGGCGTCCTCTGGAAATCAGAAACATACCGAGTGCATCGGTAGTTGTCGCTGATGTTGACAAACACAAACGATCACGAAGGAATATTATTGTGGGAAATAATTCATCTTCGAAGGATATGTCCTTCGCTTCTAGGCCAAAATTATGGCTGCATGTAGGTAGATGCAGACCGGAAACTTCTACGGAACAAATAAGATCGTATCTAGATAAAGCCATGCCAAATGTTACTTTCGATATTACGAAATTGGAGTCTAGAGGACTCAATTCTTCATTTAAAATTGGTGCTGATCTGTCCCTCAAGGATACATTGTCTGCTCCTGAGTTCTGGCCTGAGGGAGTAACTATCAAGCGATTTTTTTTTCGGCGTTCATCCCAAGGAAACTTGCGCAGTGGAAGCTTTCAAAACTAATGTAGCTAATGGGACTACGACGATACGTAATGACTGTTTGAGTGTATTCCATCTCAACGTTCAATGTTTGACGAATAAAATATCAATTTTTGAATCATATCTGAACTCTTCTTCTGGTAGCCCAGATGTTATTTGTTTAACTGAGCATTGGTTCACATGCAAGCGAGATTTGAATTTATTTAATATTAGTGGTTATGTCAGAGTAGCTGAATTTTGTAGAATTTCTCATAAAAATGGTGGCAGTGTTATTTTTGTTAAAACTGCGCTTGAGTGTTACTGTAAAAGGGTCTCCTTAGTGTCTGAGCTGAGTAGTGAATTCTCATTCGAGTGTTCTGCCATTTCAATATCGGGCAACATTTGCGTTATTTGTATTTACCGTTCTGATGCAGGAGATTATCAAGTATTCGAAGAGCAATTTACCGGTTTATTAAGTCACGTTTCAGTTTTGTACCCTTCGATTATCTTATGTGGTGACTTAAATATTGACTGGAAGCGGCCTTATGATAAAATGACAAGAAGTTTTCGGGCAATTCTGGAGGGCTTCAATATAATCAGTGTGAATGAAGATTTCACTAGGATATTCAGATCGGTTGACGGGCATATCAGTAAAACTTGCATAGATTATGTTTTGACTAACTTAGAAACTACTGCGATATACAGCTGCAAGAACTTTAATCCTGGCATATCTGACCATAATGCACTTTTTGTTAACTTCACAGTTTCTGGATGTCGCCCTCCTGAGCTTGCTCATGTCCATAAGAACAATATTATAAGGAAGCGTTTCTTCAATGAGGAAGCATTCAGTGAGTTCAATGTTCTATTGAGTAAATCACTGCACATGGACCTGGATGCTTCTGAAATTGTGGATATCGAGAAGGTCTTCGTTGACTTTTATCAGCAGTTTGTGTGGTGTTTTGAGGTTGTTTTTCCCCTCAGAACCAAATATGTGAGGTGCTGTGGTACGGAAGGAGTGCGTGTTTCGAGTGAGGTAAGATATCTGCTGAGCAGGTTGGAGTTGTTTGGTTGGCTGTCGAGCAGGGTTCCAGGATTTTCGTCATCGATTGATGAGGAAAGAAAAATGGTGAAGGCGCAGATTAGATCACTCCAGGAGAGGTCCCAACGAGAACATAATTTGAGTATGATACGGAATAGTGATAATAAAATGAAGACTGTATGGAATATTATAAGGAAGGTTCAGAATAAGCAGGTGAGAAGGGATTCAATCAGGTTATCTGTGAATGGAGAGGTGTTGGAAAATGCTGCTGAGGTATGTGAAGCATTCGGGAGATTTTTCACTGTTGAGTTCTATGAAAGAATGAATAGCTCTTTTCGGATGTCTCGTTTTCGTTGTACGACGAAAAAACATCAACCAAGTAATTCCATGGTTTTTCGAGAAGTAACTGCGTTAGAAGTTATCGAAGTTATAGATTCATTAAAAAATAAGGCTTCTGCTGGAATTGACGAAATTCCTATAAATGTGCTGAAAAATTGCAAGCATATTATTGCTGATCACTTGGCTAATTTGGTGAACATGTCTGTCTTCGTGGGTGTATTTCCGGAGGTGTTAAAAGTATCGCGGACCCTACCAATTTATAAGAAGGGTGACCCTTTAATCCCAGATAATTATAGACCAGTGTCTATTTTGAGCGTCTTTTCTAAAGTTATTGAAAGAATAATGTACCATCGATTGATGAATTATCTTGAGGACTTTAATTTACTGTCCAATTCACAGCACGGTTTTCGCCCGGGGCGCTCAACGAATACTCTGATGACTGAGCTGGTCCAGGGCATATCTTCACGAATGGATGAGGGTGAGTACGTAGTTGTTATCTGTTTCGATTTGAGAAGAGCATTTGATTGCCTGAAACCTGCATTTGTGTCCGAAAAGTTGGAGAAGATTGGAGTTAGAGGAGTTCTGAATAGTTGGCTAACATCGTTCCTGACTAATAGAAAAATGGTCGTGAAATTAGCTGCAGTCTCGTCCGATTTGTTGGATATTCTGCTTGGTTCACCACAGGGTAGCGTGCTTGGTCCTCTGTTATTCGATGTTTTCGTGGATGATCTTGGTGAGTTTCTGTTGGAGTTCTTATCGGGGATTCTCCTTTTCATGTATGCTGATGATGTGAACGTTTTGATCAGTGACCGATGCCCAGTAGAACTTAAGAGAAAATGTGACCTGGTTCTTGAAGGGTTTAGTAGTTGGTGTGAGCAGAATCATCTGTTGGTTAACTACGAGAAAACGGTCGCTGTGGAGTTTCATAATCCTCAGAGACTGAGAAGTGGTATCGGATTGATTTTTAATGACGTTCCAGTGAAGTTTTTGTCACATGTAAATATTCTTGGCACGGTGATTGATGAACATCTCAGATGGGATTCTGAAGTTGATAGCATTTGCAAGCGACTTCATAAAAATTACTTCACTATATCTCACATTAAGAAGTTGGTGGGCAATGACAGCGCCCTGGCTTTTTATTATTCAAATGTCTTCTCTACATTGAGGTATTCTGGTTTGGGGCCGATCTGTTGAGTGGGAGAGAGTTTTTATCTTACAGAAGCGCATTGTGAGACTACTATTTGATCTACCATCTAGAGTGTCATGTAGGGATTATTTTAAGCACCATCACATTTTAACTGTTCCATCTATTTATATTTTTTATATTTTAATTTACACACACAAGCGAAGCTCTCGAATTCTCAGACGTGAAGAGGTACATTCCTATGAGACCAGGAACAAATATCGTTTCTGTGAGGAGAGGTCAGTTCATGCTTTTCATGAAAGGTCTCCGAATGTTTCGGGTTGTAAACTTTTTAATATGTTGCCGTCTCGTTTAGCGCATATGTCTTATAAACACTTTAGTAAGACACTGAAGGAGATTCTTGTTGATAATTGTTTTTATTCCCTTGAGGAATTTTGTAATTTTGTGAAAACCTTTCGTTAATGTGTAATGTGAATTATTCAGTATTGTATATTTTAATATGTATCCTGCTTGTATGGACGTATTCTGGATTCATGGAATAAATAAACATTATTATTATTATTATTATTAAGAAACTTCCGTTAAGAAGTCGGGCCTGAATGTGTTGAAGAATCGATAAAAACCAACAACAACAAGATTTATGAGAGTCTGTTACCTGCATTTTACCCATGATGATCATTTTTTTAGAGGTAAGCACGAATTGCTCATGAAATATTAGATCACATTCATGAAGACAATTTTTTTCCAAGCCCATAATCCAAGCAGAGAAATTTACTTAAGAGGAATGCTATGCCTTTCAGAAATCTGCCTGTTGAACTGCTCATTAAGGAACAATGTAAATGTTCTAGTGATAGAACTGACTATTGAAAAAAAAGATTCTCAACAAGGAAATATCTGGTGATGAATACTCTTCGCTCAAAGTGCTTCTGCCGATGGAAGCAAAGTTGTACAAGGCTTATTTATTACAGCTTTTTCAAGACCAATCATATGAGTGTTGGAAAATTTATTTGTCAATCCATAATGAATAAGGCTTACTGAAGAAGTAGCATTAGTTACATGTGAATGTATTCATTTTATTCACAATATACTGAGTATTTAGTTCAGTTATGAGTTATCTATTATTCCAAAGAGTATGTTTTACAATACTATCTGTTTTTCAACTTTCAAGACAGCAAAAGAAATCCACCAAAGTCAATCTCGCCATTTGGATATGAAAATAAATAATATTAAAATACTGTCTAACCTTGGAGATATCCCCGTAATTTTAGAGTTTAGCTAAGATTAGGACAATACAAAAATACTGATGTTGCAATCAGATAATTTGAAAAGAAAAATCAAAGAGTCCTCTTGCATTTTGTTAAATGGAGAGAGTAATTTTGCCCATTGTTCGGTAGAAATAGACCTTATTTGGCTGAATTTACTCAAGAAAGAGAAAACATTGAAAAACTTGCAAACCAAGTAAATCTGTGTTGCTGTGTTTTCTCAAAAATGTCAATTTGACAAAAGTCTAGAATTGAAACGAGAAATCGAAAGAAAATAATTTCTAAAATTTTCTGCTTTGTCTGATGAAAGAGTCAGATTTGTACTCTGAAACGTTTTTATCGTTTGTATTGTTCCTGTATTGTTAATTAGGCAATCTGTTTTGCAAGAAACTGCCCTTGACACATAGTTTGATACTGCAATCCGCAATGGCGTTTTTTATGAAAAAAACGATTTATTTAATATTTCATAGTTCTTTTTCAGATATTGGGAGTGGAAACCCAGAAAAAAGAAAAAAAAATTGCCTTCAAATACTCAATACAGAATGAAACCGCCTAGGTTAAGTCCCCCATCACTGTTGCAATAATTGTGCATCACAATAAAAAACCTGAACTGGAGAGTCGTAGAAACGTGTGTAACCGCGAGCAAGCGTGCAAATGACTTCGAAACTGTTGTCTTCACGATTTTACCATCTTTATCTTGAAGCATCGCGAAATTACAGCCGTGCTGTTATGGGCAACGCCCACGACGACTTCAAATCATAGTCTTTTACAATTTTGTGCTACTGTTGACAACCATTCGTGGTCTGGTGAGATCTATGTTATATAGGGATATTTGAATTTATTTTGTTGGTTGGAATGTTCAAGAAGAAGGAGTTTCTGTAAGGAAGATTTGGGCATCGTGCAAAAATTGATGAATTTCAGTTTTTGACTGGTTTTTCAGTTAATTATCTCGTAGAATCGTACAGTAGTGGCAGTCCACCGTTAACACAATCGAAAGTATCAGCCTAGAGACTGGATATTTGTGTAGTTGCTTAATTCGTTCGGTATACAATAGGTGCTTTCTAGTTGACCGAATGCATTGCTGAAAATGTATTTATTTTATATATTATTATTTTCATTGTAATAGTTTTATTCACTATGAATATTGGTTTTGTTGTTTTGGTGTTTTGTGTTGTTAACCTAACTTTAACCGAACCTTAACTTTATCATAAGTCAAGTCATCCGAAATGGTTGTGTTCTTTCTGTCAAATCCACTTCAGTTCGAAGTGAAGAAATTCGGAAATTATCCAATAGAAAATTAGGAATTGTTCCAATATTTCCAAAAATGCAGATTTGATCGCTATGTCAAATGGGTGACAGCTATCGTTGCTAACTTTATCAAGCGTGCAAAAGCTCACGTCAGTGCTTATTGTAAGAAATTTCGTGTTTTTTTCCTCGATATCATTGTTTTTTTCGAAATGACTCGAAACTTACTGATTCAATCAGGATGAAATTGGTAGCTTGCTTGGAAATGCTGATGGACAACTTTGTCCAAAATGTCGTTATGATCGTGTCAATTTTGTGATCTTCTGTTGATAATATCTTCTTGAATTTCTTCTGCATGAACATTCGAACTGTCATTTTTCGATAAAGTACTGGATTTCAATTTCTATCTTTCAACTCGATTTTATTTACCCAATATTTCTAAAAATATAGATTAGATTGAATTGAGATCCAGTACCTTTTTTATCGAAAAAAACCTAGAAAAGCACTGCCGTGAAGGCAGCAGTTTTCTAGGTTTTTTCAAATTCATTCCCATTTGTAATATTCCCACAATGAAAAATATGTGCAGCGTCATCTGAGGGGAAATGATGAATCTTGTTGGAGTCTTATCTTATTTGAGGAAACTTACTCTTTCTCAAAGTTAAATTGAACTTTTTTGAGATTTTTTAGCTTCCAATACTATGAAAAGGTATAGTTTTATTTTAAGAAACTTTAGTATGTCTGCATCTGCACATGAAAGCTAGGGTTTTTTCTGTGTGTAATAGTTTCTAATAATTCTTCCACTCTTCTGAAACAAGAAGTATCGATATATTTTGCGAGGATTTTTTTTCCTGCAATCGGCAAGTGCTGATAAAAAAAACAATTTTTGCGCGCATGTTCTAGGGGAACAGCGTGCTATCGTTTTGTCCAAATGTCTGTAATTTTGGATGATTGAGCCGAAAATGGTCTCAATCGACTAGGTTGGACTCACTGATGACGAATCCGGTGTCAAAATTGATTCTGTCCGGCCGGCCGGCCGGCCGGCCGTAGACACGATAACTGTCGACAGAAGCAAGCTAGCAACTTGAAACTTTCAGCATAGGTTGCGCATCGGAATGCCGCGGTTAAGTTCGTTAATGGGCCAAATCGATCGAATAGTTTCGGAGTTATAGGCATTTGAAGTTATTTATTTTTTATTTCAGAAACTACTTGAGCGATTGGATTCAAACTTGGCAGTTAGATGAAGTACAACGACGCGCAACTTTGAGCCAAATTTCGTCAGGATCATATTGTCAGTAATTTAAAAAAAAAATTTTTTCGAAATTTTTTTCCAAAAAAATTTTTTTTTCGGAAACCATTCATCATATCCAAAAAAAATTATACTCACACTTTGACTTTCTAATTTCACAGCAGTGTACCTAATTTCAGTTCGATACGATCATAAGTTTTGGATATATCGGGAAAAAATATGTCAAATTTCGAGGTTTTCTTCTCGATATCGTTGATTTTTTCGGTATAACTCGAGAAATACTGATTCAGTCCTGATTAAACTTCACAGCTAGTTTTAAGATGCTAAAAGACAACTTTATGCAAAATTTCGTGATAATCGTGTTATTAGAACAATTTGAAAAAAAAAATTTCTATGATTTTCTCATCATATCATCCTCATTAAATTCTGTATGAAACACGAACTGTTATTTTCGATGAAGTACTGGATTTCAATTCGATCTGATCTGTAATTTATCAGAAACAAATTTCAAAAAGCACTGCCGTGAAGGCAGCAGCTTTTGCGCGCACGTTCAAATTCGTTGCTGAAGCGGTCATCTACATTGAACATGCGCGCAAAAGTTGCTGCCTCCACGGCAGTGCTTTTTGAAATTTTTAATTCAATATTTAATAGTTCCGTTCCAGATATTGGGATTGAAAACGTAGGAAAAACCTAAAAAATGATTCAAGCCTGTGCTTTTCAAAAATTTTAGATACGAATATTCCAATCGAACTTTGAGAAGAAATGCTGATGGACGCTGGATCCAATAAGAACAAAAAACACTTCCTCATTCAAAGCATCTTGATTAACTCAAAACAAACACTTGAAATTCAAAATCTCCATTCATTCCTCGCACGAAAATAAAATGGACGACTCCCAAATCCACGTAACCGGCATCACGCATTTCTCTCACCCCTCCCCGCGTGCCTTATGAAGAGCGCCCGGTCCGGCTTCGCGGGAACGGCGAGTCCGGGCCCCCATCGAGCGGGGGCGGGCCCCCTCTAACGCACCGAAAAGCCCTCTTGATCGCCCGCATCCACGCAGTCCGCGTCTCGAACCGTTTTGTTTCGGTCCACCTTTCCTCTCCTCTGCAAAGTTGTCGCGTAGTTTTCGCGCGAGTGTGACGGCGGCTTAAGGCGGCCCGCTGTGCGATAAGATAAGTGTGAACGCGGATTTACAACGGTGATGAGACTGACGTTTTGAACGAGTTGAATTGTTGTTATTTTGTGTTTTTTTCTGGGAAGGATGCATTGTACTTACCCGTATCAGATTCAGGCGACTTCGCCGCAAGCTGCCACTGGTGCTGAGTTTTTGGAGGTTAGTTTTTTGGAAAATTTCGACTTTTCTGAAAGTCACTTATTGTTTACAACTTAATCTGATTCTTCAGTCGTATACATTCGACTTCAGGGTTCTGTTGATATCGAACAATTAATACCTTAAATAAAACTTATATATTATTCTTAACTCATTCGTTTTTCACAACACAATTTGCAACGTTTTTCTTTATAACTCAGGGACCACTGGTCGAAAATCATCCTGGTGAAAATTTTCAGGTTGAGTTATGCAATAGTAATCAACGTTGAGAGTTTCATGAAAATTCGGTGGTAAGTTTTCGAGAAATAATTTTTTCCCTCCTACCTTCAGTTTCGAGCCCTTAGGGTACATCGATCCTGCTGAAAAGCTTGGGGGATCAATCTCGAGAGACACACGATTTTTCTACCAAGGTTCTGTACTTTCAGAGGAAAGCCCCGGACAACGGACAACGGACGGACGAATTTTTTTATTCGTTCATTCAAATCTACTTACCTCAAAATGTAAACTGAACTTTTCAGGGGGCGGGGTAATTTTTTTTCTGGTCGATCCCTAGGGTAATTTTTTATATATATATATATATACAGGGTGAGTCTTTGACCTTGCAGAATATTTTAACAGAAGATTCCTGAAGCCAAAAGAAACACTTTTTTTCCTTACCATTTTTTCTGATTCGGTTTGGTTGAAACTCCATAAAAAAATTTAATTTTCGATTATATCTCGCGAACGATCTCATCGAATGAGATGATTTTTGGAATATAGTTTTTTATTGATACGAGGAATGTTCCTGGATTACAAAATTTCATCCATATCCTCCAGTTTCTTTAATATGACCATAACATTTCATAAAGATACCAGAAATTCAAAGAATCCAACTTTTAAAAATAATTTGAATGCTATTCAACGAATTTTTGACCATTTTGGAAAGTAAAAGTATTCTTTATTTTTTTTCGTATGATGCGCCGTTTTCGAGTAATCTGAAATTCAAAAATAAAAAATATCTGTGAAATTCCGAGAATTGGGTACTTGGGCTGAATGCAACTCTGTTCAAAAAATTCACAGAATTCAATTTTTACGCGTTGCCACGCCTAAAAGTTGAGAATGGAATCCTAGCATTTTTATTTGGAATGATTTGTAAGCGGAGTAGCCGACTTTGGCCAATTCACATTGGACGTAACCGTAAGAATCCCGCAACTCGTGCGTAAAAATCAAAGAGGAAACTACAAAATTCATAAGTACCAAAATCTTCACAATAGGTTCAACTTTTCCCAAAACTTTATCTGTGTTATACAGTGGTGATTTGTTCCTGAATCCATTCATGAAGCTTCCTTCTCAATTTCGAGCTAATTTGTGTAGTATAATTGATTAACTTCTCACTTTTCCATGATAATGGGGATTCTTACTGGTTTGAATGCAATCTTTCTGCTGACCCAAATTTCTTGAAATTATGTACAGTACTTTGATAGTATTTATTTTGAGGTATTCTTCAAATGCGCAATGCGCTTTCATAACATAACAACCCATGCTGGAAGAAAACCACCATGACATAACCTTAAAACCACGGAGCCACAGATTTATAGTTCTGTTCAGAATAATAGACTACACAAGTGTATACATAGAATTAGCATATTGTGTGTTGTTTGATTTCGAAGAGTTCTTTCTTTCTGTTCGTCTATTTGGCAACGTTTGTACGTTCATAGATAAATTAGGTACATCTGTTTTATTTATTTATGAAAATGAAAGTTTGAATGGGTTATGTCTGAATCTGATAATTCTTGGAGAAAATGAAATAAACAAAGAAAATTAATAATTACAAATTGAAGATGAATCTCAAAGCTAATATGAGTGATAGCTAGATGAATTCCTCATTATCGAAAATGAAACCAAGAGAAGAATATTCAACTTTTATCGCCCACGAAATTTGGAATACCTGACCTGTTTATTGTACTATAAATACAACTTTTTTCAGCAACTGGAATGTAAAAAGTAAGTTGACGCTTGTTTTCATAACAGAGTTGCTTATTTCGAAGATTTGAATGGTATATCTTAGGCTTGGAAAAACTTCAGTGTTCAGGTTTCCAGGAGCGGCTAGCCTATTATGAAAATGTATAATGCCTATATCTTTTTATCTAGGCCGAATCGGAAAAAATGGTAGAGGACAAATGTGTTTCTTTAAGCTTCAAGAATCTTCTATTAAAATATTCTGCGAGGTAGAAGACTCACCCTGTATATTTATATGATTTCATCAAATAATAAACCAAAAAATTACTGATATTAGTGAAATTTTGAAGAGAAAGTAGACGCTCGAATCTATATACGTTAAAATTTTCAATGGTACCTTTCAAAATTGCACAAAATTCAAATCCCAGTCGCGGGTATTTTTTCATTGTTCTAGCTAAACTACTCTGTGGTATGCTCATTAAGTAAAATGCTCCTTCACCATTTTGTAACACTATTGATTCTATTGAGTTTTTAATAAATCTGTTTAGAAATGTGAATTATGGCTATAAATTTTCAAAGGGTTATACGAGTTGCTTATAAATTTTTTTGGTGTACCCACTTCAAAATCACACCGTATAAAATTAAATCGAAATTCTTGGTTTGGTTGAGTTGGCCAAACAGAACTCAATTCTTACGCAGAGTTTGCTTGTCATCTCTTATTAGTTTTTACATGTGCTCTATTTTTCATGTCAAAAGTTTTTCGACTTTGATTATAGGGTGTGTCAATTCGAAAACACCTCCCTTAATTTTCTAAAAAATTCCATACTCGTGACATTTTTGCGCGCATGTTCAAGGGAAACAGCGTGCTATCGTTTTGTCCAAATATCTGGAATTTTCGAATTTAGAGCTGAATATTGTCTCAAATGACTAGAATGGACCAACTGAGGATGAATCCGTTGTCAAAAAGGATTGTGTTTTGCCGGCTGGCCGACTACACGATAACTGTCGAACGGAGCAAGCTAGCGACTTGAAACTTTCGGAATAGTTCGCGGGTCAGAATGCGGAAGCTGAGTTCGTCAGTGGGCTGAGCCGTCCAAATGGTTTCAGAGCTTTATAGCCATTTAAACCTTTGACATTATTTTCATGATATTTTAGGAATTACCAGAGCGATTAAATTAAAAATTAAAAAACATGAAACAAAATTTGGTTGATTTTTTCAAAATTTCACTTCGTCATCATATTTCAAAAAGGAAACTGCTCATACTTCGATGAGATTCAAAGTATGATATCAAAGCAGTGTACCAACCAAATTTCACTTTGATTCCATGATAATTTGAGATTGGGAAAAAATATCAAATTTAAGAATTTTTTTCTCGATATCATTGTTTTTTTCGAAGAATACTGACTCAATCATAATAAAATGCTGATATAAGTACAACTTTGTGCGAAATTACGGGATGATCGTATAATTAGAAAATTTTCAAAAATCAATTCCAGATTTTTTCCAAATATTCAATATTCTGCGATCTCGTGATCATATTATCCCTATGAAATTCTGTATGAACCTTCAAGCTGCCATTTCTCGATAAAAGCAACACGTTATATTCTAGGTATTGTTCGCTCTTAAGCTCAAATCATTAATTCCACGCAAACTACGATAGCAGCAAATTTGACCTTGTGCGTAAAAGCTGTTGACTTCACGTCAGAGCTTCTCTAGAATAAATAGAGAAATATTGGGAATTTGGATTATTTATTTCTGCTACTTTGATAACAAAGCCAACGTTTCGAGGACAAATTTCCTCTTTATCAAGGCTAGAATAAAAATAAAAACAACCAAGTCAACAATGATACATGACAAATTAAAAGGTCATTACCTAGTTAACAAAATTGTACAGACTACGTCAATAAAATAAGAAACAACAATGAACAAGGTGAAGTACCAGGGCAACATCATACATGAAACTACTTGAGAAACGAAAGTTGAGAATATCACAATCATACTGATTTACAGGTTACAATCTATGGTTGCACAGAATACACGTGAACTCAGTCTTCATCATCACATTGACATATATTATATTAAAATATTTTCGGTTAAAATGTTAAAATGATATCACATGTAATTGTCTTTCTTATGGGCTAGCTGAGACTAATTAATTGGTTATATAAAATACTCAGTCCTTGGACATCTTTTCTTTGGTTAATTGTTTTGTTTTTCTTTATAAATATCATCTCACTTATATTCCTAGCATATCCATTTCTTTCATAATCTGAAATTCTCACGTCATCGAAGTTAAATTTATCTCCCTCTACATGTGCATGCGCAGTTAAAGCTGTTTTATTAGTGTTAGTTATGTTTTTACAATCGTTCTTGTGTTGTCTTACTCTGTCTTTAAGGTATTGTCTCGTCTGTCCGATGTATACCTTAAAGACAGAGTAAGACAACACAAGAACGATTGTAAAAACATAACTAACACTAATAAAACAGCTTTAACTGCGCATGCACATGTAGAGGGACATAAATTTAACTTCGATGACGTGAGAATTTTAGATTATGAAAGAAATGGATATGCTAGGAATATAAGTGAGATGATATTTATAAAGAAAAACAAAACAATTAACCAAAGAAAAGATGTCCAAGGACTGAGTATTTCATATAACCAATTACATGTGATATCATTTTAGCATTTTAACCGAAAATATCTTAATATAATATATGTCAATGTGATGATGAAGACTGAGTTTACGTGTATTCTGTGCAACCATAGATTGTAACCTGTGAATCAGTAGGATTGTGATATTCTCAACTTTCGTTTCTCAAGTAGTTTCATGTATGATGTTGCCTTGGTACTTCACCTTGTTCATTGTTGTTTCTTATTTTATTGACGTAGTCTGTACAATTCAGTTAACTAGGTAATGACCTTTTGATTCGTCATGTATCATTGTTGACTTGATTGTTTTTATTTTTATTCTAACCTTTATAAAGGCCTCGAAACGTTGGCTTTGTTATCAAAGCAGCAGAAAATAAATAATCCAAACTCCCAATATTTCTCTATTTATTTAAACAAAGATGGATGATAATATTTCACTTCTCTAGAATTTTCATTTATACGAAGGAATCTGCATTCTTATTCCCTCGCTGCTCGAATCTTGCCCACACTTGTTTTCATCAAAAAAATTCTGAAAATCATTCAAATATGAGCAATACCGATCGTGGAAGACCCGTCGACAAGTCGATCCTCATCAACACCATACCCCGATCTAATTATGGGCCAACGAAGTGATTGAATGGATAAACCTCCAATTTGATTCGACGTACAGAATGGAATGTCCGGTAATTTTCGAAGCAGACGTAGAATAGGTGCCTAATTGTCGGCAATTTGATCCAATTATAATTTGGATTTCATTCTGCATCGAGACGTAACGAAAGGTTGCACATCAAGCCATGGATACCCGAGTTGCAAAAATGAAAATTGATTTCGATAGATCGATATTGCGGAATTTTCCTGTCAAAAGCGGTTTGAGAGTGATAAATTGCATATGGATTTTGTTATGTCATTCAAGATTTTACAGGCAGTACTTAACTATCATTTAATAGTTTTTTCAGGGTTTTCACTCCCAATATCTGAAACAGAACTATTCAAAATTAAATCAAATTGTTCTTTTGTTGAGAACGCCCTCGCGGATTGCAGGATTGAACTGTTTGTCAAGGGCAGTTACTTTGAAAACAGATTGCCTAATGAACAATACAGGAACAGTTCAAACGATATACGGAGTGAGTCTTTAACCTTGCAGAATATTTTAACAGAAAATTCCTGAAGCCAAAAGAAACACTTTTTTCCCTTACCATTTCTTCCGATTCGGCTTGGTTCGTAAGATACAGACTGTTGAAAATCCATAAAAAAATTAATTTTCGATTATATCTCGCGAACGATCACATCGAATGAGATGATTATTGGAATATAGTTTTTTATTGATACGATGAATGTTCCTGGATTACAAAATTTCATCCACATCCTCCAGTTTCTTCAATATGACCATAACATTTCATAAAAATACCAGAAATTCAAAGAATCCAATTTTTTTTAAATAATTTGAATGCTATTCAACGAATTTTTGACCATTTTGGAAAGTAAAAGTATTCCTTATTTTTTTTCGTATGATGCGCCGGTTTCGAGTAATCTGAAATTCAAAAATAAAAAATATCTGTGAAATTCCGAGAATTGGGTACTTTGGCTGAATGCAACTCTGTTCAAAAAATTCACAGAATCCTAGCATTTTTTATTTGGAATGATTTGTAAGCGGAGTAGCCGACTTTGGCCAATTCACAATGGACGTAACCGTAAGAATCCCGCAACTCGTGCGTAAAGATCAAAGAGGAAACTACAAAGTTCATAAGTACCAAAATCTTCACAATAGGTTCAACTTTGCTTTTGACATCCAGAAGTCGAATGCAGTTCTATTCTTATTCCTTATGATTTCTGTTGTTTAATTCTTACATTTTATGTATAAGTAAATTTACGGTTAAGTTATGTCCATTGTAAATTGGCTATTAGTTCGAAAGTGGAGTAATATAAATAAGCTCACCTCAACTTCTACAATTTAAATCCTCCTAATGTTCAAGCAAATTTCCACACCACTATCGAAGTATTGCGCAATGCGCTTTCATAACATAACAACCCATGGTGGAAAAAAACCACCATGACATAACCTTAAAACCGTGGAGCCACAGATTTATAGTTCAGTTCAGAATCATAGACTATACAAGTGTATACATAGAATTAGCATATTGTGTGTTGTTTGATTTCGAAGAGTTCTTTGTTTCTGTTCGTCAATTTGGCTACGTTTGTACCATAGATAAACTAGATTATTTATCTATGGTTTGAACGTTCATAGATAAATTAGGTACATCTGTTTTATTTATTCATGAAAATGAAAGTTTGAATGGGTTATGTCTGAATCTGATAATTCTTGGAGAAAATGAAATAAACGAAGAAAATTAATAATTACAAATTGAAGATGAATCTCAAAGCTAATATGAGTGATAGCTAGATGAATTCCTCATTATCGAAAATGAAACCAAGGGAAGAATATTCAACTTTTTTCGCCCACGAAATTTGGAATACCTAGCTTGTTTATTGGACTATAAATACAACTTTTTTCACCAACTAGAATGTAAAAAGTAAGTTGACGCTTGTTTTCATAACAGAGTTGCTTATTTCGAAGATTTGAATGGTATATCTTAGGCTTGGAAAAACTTCCGTTTTCAGGTTTCCAGGGGCGGCTAGCCTATATCTTTTTATCTAGGCCGAATCGGAAAAAATGGTAGAGGACAAATGTGTTTCTTTCAGCTTCAAGAATCTTCTGTTAAAATATTCTGCAAGGTCAAAGACTCACCCTGTATGAAGCGAACTGTGACGTTTCAGAGTACAAATCTGACTCTTTCATCAGACAATCAGAAAATTTTCAGAATTATTCCCTTTTGATTTTTCGTTTTATGAGACTTTTGTCAAATTGACATTCGGAAGAAATCACAGTAACACAGATTCACTTGGTTTTAAATTTTTTAATTCTACCTCTTCTTTAAGAAAATTCGGCGAAATATGGTCCATTTCTACAGAACAATGAGCAGTAATTACCTTCTACATTTAACAAATGCAGGAGGACTCTTCAATTTTTTATTTCATATTACCTGGTTCTGACGTTAGTATTTCTGTATTGTACAACCTAAGGAAAAGAGACATAGAAAAATCCCAAGTAGCTAATCATATCCATAATTCGAAAAGAGAAATTAGAGACGATTAGAAATCACCAGACAAACTAAAATCAATAGATCAAAATTTGTTCAGAAATGAGTGAGAATTTCAACAATAATTTTTAATTTCTATAAAGCAGTGTCGTACGTATCATTTTCACTTCAAACACATTGAATGCGAAACCCATAAAAACGTCACTGCTAAAAATTAAAAAAAATGTAGAAAGTATTGACTTAAGGCCAGGAGCTTTAACGCGCATGTTCAAATTTTAATTATTAGATCAACATGACATTTTGCACCTAGTTGCTTGTTGGTAATTTTTACCTAATTACGAAGTTTGAATCCGATTGCGTCTGTACTTCTTGAGATGCGGAAATAACGTTAAAATTCCAAAAACAATGAAATTTTTGCATATTTTTTCCTCATATCTCCGAAAGTGAATATCGGATCGAATTGAAATTTGGAATATTGTTGTTAAATGCTGACTCTAAGGTTTATGCCGAATAACATTGAAATATAATCAATATTTTCAGAGAAATGAATCAAAATTTAAAAAATTTGTAATAAATTTCTCATTGATTTTCTAACAACTGAACTCACATAAAATTTGACTCTAAGTTGCGCGTTAATGAACCAGAACTGTACACTAAGTTTCAATTTGATCGAGTCAATACTCCATGAGATATCGAGGAATTAACATAAAAATTTCAAATGGGCCTAGTTCCGAAACAATCCATCCGATTCCATTAACAAACATAGCCGAGATATTTGAAGTCCAAACCTAATCTGACAATTTCAAGTTGCTAAATATTTCCCTTCGAAAGTTAGAGCACATACGGACGGACGGACGAACAGACGCACAGAATTCAATTTGATGACGGATTCTTATCCAGGGAGTTCAACCCAATCTGCTCAGAATTCGAAAATTACAGACATCGTGAAGAAATGATAACGCAAATATTCTTGCATCAGGAAATTCATCTTGGCGCAGTGAGAAGGTGAAGTCTCCTTGTGTATTCTCACTTTTTTCCTGATTTTTTGCACCTTTATTAATATTAATCATATACTATCGCTTGATATATCAGATTTCTCAAAGTGATAAGCAACTTCATATACTTCTATCATTCTTCAATCAAACAACAATTCTATTCATATAATATACCTGATTAAAGTATCCTTCTAATTCTACCAAAATGACTATAATTACTTCTTGTCATCATCGTTCAATCTCCTGCTAATAATTCCATAGAGAACGATTGACTTGAGGCGTCGATAGATCAATTCGATAACAATTCAACTGAGGAATAAACTCCGATGATCGTGCAGTTAGTTTGACTATTTGGTGAATTGTTCTGGAAAAACCGGAAAAATAGAGTCGTTATTGACGAAAATTGGTTGTATTTAGGAATGTGATGTCATTATTTTGGAGAATCATGTTCAATTTCGTCGAATTGGCTGAATAAATTGAGGATATAATAATTGTAACTGGATCCTAGCAATTCAAGTCAATTTTCGACTGGAATATTTCTACAACAATTGGAGGGAAGAGATTGTGATGTCAGTGTGATAGTGTCTGATTATTTGTTGAAAAAATATGTCTTTTTCCATGTGCAATTTTCCAAAATATAATTCTTGGAAAAACGCTAGAATTTTCTATGAATATAAAATTTTGGTTCATAAAGGGACATTCTATACATTTGGTTTCAATCAATTTGCATCAACCATGTGAGCCTGGTTACAGCAACCCTGAAATCTTAAACGGAAAGGGGATTTGAGTGAATCCGTTTCTCGAAGGTGAGTCGATTGACTTTTCAAAAAATGAGATATATACTCCATTCACTTTTATAAAGTAGCCCAGTTGGCCATGATTTAAGTCTATCATGTTTTTGTAACTAAAACCAAGGCAGGTTGGCGCTCCTGAAATATCGACAATGTCAAAATAATTCGACACGACGTTGCCAATTTCTACTCTCTTTCAATAACAAATAACAATTCAGCTCCAGCCATAATAAACTAATAAATTAACATTTCGCTTTGATTGTATTGTATTGAGCCCTAAGTAGGTAGTCATGTTTGAATTGAACAAATTCCTTAACGAATAATTTCAAAAGTTATATATTTCAAGGAATTGTTTCGAAAGGAAGTAGTACATTGAAAATGAACTTGGTATATCCTATGTTGGCAGAACATCGAATGTTTATGCACGAAAATGACATGAATTATATAATATCTCATTCAATGCTATTTTTTCTAATATTTTAGGAATTGCTTTTTTCTGGGAATTGAATATTTGAGTTGACTTCAAAGTATGTCCATAAAACATAATTCCATATCTTGCTTTTGACTCGAGTACTGCATGATAGGTAGTTTTCATGGAGAATTTATCCAGATATCTTGTAATTACACCCAAAGATAACAGACTGAAGCTAAGCTGCATCCCAGTTTAGAAATATGTCGATCCCAATCCAGTGTATGTATCATTCACGTAGATTCCAAAAACATTTGTAAATGGAGTTAGTTCTTTTGAGGTTAACTGTGACACAGGTTTCGAAGTACTACTACATTTTCATACTGGAATATTTCAAGTTGTGCAACAAGGTATTTTAATGACTTCTGTACGCTCATTTCTTGAGAATTTAGAAAAGTAGGGAATTCGAAGTAACGGACTACTCTATCCATCATTTTTCAGTAAAATTTCAAAACACTCGATTCTTGATTTCCGTACAAGAAAAAAGCATAACTGAATCTTCCAACCACGTTTATATACGTGAAGTATTAACAGAGAAAAATTTTTCTTCAACATACGCCAGGTCTTTGGAATGATTGAATTCAAATAATATTTTCTCAAATTCATTACTTTCCCAATGTAGATTCACATTTTGAAAAAGATGTAATTACTACGACCTCTTCGTAGAGAGGACAACGTTGTGTAGTTATCTAACAGGAAAATGACTATAACCTAACATTTTCAAACTATACACGGTGAAATCTGTCAGGATGTCATGGCCAACTGGGCTACTTAATAAAAGTGAATGGAGTATACTTGTCCCTTTTCTTACTCTTTATAAAAAAGTGGAGTAGAAACTATAGCCGGAGTTGCAATAAAACATGAAAATGATGAGAAGTTTTTCTTTTTCCTAGAAACCCAGCGACTTCCACGTGTGGAAAAAACAGAACTACCTGATGCCATTATGAACGTTTTTCTACAATATAACTGAATTTGTTGTTGCATTCTAAATAAACTCCCCCCACTTCCTCAGAAAAATAAATTGAAGAAGTATCAAGAATAAAAAACCTAGAAAAACACTGACGTGAAGTCAGCAGCTTTTGCGCGCATGTTCACTTTTGGTGATATTTTTTGAACATGCGCGCAAAAGCTGCTGATTTCACGTCAGTGTTTTTCTAGGTTTTATATTCTTGATACTTCTTCAATTTATTTTTCTGAGGAAGTGGGGGAAATTAATTGGAAGCTACCAAAACATTCAATTTCATTTTGTGGTATGAATATTTTCATCCGAAGCTCATTATCCTCATTACCATTCTGTCCTGTCGTTAATCCGTTTGTGTAATCATCTAAAGGTGAATCCACCATGTACAGTGAAGTTTAGAAAACGCCAAATTCATAAAGATATCCAATTGGTTCAATCCTCAACTCAACACCTTTCTATCGAAGAAATTAATGCCAAAAATCGCATATGAAAGTTGCAAATTAAACCTCACAAACACCAGGAGCTTTCTCACGATCGACGTAATTACCTCTCGAAGAATTGTAACAAATTAAACCATCAATATTTTCTGAACGACCGTATGTAGATTCCTCTCGCAAGGTTTTCTCGGACAGTTTCAGGCCGACCTCGTAAGTCTTGGCTAGAACGCCAGAGGGAATCGTTGAACTCTTTCAATTTCCATACCAAATCTGCCCTGCCGTTGGTCTGTTACGCAATCTAGCTACCAGATTTCACACAGAACTGGTTCTAGTTTCTATAATTGGTTGTTTGGTATAATTTCACGTCCAGAGCAATTTTTTCATGGTTGGAGATTAATTGAATGGGATTTGACGATGATTGAATATGTCTGGACAATGACATATCAATGAAACCTGCACATCAATATCTGAAGAGTACGTGTTGCTTAGGTGTACCTCAAGGATCCATTCTCGATCCTACATTTTTCCTTCAATGTTTGAAAGAACGGATACTATTAAATCTCTCTATTAATTGGTAAAAAGTGAAGGAAATCATGTATTCTCCTAATATGGTCGTCATTGAAGGTCATCTAGGGTCAATGCTGGCAATAAGAAATAACAGGAATAAGTGAACTCTTATGTGGATATTTTCTTCGAGTAGGATATTTCCGAGAACTCATTCATTTTAACCACAAAATTCTATAAGTCATTACAAAGGCCACACCAAATATTTATATTATTTCTTTCCATAGATATTATGTTCCTATAGTTGCTCTTGTGGTTTTATTGAAAACTATTTCGGTGATCCACGATGATATATTTTTGTTGGAACGGGACAATACAAGTATACATTCTTTAGAGAAAGGGCATTCCATACTTTGGAATTTTGAACACAATAGCACAACAGTATAAGCAAAGAATATATAAATGCCGCACTATACATTTTTTTACTTATTATACAAGACATAGAAAACTCAGCAAAAATTCTGTGTCCCCGTATAAGTGAAGTGAAATTGGATTCGTTCAAAGAATAAGCTGCCATCTTTTTCATTGGAACAGAATTTCCTCTCCCTTATGAATTAAGATTGACAAAATAGCTTGAAATCTGTAACAGAAAAATGAGAGAAACCCAATAGAATGCAGCAACGAATACAACATACATTTGCTCTCTGGTCGGGTGGGTCTCTCGACCATATCCTTGCCCACAAGTGATGGTTTTGCGGATCCAAAAATTTGAGAAGAACTAAACAGGCCTCTTTCATTTAGGAATCATCCCTCGATAGATTCATAATACGTTATTTTTCACTGAAAGGCCTACAAAATATCAGAAAATAACCAGGTTTTAAAATAATAATTTTTTTTTTGTTTCGCTCCCATTGGATATTTTAATTTAAATATTCTTGAATGCTGTACTATATTTTCTAGATGAGGTGTAGAAGACCCCAATATTTTGAGCATTAATCGATTCTATCGGCGAGAACCTTCATGGGAATTCAATACTTCGAACCTTCAATTAATTCAAGGAGTAACCTGTTAATTTCGTCAATTTATCGAAATTATACTTTGTCTACTTGAGAACTACTAGGCTTGAATATGTATTATCAATTTTGTTAATTGTTATGTCCGTTAATTCCTATGTTTAGGCAGCTTGATTGATATAATACTTTTTCTATGATGAAGCTAATAATCGTTCTTTTTTCTAGGTAAGTACTTCCAGGATATGAAAGATGATTGGCCTTAGTAGTGAATAAAGGACCAGGAAGGATGAAAGAACTGTTCACATCTCTTCAAAGTGGCAAGTTAGAGGAATATGAAAGTATATTTTGCTAATATCTGACATTTCCGAATTTTCAGTCGAAAATTGTAGAACGATCAAATTAGACTCTCTTATTGAATAGGTCTCTTTCATGTACCCAAGATGAAAAGTCATATTCTTATGTCGAAGTCCTAAAGGCTAACGGCTGATCGTAAACGCAATAACTTCTGAAAGAATCAACTCAAAGTAGTATCTCTAAAGTAGCTCATTTTGGAATGATTTTTCTCCATTTTTTAGGCATTTCCGGGTTTTCACTTCCAATATTTATGAAGAATATTGAAAATTAAATAAAAATTGTTTTTCTATGGATAACGTACTTGCGGATTGCAGGATTGAACTTTCTGTCAAGGGCAGTTTCTTGGAAAACAGATTGCCTAATGAACATTACAGGAATAATATAAACGATAAACATAGCGGACTGTGACGTTTCAGAGTACAAATCTGACAGACAGACTAGACCATTTTGGAAATTATTTTCTTTCGATTTTTCGTGTCAAAATGTATGTACCTAACTTCATTGATGAATATTTTTCGAAAACACAGTTTGTTTCAACCGAATCTAATTTTCTACCCTCACGAAATTCTGCATATAAAGCTTTGTGTAAATATTCTACAACTTATTATGAAATTCAATTTTCATAGTGTGATTCTTTTGTTGAAGTTGTTGAATTTCGACTCCCAAGGCCTGTGCCAAATTTCATTGAAATTCATGAACATTTGTTTCCCTGAACCCTTTGGCGTCCTCAGTTTTTCTGAGATATTGGGGAAAAAGATGGAAATTTCAAATAAACAACGAAATATTACATATTTCTTACTAAATCTCAGAAAATAATTATCCGAGCGAATTGATATATGTGATACCGTTTTTTTCGGAGAAAAAATGTTCGAAAATTTCGTAACGGGTAGATTCTCACGAAATTTCACACAATGTCGGGCTTTGGTATTTTTCAACTTATTCCGGCACTTCAAACTTTTCATATCAGTACTTCTTGAGATATTGGACAATTAACCTCGAAATTTCAAATGAGTATTACTCCTAAACCCTTCGGCTGATTTCACCCATTAACACACTCAACCGGGATATTCAGACTACAAACCTGATCTGAGAGTTTCAAGTCGCTAGACCATTAGAGCACATACAGACGGACGGCCTGTCGGCCAGACTAACGGACGGATGGACAACGGTTTCCTCTTCAAAATAAAGGGTTTTCCAATAAGAGGTGTTATTTTGAATAGCCCGCTATTTCGGTACATGTCACTTTTGAAGCTGTCATTTTTTGACATTTGACAAGTAGAAACTACGCCATTAATAAAAATGGAACGATACACGCTTCCAAAACGCATTGAAATTATTAAAATTCACTATAAAAATGGCGAAAATTTGGTGGAGACGGTTCGTAAAACTCGAACATTTTTGGGTCGTCGTGAAGCACCTTGTCGGACCGCAATAAAGAAATTGGTGGAAAAATTCGAGCTGTTGGGACAAGTTAGTGATGTTAAGAATAAAACCCGTGCACGTCGCTCAGGAACAGCCGAGAATATTGCTGCTGTAGCCGAAGGTGTTGAAGAAAACACAGGTTTGTCCATTCCTCGTCGTTCTTTGAAATTAGACATTCCACAAACGTCATTACACCGTATTCTGCATAAAGATTCGGGTTTTAAGGCTCATAACGTTCAGTTAACACAAGAACTCATCCGGCCGATCATCAACAACGTCGTGTCTTTGCTGATTGGGTCGTTGAAATGCATGAAAATGATCCGGAATCCCATCGAAAAATCATCTTGAGTGATAAGGTCCATTCACACCTCGGTGGCTTCGTCAACAAGCAAAATTGTCGCATCTGGGGCTCGGAAAACCCGAGAGTTATTGTCGAAAAGTCTCTCTATCCTCAACGTGTGACTGTTTGGTGCGGTTTATGGTCCGGAGGAGTCATTGGACCTTACTTTTTCGAAAATGAGGTTGAAGCAACAGTTACGGTGAATGGATTGCGCTATCGAGAGATGATTAATGATTTTTCATGGCCGGAATTGAATGGTACTGATCTGGACAACGTTTACTTTCAACAAGACGGCGCTACGTGCCACACAAGCAACGAAACCATTGATTTTTTGCGGGAAAAGTTTCCGGACCGTGTTATCTCTCGAAGAGGTGATCGCAATTGGCCACTGAGATCTTATGATTTAACACCTTGCGACTCCTTCCTTTGGGGCCACGTGAAAGAGAAGGTCTACGCCAACACCCCAGCGTCGATTCAAGACCTCAAAGATGGAATTCGTGAGGCTATCGAGGACAGGGGAGCCACTTTGCGATTTGGTTATGGAGAATTTCATTAAAAGAATATGGTCCTGTAAGCGTGGTCGTGGTGGTCATTTGCTTGATGTTATTTTACACTATTTACGGCATAGCTTCTGAATTATGATGAAATAAACGTCATTTTATATTGAAAAATGGCATTTTTCTTTGAATATCGAAATAACACCTCTTATTGGAAAACCCTTCAAACCTGACCGGAGAATTTCAAGTCGCTAGACCATTAGAGCACATACAGACGGACGGCCGGTCGGCCAGACTAACGGATGGACAACGGTTTCCTCTTCAAAATATTATTATAGTTGTAATAATGAAGCGAAATGGGCACCAATTCCAAGCGAATCTTCGCACCTGAACTTGATAATTACCAACCACACTCCGCTGACGATGGTCTTCGTCGATACTGACGTATGCACGAAAATTCCGAATTTATGAAATTCCTAACAAAGCAATTAGACGAATTGAAATGTGTGTTTTGGGCGCCGACAGATCCGACGTTTCGAGCCAGTTCAACGTATCATCAAGATACCGTAGTAATGTCTGGAAGCCGTGGGGACCTGACCCACGAAATTATCCGTATTTGAGCCGGCATTCCCATTATATGAATACGTTCTTATTATATGATCGCAATTATCTTCGGTGGCTAAGAAGCGTTAATAGGGTATAACCGAGCGTAAAGGCGCCAGCGCTTTGGTTCAAATAGAATTAATAAAGAATTATTCCGGGGAACCGTACGGCCAACTGCTAGTTCTGAGAGAACTGATGGTATCAGTGTGACTCATGGAAAAATTAGAGAAAAGGAAGGAGGTCGGTTCATTTGTTTATTCAGTAATTTGAATGAGGCGCCATTTGGGACAGAAGTGCGTTCGCCAATATATTTATATTCCAATCAATATATTTATTAGTTGCATCAATATATACAGGGTGAGTCTTTGACCTTGCAGAATATTTTAACAGTAGATTCCTGAAGCCAAAAGAAACACTTTTTTCCCTTACCATTTTTTCCGATTCGGCTTGGTTTGTAAGATACAGACTGTTGAAAATCCATAAAAAAATTTAATTTTCGATTATATCTCGCGAACGATCTCATCAAATGAGATGATTTTTGGAACACAGTTTTTATTGATATCATGAATGTTCCTGGATTACAAAATTTCATCCACATCCTCCAGTTTCTTTGATATGACCATAACATTTCATAAAAATACCAGAAATTCAAAGAATCCAACTCGACCATTTTGGAAAGTAAAAGTATTCTTTATTTTTTTTCGTATGATGCGCCGTTTTCGAGTAATCTGAAATTCAAAAATAAAAAATATCTGTGAAATTCCGAGAATTGGGTACTTTAGCTGAATGCAACTCTGTTCAAAAAATTCACAGAATTCAATTTTTCCGCGTTGCCACGTCTAAAAGTTGAGAATGGAATCCTAGCATTTTTTATGTGGAATGATTTGTAAGCGGAGTAGCCGACTTTGGCCAATTCACAATGTACGTAACCGTAAGAATCCCGCAACTCGTGCGTAAAAATCAAAGAGGAAACTAAAAAATTTATAAGTACCAAAATCTTCGCAATAGGTTCAACTTTGCTTTTGACTTTGACCATAAGTCGAATGCAGTTCTATTCTTACTCCTTATGATTTCTGTTTTTTAATTCTTACATTTTATGTATAAGTGAATTTACGGTTAAGTTAGGTCCATTGTAAATTGGCTGTTAGTTCGAAATTGGAGTAATATGAATAAGCTCACCTCAACTTCTACAATTTAAATACTCCTAATGTTCAAGCAAATTTCCACACCACTATCCATTCAAGAAGCTTCCTTTCCAATTTCGAGCTAATTTGTGTAGTATAATTGATTAACTTCTCACTTTTCTATGATAATGGGGATTCTTACTGATTTGAATTCAATCTTTCTGCTGACCCATATTTCCTGAAATCATGTACAGAACTTTGATAGTATTTATTTTGAGATATTTTTCAAATTCACAATGCGCTTTCATAACATAACACCCCATGGTGGAAGAAAACCACCATGACATAACCTTAAAACCACGGAGCCACAGATTTATAGTTCAGTTCAGAATCATAGACTTTACAAGTGTATACATAGAATTAGCATATTGTGTGATGTTCGATTTCGAAGAGTTCTTTTTTTCTGTTCGTCAATCTGTCAACGTTTTTACGTTCATAGATAAATGAGGCACATCTGTTTTATTTATTTATGAAAATGAAAGTTTGAATGGGTTATGTCTGAATCTGATAATTCTTGGAGAAAATGAAATAAACAAAGAAAATTAATAATTACAAATTGAAGATTAATCTCAAAGCTGATATGAGTGATAGCTAGATGAATTCCCCATTATCGAAAATGAAACCAAGAGAAGAATATTCAACTTTTATCGCCCACGAAATTTGGAATAACTAACTTGTTTATTGTACTATAAATACAACTTTTTTCACCAACTGGAATGTAAAAAGTAAGTTGACGCTTGTTTTCATAACAGAGTTGCTTATTTCGAAGATTTGAATGGTATATCTTAGGCTTGGAAAAACTTCAGTGTTCAGGTTTCCAGGGGCGGCTAGCCTATTATGAAAATTTATAATGCCTATATCTTTTTATCTAGGCCGAATCGGAAAAAATGGTAGAGCACAAATGTCTTTCTTTCAGCTTCAGGCATCTTTTGTAAAAATATTCCGCAAGGTCAAAGACTCACCCTGTATAGGTACTTGGTGTGACGATATACAGGCTGAGGATTTAAATTGTACATTAATTTCAACCATATATTCCTCTGATCAAATAAAAATTATTCATTTACCATTTTTCTAGGTTCGGCTCTGGTAAAAAGTTATAAGCATTTAAATATTCGTCAATGTGCTAATACACTCCTGCACTTTGTTTGCAAGTTCAACACAGATATCAATTACGGCGATTTGTATTGAATAATCTAATCCAGTGCTTGAAATTCGAAGAAATATGATTGGGAAAACTCAGTTACTTACTTAATTCTTATGATATGGTACTTTTTGCGGTAGAAAAATATTTCACTACACTTTACCAATGAAACACTAATTCTCCACTTGAAATTCGTGCAATAACCAGTTGTTTCCATCATGACATTCTATACTATTTAAATCTTGCCCGTTCTTATATTGAAAATGCCATAACTATTCTAATTTTCACCAAATTCATAAATTATGAGAAATCACTCAACTAACCTGAAAATATCAATTGAACTCTAGAATTCCATGGAAAGTCTAGTTCATAGGTACGGACTATTTCTGTGGTCTAATGGTCGCAAAATAACATAGACCATGATGTTTTTCTTATATCATGGCACAGACCCAATAGTCTATGCAGAATAATAGATAAATATTTCTGTGTTTTCTTTGTTCCCGGTAAACGTGAGCGCACCTTAATTCACAGTCTTTACTAGCTCATGGCCGGATCCACGAAAATGAGGAAATTTCTGGAATTTTATCTGATTTTATAACATTCAACGTTGAATATGATTGAGAATTCTTATCATGACTTAAGGTAAACTATATCTGCATTATTCATGCTGATTTCTTATAGTTTTATGAATCGGGTAGTATATAACCTGAAAACTGTTTGAAGTTAGATTATATTGATTACTGCAGAATACGAGTCACAGTCATAGTGAACTTCACACCAAAATTCATCTCATTCGGAGAAACCATGTTAAAGCTACAAAGGAAAGACTGATTTTTTTTGGGAATTCCAATAGTACGTATCTTTTTACTGGGAAAAAAGGTTAATGAAAAAAGTGAATCTACGGTTAAAACTAATTTACAACTAAAAGACTGACCCTGTATTTATTTGTCATTCATATATTTTCATATTCTTCAGAATACGATATATTTACGAGTTGGAAGTTTCAAACATACAAAAAATTGAGAACCAATAACATATAAAATAAATATATTGCTACAACTAATGAATATATTGTATTAAAAAAAGATACATTTGCAAATTCACTTTTGTCCCAAACGGTGCCTAATAAATTTGATTCGTAGTCCGCAAATTACAGATGTTGGGGTGAAATGAGTGTGGAGAGATATCCATTCTCATCAGTTTTTTTGGAAGGCTACAAAATTAAAACCAATGCATATTGCAGTGTTCAGAATGAAATTTAGTTCAACCTTGAAAGATTTCGAAAATTTCGGTTGACATTTTTTTTTCACTGTAGACATTTAAAAAAGAAGTTGAGTTTGGATTTTGAAGAATTTTTCCACGGAAAATTTTGTGAAATCGAGTACATTGGAGTAATGCTATCCAATCTGTCAAAGGAAAACAAAAAGTTCCAACTTTATAGGTTTTCCGCCATTTCAAAATTTTTTTCAGAATAACACTCCACAATTGAATTTACAATCAAAAAATAGTAGGGTATGACCAAAAACCGATATTTCAAAGGTCACGCATAACTCACCACAGTTATCAGAATATTGCTCTAAGTTGACATTAAACACCCTGTATCTCGCTTATGCTTCGAAAAAGTGGTAAATGTTATAAGAAAAAACACTGCCAATTTTCCACAAGGGTTTATTATTTTCTTAGTTGAATAACCCAATATACCATTGATATCTTAAACAACTTAGAACCGAATGCGATGATTCATTTTCGATATTATTGGAACAAGGACCTCTCACGTCCAGGACGATTTTTTTAAAAAATATCTGACCTTATATTCTTGTTCTACGCCCTCGAATTAGTAAGTGTGCCAAATTTCACGGCGATAGGAGTCGGAAAATTATTTTTCGAAAATTGAGATTTTTTAAGGCTAACCCCTTAAAATTTTACCAAAAATCGAAAGTTCTTTGATCGACTTGAAATTTGAAACATATACTAATTCTAGGGCGTAGATAAAGAAAATCCAATCAGAATGTTAGTGGAGAGTCTGGATCGTTTTTTATGGCCAGAAGAAAATCGAAAAAATTGGACCTTTTTTAAAAAAATCATAATTTTTCAACTAGAGGACTTTCGTCTATAAAATAAGTGGCTACGTACTCACAAAGGACCCAGATATAACCGAAAAAATTCGATATTGTCCAGCCTTACGCGTTTGATCTGTACGACGGCCCAAAGTTGACCCAAATTTCGAAAATTTCTCACCAAATCCGGAATATTTTCCAAACCGAATCAGTTACGCAAAATCTAATTACAGATTCGTAATCTACGTGTTCTAATCCATAATATATGATGTGCATATTGTCATAGCTTCAAAAATAAAATTTCGCACGGAATCGCTAATGCTTACCCCCCACCCCTCTGCGCTTTGATGAAAAATTTTCCAAGTACCAAATAATTTTTTTTATTCGAAAATCGTCGACCTTGTTATCGTTTCCTATCAAATCGAGGTCGTAGATCACGAATATGTCATTAGAAATCGTCCAGTGACAACCGTTTAGAAATTATGGCGGAAATTGTGAAAAAATTACCAAATTTGGGTCAACTTTGAGACGTCGTGCCGACCAAAATAATGAAGCTGGGTGATGTCGAATTTTTTACGTGCAGTTCGATTATTTATCTATGCAATAAAACAGATCTCATCGTCCTACTTTCATCGAGTCGGTAATAATGATTTTTTGAAAAAAGGTCCAAAATTTTGGAACTTCAAGGACCTCTCACGTCCAGGACGATTTTTTGACAAAATATCTGACCTTATATTCTTGTTCTACGCCCTCGAATTAGTAAGTGTGCCAAATTTCACGGCGATAGGAGTCGGAAAATTATTTTTCGAAAATTGAGATTTTTTAAGGCTAACCCCTTAAAATTTTACCAAAAATCGAAAGTTCTTTGATCGACCTGAAATTTGAAACATATACTAATTCTAGGGCGTAGATAAAGAAAATCCAATCAGAATGTTAGTGGAGAGTCTGGATCGTTTTTTATGGCCAGAAGAAAATCGAAAAAATTGGACCTTTTTTAAAAAAATCATAATTTTTCAACTAGAGGACTTTCGTCTATAAAATAAGTGGCTACGTACTCACAAAGGACCCAGATATTACCAAAAAAATTCGATATTGTCCAGCCTCACGCGTTTGATCTGTACGACGGCCCAAAGTTGACCCAAATTTCGAAAATTTCTCACCAACTTCAGGAAAACACTTGTCGGAAATCATCCGGGTAAATTTTTTTAGGTTGAGTTATGCAACAGTAATCAACGTTCAGAGTTTCATGAAAATTCGATGGTAAGTGTTCGAGAATTTTTTTTTGCCCCCAACCCCCAATTAGAGTCCTTATGGTACACCGATCCTGCTGAAAAGCTTGGAGGATCAATCCCGAGTGACACACGATTTTTCTACGAAGTTTCAAGGATTTCCGTTGAGTACTTCCAGAGAAAAGCCCCGGAGAACAGACGGCGGACGGACGGATTTTTTTTTATTCGTTCATTCAAATCTATACATACTCACAAACGTAAACTTTTAAATTTTCAGGGGGGGATATTTTTTTTTTTGTTGGTCGATCACTAAAATCAAACAATAAACCAAAAATGACTTTCCCAATGTCATCTATACGGCTAATATAAGTTTGTCTGGTTTATACTGAAGCACACTGTATATCTGACTCCTTCATCAATTAATGCAAAATCCTCCCCAAATATCCTTCAATCGATCTTTGATTCACTCCCTTACGTCAGTGTTCTTCTAGAATTTTTCACCATAACGATTTTCACAGTGACGATCGAAATTTCACGCATATAAAGAGCCAACGCATTGACCAGGCAAAATCTATCGACCTCCCCCGACTACATGAATATTAAATTGCCCCCGAATTCAGGCAATTCCCGAAATTAAAATATTGTCGCCGGCTACCAGGGGTGGACTGATTAGTAAATCTGGCGATTTCTCGGCAATATCCGGCCATGTCCCCCCCTATGCCGATTTTTAACGTCTCGGTCCGTGCCCCTCAGATGGGGTTACTGTCGGTATCTGTCTGCCTTCTGCCGCGGGCTAGGGTCGCGTTTAAAATCGTATTTTCAATTTTGACGGCCCCGCCCATCGATAATATGCAAATTATTGATGGGACTTTATTGGGTTCGTTTTAGGGGAACGAATTTACGACCCCACGGCCTGGAGAGAACAACTTTACGAGTGGAATAATTCGGCAACTTTGTACTACTTATGTAGAAGAGCGATTCGCTTATTTTTCAGGTTTTTTCCAAGGTTTTCCCTCCCAATGTTTGAAAAAAAAAAACTATTGAAAATTAAAGAGAAAAAACCTAGAAAAACATTGACGTGAGGTAAAGAGTTTTTACGCGCTTGCTCAACACGAAATTTTGCACCTAGTTGCGTGTTGCTAATCTCTACCTAATCATGATATTTCAATCTGATTGCATTTGTGCTTCTTGAGATATTGCGGAAATAACGTTGAAATTCCAAATCACAACGAAATTTGGAAAATTTTTTTGCCTTATATCTCCGAAAGTAAATATCAGATCGAATTTAAGTTTGGAACATTGTTGTTTGTCGTTTGTGCCGAATTCATATTTCGGAGAAAAAAAAATTTCATAATAATTTTAAAAATTATCGAATAAAATTTCATTGGAATTTACTAACAACTGGATCCTCGCGAAATTTTGCTGTTTGTATTCCAAAAGTGTCGACGAAGTTTCAATCTGAACGAGTCAATACTTCATGAGATATCGAGGAATTGATCTCAAAATTTCAACTGAGCCTAACTCAGAAACTATCCAACCGATTCCACCCATTAACGAACTCAACCGAGATATTCGTTCCCCAAACCTAATCTGACAATTTCAAGTCGCTAAGTCTTCTCTTTCGAAAGTTAGAGCACATACGGCCGGACGGACAGAATTCAATTTGACACGAATTTTTTTTCAGAGAGTTCAGCCTAATCGTTTAAGACCATTTTCGGCTCGAAATGCGAAAATTACAGACATCGTGACGAAAAAACGATACAGAATGTCGAATTGAGGAAAAAAAACTATAGAATATTTCACTGCCAACGTTTCAACAACTTCTGTTGTTTTGAGAATATTTCCTCAATATTTCAAGAAAAAAGTGATGGAATCCGATTGGACCTTAGTTAGTAGTTGTATAATACTGTCGAAAGAGCACATGCAGAATTTCGTGAGGGTTTTTTTGTTGGGAAAATAGAAAAAATTGACTATGTTCGAGATTACCCCTTTTTCAGTTTTTCCCGAAGCAGCTTCCCTTCATGAATGGTTAATTTCATTATGAACAGAAACGAAGTAACAATCAATTAAAACTCAATTTATTTATAGTGAAAAAAAGTTTCAATTTGATCGCGTCGGTACTTATTGAGATAGTAGGTAATAAATATACTCGAAATTTCAAATAGCACTGAAAGTTGATTTATGTTTTCCCAATATCTCCGAAAATTAACATCGAATCAAATTGAAATAAGGAACACTGTTGTTATTCAATATATTCAACGAAATTCAATCAATAGTCCCCGCAAAAAACAACTTGTTCCGACTAAACTTCGAAAAATTTCCGAAAAACTATTTTCTTTGAATCTCCTCAAAAACTTTCTTTCCTCCGACACGTATGTATCATCTCAAGATAGTCAAATAGGTAGTTTTTTGTATTACTTCGCATTTTTCTCAGTGAAAAGTAATTTTCATTTCAAGAATTTGCCGAAGAATACATAATATTTTTCCAGAAATATATTGTCCAAAGACTTCACTGGTTCCAATATTAAAACACCTTCAACATCAAGAAATAGCTAGCTCCTCCGAGCAGCATTTGTCACAAGGTTCTTTCCTCGTGACAATTTTTATAGAAATATCAGATGTAACGATTGAAGAATAATTCTTCGCGCAAAACTTAACTGCCTGTAGCATAAAAGTTATGAGTGTCAGAACATAGGTTACTTAGAACTTTCCTTCTTGAAATCACCTATAAAGGAATTCACACCTTATTCTGAGGCAGCCTGTATATAAAATTATAAATGTTCATAATTTTTCTAGAAATAGATTCCCAATGAAATTTTCCATCAGTCTTCCTGTCGGTACTTCAAACCAAACTTCCAACGCAAAATTCAATTGGTATTCTTCGAGTTACATATTGAGAAAACAAAATTACAAACACCTACTGTCAATAGATAGATATAGAGTAGAAAGATATTTTCAATTTTCGCTTGTCTCGCATGAGTAACTGTCATGAAAAGCCTTCGCTACGACTGATTCGTCATAGGCGCCCATAGTGATGACGCTGTTCCCCAGAACAAGCGCGTAAAAATTAATAACAATGGACACCGAACAGTTCCCTGTGGAACACCAAAATTCCATCAATCACCTGTAATAACTGCACGATGTTTCTCTCGATAATTCCAATAGTGAAGATACCCAATCTATTCCTTGCTACAAATCTTCACTTCTATCGAGAATAAATCTAGCCATAATAGGTATTTTTCAGGTGAGATCTTGGTGAGGATCTATCGTAACTTCAGCGCGTTACCTGATCTCCAAAATTACCTCATACCCATTAGAATATTAACTTGTTTCTCGTGGAGTGAAGATGGTAGATAAGATGACGAATTATTATAATTTTCTTGGTGAATAAATGGACGGTGCCTGAAATTGGGCGTTACACAGGCACAACACCCATCTCGTTATTCAGTAATGGGCATCAAAGCAGATATTTTCAATTAAATTTTTAATCTCGGGGGAGTTTAATCGGGTTGTTCGTTTGATGAGTTTATACCTCGATAGAATTTCGGAAAAAGGTTTGGGGAGTTCGAGCATGATAGTAGAAGGATGGTTTCCCACACAAAATTTGGGACAAGTTAGGGATTTGGGAATATACAGTGCGAGTCAAAATTATGGAACAAATTCATTTTCTCAGAAGAAAAATATTTGGCAAGAAAATCCTGAAACAGGTCAATTTTTGTTTCACTTTTACCAAATTCATATGCATTTTTGAAGGATTTTGCACCCTGTGCTATCCCCATCAACCCTCTAAATTTTTTGAATAGGGAAAGTAGGTCATGTGGTACTTTTTTGGCAAGGTCTCTATATCTTCTTTACAGGAGTGCAGAAATTTGAAAGAAAAAAATTTTTTTTTGGAACATTAGTTAGTTCAAACAGGTTTTCTGTGCACTTTGTCATGGCTCATTTACTTTGAGACGATGGTACCTGATGAAATTTGTCACCGAATGAAAGTCGACCATTACAGTTTTGTTCATGCACAATTTTCAATCCTTTTTAACCCCCTTACGTGAAATTTTTTTTTCTCCATTAAAGGGTTCGTAGGGATTGAAAGTTGTGCATGAACAAAACTGTGATGGTAGACTTTCATTCGGTGACGAATTTTATCAGGTACCATCGTCTCAAAGTAAATGAGCCATGACAAAGTGCACATACTGAAAACCTCTTTGAACTAAGTAATTTTTCAAAAAAAAATTTTTTTTGCTCGAAAATTTCTGCACGCCTGTAAAGAAGATACAAAGACCTGGCCAAAAAAGTACCACATGACCAACTTTCCCTATTCAAAAAATTTAGAGGGTTGATGGGGATGGCCCAGGGTGCAACAAAAATCCTTCAAAAATTAGACACGTTGAAATGTGTCAGAATGTCATGGCCAACCGGGATAGTTTATAAAAGCGAATGGAGTATATGTAATTTCAACTCACCAGCAAAGTATTCAATCAACTCCAACACAACCAACTCAGGAAGAGCAGGGTTACCAGGGTATTCCGTAGATGTTCTAGCCAGCTGCCTATAAAATGTGTTATTGAAACTGAAGTGACCATTTCTGATGTTCTGTGAAGTAATTACCTAGAAAAATTCATTTATTCATTCAAAAATCGACGTGAACACTGCTGAATTGATATTTTTTTTTGTTCTTTAACCCAGAAATATAAAAGGTGATCCCCGTAATAATTCTTCGTACCAAATGGGTAGAGCTTCATTTGGAGATTATTATAAGGGTTTTTTCCTGAATTTTGGTTATCACTGCAAATTCAAATTTGAACATTATTTTTATGGGTTTGATTAATCATTTTCCCAAATTACCTTCAGAAAGTGTTCAAAATCAGATTTCAAAATTGGGGTTTGGGATTTGCCAGGCATGCACGAAGTGACAACAGTGTTTAGCAGAATAGCTTTTCGTGCTATAGAATAATGAAATATTCATTCCTATTCTGTGTTACACACGTGTTCTTTGTTAATACAACCAAACAATTTCCGTTTGCGATTTGTCAGTAATATGACAGTATGACAGTATGTGCTCTTCTTTTTCTATTCCTTGGTCGTTGTCTTCTGCTATCTCTGTTTTCCTAAGCGAAGTTACACATTTGACGACCTTTTCCTTCAGAGAAAGCTGAATTCGACGTTGCCATATCGTGCACTCAAGACAAATCCTTTTAAATGCAAATCCCCATTTTTATTTTTCAGTTTTAGGTGATCAAACATTTTTTTAAAAGTATAATATTGAAATTGTATGTTTGAAATGTGATGTTCTAAAGGTTTTTCATGAAAATTACTGCATTTTCGTTTAAAGGAAAAACCCCCAATGAGAGGAAGTTGAAGACTTCATCAATACTTCGTTCAAATAACATGTTCTTTCCAGTCTTGTTATAACACGGCCAATCACCTCTAATCACCTAATTACCACCAACATCCCACAACCGGAAACAGCAGAATCGCACCACCTTAAGCCGCAAGTCCCTCGCCTCCTAAATCATACCACAACAACGGTCACAGATGCATCGACAATCGGCAAATTTTTCGACATATGTCGTTCGGTTTGCCACCGCGAGCGCGTGCCAGTCGCTGCAGAAAATAACTAAATTAGTTCCAGTTTTTATGCCGTCAGTTTCTCCCCCTGGGGGGCGAGATTAATTGTAGAAGGTGGGGCAGTCACCTCGTCAGAGGCTAGCGGACGTATGCAAATTTTATAGCGTTTAATTTGCTGCCCGGAAATTATGAGAGACGTTGATAGATGTTCGGGGTATTGAAAAGAATCTGTTACGAGGCGACCGTGGTGGAAAGAATTGGGCTATTGGTTTTTGGCGGAATTTTAATTTCGGGAGAGTTCGTCGTTTTAACCAGGTGGTCAGTTATGTTGAGTCCTTGGATTCTATGACTCTCTTTATCGTGAGTATGTAATCACGCTATTATTTTGCAGAATTCCTGGTATTTTAGAACGGCCGATCAAAATAACTTCCGAAGAAATACCCTAAGAAATTTTATATTCGTATACTTGGCTTGGACCTTGATAACGAGAGGAGAATTCGGGAACGCAGCTATTTACATTCAAAACTTTCCGCAAATTGCTGGGAAATTTTGACATTCCAGACAAAATTTCTCAAAAAAATGTCAAGATTTCCTAACTTTTAGGAAATATTCATTTTCATCATTTTCTTATATATTTCTTATATTTTGGAGGGCTCGACTTCAACATTGAATTATTGGCCCACAATGTTGAAGATGCAGTCTTTAAAGAAAGCTCTACATTTTCCGAGAAAGAACTCGTGTTTTTGCGCGCATGTTTTAGGGGAACAGTGTGCTATCGTTTTTTCCAAATGTCTGTAATTTTCGAAATTTGAGCCGAAAACGACTAGGTCGAACTCACTGATGACGAATCCGGTGTCAAAATTTATTCTGTCCGGCCGGCCGGCTATGGCACGATAACTGTTGAACGAAATACCGCGGTTAAGTTCGTTAATGGGCTACATCGGCCGAATGGTTTCGGAGTTATAGCTATTCGAAATTTTGAGGTTACTTCCTTCATATTTCAGAAACTATCGGAGCGATTAGATTGAAACTTGGTAGCTAGTTGGAGTATAACAACGTGCAACTTTGAGCAGAATATCGTTGAAATCGTACGGTCACTAAATTGAAAAAAAAAAAAATTTCAAAATTTTTTTCGAAAAATATGTTTTTTCTGGAACAATTGATCATATTCGAGAACAATTTCTGTTATACCTGGAACTTCATATTTCACAGAAGTGTACCAAATTTCAATTCGATACGGCTATAAGTTTTGGAGATTTTGGGAAAAAATATGTAGATTTCCGTGATTTTCTTCTCGATACCGTTGTTTTTACGGTATAACTCAATAAATATTGATTCAATCGTAATGAAACTTTGCAGCTAGTTCAGAGATGCTGAAGGACAACATTGTGCAAAATTTCGTGATGATCGTGTCCTAAGAACAATCAAAATAAAAATTTGAATTTTGTTTTTCAAATTTCCAATATTCTGTGACCTTCTTAACATATTATCCTCATTTAATTCTGTATGAACCTCCAAACTGTCATTTTTCGATGAACTACAGGATTTAAATTCGATCTAATCTGTATTTTCAGAAATATTGGGAAAATAAGATTTTGAATGGGTATATCTACGGAATCGTTTAGTGGATTTTTCCCATTCACGAATTAGGCATTCGTAATTAAGCTCCAAACCTTCCCTACAAATATCAAGTTTCTAAGTTGTTATGTTGACGGTCGGCCCTAAGGTACTTTTTCCCAATAAAAAAATGCAGGGATTAATTTAAAAACCAAAACTCAAATGAAAAATGCCAGCTTGAAAATCCATGAGGAATTTCGTGAGGATAATATGATTAGATGATCACAAAATATATGAAATATCATCACAAGATTCCGTACAAAGTTGTGCATGAGCATTAAACATCTAGTGACCAAGTTCCATCATGTGCGGATCTTGATTTTTTGAGTTATTTCGAAAATAAGAGTTATACCGAGAAAAAACCACTAAATTTGAGATATTTATTCCCCAATATCTCCGGAAATTAAAATCTGATCAAGCTGAAATTTATACAATTTTTTAAAATATCGCTTTCGAGGTCTGAGTGATATATCATCAAAACGTGATGTGCAGTTTCCGAAGAAAAATTCCCAACAAAAATCTGTGAAAATTTCGAGAATTGACACTTTGAATTCAATGGGCCAATAACATACGCCTGGGGTACACCATTCCCTTCGAAAGTGTTGAATTAAATTGCATCATTAGATCGCTATTTAAGTACTCTTTCAACGTATGGACTAACGCTTTCAGGTAAAGCTAAAACCGCATATTCTTCTAATGTCCGTGATATCCATTACCTACTATTGGCACTTGCCTCACACCACGAACAATGTAAATTCTGACGGTCCAACAATGGGCTGTAAATCGTCCTCAAGACAAATATTTCTACGGGGAACTGCCAATAAATAACCCAACCGCCCGAGGCTCAGTTTCGATAAATTGAAATGAGCATATAACAATTTGTTATTCTAAATGCTCGGACAACTAATCCAACGCGAGAGAAGTTTATTGGTTTATTCTGCCGTCTGTTGGTCTTCTAACGCGATAATTTATCTTTTGATTGTTCGGGTTTGATGCCGTTAGATCGAGAGTGGTTCCAAGAATGGTCTGGCGATCTTGCATGACCTATGACTTGATCCTCCCACAGATCAAGTGTTTTGGTGAGTGTCTCTTGGTGTTAAACTAGTTTCGAGCTGGTGAAGAATGAGGAACTATAGAGGGAGAACGTATCTTGGACAATCCATACTAGTCCATACAAGGTACTAGAGAAGTTATGACCAATTTTGGAAGAACGAACTATCTCACCTGAATTTAGTGGTGCAGGAGTGAAGACTTCATTTGGTCTGAATTGGATTTTATATTCCAAGAACGTTCGATACGAGTAACTCTATTTTGAAGGCAGAGGAGGAATGAACAACATATGGACTTCATTGGATGTTATCTTATCTGCCAAAGGCAATAGGAATATAGGTTCTGGTATGCTCGATGATGTTTTGGCAAACAGTACTAACATCCTAAACCCACAACTGTTCACCACGACTTCCATATAGTCAAAAACAGTGTAGGAGATTGGACTCGACAGGCCAATGCCCAACTGAGAAGTCAGTCTGAGCTGAAGATACAAAAACCTGAATTCTTGGTTTCAATACTGCAGATAGGTATGTCGAAAAACCCTGGCTGACAACTTCAATGTTGATAACTTCACTGAGTAGTTCTATTCCTGGACATTTTGATATGAATTATTCCAGTGGAAAAAGAGCTGAATTGGTATTTCCACCTCGTGAAGAGCTCATTCTGTTGATTTGGTTCGAGGATTCCCTCACACTAAGAAGGATTCAGATATGGTAGACATGAAAGCTGATTGAGGGTGTATCCACTGCAGAATATCATCAGCAACAGAAAAAACAAGTTGAGATCATAAGCGGTCAAGCACCTTGGAGGAAAGGTAAGCCCATTAGAAGGAGTTACGTGCTCTATTTCATAGCAATGGACAAATCATGGATCTATTCGAACAATCCCGAATATAAACAACTGAAACGTCTCTTGGTGCTCATCCTCAGAGCAGCAGACAAATCCTTCTATGAATTGATTGGGGTCAGTTCGAAGGATTTTGATGAGTTAGTTCAGAGCCTATGGATGTTATTTTCTTTTTGATATTGTGAAGAATAGCCAACTATACATTAAGGTCAACTTGTGAACTTTATATACGGTTTTAAGAAGTCAGAACCCCTCAATTCAGAGGGCACCAAAGGCCTTCTCCTGACCTCATCCGGCCTGACTACTCACTACAATATAAAAACCTTCATTCCTCTATTAAGAGAAGACCGGAATTATCGACATAATGGAGACGCTAAGATGTCTTTGTTCTCATTTTCACCCTCTGAATAAAGAACATAAGGAAGGAGCATAATGCCTCACAAAGTGGGTCCCGGATGGATGTTGCATATGGCCGACTTTCCTTTCACTTTGAAGAGAGAACAACGTTGCTCCGAGACTTCTTTGTCTGAAGATACTATGTCCCACTGATATACGAAGTAGAAAAGCTATATGCTCCTTCCTGTGGTTCTTTATTCAAAGTTTTCACCTCGCTAAAATCTCGATTTGGTCGAGGATTAGTCGATAATATGAATGGGTCAGTAATGATATACAGGAAGGCTAAAGAAGCGTGGCCGACTGCAAAAAATCCATCGCATATGGTATAGATATGTAGCTATCAGAAAGGAGAAAGGTATACATAAATACACTTCAACCAAATGGTTCTTTCTCATCAGTTCATCTGATCATATGGTTCGAGCTCAAAATTCCTCTGATACATTGAATCAACTTGTACGAGAAAGAGATTTGATCTGGAGTTTAGGGACCACAATCATTTCTTACGTAAATAACAAAATATCACCTTACCTTTCTTGAAGAAGAATGCTCGTATATGCTGATGGTTTCCTGGACTGCCAGTTCTGTTCTGGTGCACCCACACACTCGTGGAAAAGAGTCACTACCAACACTGGCTTGGTAACTTCAATCTGAGTCAAGAGTTATGGGGTGCAGATGTATTTCTGGATGTTTGAAAGATCGGTTATCGACCATGGTTAAGTTTATACTGATCAACTCATCCTTGCATCTTTTACCTTTTTCGTTTCATTGGGCATACGTTTTCTGGTATAGAGAAGGAATAAGGAGAGGCTTCATCATTGAAGGTTGCGCGAAATAATAATTTGAATTCACATTCTTATCTTATTCGAAAGAACTTCTTTATAGCAATGGTCAAGACATGAATCTTCTGACTCTAAACAACACCCACCAGATGTTACCTGGTACAAATCCTTTCCATAGAATTCCCAGCCAATGAATCCATAGGAATGTCGATGCTATCACACTGTCATGAAAAAAACCTGGCTGTTTTCCATCCGATGAACCATTAACCATGATCAGCAGGCATGTGGCAGTCGGCCAAATCTATTGTAATGCACTCGCGCACTTGTAAAATAGAGTCAAAACCAACATTGATTTGGTAATTTAAATTTGAACCAATTGTTATGGGGTGCAGATGTATTTCTGGTAGTGTGAGAGATTGATTATCAATCATGGTTGAGTTGATACTGATCCAGTCATCTCTGCATAGTATCCTGTTCCCTTTTTGGGTTCATTGGGCATACGATTTTTGTTACAGAGGAGGAATAAGGAGAAGGTTCGTCATTGAAGGATGCGCGAACGAATGATTTGAATTCACATTCTTATCTTATTGGAATGAACCTCGGCAACTATTTTTTTAGCAATGGACAAGACATGGATCTTCTGACCCTAAACAACACCCAACAGATGTTATCTGGTGCAAATAGAATTTCCAGTCAAGAAATCCAAAAGAATGTCGGTGCTATCACACTGTCATGAAAAAAATCTGTCTGTTTTTCATCCGATGAACCATTAACCATGATCAGCAGGCATGTGGCAGTCTGCCAATTCTGTTGTAATGCACTCGCACACTTGTGAAGTAGAGCCAATTCCAACATTGGTTAGGTAATTTCAATTTGAGCCAATAGTTATGGGGTGCAAATGTATTTCTGGATGTGTGAGAGATCGATTATCGATCATGGTTGAGTTTATACTGATCCAGTCATCTCTGCATAGTATCATGTTCCCTTTTTGGGTTCATTGGGCATACGGTTTTGTTACAGAGGAGGAATAAGGAGAAGGTTCGTCATTGAAGGCTGCGCGAACGAATGATTTGAATTCACATTCTTATCTTATTGGAATGAGCCTCGGCGACTATTTTTTTTAGGAATGGACAAGACATGGATCTTCTGACTCAAAACAACAACCACCAGATGTTATCTGGTGCAAATAGAATTTCCAGCCAAGAAATCCAAAAGAATGTCGATGCTATCACACTGTCATGAAAAAAACCTGTCTGTTTTCCATCCGATGAACCGCATCAACCATGATCAACTGGTAATTTCAATTTGAGCCAATAGTTATGGGGTGCACATGTATTTCTGAATGTGTGAGAGATCGATTATTGATCATGGTTGAGTTGATACTGATCCACTCATCTCTGCATCGTATCGTGTTCCCTTTTTGGGTTCATTGGGCATACGATTTCTGTTACAGAGGAGGAATAAGGAGAAGTTTCGTCATTGAAGGCTGCGCGAACGAATGATTTGAACTCACATTCTTATCTTATTGGAATGAACCTCGGCAACTATTTTTTTAGCAATGGACAAGACATGGATCTTCTGACTCAAAACAACACCCACCAGATATTGCCTGGTGCAAATAGAATTTCCAGCCAAAAATCCAAAAGAATTTCGACGCTTCTACACTGTCATGGAAAAAAACCTGGTTGTTTTCCATCCGATGAACCATTAACCATGATCAACCTGTTGTAATGCACTCACACACTTGTTATGGGGTGCAGATGTATTTCTGGATTTGTGCGAGATCGATTATCGATCATGGTTGAGTTTATACTGATCCAGTTATCCCTGCATTGTATCCTTTTGCTCTTTGGGATCATCGGGCATAAGTTTTCTGTTATTTGGAAGAAATATGGAGAAATTTCGTCATTGTAGGTCAGGCGAAATAACAATTTTAATTCACAGTCTTATGGTATTTGGAGAATCCTCGATGTCTGTATCATAGCATGGATCTTTCGACTTTGAACAACACCCACCAGATGTTACTTGGTGCAAATCCGTCTGATCCACTTTCCCATCAAATTTCCAACCACAAATCCCAAAGAATGTCGATGCCATCACATTGTCATGAAAAAAAAAACCTGGCGGTTTCCCAGGCCCATTCGATGAACCATTACCGTCATCAGCTGGCATGTGGCAGTCTGCCCTTTATCTAGCATCTATAACCGGGACTATCCGCCTCGGCAGTCGACCCGGAGGGGTACGGGGGGGTGTAATTATGCCCCATCTCGGTCAATATTAGCGGCGCCTGTTGTATACCGGCCCGCATTATGGTCATTATACATCGGAGTCATCATCATCATTACGTTGACTGATCAGACTTGGTCTCTTCGACTGGTAGACGTCGACGGTGCACTTTGAAGGGTCCTCCACAAGTGGGTTATCGGTCTGAAGACGAAATTGCCTTGGTAATCGTTTTTTATCGCGCTTTTCTCGTCAATGGGACCTGGGTTCAGCTAATTGTGGCTGGTTGTGTGTGTTTTTATCGCGGTTTGGATCAATTGGGACGCTCACAATTGGTGCAAACAGAAAAACTGGGTTGGTTTTTAATAATGCAAGAAGGGTTGAAGTCTCTTTATTGTGCATAATCGAACAGGTTGTCGTTTATTAACTTTTTGATTCGATAACTGCTTTATAGTTTGATTTTGTGTTTTGGCGCGCATGCTCTATGAGGAACAGAGTGCTATCGTTTTGTCTAAACTTCTGTAATTTTTGAGTGCTGAGCCGAAAATGGTCTCAAACGACTAGGTTGGACTCGCTGATGACGAATCCGGTATCAAAATCGATTCTGTTCGGCCCACCGGTCGGCCGGCCGTCCCTACGTACAATTACAGGCGTAGGGAGGAATCTATTAACTTGAAAATTTTAGGGTTGGTTGCATTTCAAAATGCGAAGGTTGGGTTCGTTAATGGGCAAAATCAGTGGAACTATTTCGGAGTTATAGCCATTTGAAGTTTTTAGGTTATTTCCATGATATTTCGGGAACTATATGAAAACGATTGATTTGAAACTTGGCAGTTAGTTGAAGCATGAGGACTAGGAGCTTTTTTCGAATTATTTTGAGATCGTGCTGTCGGTAAATTTTGAAAATTTTTGTTTTCAAAATTTCTTTTCGAAAGAATGTTTGTGAAAAATTCCGGTCGTATATTCTTCTTTTTATTTCACAGCAGAGTACCAAATTTCAGTTTGATACGATGATAATTTCGGAAGATATTGTGAAAAAATATTTCAAATTTCGTGTTTTTTCCTTGATATCGTCTTAATAATTTTTGGAATTACTCAAAAAAACTATTTCAGTCATGATGAAGTTTGGCAGCTAGATTTAAAATTCGAATGGACAACTTTGTGCAGAATTTCGTGAGGGTCATGTCATTAGAACAATTTGAAAAAAAAATCTCAAATTTTTTTTTCGAATATTTAATATTCTGTGATCTGATCATATAATATCCTCATGAAATTCTGTATGAACCTTCCAACTGTCATTTTTCGATAAAGTAATAGATTTCAGTTCGATCTAATTGGTATTTTTGGAAATAGTTCTATTTCGGATATTGGGAGTTGAAAGTCCAGAAAACTCGAGAAGGGAGACAGCTAACGACTTGAAATAAAATGAGGCGGCCAAATCCGCCAAATGGTTTCGGGGCTTATCGAAATTTTCGTTAATTTTTTAAATTTAACATGCAATAACAGTGCTATCCCACAGACCGTTATTTCACAACAAATCAGTGCCCGATTTCAATCGAGATTCTATATCTCTTAAGAAAGTTATTGTGTTTACATACAGCTTTCGGTATTCGAGTAGGTATATTTTTCAGGATGATATTATTTTTGAAAGTTTGAAACTAACGAATTTCATTATGTATGATTATAGATCCAACAACAATTGTGGAATAAAATTTAAATTGAAACACCGAAATCAAATATACCGATTAGGAGAGAACTACATTCCATTCTCATAAGTCGAATCACCATCAAATATCCAAAGCCAAATAAACCATAATTACGCTTTCAATGAACAACATACCTAAGCGAACTCGATATCTTTAATGTTAACATTTAAATCCATGTTATTATAATTGAGGAGATAAACATGCTACTGAAAATAACACCTTTCTGACAGGTTCTAACCAAATCATTAGCTCAATTCCATCCTTCAATGGACGATGCATAATACCCGCTTTCACGATAAAGAGCCATCTATACGGAACGAACGAAATGATAGGCATAATGAAGCATTATCGTCTACATCGAGAGGTGAGTTCGGAACGCATCGTTTACCCCTCAGAGCGCATGTGCCGGTTGATTAGGAACGGATAGCGGTAGGCGCGGCTTCGTATCAATGGCAACACGTCCTATTGGTTAGGATGTGAAGCCACGCCTTCGACGTTGAACGGTCAGTAGGGGAACCTGTGATTTTCTGGATAGCCTATCCCCTACCTAAAATTCCAGTGAACGCGGATAGCGGCTTCTGTGACCAGTTCTATAGGTTTGCGCGGTAGTATAGTTGTTACAGGTGCGTTCCGCGAGTCTATTGTTTCTGGTTCTCGATATCTGTTACGGTTTATGTTCTGATCGACGGTATCTTTGAAGTGCGAATTGACGGGGCATCATGTTGACGGATATGACGCCTACTGCTGGGCAACTGTATGGAGCTCAGATACCTGCCATGACGATGAATGTCAAAGCTGCGGTAAGAGTCGAAGCCTTTCTGTTTTAGTTTTTATACATTTGAAATTCACTATTTATTGAACAAAGCGTTTTTTGATAAGGAGAGTGTTTTTCCACGAAATAACTGTAAATATGGGAATGGTTCCCAACAATTCTGCATATGCATTTCCTCAGTTTCAACATGATTGAATCTTCATTATTTTTTTTCGAAAAAATTTTTTATTTTCAATGAACATATTGCGAATTGTAAGTTTTCAATGCCTATTTTTAAAATCAGTAGACATACTTACAAAACCATACCTAGAAGGTTTGTTTGAAAAGTATTCCTGTTCAGATTCAATTATGCCTGTCTGGTCGTAAACACAATGACTTCTGGAAGAGAGACCTAGCAACTTAAAATTGTCTGGGTAGTTTTGAAGTACCTACTTATAAAAAGGGATCTTATATGAGAAAATGAACGGAATATGTTTGCATAAATAAATATATTTTTGTATAATCCGAGAAATACTGATCCGATAAAATTGAAACTATTACCTTTGTTGGTTAGAAAATTTCAAACGAAACGCAAAAATGCAAAATTACGCGATGATCCTGTAATCAGAGAATTGAAGGCATATTTCATCTGCAAACCAAGCAGCGAGATGCAGAGTCAGTATGTGAATGTGTGACTTCTCTGTGATTCCGCTGACTTTATTTGGTGACATCATTTGATATAAATTAATTCTTCGTCAAATTTAATTATGCCTGCTCGGTTGTAAACAAAATATCTATATCATGAAAGGATAGACCTATATATAGCGAATTGAAATTGTCAGGGTAGTTTTTGGCAATTGATGGACTTACGTACAAAAAAGTCACAATATATTTGTCGTTTTCGGAAATATAGCCACCTGGATAAATAAGTAGAATTGAAACTTTATGGTTTGTTCAAAAACATCTGATGAGTCTCTTGCTCATGCAAAATTTCGTCAGGATCCTATATTTACAAAACTTAGGACATTTTTTAGCTGCGAAGCAAGCAGCGGAGACAGAGTGGGTATCTGAATGGGTGACCGCTCTGTAATTCCTCGAACTCCATTAGTGAATTTGATCATGTTTACTGACAAGTTATGCGTTTCTTACCCGAATTTGCCGTATTGAATTTTTTTCAAAACATACAGAATACAGGAAAATTAGTTGGAAATTATTGGTCTTAAAGAAAAAATGGTATTCCATTACATTGCATCAGTGTTTGCACGCTTTTCTGTACAATTTATGAAATTGTATTAGTTTTGGCCAAATTTAATTATGTCCGTCTGGTTGTGAACGAAATAACTTCTGATAGGATAGACCTAGACACTTGAAATTTGAAGGCCTGAATGTGCAGATACCATATCCCGGTTGGCCATGATTTAGGTCTATCGTATTTTTTTACTCAAAACTGACGCAGGTTGGCACTCATGAAATGTCGGCAATGTCAAAATAATTCGACGAGACGTTGCCAAATGCCAATGCCAATTTCTACTCTCAATCTCAACATAATCATGACGCTTGGGAACTAAAATGCCGAAGTTATTTTGAAGAAGCAGAGACAAAGTATCAGGAAGTGCAAGGTAGAATTGAAATCTGCTTTTTCTTATAGTAACCCTGATAATTTGGAATCAATAATTTATCACAAGCTATCCAACATTTTCGACGTTTGTATGAGTGAAAACCCAGTGATGTTCTCGTATATTCCCAAGAACTTTGTGAATTGAGTTAGTTCATTCAAGGTTTTGTAGTACTACTACATTTTCATACTGGAGTATTTCAAGTTGTGCAACAAGGTTTTCAAATGCCTTCTGAAGGCTTATTTCTAGAGAATTTCGAAAAGTAGGGAACTCAATAGGTTCGTCTGTTCGTTTAGAAGTTTTACTGCTACTTTATTTTTTTTCGAATGAACTATCACAAAGTAACGGACTACTCTATCCCTTTTTTTTCTCACTAAAATTTCAGCACTCGATTCTTCATTTCCGTACAAGAAAATATCATAACTGAATCTTCCAATCATGTTTATATACGTGAAATATTTCCAGTGTTAACAGAGAAAAAAGTTTCTTCGACATTCGCCAGGTCTTTGGAATTATTGAATTCACATAATATTTTCTCAAATTCAGTATTTTCCCAAAGTAAATTCACATTTTGAAAAATACGTAATTACTACGACCTCTATGTAGAGAAGAGAACGTTGCGTAGTTATCTGACAGGAAAATGACTATAACCTAACATTTTCAAACTATACACGGTGAAATGTGTCAAAATGTCATGGCCAACCGGGATAGTTTAAAAAAGTGAATCTCCCCATTCATCCTCTCAAAAAAAAAAAAACTAGGTGCTCGATCACATGCAGACCAAATCCCTCGAACAAATATCCAACAGTTGGTGTTGAAGAGATTAAAAGGCCATTAGGATTAATTTCTGCTCAGCCTACGTCCTGCTGGGCAAATCCATCAGTAGCTGCATGAAGAACTGCATGTGGTAGAGGTTCTTTGCTCACTTCAACACCGATCACGCTGTGAAGACGCTAGCGACGGAAAGTGATCGGTTATGATCTATTGTTGCCCTAAATATTCCTTGCATGGGTTGCCTTCCGACCGGTATGGTTCCTTTCATGGTATGTTTGCCTTGCCTGGTTTGAAAATTGGGTTGACAAGCTGTGAAGAAGTGTGTTGGGGTTATTTCAGGTTATTGTTTCTTCTTTAAATTATTCCTTGAACCTATATTTTTGCCTTCTTATCATATTCAGGTCGATTCAAGTCATTTTGGCTATCTTTCTAATTAATAGCAATATGGCTATAACGTATACTCCATTCACTTTTATAAACTATCACGGTTGACCATGATTTAGGTCTCTCAAGTTTTTTCACTTAAAACTGACCCAGGTTGGCACTCGTGAAATATCGGAAATGTCAAAATAATTTCCAGAGACGTTGCCGAATGCCAATGACAATTTCTACTCTCAATCTCAACATTATCATCAAGCTCGGAAACAAAGAATGAAGAAGTTAGTTTTGAAGAAGCAGAGACAAAGTATCAGGAAGTGCTATGTAGAATTGAAATCTGCTTTTTCTGATAGTAACCCTGATAATTTGGAATCAATAATTCATCTCAAACTATCCAACATTTCCATACTGGACTATTTCGAAAAGTAGGGAATTCCATAGGTTTTTCTGTTCGTTAAGAAGTTTTACTGCATAGTATTATTCGAGTACTTTTATTTTTTTTTCGATTGAACTATCACAAAGAAACGGACTACTCTAACCATTATTTTTCAGTAAAATTTCAACACTCGATTCCTGGTTTTCGTACAAGAAAATAGCATAACTGCGATTCTTCCAACCATGTTTATATATGTGAAATATTTCCAGTCTTAACAGCGAAAAAGTTTCTTCAACATTCGCCAGGTCTTTGTAATTATTGAATACACATAATATTTTCTCAAATTCATAATTTTCCCAAAGTGAATTAACATTTTGAAAAAAACGTAATTACTACGACCTCTATGTAGAGAGGACAACGTTGATTAGTTATCTGACAGGAAAATGACTATAACCTAACATTTTCATAATATACACGGTGAAATGTGTTAGAATGTCATGGCCAACCGGGATAGTTATAAAAGTGAGTATATTCTGTTCCGAGTGTTATGGCAATGTTTCTTATGAATTTTGTCATATAGCAATATGCTGTCATGGACTTCCATAGTCGGTGATTTTAGAGCTGAAAACACTGTATTTTTGAAAATTTTGGGGTGACGGAATTTCGAATGCGTTCGTCTACTAACCGTTAGTTAGATTGTTAGTCTCCTAGTAATTCCTTTGCAGAGTGAGTAACTTGGTTCCCTATCACGAAGGTAGTATTCAAATCTGTCTATTCCGTAGATATGATTCTCACGAATTCTACATGGACATTCACACTGTCGTTTTTCGAGATTTATATTCAGGATTCCGATCTTCAGCATCAAATCTGCTCTACCATAATAGGAGTCTCTAAGATGTTTCTCAACAAAACTTCCGAATAATAATGATATAAATGTGCCTGTTCTATATTCACCGAAATCTATAAAATTCCTTATTCTGAATACGACGAAGCAATGAAAGCTTCAGGAGAACCTATCGAAGAATCTTCCCGAAATCCAAAAATTTTCGTGTTCACCGTTGTTGTATAGGTACAAATTGTTCCTGACAATGGTACAAAGAACCGCCTGTCAGTTAACACTGTAGGCCAGTTGTGCGCCACTGTTAAAAGCAACGCTGTTATTTTGGACGTTGTCAATCCCCTATCACAAATATGATTGAAAGCCGCAAGAGTTAGGGTGAACATTGACCTGGATTCGATAAAAATATTCCATAACAAAATCCACGCTGTGCAGATGTTGTTAGTGTATTTTGTAGATATACGTTCTGTATGCCCATAGGTATAGAAATTAAATACCTACCTAGTACGATCTTCGTTTGAGAAATTTTTTGTATCGAATCCCAGACTAGAATGGGGGTTTTTCCTGAATTTGGGTTATTACTGGAAATGCAAATTTGAACATAATTATTATGGGTTTGATTCATCATTTTCCCAAATTACCTTGAGAAAGTATTCCAAATCAGATTTCAAAATTGGGGTTTGGGATTTGCCAGGCATGCACGAAGTGACAACGGTGTTCAGTAGAATAGCTTTTTCTGCTATAGAATAACGAAATATTTATTCCTATTCTGTGGTACACACGTGTTCTTGGTCAATATAACCAAACAATTTCCGTTTGCGATTTGTCAGTAATATGACAGTCTGTGCTCTTGTTTTTCTATTCCTTGGTCGTTGTCTTCTACTCTAACCAGATCGAAGTATAGCTATCTCTATTCCTGAGCAAAGTAACACATTTGACATCCTTTTCTTTCCGAGAAAGCTGAATTCGACGTTGCCATATCGTACACTCAAGACAAATCCCTTTAAATGCAAATCCCCATTTTTATTTTTCAGTTTTAGGTGATCAAACATTTTTTCAAAAATATAATATTAAAATTATATGTTTGAATTGTGATGTTCTGAAGGTTTTTCAAGAAAATTACTGCATTTTCGTTTAAAGGAAAAACCCCCATTCTCATTGAATTCTAGCGCTCCTGGAATGCCTAGTCGAATGAATGAAGATAAGAATTTGACTTGTACTTTTTTCGACGTCAAACTTTTCGACAATCATGGTAAACTATTCGATATGTTCTCATGAATACGTTGGGGAAAAATAGTGAATTAGGAATACCTATACTATATATATAACTGTTTATAATGGATATCTACTAGTACTGCTATATAGTAAATTTTCGTAAGTAATATCATAAAGGCATCTAATTTTTCCGAAAAAAATCGAAAAAACACGTTGCTAAGTAATATTTTAACAAGAAGCATGAGTGCTGGTGGCAACAAAAATCCGAGTCGTCGACGAGGATTTTTGCACCTGCACGAATGCTCTTTGTTGAAAAATTTAACTTTGCAATGTGTTTTTTCGATTTCTTTCACAGGAAAAATTAGATGCCCGAATGGTTTTTTACAAGACTGTTTCATGAGTAACAGATTATTCTGCATGCATTATGTATAGGTGTTAATTTGAAAACTGAAAAACAGGTACCTAATTTATTTCATCAAAAATACTACAATCTCAATTATTTATGGTACAATTATAACATAAATTGCAATTTTGGTACACGGTATAAGAGTATTGTAATTTTTGGTGACAACAACTGTCGAGTTTTGCAGCGAGTAAACCCGAATAAACTGCTGTTAGCTTTTGCCACACAGTTTTTCCACCTAGAAACCATTTGTAATCCAAATAGCGCGTTTCTGATCGGTGGAAATTACGACGAGGGAAATAGTCGAGTGAAATGATTCCATGAAAAATTTATCGAGAATATTATGCAAAATATTCTTCAGAGATCCATTTAGGAAAAAAAATGGATATCTGGGTACGAGGAACCGTTGAGCGGACTTAAGCCCAGTCACAAACTAATTCTCAGTGGCACAAAATCAGGCCTTTTCTGTTTGCAGATAGTAATATTGCCAGGAAAAAGATATTGCTACCATAACAAGATGAGAGATATTGATATTCTGATAATCGATTCTGATGAGCAATATGATCCGTCACTTAACAAGAATGTTGCTATCAATATTGATATCTCAGCAAATAGCAAAATTGACAGGAAAAAGATATTGGTACCAAAACAAGATGAGAGATATTGATATTCTGATAATCGATTCTGATGAGCAATATGATCCGTCACTTAACAAGAATGTTGCTATCAATATTGATATCTCAGCAAATAGCAAAATTGACAGGAAAAAGATATTGGTACCAAAACAAGATGAGAGATATTGCTATTCTGATGAGCAATATGATCCGTCACTTAACAAGAATGTTGCTATCAATATTGATATCTCAGCAAATAGCAAAATTGCCAGGAAGAAGATATTGTTACCATAACAAGATGAGAGATATTGCTATTCTGATCATCGATTCTGATGAGCAATATGATCCGTCACTTTAACAAGAATGTTGCCATCAATATTGATATCCCAGCAACCCCAAAATAGTCCTTGGCATGTTTGACAACACGATAGGTTGAAAAACGCTGCAAATTTTACACAAGGTTTCATTATTTTCCCAGTTAAATAACCCAATATCATTGATATCTCAAATAAAACTTAGATATCATTTATTTATCATTTATTTAACTCCTTGGTTTTTCACACCAAAATTGCAGCGTTTTTCGTAACACAAGGACCACTGGTCGGAAATCATCCGGGTGAAAATTTTGAGTTATGCAACAGTAATCAACGTTGAGAGTTTCATGAAAATTCGGTGGTGAGTTTTCGAGAAATATTTTTTTTTCCTTCCACCCCCCAGTTTTGTGCCCTCAGAGTACACCGATCCTGCTGAAAAGCTTGAAGGATCAATCTCGAGAGACACACGATTTTTCTACCAAATTTACGGGAATTCGGTTCAGTACTTTCAGAGAAAAGCCTCGGACGGCGGACGGACGGATTTTTTTTATTAGTTCATTCAAATCTACATACTTCAAAATGTAAACTGTGAAATTTTCAGGAGTAGTATTTTTTTTTGTTCCATCACTGAGGTTTATCATTCGATTTTTTCAAATAATAAACCAAAATTGTATAGTTAAGAGATCTATTTGTTTCAAAAATTTTGCTGATGAGAATGTAATCGAGGTTCTCTGGAATTTTTGATTTTGAGGAAAATTTTTAGACTAAATACCGGCATATAAAGTAGACAACAGCTGAGATGATTTCTAATCATCTCAACAACAACAATCCCTTTGAGTTGCCAACAGAAAAGTTAATCAAATTTCGAATTATTAACGACTCAAAAAATTTGCTGCATTTGATGTCTGGTAACCAATATTCTTTTGGTATGCAGGAAATTGGTTATAGGTCAGTTTGTTTCGTTATATTTTTGAAACTGTCGATGTTTACATGAATAACGAAAACCGTAGATAGAGGTTATGTATGCGAAATCATAGAAAATTCACGAAATGTTTATGAGATAGGGTTATTTTCTTCTTCCTTGTGGCTCTAAGGTCACAAAATACAGTGTTGTCAGCTCTAAAATCACCGACTATGGAAGTCCATGCGATAGCAATATTGCTATGACAAAATTCATAACAAACATTGTTACAACACTCAGAACAGAATACGTAATATCATGGCCATATTGCTATAAATTAGAAAGATAGCAAGATGAATTGAATAGCAAGGTTTATAGCAATACACAAACAGAATGGATCAGAATATCGAACACGATCTCAAAATTATCTAAATTTAGTCCGTTTCCGCACAGTCTTTAATTTTTCTTTTCGAGCTTCCGTTTTTGAAATATAAGGTTGTCAAAAAAATATATTTTCTGGTTGTTTTCCAATAACCTAGGAACAGGTCAAAATAGGACTTAGCTTTAGTACACAGATTACCACTTTTAATATCTCCTATTTCGCAAATATATTCGAATTCATTGGATTAGCCAGTGGTCGAGATTTCAAGGTATCAAGGACTTTTGTGCACTAGGTATAATTGACTTTAATTTGAACTACGAAATTCAATTGAAAAAGTTCTCTTGTCGTGAAGTCAGCAGCTTTTGCGAACAAATTCAACTCGATTGAAAAATGACTTGAAGGCTCATGCAGAATTTCGCGAAAATCAAATGATCAGAAGTTTTGCGACTTGTTGCAACTAATTACTAAGTTTCAATCTGATCATTTCAATAATCCTTGAAATATTGAAGAAATATCCTAAAAACTTCAACCAAGTATAAGTGCAAAACCCTTCTGCCAATTTGGCCCACTAACGAAGTTAGTCATCTTGACACGCAACCTACTCTTAAAGTTTCAAGAGGCTAGCTCTTTCTGTTTTCACGTTGAACTGTCAATGGGCATCAGACGGCTATCTGGCTAGACAAAAGCCATTTTGACTTCGAATTCTTCATCAGTGAGTTCAACCTAGTCGTTTAAGACCATTTATTCTCAAAATAAAAAAAAAAACATATATTATGGCGGGATAATAGCAAGCAGTTCTCTAAAACGTGCGCACAAAAACGCAAACAGAAATTCCACCCCTGTGTTCGTCTAACAACTCCATCCAAAACTCAAATCACAACCAAGTATCTACATATTACCTGAAAACTACCGCTAAACTTTGCCTATCAACCGGCCGACCATATAAGCTTAACAAGTTTCAGAAGAAATAATTATAAAAACCATCAAAACACAGCGCGGGCCGACAACAAAAAGAACATAGAAGACCGACGAGCAACTAATAACCCTGACTAGCAGTTCCTAACAACCAGACGGATAAAGATTGAAAGTAAAAACGTCTTCGGATGGTCGAAGTGGCCTCCAGGCAGCGTTGTCGAGTTTGAAAGAGGAATCGTTAGTCAGATCGATCTGGCTCGGTTTTTGTGATTGCTGTGGTGCCGATTTTTATGTTTTTTGTCGGTTTTTGCAAAAGAGAAGCAACACAGTGCCTCTAGCGTGGATAACTGGGTCGTAAACAGTTCGTAGTGTTGTAATTTGTTTGGTTTGGTAGTCGAAGACAGAGGTGTCTCGTGACTTCTTAATTGGGAGTCCAAAAAGACAAGTTATCAGGGCATATCCACGAATTTCCTCATCGCGAAGATATTTTCAAAGAAGTAAGGTCCAATTACACCACCTGACCATAATGCACACCAAACATCGACTCCTTTAGGATGCATAGGTTTCTCATGAATAATTCGTGGATTTTCCTTACCCCAGATACCACAATTTTGTTCATTAACAAAGCCACCAAGTTGAAAATGAGCCTCATCGGAAAACATGATTTTTTGAGAAAAATCAGCTGGTTGTTCGTTGATGAAATTGACAAATGAACGACGTTTTGAATGATCTAATGGCTTTAGTTCCTGTGTTATTTGAACCTTGTATGCCTTCGGAGCTAAATACTCGTGTAAAATACTCCATGTTGTGGACCCACTAGGTCCAACTTGTTGTGAATGTCGTCTAATGGACATTCCCAGAGTCTTCAGCAACACTTTCACAAATCAAATCAATATTTTTTTGAGAACGACCGCTACGACTGTATTTTTCACTTTTTTCGATCTTCCACCGAACCGGTCTCTTAAAATTTTTTAATGATTCGACCAATAGTGCTTTGAGATGGACGATTATGTAAACCATAAACTTCACGTAATTTTCTAAAAACACTCTTCACCGAACGCTGATTTTCATAAAATAATTCAACAATTTAAACGCGTTGTTGTATCGTGCGTACGAAGCATTTCTTTAAATGTCATATTATATCACACTTCTTGAATGTCGAAATACCCAGACGAATTAAGTGCGCCATCTATATTTTATTCATTTAAAAAAAACGGCGCAATTTGAAACACCCGTTAGATTGGAAGATATAGTCCCTTAAATTTCTGATCTTCAGATCACTTATTCCGCCAAGATCATGTGATTTGACGCCGATGGACTATTTTCTTTGGGGTTATGTGGAAAGCCAGGTCTATGAGAATAATCCACAATCGATTCCATTACTAAAGGATGAAATTTTTCGTGTCATTAGTGAGATAGAGCCTCAATTATGTCAAAATGTCATTGAAAATTTTAACAAAAGAGTGGACGTCTGTAGAGCTGCAAGAGAGGCCATTTGACAGATATAATTTTTCGTATATAAAAGTCATAACTGATACTTCAATCACCAATAAAAAGTTTTTGAAAATGAATGCAGATTATGTGTTTATTTATTTAAAGAAAAACGCGCAATTTGAAACACCTTTTATATTACACAATTTCATCGCAAGCTAACCGATCATTCATCTGCTAGTTTTCTCAGCACGTGTTGCTTCCAAGAAACACTTAATGAACTTCTCCTTATCCAATCAACCAACAAAATTAGACTTCACCTACGTCATTCAATGATATAATCTCCCGGAATTTACATAGAAGCACACGTAAGTCCCATTTCGAAAAAACGCATTCCGAACTGCTTTCAACCGATGCGATGGACCGCTACACAGTTTCACTTAATTAATAATTAAGATCTACAGCGTCATTAAAATAAGCCGAACACATTACCGCAAATTGAGATCGATCAGGTCCCGCATAACCGACACCGCGAAAACGAAAAAAATGGTTAATTTTCACATCGATCAACTCGTGCGTTGGACCGATTTGCTCTCGTATTGACGAATGTGGTCCTAATCTAGAACGGAACTCTCAATAAAAATATCTCATTACTAACGTCGTTGGAATAATTAATTTCGCATATATAATTCCGGTTAGAACATTAAACAGTTGATGGATTTTAAATTGCGCGTGTGTAATAATGAAAATCTCATAATGTGTGCAAACAAACATAAAAAGCGGTCGACTGTGGATTAATTTGAATGGGACGGGGACAATGGTGGACAATTATTAATGAAAATTTCAATTCGTAAGACAATTAAAGTTTATCTGATGATGACAGCGCACGTTGTTTAGGATGCGTTTACAGGCCGGAACACAAGTCGGAAAATATTTTAATGGCTGTTTTTTTTAGCTGCATGAATAGTTTCTGTGGTTGTTGTCTATGGTTTGACAGTTGAGAATGTCAAAGTAGGTCGACATTTTGGTTCAGTTAGGTTGGCAATTCATTATGAATCATCTGACTGCAGGAAAAATCTTCCAACTGTATATAAACACATAGCCACCTCTGAATCATGCTGGAAATATCACATAATAACAAAAATTTGTTTCCAAAAATATTTGTCCTATATTAGAAATTATTTGAAATTCTCAATCTCTTGAAAAAAGCTGAAGTGGGGTCAGATGCTTTCACACGTTTGTTCAAATTCGTTGCCAACGTGATATTTCTTGAGTTATTTAGGGAATAAAAATACTGAGGGAAAAACAACGAAATTTGACATTTATTTGTCCCTATATTTCTGACATAACTAACAAGGATTTGTGAATAACTTCATATACTCCATTCACTCATTCAGATTTAGGTCTATCAAGTTTCTTTACGTGAAAGTTGCTTTTCGGCAATGTCAAAATAATTCTCAGCGACGTTGCCAAATGCCAATGCCAATTTCTACTCCCAATCTCAACATAATCATCAAGCTTGGAAACTAAAAATGCCGAAAGTAGTTTTGAAGAAGCAGAAACAAAGTATCAGGAAGTGATATGTAGAATTGAAATCTGCTTCTTCTGAGAGTAACCCTGATAATTTGGAATCAATAAATAATTTATCACACGCTATCAAACATTTTCGACGTATGTGAGTGAAAACCCAGTGCATCGTTCACATAGATTTGGGTTTTTCCAAGAAAGGACTAAGAAATTCACACTCGATCATGTTTAGAAACACCTGTACATTGGCAATGTATTGATACTCTATTGAGAGTGGGGTTTTTGACCAGGCCTGGTATATTAGCAGTTATTTGATCTAGTAGCTAGCAAGGTGACTTATCCGAGTATGAACCTAGTGATAATGGAGTTAAGGTGGGAAGTAATCGAAACTTTGAGATCATAAATGTCATAAATGTGTTGTGTCTGTATTTAAATTTCATTTTTATCTGTTCGGGTTCGGAATCTTCGTATTTGGTTGAGTATAATTTAATCTGACCAGGGAATTTCGCTTGGAATATTTAGTGCTATTAGATAGATGTGAGTATTGGGAAGAGTATGTCAGTTTTCGTGGTTTTTCCTCGGTATCGTTAATTGTTACGTAATAACTGAAAAAATAACAATCCGAATATAATGAAAATTGCTATTAGTTGAAAAATGCTGATGCACATGTCCTGATGAAAGTATCACAAAAACATTTTTTTTTAAATATTTCGTAGAACATTTTTTTTCGAAAATTATTTCTTAGATTTGGAATGGATTTTACACAGCCCAAGGGGTCATCTTTTGACGTATTGAGCACGTCAAACGCACCTTTACGTTCTAATAGATTTAGCGACCTTCTTTTCATGAGGTCCTCATATGTTGAAGGTTCATGCAGAATTTCTTGAGGACCACATGAAAAAAAAGATCGCCGAAGCTATCCTGAATAAAAGTTAGTGCTTTTTCAAAATTTTTTCAAATTTTCAGTGACCAAAAAACCTTTTTCTCATAGTTTCCCATGGAATCTTTCCTTTTACGCGCTTGTTCTAGGTAACAGCGCGTTGTCATTTCGTAACGATGTCTGTAATTCTCGAATTTTTGCCTGAAATTGGTCTTAAACGATTGGGTTGAACTCCATGAAGAAGAATCCATGGTCAAATTCCGTATGTCCGGCCGTCCGTCCGTATGTGCTCTAACTTTCGAAGGAAAAGACATATTAGGTTTGGAGTCCAAGGATCTCGGTTGAGTTCGTAAATGGGTAGAATCGGTTGGATAGTTTCGGAGTTGGGCAGAATTGAAATTTTCAGGTCAATTCCTTGATATCTCTTGAATTATTGACTCGATCGAATTGAAACTTTGTGGACAGTTTAGAAATACCAAGGCGCAACTTAGAGCCAAATTTCGTGTGGATCCACGAATTAAAAAAAAAAATTTCATTCGAAAAGTTTTCGAATTTTTGTAAGAAAAATTTTTTTTCTCTGGAAAAATTGATTATATTTCAATGGAATTTGGCACACACTTCAGAGTCAGTATTGAACAACAGCGTTCCGAATTTCAATCCGATCCGATATTTACTTTCGTAGATATAAGGAAAAAAATTGTGCCAAATTTGTTGTTGTTGTCATTAGGAATTTTAACGTTACTTCCGCAATATCTCAAGAAGTATAATTGCAATTACATTGAAACTTCCCTATCTGGTGGAGGTTACCAACACGCAACTAGGTGCAAAATTTCGTGTTGATGTAATATTTAAAATTTGAACAAGCGCGTAAAACTCCTGATCTCACGTCAGTGCTTTTCTAGATTTCCTTTGTTCTTGCTTCATCCTTTACTTCATCATCACTTCTAATTCCTCTCGTCTAATTCATTATCAACTCATCGCAATTAACGTAGCAACTAACGAATTCTGTTATTTTTCTGTCGATGACGCCAACACATAACGAGATATGCGTGCAAATAGCCACTAAAATTGATACCCAATTAGCAAAGTTGACCTCAGACGAAACACCACATGGACTTCCCCAAATTGAGATATTTCATTTTTATTAATGTGTTATTTTACGGCGAATTCAGGTAAGTTCCATTTGAAAAATGAATCCAGATGTTTGTTTGCGTTTTATAAATTGTCTTTGCGGTCTTTCTCAGAGTCTGACAGATAGCATTAATCATTTCGTAGTGAAGGAACATCCCGTATGTTCTGTTGCTGTTTTGTTGTTTTTGGTTTCAAAATTTATTGATGTTTTATCATGTGCTATTTGTTGAGAAATAAATGAAAATTTCTTTTTATTGAAAGGAGTGGAAATAGAATTTCGAATTATGTACTTCCAAATTTGAATGATGACTTTTAAAATCCTGTCGTTGATCTTGAAAGCTTTTGTTCGACTTCATAAATTTGTTTTTCGCGTTAATGGTTTTTATTTGGCTTCTTCATTTGCTTTGGCACAACATACCTACTTTATTATGTCTTTTTATTTCAAGCTCATTCGTATGTAGTAAATGATTTTCGTGGAACACTTGAAGTACATTGTCGTGGAAGAACAATGAATATATATTTCCATCGCTGTCGATAAACAGAGATGGACTTACGGAATCGAATAAATTTTTTTTGCATTTTATCGTGATGTTTTGGATCAACTTTCATATTTTTGTGATTTCATAGTTCGACAGAGGATAACAAGCATATTCTTGAATGATCTGAGATGAGAAATGCTTGATAGATTCGAAGATATAGACTCCCAGAGTCCATTCTCCGATCACTTTTTCTACAATCAGAACAATTTTTAAATACTTTTTGTTGGTTCACAAATTATCCTTGAATCCTCCACAACGAGTCGCGTTGATTTCTTTCATATATATTTGATGAAAAACATTTTCTAGTCCAAATAAGAAGATAAATTCAATGACACTATCCTGAATTCAACTAACTTAACCTTGAGGAATTTTGCAGGGCTTTCGATAGGAGGGTTGTGGAATGAATTTTTCATATTGTGACGTCATTGGTGGGCGGGCTATTTCTTGAATGATGCAAACAAGACTATTCGATATTACATAGAAATTGTTACACTTTTTTTGATAAATTCAATCAATAATCAGTCAAAATAAGTTCTACAAATAATGTTAACATTTTGATATTTTCCAACTGATTACAGAGCTTCAATCTGATCGCGTCAGTACTTATTGAGATATTGAGGAAATAACGTAAAAATTTCAAATATCAAAGAAGTCTTACATATTATTTCCCCTTACATCTCCGAGAATAAATATCGGATCGGATTGAAATTTGAAACATTATTCTTGATTATTGACTTCAACGTCTGTGTCGAATTCCATTGTAATCTGATCAATAATCTCGGGGGAAAATTTTTTTTTCCAAAAAGTCGTTGAATTTTCAAAGTAAAATTTTTTGACTACTAGATCCATACCAAAATGTGCACCAAGTTGTGCATTGAAGTTCTCAAATTAGTAATAGAGTTTCAATCTGATCGCATTAGTACTTCTTGAGGAACTAACCTCAAAATTTCAAAGGAGCATAACTCTGAAACAGTTCAGTCAATTTCGCCCATTAACGAAATTAACCGAGATATTCGAGCTCCAAACCTAACCTGCAAATTTCAAGTCGTTATTTGCTTTCCTTCGATGAGAGCACATACGGGCGGACGGACATAATTCAATTTGACCAAGAATCAGTGAGTCCAACCTAGACCATTTTCAGGAATTAATTCGGAAATTACAGACATTGTGTAGAAACGAAAACGCGCTGTTCCCCAGAACAAGCACGTAAAAACAAAAAAAATAATGATAATTCATTCACAATAATCCTCACATTTCATGAAACCTCAAAATATTATATATAAAAAGTGAACGAATAGCTATGAGTCTACAGGGGGAGACAAGAAAACCGATTTTCAGTTCACAGAAATCCTTCCCTGATCCGACCCTGTTCTCCCAAAGAGCAGTTTTCGGAAGTGTCCATTCGTTTTCTGAATTGCCGGCTATTCCTCCGTTCTGACCCATAAAAATCTCAACATAGTTTGTACCTCGGGCGTCTCATGCATATAAATTTGCTCCTCTATCTTCGACCGCCATTCCTGTTTTACGATCTTGCTCGTTAAAGACTTGTGGGTCCTGTTGTGTTTGCGTTCATCATGCCATGCGGAGTTAACACCGGTAGTCCTGTCTTGTAATGCGGAGTCCGGTAATGAAATGTTTTAATACAGTTTTGAAACATTAGGTCCTGCGTGGGCAGATCGACCTAGGGCTAGAGAGCTACCGGTCGGAGTGTGGGCCTGGTTTTTAATTAGACTACAACATAGTAGTATTTATTTATTGCCTTGGGGAGAATTTTCTAATTTATTTTCACATGCTCGAATGTCTGTATTTCTCTAATTTTGAGCTAATAAAGGTCTTTGACTATAAGGTATATATATATATATATTATTTTGAGAACGAGCATTACAATTCTAAGATATATCACAGTGTTAGCAGAGGAAATGTAAACGGGGTACCATACATATTTGCGTATGATACAAGAGCACAGATAAAAACCTCAGGAAAAATTCTGTCTCCCGCATAAGTGTAGTAATTTGTTTATAGAAGATGGATGGCATCTTTTTCATTTGAAAATAATTTTTTCGTCATCTTGAATTCATTTCGACAAAATATCTTGACATAATATCTGAAACAGAAAGAGGGACAGAAAACCAGAAGGAAGCAGTAAATAATATTACCTACATTTGCTCATGACCGAGAGGGTCTTTCGACCAGGTTCAGTCCTCCAAGCGATGATTTTCAGATCCTCAGATAAACGAAGAACGCTACAGGCCCCTTCATTGGGGAATCATCTCCCATAGATCCATAATTGTTCATTTCGAACTAGAAATCTAATAAAATATCGGGAATAAAGTGAAAAACTTGTGACATGTATTATGTCAGGATAAGGTAGGACTCACTGATGGAGAATCCGTGGTCAAATTGAATTCTGTCTGTCTGAGTCTGACCTCTTTTTCTTATGTTTTCTTCTCACAATGTCTCTGAAAAATTTGCACCTAAAAAATTTAAACTTTGGTTCGTATGGGGGGACAGTTCATATGGTTCTTCCTTTCTATTTAAGATTTTAGGGGTTGCGGTCATCAATCTGACAGGGTTGATGCAAATTTATCAAAACAAAGCTTGTAAAATATTCCCCTACATACAAAAGTTTAACTTTTTTTGCAGTTTTCCTGAATGTATAATTTTCCCAATATATCCGACTATAAGTATCTGATCCATCTCAAATTTGATACGCTTTTGTTGAATATTGGCTTTTACATACGTGCTAAATTCCATAGAAAACTGAGCCATAGAAAAAACTTAGAAAAGCACTGACGTGGGGAGCTTTTACGCGCTTGTTTCGTTGCTTAGCGGTCATCTATACAAGTATTGACCCTGCCAAACGCAGATTTTTTCATATGGTCCTCGAAACTCTGCATGAACCTCAAGCTATAATTTTCGATCAAGTACTAGATTTCAATTCGATCCAAAATGTTGAATGGATATAACTATCTGAAAAATAATTGGCGAAGTCAACCCATTTAAGCATTCTACCGTCTTTATTAAACTGAAAACCTACTTTACGAATATATTCCCTATGTCGATTCTTCCTAAAGTTAATGTGTTCACGGCTGGCCTAACCACTGATAGTGAACAAAATAACTTCCGGAAGAATCTCTCAGTAGCTTGATAATTGTAGAGTAAGTTTGGAGTTTAATTACGGAGGCCGAATTGGCGAATTACTAAAAACTATCGAATGATTCCGCAGATATACCCTTTCAAAATTTCAGTTTCCCGATATTTCCAAAAACATAGATTGAATCGCCCTTCAATGAAAAATGTCATCTTGAAGTTTCAGCCACATAGGATCTACAGAACGATGAGCAAAAAAAAATTAAGGAGTACTCCTGCATTTTGTTAAATATAGAGAGTTATTTTGCTCTTTGTTCTGTAGACAATATGTAATGGCTGTAGCACAAAAACCATTCCGCAGATTTGGCCCATTAACAAACTTCACCGAGATATTCAGGATCTTAACCTAACCTGAGAATTTGAAGACTATAGGTTTCTTCATTCGAAAGTTTCAGCGCACACGGCCGGCTGGACGGACAGAATCAATTTTGACCACGGATTCTTCATCAGTGAGTTCAACCTAGTCGTTTGAGACCAATTTCGGCTCAAAATTCGAAAATTACAAACATAGTGACGCAATGATAACGCACTGTTCCCCAGAACAAGCGCGTAAAAAGTTTTCATGAAATTTCTTGAAATTTCTCATTTTCCAACTTCCAAGCGTTGAATATCTAGTTGAATTTTCCACTTACCAATTCCATCGTACTGGAAATTCTAATCTTAAATAACATCGTTGCTCGTGACGGGGATAAATTAAATCGTTTGGTCAGTCTCTTTGCGAATTTTTGTTCTTGCAGTAGCTACACCCTACTCTCAGCTTTCTCTCCCTTTCACTCAATCAACATTTAGGAAAAATACAAATCTATACCGTTCTTGCCGCATAAAATCAAGGCGTTCACTGAAAACCAGATTATGGTCTTTTAATGAATGAAAAGACCAGTTCGCAGTACTCATTATAAATACCAATTACTCGAATTATCCATACCGTTGTGCTTGAAAGGCTTGTAATGGACCCAACAAGGTTGTTAAATGTTTATGAATTATAATTCGCGAGGAAAGGCAAAATTAGGATTCAAGATCAACTGCGAAATTTCGAATATCTGTTGGAGAATTTTATCAAGTCGTTCATGGACGGATGGTGTGCTTCAAGGCTCTGTTGTGGGCACGGAAATATATATTTCAGTCATTAAATGTTGCGCAGCTTTCTTAGAGGAATTCCTCAGTGTTGAATCACTTATTTGGTCTAATGGGGCATTCGAATTCTATATTTTGTATTAGAAAAATAAGAAGTATGTGAACATAACCCATGTCATTATTTTTTATTTGAAAATCTTGAATTTTGTTCCATAAAAACTTTTGAAAGTACCAAACTGTTCCAATTAAGAGTAAGTTGTAAAGTTAGTACAGACTGGTATGGATTCTCGCCAGTATCACTTCAGAATAATACAAGAAAAATTTTAAATTTGGACAACTATCTGCTGGATTTTGCCGAAGTTCTAGATATCGCCCAAAGCCGTCTTCATTTGGAAGTCAAGCAATGAATGCTTTTCTCGAATTTAGGAACCTTACCTATACGGGGCAAATCTCAAGATTTCCATTCCAAAGAAATTAATGTTAAGGTTCGGATCGTGTACCCATGATATAAAGGGTTTTCCAATAAGAGGTGTTATTTTGAATAGCCCGCTAATTCGGTAGATGTCACTTTTGAAGCTGCCATTTTTTGACATTTGACAAGTAGAAACTACGCCATTAATAAAAATGGAACGAAAGACGCTTCAACAATGCATTGAAATTATTAAAATTCACTATAAAAATGGTGGAAATTTGGCAGGGACGGTTCGTGAAACTCGAACATTTTTGGGTCGTCGTGAAGCACCTTGTCGAACCGCAATCAAGAAATTGGTGGAAAAATTCGAGCTGTTGGGACAAGTTAGTGATAAGAAGAATAAAACCCGTGCACGTCGCTCAAAAACAGCCGAAAATATTGCTTCTGTAGCCGAAAGTGTTGAAGAAAACCCAGGTTTGTCCATTCCTCGTCGTTCTTTGGAATTGAGCATTTCACAAACGTCATTACACCGTATTTTGCATAAAGATTTGGGTCTTAAGTCTTATTAAGTTATTTAAGACAAGAACTCAAGCCGGCTGATCATCAACAACGTCGTGTCTTTGCTGATTGGGTCGTTGAAATGATGCATGAAAATGATCCGGAATTCCATCGAAAAATCATCTTGAGGGATGAGACACATTTCCACCTCGGTGTCTTCGCCAACAAGCAAAATTGTCGCATCTGGGGCTCGGAAAACCCGAAAGTTATTGTTGAAAAGCCTCTATATCCTCAACGTGTGACTGTTTGGTGCGGTTTATGGTACGGCGAAGTCATTGGACCTCACTTTTTCGAAAATGAGACTGGACCAACAGTAACGGGGAATGGATTGCGCTATCGAGAGATGATTAATGATTTTTATGGCCGGAATTGGATGGTATTGATGGGGCCAACGTTTACTATCAACAAGACGGCGCTACGTGCCACACAAGGAACGAAACCATTGATCTTTTGCGGTAAAAGTTTCCGGGCCGTGTTATCTCTCGAAGAGGTGATCACAATTGGTCACCGAGATCTTGTGATTTAACACCTTGCGACTTCTTCCTTTGGGGCCACGTGAAAGAGAAGGTCTACGCCAATAGGCCAGTGTCGATTCAAGACCTCAAAGATATAATTCGTGAGGCTATCGAGGACATAGGGCAGCCACTTTGCGATTTGGTTATGGAAAATTTCATTAAAAGGATATGGTCCTGTAAGCGTGGTCGTGGTGGTCATTTGCCTGATGTTATTTTCCACTATTAACGACATAGCTTCTTCTTTATAATGAAATAAACATCCGACCTTTTATATTGAAAAATGGCATTTTATTTTGAATATCCGAATAACACCTCTTATTGGAAAACCCTTCATTTCAAAACGAGCAATTGAATGGTATTCGATAGCCATATATTTTTGAGCTAATAAATCCAGATTCTCCACGCTTTCTCCTAGATTTTCCCGAGGAAAACCGGTCTCCTGTACCCGACAAAGGCCCCAATCCTAATTTAACAATTCCACCTCTCCCACCACCACATTAAGGCGGGATAATTAAAATACAACGCGTCCAAATATCTGACCGCATAATTCTCGAATAAATCAGTAAGAAGAAAAAAATGATAATCGGTAGCAGAGATTACCAAAGAGCGGCGTGGTTCGCCCGCGGGCGCAAGGGGGGGCGAGGAAGATTGACAAATAATTATTAAAAGACAAAACTACGCTAGTAGCTAAATTAATTTCCGTCGGTTCCTAGAACCTCTCGTGGCCTCGAACCAGGGCCTATTTTTCATGCTGATGAGGGTCGGATTCGATGGCTGTGATTTATTTCGGCTTTCTTCCCACGGGCGCTATGTGACTGCGTGTGTTTCAGGAGTTCTAGTCGCTGAATACGGAGGTAAATTTTTATACTCGTCAGTCAAAGTATGAATGTTTAAGTGGGCGTATTTTTAGCCGCATGAGAAGTTCTATGGTTGTCGTTCATGATTTGACAGTTGAAAATGTCAAATCGTGTTGACATTTTGGTTCACTAAGGTTTGGCAATAGACTACTTCGGTCAAAGTTGCCAATCCTCAAATTTCGTCCAAAATTACTTTGACTGGAGTAGCGGAATTTCAGAACAAATTCGGCATGATGAGGTTCGCTTTTAATTTATAGATATCTGTAAACGGTGCGTCGGCTCCTCAAACAAGATAATTCCTTCTACATATATGTTTTTGTTTAGATCATCACCGATTGGCTGGAATTTGAGTTGGGATTCCTAATTTCATATCGATAGTGTCAAGTTTATATAGGATATGTTCGGCAAATCAACTTGGTTATTTCGGTTGCTGGTTTTCTGTTCCGTGAATATGAAGTTTTCGGTTGGTCCCTGAAAAAGAGTTAACTAATTACGGAATATTATCGATGAATAAGCGATCTTTCTGTCACTAGAACGACAGTCAATGTTCTCTGGTAACATATCATTAGCATAGAACAATCATCATTAACTTTGTGATCCATATAACATAGAGGAGACAACAATCAACTATGAAAAAATTATTAAGTATGGTCTATGGATCATAAGGTAAATATAGATTGTTCTATGAAATGGATATGTTACTGTCGTTCTTCTGGCAGAAAGATTGCTTTTTCATCGATCAAATTCCGTAATTAACTTTTTTTTCAGGAACCAACCGAATATTTCATATTCACGGAACAGAAAACAGGCAGGCGAAATAACCAAGTTGATTTGCGGAACATATCCTATGTAAACTTGACACTATCGACATGAAATCAGGAATCCAACGTGTAGGGCTTAATTACGAAGGTCGAATTCGTGAATGGGTAATATCCGCCCGATGATTCCATAAATATACCCATTGAAAATTTTATTTTTCCGATATTTCCAAAAATGCAGATAATATCTTATTAAAATCCGGTAGTTTATCGGAACAAACCTCGAAAAGCACTGCCGTGAAGGCAGCAGATTTTGCGCGCATGTTCAAATTCGTTGCCAAAGCGGTCATCTCCATTGAACATGCGCGCAAAAGCTGCTGCCTTCACGGCAGTGCTTCTTTAGGTTCCATTTTTGCAATTCAAAAATATTACGCTTTCTTCAATGAGACTGCAAGGAAACCAATCATCGAAAAACTTGTCGAGATAGCTTCAGCAATGGGGGTTTTTCCGTTGAACGAAAATGCAGTAATTTTCATGAAATACCTTCAGAACATCACATTTCAAACATATAAGTTCAATATTATATTTTTAAAAAAATGTTTAATCACCTAAAACTGAAAAATAAAAATGGGGATTTGCATTTAAAGGGATTTGTCTTGAGTGCACGATATGGCAACGTCGAATTCAGCTTTCTCGGAAAGAAAAGGACGTCAAATGTGTTACTTTGCTTAGGAAAACAGAGATAGTATACTTCGATCTGGTTAGAGTAGAAGACAACGACCAAGGAATAGAAAAAGAAGAGCGCAGACTGTCATACTGCCATATTACTGACAAATCGCAAACGGAAATTATTTGGTTGTATTGACAAAGAACACGTGTGTACCACAGAATAGGAATAAATATTTCATTATTCTATAGCAGAAAAAGCTATTCTTCTAAACACCGTTGTCACTTCGTGCATGCCTGACAAATCCCAAACCCCAATTTTGAAACTTGATTTTGAATACTTTCTGAAAGTAATATGGGAAAATGATGAATTAAACCCATAATAATTATGTTTATATCTGCATTTCCAGTAATAACCCAAATTCAGGAAAAACCCCCATTTAGAGGCAATTCGCTGTCATTTAATGAAATGACTTATTGCAGTAGTTCAGTGAACGCTATCGGTTCAATTATGGCCTTTTTTTGTACCCATTTTATCGAATAAACGACAGGATGAATTTTCCAAGCTCTATCTGTCGTATTATCGCGGAAAAAAGATTGTAAATTGTTTAAGCCTGCCCGATAAGTGGCCAGATAATAAAGAACATGGAAACGGGAGAGCAGTATCGGTACAAACCATTACACTAACGACATCTAATTAGTTTAATGTTTCCAAGTCCGCGTATGACCGCTACCAAAACACAAATTCATTATTGCGTGAATAATTGATGAATCGGACGTGAAATGGAGTGTTAGATAGAGGTGTGAGGGGCAGATCGACCGAAATGACTTTTTAATAATGATATATCTCCCGTAATAAAGAATAAACAAGGATAAAATACCCGCGAATGGGAAAAAAGCCATCGGACATTCGTAATGGAGAATTGATTGACTGTGTGCGGGTGACTGACGGACGGACAGACAAACTAGACAGCTGTGACGTCGTGCGTAGAATGGCGTGACACACATGGCCGCCTTGTTTACTTGTTTTGTGGGTTATTCGGAAACCGCTAAGTTGTTTAATGTTTGGGGTGTGGGTGAACCCCTTTTCTGTATTAACGGGGTGGACAAAATGGGACTTGAATGAGCTTTTGTGGGGTATGGTTGAAGTGGTAATTTCTTTGAAGGATCTCAGGTGAGACTGTCACAGTTTGAGGCAACGTTGTTGTTTTGTTTTGATTTTAAGTTGTACCATGAAATCAGTGATTCAATTTTTACCTACAGTTATATCATAAACATAAAAATACTCCTATTTCATAAGAGGCTGCCTAACTCCTCTCAAACGACTAGGTTTGACTCACTTTTGACTAATCGAGTGTCAAAGTTGATTCTGTCCGTATGCATGATTACGGGCGAACGGAGAATGGGGGTTTTTCCTGAATTTGGGTTATTATTGCGAATGCAAATTTGAACATGATTATTATGGTTCATCATTTTCCCAAATTACCTTCAGAAAGTATTCAAAATCAGATTTCAAAATTAGGGTTTGGGATTTGTCATGCATGCACGAAGTGACAACGTTGTTTAGTAGAATTGCTTTTTCTGCTATGGAATAAAGAAATATTTATTCCTGTTCTGTGGTACACACGTGTTCTTTGTCAATATAACCAAACAATTTCCGTTTTCGATTTGTCAGTAATATGACAGTATGACAGTGTGTGCTCTTCTTTTTCTAATCTTTGGTTGTTGTCTTCTACTTTAACCAGATCGAAGTATAGCTATCTCTGTTTTCCTAAGCAAAGTAACACATTTTGACATCCTTTTCTTTGCGAGAAAGCTGAATTCGATGTTGCCATATCGTGCACTCATGACAAATCCCTTTAAATGCAAATCCCCATTTTTATTTTTCAGTTTTATGTGATCAAACATTTTTTTAAAAATATAATATTGAAATTATATGTTTGAAATGTGATGTTCTAAAGGTTTTTCATGAAAATTACTGCATTTTCGTTCAAAGGAAAAACCCCCCATTGTATCGACTTGAAAATTTCAGGGTTGGTTGCATCTGGAAATGCGAAGGTTGTGCTCGTAAATGGACAAAATGGGACGAACGGTTTCGGAGTTACAGTCATTTGAAATTTTGAGGTTATTTCCCTGATGTTTCGAGAACTACTGAAACGATTGGATTGAAACTTGGCAACTAAATGGAGCATAAGGAATTTTGCGGAATTCTGTTGAGATCGTGCTGTCAATAAATTGGAAAAAAAAACTAGTTTCAAAATTTTTATCCAAAAAATTTTTCTGATCATACTTTGAGCTTTATATTTTACAGCAGTGCACCAAATTTCAGTTCGATACGATCATAATTTCATGTTTTTCACCTCGGTATCGTTTTATTTCCAAAAAAATTCAAGAAATACTGACCCACTCATGACGAATATTCTATATCCTGTGATCTTTTAATAATGAAAAATTTTTGATGAAAAAGTTTTTTTTCCAAATATATCTATTAGATTTGAACAAAATTCGACACAAGCTTTAAAGCCAGTGTTCAACTACAATGTTTCAAATTTCAATTCGAACCGATATTTACTTTCAGAGATTCAAAGAAAAAAATATGCCAAATTTCGTTGTTATTTAGAATTTCACTTTACACGTACAAATGCAATCAGATTGAAACTTCGTTATCAGGTGGAGATTACCAACATGCAGGTAGGTGCAAAATTTCGTGTTGATCTAATAGTCAGAATTTGAACGAACGCGTAAAAGTTCCTGACCTCACGTCAGTACTTTTCTAGATTTTTTAAAATCCATTTGGATCTGATAAGGATATGTATTTCTGGGATGAGTAAACTTCTCGAGCTTGAGAATAAATTGTCTTTTTTGACACTCTCAATGAAGAGATTTCGTATTAGAATTCAGTTCAAGATATTACAATTTTTTCGTTCAGAATCGGATAATAGTGATGAGAGAATTTATTCGAATTGATACAAACTTCATTTTACTGAGGAGTTAAATATCCTGTTATGTTAACTGTGTTTAGTTCAATGATCGATAGAAGTTGTTCAATTGAGCTCTCAAACGTAATCCGAATACACATTTTCATTTTAATTCAAAAGATGAAACTCCATAAGATATGAAAAATCAAGATGCATCCATTGAAAAACCAACCGAAAAAATAAATCTGACAGACCTTATAGCTTCCAAAAAAATATTGCATGTAACGTTTCCGACTTGTTTATTATCATTAAGACTAGGGATCTCTTACTACAGACCTGTGCTCTTACTTCTGCATCAGGCTTTAAACGTTATTCAAATTTATAGTTATAAACCCAAGTAAACATATATTTTGTAATAGCATAAGATTTGAGCTTCTGCATGGAATTACAATCCTGGCGTTTGTGAAATAAATAAATAAATAGTATTGATTTATCCGCAACAACTTTCGGATAAGGAACGGCTTACCCAAGGATAGACTTTCTATTGAATTATTTTGTTTGTAATAAGTATATTATGAATTGAGTTAATTTTTGGTCGAATACAATGAAAACCCTAATGTGAGATCATCAGATTAAACAGTATTCTATATAAATATTGAAGTATCATGTATGGATGGATTGACGAAGGTGTACGATTGAAGATCGACTAACAAGAGGATGCAATTTCTTTTACATCAATTCGTTTATAGCTATATTTTGAGTCCAGTTAATATATAATCGAAGAGAATGATAGCACAGAGACAGCACCTGCATAATAAAAGTAGTAAATGATAGCTTTCCACGTAATACATCACTAAATAAAACAGTACTGAAGAATCTTCATGAAACTATGCTTTTTCATTCCAAATATGTCTTCGATTTCATTCTGCTATTCGTTCTTGGAAATAAATAAGCATATCATTGTAACTTTATCATTTCAAATAGTTGAAGGCTTCTAAGAAATATCATTGAGTTTACGAACTCAATGGAAACACTGATGTTAATTCTTCATGCTTTAAAAGATACGAATCAATGCCTACTGATGCCATTATCTCTCTTTATCATTTTTCATGAATATCATCTGAAATTCAATAACTTTTAATCAAAATTTGATTATCAAATCCATTAACTCGTACGAGTTCTTCGTGAATGTCCAATGTAAACAAAAAAAAATGTGAACAAACTGGAGGTTACGTCCAGAAAAATGTCAAACTTGTACGAAATCAATCGAAACTATGGTTAGAATTCGAAGCTTACCATTAATCCTTCTTTTAAGCCCCCAAATTCCAGGGTTTAAATTAAATAGTCAGTTAAGGCCATTAAACGTGGATTACGGGACGGTGCAAGATAATTTTTTACCTAAACCTTGGTTATGGTCTTAATCTATGGTTTTGTAATACGGTGCAAGTGGCCCTTAACCGAGATATTTGGACTCTTAACCTGATCTGACAATTTCAAGCGGTTAAGTCTTTTCCTTCGAAAGTTAGAGCACATACGGACTGACGGACGGACAGAATTGAATTTGATCATGGATTCTTCTTCTCCAGGGGGTTCACTCCAATCGTTTAACACCATTTTCGGCTCAAAATTCGAAACAGACATCGTGACGAAATGATAACTCGCTGTTACCTACAATAAGCCCTCAAAAAACATCGAAAAAAACATCCTTTACCAGCATAAAACCCTTGAAATTCGATTCGTTCACAGTGGCAGGTTCAAAAGTATCAAGAACTCCGTGTGAACCAGCATGAATCGTTTATAACATAGCAAAATTCCCTGTAATGTCCCATTGATCACAATACATATCCAATAGTATCGAATATCAACCCTACACCCACTAATATTCGATGGAGAATCTCACAGGTGAGCTTTTGAATTGAACATCTACCCAAGTATCGAATTCAGGAAGGATACCTCTTTTCCTTGTTGCGTCACCAGAAGGAACTGTCGCAAAAAACATGCTTGGCCGATCGCGAAGAATGGCATTTAGGGTATACGCAAGCATTCGGCTAAACCCCATTGAACGATGGTAAACACTCCAGTTTAACAAGGGTGCAGGTAGAGGATTATTGTTCGGAATCCTCGCTGTGCTTTTAGCTGTTGTCGACATTGTAACCGACTAATCCTCTTCAGGATTGTAGTGGAATCAAGTATGATTGAATAGTCGCAAATATGGGTCGTTCCACTTGAATGCTGAGAGGATAAGGTGGCGGAAACGGGACGAAAACCTTGCGAAATCCGTTTTTTTTGTTGTGTCCGAATAAAAATGCGTGATACTCGAATAACATGAGGTATGGTTTGTAGGTTACATTTGGATTTTGCGACTTGAAACTTAAAGGGTAGTTCGCGCATCGGAATGCCGCAGTTAAGTTCGTTAATGAGCCAAATCGGCCGAATCGTTTCGGAGTTGAAGCCATTTGAAATTTTGAGGTTATTTCCCTAATATTTCAGGAGCTACTTGAGCAGTTGGATTGAAACTTGGCGGTCAGTTGAAGCATAACGACGCGCTACTTTCAACGAAATTTTGTTGGGATCGTTTGGTCACTTAATTGAAAAAAAAAAATTTTCAAAATTTTTCTCGAAAAAAATTTTTTTCCCACAAAATATTTATCTTATTCGAAAAGAAATACCTCTCATACCTTAAGCTTCGTATTTCACAGCAGTGTACCAATTTTCAATTCGATACGGCTATTATTTTCGGAGATATTGGGAAAAAATATGTAAAATTTCGATATTCTAATATTTTCGGTAAAACTCGAGAAATACTGATTGAATCATGATGAAACTTCGCAGCCAGTTTAGAGATGCTGAACGACAACTTTGTCCGAAATTTCGTGATGATCGTGTCATTAGAACAATTTGAAAAAAAAACACGAAATTTTGCACCTAGTTGCGTGTTGTTAATCTCCACTTGATTACGAAGTTTCAATCTGATTGCATTCATACTTCTTGAGATATTGCGGAAATAACGTTAAAATTCCAAATAACGAAATTTGGTGCATTTTTTTCCTTATACCTTCGAAAGCAAATTTCGGATCGAATTGATATTTGGAACATTGTTGTTAAATACTGACTTTGAGGTTTGTGCCAAATTCCATTGAAATCTAATCCACATTTCCAGCAAAAAAAATTATCATGAAAATTTCTAAAATTTTCGTATCAATTCGATCGAGTCAATACTTCATGAGATATCGAGGAAATACCCAGAAAATTTCAAATGGGCCTAACTCCGAAATTATCCAACCGATTCTACTCATTAACGAACTTAACCGAGATATTTGGACTACAAACCAAACCTGACAATTTCAAGTCGCTAAGTCCTTTCCTCCGAAAGTTAGAGCACATACGACGGACGGACATAATTGAATTTGACCACGAATTCTTCTTCAGGGAGTTCAACCCAATCGTTTAAGACCTTTTTCGGCTCAAAATTCGAGAATTACAGTCATCGTGACGAAATGATAACACGCTGTTTTCCCTATATAGAACAAGCGCGTAAAAAGACATACAGTGCTTTCATGATGAAAGGAACAAATTCATTTAAAATTAGGTTACTATTTCATGTTTAAATCCTCGGACACGTCGATTATTATGTTTATTTGGGCATTTTTTGCAATAAAAATTTTGTATACAGGGTGTCTCATTTGAGAGCTATGACTTTGTCATCACTTTTCTCAAATGTAATACCCTGTATATTATTTCACTTTACAATTCTAAGATAAATTCTCGTTCAAGACAATTTTCGCCTAAAAATTCGAAAATTACAGACATCGTGACGAAATGACTCTAGAACAAGCGCGTTAAAACAAACACCTACAATAATGCAAAACCCTCCCAAAATGACCTTCAATAGATATTGAGAATAAATATATTAGCAAACGAAATTTTGTTCCAACGGCGCCCATAGAATGCAGTCAACGACTGTCATTGAAAAATGACACGGCGATAGTGGCAACGCCGCTTAAAGGGAACCGTCCATTAAAGTTCTTTCTGCTCATCCGACGGACCTTCAGCTCCAGTAATAACACGACTTCTCTTCACGTTTTTCGATTCTTTTTGTGCGGCTGTGCGTGTCTCTCGGCCGACTGCGAGGCGCCAACTTTTCATTACGCCGTTGATTAAGGCCGCTCTCCGTCGCGAGACCACCGATCGCGGAGCATAGAGTTGCAACAAAGTTTCGCGTTCCGCGAACTGGAATCGAAGACAGCCAGCCAGAAGGGCCATTAATCAAGCGGGCCAGGTAGCACTGGACGTCGAAAATGGCGATAACCTCTCATTGTGGGGCTTAATGCACGGCAAACAATGATAATAAGCGTGAAAGTTTTTATTATACGTGTAAATCTCGGTAGGTAAGGTATCTATGTCTGTCAGTTAAGGCGGTTGATCGATTAGAAGACGAGGTTGATTTTTATCGACAGTTAGCTGAGTGTTTAACTGTTTTTCGGAGGAATAGGCGATATATTTCAACGAACAAAGAAGAAGGAATGGCTTTAACATGCCATTGTAGAGTTTGATACAATTAGGATGATGATATCAATCCTAAAAGTTTTCTTTATATGTGTGACTCTGTGGTGGTACGACCATGTCTGTTAGTTAAGGCGATTGATTGACGAGGAGATAAAAATGATTTTGTTTACTTAATGTATGACAGTTTCTGGTTGATCATTCGATGAAATCAAATAATAAACCTAGTGAACGACCAAAAAAAAAAAATTCCCCCCCTGAAAACTTCACAGTTAACATTCTAAAGTATGTAGATTTGAATGAACTAATAAAAAAAACGCTGCAAATTTAACACAAGGGTTTATTGTTTTATCAGATAAATAACCCAATATCATTGATATCTTAAATAAAAATTATATATTATTCATACTCATTGGTTTTTCACATCAAAATTTTAAGCGTTTTCCTTATAACTCAGGGGAGAACTGCTCGAAAATCATCTGGGTGAAATTTTTAGGTTGAGCTATGCAACAGTGATCAAAGTTGAGAGTTTCATGAAAATTCGGTGTTAAGTTTTCTAGATATAATTTTTTTCATTCCAACCCCCAGTTTCGAGCCTTTATGGTGCACCGATCTTGCTGAAAAGCTTGGGGGATCAATCTCGAGTGACACACGTTTTTTCTACGAAGTTTCACGGATTTCGGTTCGGTAGATTTTTTTATTATTTCATTCAATTCAAAATGTAAACTGTGAAATTTTTAGGGGGGTTATTTTTTTTTCGTTGATCACAAGGTTTTATTATTTGATTTTATCAAATAGTTAGCTAAAATATGTCCGTCCGTTGTCCGGGGCTTTTCTCTGAAAGTACTGAACCTAATTCGGTGAGACTTGGTAGAAAAATCGTGTGTCGCTCGAGATTGATCCTCCAAGTTTTTCAGCAGGATTGGTGAACCTCAAAGGCTCAAAACTGAGAGAAAAAAAAATTTTTCTCGAAAATTCACCATAGAATTTTCATGAAACTCTCAACGCTGATTACTGTTGTATAACTCAACCTAAAAATTTTTACTCGGATGATTTCCGACTAGTTGGCCCTGAATTATAAGGGAAAACACTGCAAATTTTGGTGTGCAAAACCGGTGAGTTATGAATAATATACTGTATATCTGAATAACACCGAAAAAATTTAGGGGATGATTCTGGAAGTTAAGGTGGGTATTTGGTATTAAATTTTTTGAAAAACCTCCCTTCGGAAAAGTTACACCCCTCCGAAGATAAACAAAAAAAAAATGTTTCTCTTTGTTATTTTCTCTGTATATTAAGCTACAGACACCAAATCGGTAAATAATATTTGTATTTTACAGGTTTTTTTAGAAACAGATGATACATTTCAATCATAAATCATTGAAGCATATATTTTTCTGATTGTATCTTGCCAGGATATATAGTTCGATGGAAAAACAGGAATATTTTGAAGATATAAGTCGACGAGAAGGAACAGTCCATTTAAAACACATAGGGATCGAAATGAATCCACGTTTGAATTCTCATTGAAATTCAATGAAAGTCTGCAGCCTCCGATCCCGATTCTTCATCAAATTTAGTGTTCGTTAGGTCCTAGAGAGGGTTAATTAGGTGGCACCCGACTAGAATTACAGTGCTGCAGCAAATGATGTCCGGTTAATTGGCATAGAAACAGAGACCATTGTAAATTACGTCGTCGATGATTGCTGCGGATTCGGCTTACTATCTGTGGTCGTATAATTGCGTCGGACTGTGGTCTAATGAATTGAATTCTCTATGAAACCAGAGATTTATAGTTGCATCTGCAATCTGCGAGTAATTCGCTAATTTAATACGTGGTTTCTGTGGAAGGGTGGGAGAGAGAGGAAGAAGGGTTCTTGACACTAAATTATTCATAGAAGTTGACCGTTGAATTGAAAGATACAAAAGAATTTTGCCCCCAATGTGGGTTTTTCCTTCAAGAGAAAATGCAGTAATTGCCATGAAAAACATATAATTTCAATATTATATTTTTAAAAAAATGCTTGATCACCTAAAACTGAAAAATAAAAATGGGGATTTGCATTTAAAGGGATTTGTCTTGAGTGCGCGATATGGCAACGTCGAATTCAGCTTTGTCGGAAAGAAAAGTACGTCAAATGTGTTACTTTGCTTAGGAAAACAGAGATAGCTATACTTCGATCTGGTTAGAGTAGAAGACAACGACCAAGGAATAGAAAAAGAAGAGCACAGACTGTCATACTGTCATATTACTGACAAATCGCAAACGGAAATTGTTTGGTTGTATTGACAAAGAACACGTGTGTACCACAGAATAGGAATAAATATTCCATTATTGTATAGCAGAAAAAGCTATTCTACTAAACACCGTTGTCACTTCGTGCATGCCTGGCAAATCCCAAACCCTTATTTTGAAATCGGATTCTTAATACTTTCTGTAGGTAATTTGGGAAAATGATGAATCAAACCCATAATAATTATGTTAAAATTTGCATTTGCAGTAAAAACCCAAATTTAGGAAAAACCCCCATTTCTGTGTGATTCCTTTTTTTCTAGGCAATATCCACAAGTCTGGCTCTGTACCGACGAACTGATTTTTACGTGCAGAGAAATTAACCTGTCCGTATCCAAAGCTAACGGTTCCCCTCTAAAAACCCGATCGTCGACCATCAACTTTAATGAATAGGATCATAATTTATAATATTTTTCGGGACGTAAATGACTCGGAGTCATCAGGCTCTTCATCCACTCGTTATTCTCATTACTTTATCATTTTTCATAGATCACAGACTGGCACCACAATTATCGATTTTTGCACCGTCATCAGTAGACCGAATCATCGTTGAAGACTGACTGAAGAGTCATCTTCAAGCGGCGCTATAGCATGAAGACGTACAATAATTAGGGCTCCGTTTCAGGCTTAACTGTCAGTCGGATGGCTCCTAATACTATCTGCTTCTTTGTCTGCCCGGGCGTCGGAACACTCAAAGGTTCTTGAGTGGTGTCCTCACCAAGAAGAGAATATTCGATAAAAGTTAATACGCCCAGTGGCATTTTTTGATTGGCGTTGGAGATGCCGTATCGAGATAAGAGAGAGAACAGAGATCATTTCTTTTCTTTATGTTGCTAGCTACTGTTCAAGGAAATGAATTTATGCGCCTAAAATGGGTTCATGAATATTTAATGAAGATTGAGGATGCTGCTCATTTTTCATTAATATCGTCATCTACCCGAAGATTCGACAAAGAATCTCTAGTAGGGAGTGTTCAAATTGAATGTTACATTGGGAACTCGGTAACTTTTCTACTCAAAACAAAGAACGATCGCCGAGTGGTGGAATAATTCAGATATTCTTAGGTCCGCAATGTTTTTCTTTGAACTGTCTATTTACCTAAATTAGTCCGATTTTTCCATTTGGAATATGAACCACCATTTTTTGGTTGAGAGAATTATCCCTAACTCATTTAGTTTTAATTCCAAGAGCCATTTACTATATTTCCATAACTTGAATGCTAAAGCTCACTAGATAGTAGCGTTTCTTCTTACATATTTAGAGGTTTGAACTGTCTATTTACCTAAAATAATCCGATTCTTCCATTTGGAATATAAACCACAATTGTTTTGGTTAAGAGAATTATCCCTAACTCATTAAGTTTCAATGCCAAGCGCCATTTACAATATTTCCATTACTTGAATGCTAAAGCTCACTAGATCCTAGCATTGCTTCTTACATATATACAGGTTCGAACTGTCTATTAACCTAAAATAATCCAATTTTTCCATCTGGAATATGAACCACCATTGTTTTGGTTGAGAGAATTATCTCTAACTCATTATGTTTCAATACCAAGAGTCATTTACTATATTTCCATAACTTGAATGCTGAAGCTCACCAGATCCTAGCATTTCTTCTTACATGTATAGAGGTTTGAACTGTCTATTTGCCTAAAATAATCCGATTTTTCCATTTGGAATATAAACCACCATTGTTTTGGTTGAGAGAATTATCCCTAACTCATTAAGTTTTAATGCCAAGAGCCATTTACTATATTTCATAACTTGAATGCTTTAGCTCACTAGATCCTAGCATTTCTTCCCACATATATAGTGGAATAGTTCCAAAATAAACTTGCTGTCTTTGAGAATTTAAAGTAAGAAGATTTCATCTTTCAAACCAAAATTTAGTATATTTGTAAGCTCTACAGTGATTCCATTTTTTTGAAGTAGGTTGAACATGGGTCCAATCTGGGGAAGTTTTGGGGTGGTCATCAAATAGTAACCATAACAGATATGTATGCCGAAATCTGTCGGATTTCTACACACCAAAAGCACCGAAAATCGGATACATTTCCAAAACTTCCACACCGTAGAGAATAAAATGTCTACAAACCTGATAATTGCTCATTTGACGAGCTGACTTTTGGTATAATGAAATAGCAATTTTCATATCCACTCCAGTTTCACAGGAAAACTTGATTTTTTCCCTCGTTTTTCAACCATTCAATTGTTGGATAATATATGAACTATTCATTGTAAGTGGAAAAAAACCTAATAATTTCTTTCTTTGTTTCAGGATCACCCCAGTTTGAGGGGCACACCACTAGCAATGCTGGCCGCCCAATGTAACAAGCTGTCCAGCAAGTCACCCCCTCCTCTAGCCGATGCTGCCGTTGGAAAAGGTTTCCACCCATGGAAGAAGAGTCCACAAGGTGCACCTTCCCCTGGGAGCACCAACGTTTCAGTAGCAAACTCCATGGCATCCCAACGATCATCTGCAGGCAATACCTCGTACACGAGCAGATCAGTAATGACGTCATGTGCTAGCGTACCAACCACTGCTTCCTATGGAAGTGATCTGTATTTCCCAGGAGCAACAACTCAACCTTCTATTGCCGATAATTCACATGTGCATCATCATCAGAGTTCTCTTCTTGGTAAAGTTGAAGGTGCCGCGACAGCTCATCATCTAGGTTCAGTATATTCGAGACATCCATACGAGTCATGGCCATTCAACACAATGTCAGGCGCTGCACATCATGGTGGAATCAAAAGTGATTCTGTAGGAGGTGCAAATGCTTGGTGGGATGTCCATTCAACCGCTGGTAGTTGGTTAGATATGAGCGGTGCAGCTGGTATGCACGCCCAGATGGCTGCAGCAAATTACTCCTCAGACTACTCCAGTCTCACACATTCTCTGGCAGCTTCGAATCATCTGCTATCTTCAGGACAACACTTGCTTCAAGACACATATAAATCCATGTTGCCTGGAGCTCAGAGTGTTTCAGGATTCGGTCTGCACTCTGGACCTGCTTCATCACCTACAGGAGGCGCAGGTAGCCTTCCACCACAAGTTCCTTCCCCAAGATCACAGAGAAGATACACTGGTAGAGCAACTTGCGACTGTCCAAACTGCCAAGAAGCCGAGAGGTTAGGACCTGCTGGTGTCCACTTGAGGAAAAAGAACATCCACAGCTGTCACATACCTGGTTGTGGTAAAGTTTATGGTAAAACCTCACATTTGAAGGCGCATTTGAGATGGCATACTGGTGAGAGACCATTTGTTTGTAATTGGCTGTTCTGTGGAAAGAGATTCACTAGGTCCGATGAACTACAGAGGCATTTGAGGACACACACTGGCGAAAAGAGATTCGCATGTCCAATTTGTAACAAAAGGTTCATGAGGTCGGACCACCTAGCTAAACACGTTAAAACCCATAATGGTACTGGAAAGAAGGGTAGTTCAGAGTCCTGTAGTGATTCGGAAGAAAACAGCCAGAGTGATCTAACAAATAACGTGAATTCGCCTGCTTCAATGAATCAAACACCACCTCCATCATCCAACATGGGTCTGGATATGGTCACAGGTATGGATGTGAAGTCTCCAGGCTTAGTTTGAGCTAGGTGGGGCCCAGCGCTTCTCTATCCAGGGTTCCACCACTAGCGCAAGGCCCCAAATGTGTTTGTTGTAAAGACTTGTAAAATAATAATTCTTTAGTCACTTAAAGTTTTAAATTGCTAAATTTTTATGTGATTCGATACTTCTTTCTGTAGGAAGATGAAATTTGTTATTTACATAAATCGTACTTTGTAAATACTGTGGATTAAGAGATTATGCTTGAAATTTTATTGTACATATTATAAATAATTTTACTCTATCTCGACAGAATTTAGGTGAGAAAAAATGGTATAGATTGCGTTACATATCAATAGGGCCAATCTCCGTACAGATTTATTCATGGAAGTGATATAATTGTAAAAAACAACGTACTCGTTTGTGTTGCAAAATATTAGTGTTTTTCTCTCGCCAAAGATCTGTTATATTGTAAATTGTGAACAATAAATATATGTAAAAATCATACTAAACGCTTTTGTGACTTGTTGACATTAAATATAATTTTCGAATTTGAAATCAATAATTGGTTTTATTTTGGTGAATTGACCTAAAGGAAACCATTTTCAATTTTTTACTGAATTTGAAATGATTTTGCCTGAGCAAAACGAGTATAAAAATTCAATTGATGATCAAATTACAAGAAAAAATAATTTCAGTAGAATCTCTAACATGTAATTGAAAGATAAAGTGGGTATATTGGATTTCAAGCTAACTTCACCCTCAACGAAGTGAAGGAAAAAGATATTTCTGAAGGTAAGTAAAAATTTTATTTGAAGACGGTGTAGGAAGCAAATTTGAATAAAAAGGATATGTTTCAAATGATCTGAAGGTTTTAGATAGTAATTTCAAGGTTAAAAAAAGAATGAAAGAATGAGAGGATATGTCTATCCTTCCACTTCTGTCGGAAACAGGTGAAAATAATTCATGAGAAATAGGTTATTATCTTCTGGATTCGATTTGTTTAAATTTTTATTTGCATTCAATAAAACTTCTGTGTTGCCAAAATCAGCAAGCATTTTTCCCATTTTGTGGTATTTCCATTGTTTGGAGTATAACATTCTGAAAAAGTGTTAAAAATTCCTGAAACTTTCGGGGATCATGAAAACCATATTGAAAACGCCAAAACTTATTGATCCTTCGGGTGCAACGCTATCGAGCTGTTTGTATGAAGTAAGTAATCTATGCAGAAATCATTCTTTTGAAGCTTCAACAAGAGCAGCTTTCATTTTCATTTTCAAACTTGTGGGCGAAAACATTTCGTGATTTTATTTCAAGAATTTGTTTGAGTACACTTCATCAAGAAATGAGTTACTAAGTTTCAAGGGTATGACAAAGTGATCCACTCTGAAAGTCAAACTGCTATAAAAAAAAAGTCAAACTCCAATATCATCGACTCAAAGCTGATATGGAAGTTAGAGCATGTTGTGGCAATCGAAAGATGCATAGATATAAATCTGGAAATAAACTATCAAGGGTGTGACATGGTGATCCATTCTGACAGTCAGGCTGGTATCAAAGCAATAAACTCCTATGTCATCGACTCAAAGCTGATATGGGAGTGTCGAAGGAAACTCAATGGAGTAGGCAAGAACAACAAGGTCTCCTTAGTTTGGGTTCGTGCGTACTCAGGAATCAAAGGAAATGAAGAGGCTAATGCTGGACCCAGAAAGGAAGCACAAATGCCACCAATAACCTTTCTGTGGTATAGATAAATGTACGTACCTATAAGAAGGAGTTTTTGGAGAAGGAAGCAAATGAAAGAGGGGCACTCTGGAGGAATCTTCTAGGAATGTATCATTCCAAAAAATTTCTTCGGAACTTTGAAAATGCGAAGTCCAAAAATAATTTGTATCTCAGTAAGGACAAGTTACGTCTCCCCACTGGCTTCCTCACAGGACACTGTCGCATAAGGAAGCATATGGTGAGTATGGACTTATCAGAAACTGACCCGTCAGTGCAAGCCTGCGCAAGGAATGTCTCGGACAGAAGAATTTTAAGAGGAATGAGGAATTTGCCTCCTTGAAGCCCTCACAGATATTGGAGTTCATTAGAGGTCTAGAGCTGGAGGTCGAGCTGCAGATAGCACAGTACAAAAACAGCTCTAACAGGGGGCATAATGGACCTTAAGGTCGCAGTGGAATTTGAACCCTTACCAAACATACCTAATAATCACCAAGTTTCATTTTAATCGGATCAGTATATTTTTGAGTTATCAGAAAAAAGAATCCGAAGAAAAAATCAAATATTCAACACATTCTTTCCCTATTTCTGGAAATTGCAATCAGATCGAAAAGAAATTCGTTACAGTGCTGTAAAATCTCGACGCCAAGCTCTGAGAACAAAGTCATTCTAATCTGATAAAAAAATATTTTTTAACGAAATTTGGAAAATATTCACGAAAACTTCATGTTCGAATTCACTCAAAATACTATCCAAAAAAAAAATTCGCACACTGTTGCTAATCGGAATTCTACAGCTAAATACCAAGTGTCAATCCGATGGCATCCTAAGACATCGAGGAAATAATATGAAAAACTCAAATGAGTATATTTCTAAAACCGTTCATCTGATTTTACCTATTAACAAACTTTACCTGAGGACTGTGATACTCAACCTACACTGATTGTTTCAAGTCACTAACTCTTTCCCTTCTCAAGTTATGGTGGCAACCCCCGGCCGGCTGTCATTTATGCAAATCGATGGCACGCTGCTCCCTGAAACATGCGCGCAAAAAATAATGTAAATTTATTGTACATTTAAATCCTTACTTTCGTATGGTGATGAACCACAACGACTAAATGCCCCTCTAATATGTTTTCATTAGTCGAAAACAATCACCGAAAATTCAGATGAAATCTCTGAAATCAAATCAGCGATATCCCCCCTTGAATCAATGAGATCAGCAAGGGATCAAACATTATTCTGTATTAGTGTCCCTAATTGAAAGGCAGGATGGCAAACACAGAGGGTGACTGACTATAAACTAATCTGATAAAACTGTTGGCTCTTCAACGCATTGCCAAAGCCAGAATATTAGTAAATAATACAATCACGCTGTGCGGTTTAGATTGGTAGTAATAATTTCACAATAGGCTACTGGGGTAGGCAGGGCTGTACTTGGAAATCACAAAATACGTTCATGATGAAAGCAACAAATTAATTTGAAAATTAGGTTTCTATTCCATGTTAAAATCCTCGGACACGTCGATTAGTATATTCATTTGGACATTTTTCGCAATAAAATTTTGTATACAGGGTGTCTCATTCGAGAGCTATGACTTTGTCATTCCTTTTTTTAAATGTAATGTAAGTAATTGAAAATGTGCAACGGGAAACATTGTATCGAATTCAGAAATGCCTCGAAGTAAACGGACAACAAATTGAACATCAATATTTAAATAGGAATTACATTTGTGTGTTTTCATATCGTATCTTTCATTATCCACTATCTCCGTTATATCTGGGAATCCATCGAGTTTAGGCATATGGTATGTTCACAAAAAGTAATAAGAATTTATCGTAGAATTGTAAAGTGAAATAATATACAGGGTATTACATTTAAAAAAGTAATGACAAAGTCATAGCTCTCACATGAGACCCGTATACAAAATTTTCATTGCAAAAAATGCCCAAATAAATATAATAATCGACGTTTCCGAGGATTTAAACATGAAATAGAAACCTAATTTTCAAATTAATTTGTTCCTTTCATCATGAAAGCACTGTATGTCTTTGTACGCGCTTGTTCTAGGGAACAGCGCGTTATCATTTTGTCACGATGTCTGTAATTTTCGAATTTTGAGCCGAAAAAGGTCCTAAAGAATTGGGTTGAACTCCCTGAAGAAGAATCCGTTGTCAAATTCAATTCTGTCTGTTCGTCCGTATGTCCACTAACTTTCGAAGGAAAGTTAAAAAAGTAAATTCGAAATGTTGAGGTTAATTCCGCGATATCTCATGAAGTGTTGACTCGATCAAATTGAAACTTCGTAGACAGTTTTGGAATACTAACGTGCTACTTAGAGTGAAATTTCGTGTGGATTCAGTTGTTAGAAAATTAAAAAATTTGAAATTCTCGATGAAATTTTTTTTTCTGTGAAAATATTGATTAGATTTCAATAGAATGCGACACAAACCTAAGAGTCAGTATTCCACAACAATGTTTCAAATTTCAATTCGATCCGATATTTACTTTGGGAGATATGAGGAAAAATGTAACAAATATCTCAAGAAGTACAAATGCAATCAGATTGAAACTCCGTGATCAGGTGGAGATTACGAACACGCAACTAGGTGCAAAATTTCGTGTTGATCTAATTGTTAGAATTTGAACAAACGCGTAAAAGCTTCTGACATCACGTCCGTGCTTTTCTAGATTTTTTTTCATTAAATTAAGCCGAATATGGTTCATTTCCATAGAACAATAGACAAACTTATTTTCTTCATTCAGAAAAATACAGGGGGACTTTAATTTTTCTTCGGATATTATCTGGTTCCGACATCAGTAGCTTATAGTATTATTCGCTATTTTATATCTTTGTATGGCTCTATTCTTTATGTTGTTTTGTGTTCTCCGTTTCTGATATTGAACGGCAGTGATCTTTCTCTGGTTTACGTCTTTCCATAAATACAGGGAATATTATAAAAACAAATTTTACGCGCTTGTTTTAGGGAACAGTGCGTTATCATTTCGTCACGATGTCTGTAATTTTTGAATTTTGAGTAGAAAATGGTCTTAAACGATTGGGTTGAACTCCCTGAAGAAAAATCCATGGTCAAATTTAATTCTGTCCGTCCGGCTGGCTGTCAGGCCGTGCGTGCTGTTACTTCCGAAAGAAAAGACCTAGAGTCTTGAATTTTTCAGGTTAGGTTTTGATCCTAAATATCGGTTGAATTCGTTAATGGGCCAAATCTGCCGAATGGTTTTTGTGTTACAGCTATTTGAAATTCTGATTTTTCAATAACTCGAAAAATATTTATATGATCGAAATTAAACTCGGTTGGAAGATGGACAGTATCAATGAAACGAATTATCGATGAAAAAATTGGAAAAAAAATTATTTTTTTAAAATTTTCATATTTCATTTAAATTTCATTGAAATTTCCAAGTCACCATTTCGCAATGTGAATAAGTGCGTAAGAGCTGCTGACTTCACGTCAGTGATTTCCTAGATTTTGTAATTTCTCTTATGTTAGTTTAGTTTCAGTAAATATACTTCGCAAATTATTTTCAAATTTCAAAAATGTTCTTATATTGAATTTAGCACCAATTCTTTCAATTTTTCTCTCGACTGTTGCAAACGCACAAAAATTCAGGAAAATCAGACCTTTACTAAATAAATATCGACCGAAGGACATCCTGGTGGGACACTCTGTATATCAACACACCATGATGTTGAGATTTTCTTCATTCGAAACCCTCATAAGTGATGAAAGTTAATGTTTCAAAACAATTATCTTTATTCCTCCTGATTCTAACCTAAATCTCCCTCTCAACGACTCTCTCCAGCTCTAACTCCGCTCCTGCGAATCCGGATCCTCTAATAATCCGGACAATACGACACAAGCACTATATTCGTTTCCATTAGGAGAGTCCTGAATTGATGGCAGCTCCGGGGGGCCGCGATATGATTAAACCAAGTGCAGAGAGAGTTCTAGGGGTATTTTAACAATTCAAACGCTCTCTCTTTGCGGTCGCTAGCGGTGGTTCGCATGGGGTTCATTTGTTTTCATACAGCGAGATTGGATATAAATTTTATCCTCATTTTTATAGGCGATTGTTCTGACATGGGGTTGTCGATTGTGTGTTTGATGCGGTGGATAGCAAACAGATCGACAGCGGGAAGAATCGATTCTGATCTTTCAGTTTTTCGAATGTTGAATCTTTGGAATAATGCAGCCTAAGAAACTTTGGCACTACCAGATATTTTTCTGGAAGCACGCGAACTAATTCTGAACTGCAAATTTTTCCGTGAGAGCACATTCGAAACTAAGTGGTGTTTCATATTTTTGAATATATGTATAGGCCCCCAGAATCTCGAAAAGGTCCCTTTTTCCATTATGAAAATAATCAATCAATACTCCTATACAGGGTGGTCCAAGTAGGGACGTCAATAATTTTTAATTTGATTCTTCATAACTAGGGGTGTCCAAAAATACCCCATATATGTCATGTCATTCCTTGTAGCTCTCGAGTTTTAATTTTTTTTGTGTTTTTTATTTATTATGCCAGCGAGATTTCAAGAATTCATATCTTTTTATGTAGTGGGTATTTTGAAGATTTTTTTCGTGACAGGATCGCCTTGAATGCTGTTTCAATAACAAAATAACTTAGCTTCTTGAAATTTCCCAAAGTTACTCAAAAAAGGCTTTAAAGTTAGAGCTTTAGTTTTTATTAGGATTCGAACATTCAACTTAAATTTAAAAACACAAGAGTTTTAAAAGTGTCTGGCACAGTCCTAAGCTACAAAAATCATAAGAAAAAAATAGTACTCTATAAGCCTTTTCTTCTTGTAATCAGCCGTCAAAAGGGGATAGGGCAAGAATTTTTATCACTGACATGGTTACTTAAACTGGAAAATGTGATTTTGATGTGATTTTACTGAAATTCCTGTAAACTAACTGTAGCTCATATCCTGTTCACATTAAGATGGATTGGACATGCAGAGCCGATCGAATGGCCTGCGCATTCGCCAGACCTAAACCCCATCGATTTTTTTATTTGCCGATTTTACAAAGAGCTGGCATGAGCAACGGAACGCATCGAAGAAACAGAATTAAGACAAAAACTTTTAGAAGTAGAAAGAAAAATAAAACAAAAGACGTTGACGATTGTGTATTCAAGTTGGAGGAAGGGATTTGAAAGATTTATTATAGTGAATAGTAATTTCCAGTAAGTTGTGCTTCTTATTCCTGATCCAAAAGCAATTAGTTTCACGACTACCAATTTTTAAATATGCTCCCATTTTCAAACAATTGGTGAGACCCAAACTATTGTGGAAATTACACGAGCTAAAGTTGGTTTACAGGAATTTCTAATAAAATCACTTCAAAATCACATTTTTCAGTTTAATCCACCATAAGAGTGACCAAGAGTAGATAGGCCGATAACAACAAAATAAGGCTTATAAAGTACTATTTTTTTTTATGATTTTCGTTGTTTAGGGCCGTGCAAAGATTTTAAACTCAGCCAGAAGCTGTAAAAACTCCTTTTTGTGTTCTTAATTCGAAGTTGAATGTTCGAATGAATCCAAATGAAAACTGAAGGTCTAATTTTAAAACTTTTTTTGAGTAATTTCAGGAAATTGAGATATTTTGTTATTAAAACCACAATCAAGGCGATCATGCCACAAAAAAAATCGGCAAAATACCTACTACATAAAAAGATATGAATTGTTGAAACCCCACTGGCATTATAAATTTAAAAAATGCTAACTCGAAAACTACGAAAAATGGCATAACGGATTGTCTTTTAACCATAACCAAACGATAAGCGACGATTTATTTCAAGAATATACGGTATTCAATGGATAGAATTGAAAATACCAGACAGCTATTTCACCTCTATTTCTACGTACTATTAATCAATCTTGAAGTGAAGTCTAGCAACAATGCCTTATCGTAAATGATTGATAAGTATTTCCCGCCAGCTATCATCTACGAAAACACAGAATTCTGACCGCTAAATATGCGCCAATGCTAAAACTCAACTTTTGGAGTACGTGTGAAAAAGAGATTTCATGTTGAGTAGTTAGTTTTCTCTACATATACTATAGCTCAAACCTTCAATTAATGATTTGACTATATCACAATAAAGTCAAGAATTACTTTGTTCGACCACGAAAAATAGGGAGAAATAAAATTTCTGTAATATCTCCACATCCATAATGTTACTCCTCCAAACTCCCTATTTATCCATTATCCCTCGTACAAACACCGGATATATCCAGAGTTCATCTGAGACGCGAAAGCACCCCCACTCAACTCCAGAAAAGCCAGGATCGCAGAAAGGGAGAGATAATTCCTCTTTCCATTCCCAACCCTCCAACGGGAGCATCTTGGATTTCAATCCCTTAACGAGGTCTGTGTTGTAGTCATAATTTCAACCCCAGTTAGTCTAGGGGGAGCCTAACGACCGGGACATAAATCTCGCCGAGGGAGCCCTTTACAAGCATCAAAATCATGTACTTAATAGCGGGACTTGTGACAAATTTCATTCAATTATCCATTGATGGCAAACTGAATTATTCAGGGAAATTTATTTAGACGATAACTGTTCGAGAGGAATAGTTATGGGAAATTGCTGGACGTTTAGGGAAATGGGATTTCCTCGAAGATTTTTATGAATTCTCAGTGAGATTTATGTTCGGTATTATTGTAACTAGGTTCTGAGTACTTAATGTGATGTAACTTGAATGAATTATAGATTCATTAATGATTCACCAACCAGACTAGACTAAAATATCGATTTAAGGATATTTTGAAATGATTTAGCATTGTTTTTTAGGTTTTCCCGAACTGCGAATGTAATGTTTAAGTTTCTTTTCGTGAGATGATCGCCCTGAATATTTTTCGATAACAAAGATAACTCTGCTGCCTGAAATTATTCAAAGTTACCTACTCAAAAAAGCCTTGAAAGTTAGACTTAAAGTTTTCAGTAGATTTACTGAAACATTCAACTACAATTTGAAAAAACGCTGCAAATTTTACACCAGGGTTTAATATTTTCTCAGTTAAATAACCCAATATTATTGATATCTTAAATAAAACTTGTATATTATTCATAACTCATTGGTTTTTCACAAAAACAAAAACTCGATATGTGTTGAAAATTTGGTGATCAATCTTTTCATCTTCTTTTAGATATATGATTCTGGATGAAAAGTTAGCCGATTATTCCACTGAATCTTAGAACCGACTGCGAAGATTCATTTTCGGGATTATTGGAAATTTGCAGGGTTCTTCTTTATAACTCAGGGACCACTGGTCGGAAATCATTCGGGTGAACATTTTTAGGTTGAGTTATGCAACAGAAACCAACTTTAAGAGTTTCATGACACTTCGGTGGCAAGATTTCGAAAAATCTTTTTTTTTCTCCTACCCCCAGTTTTGAGCCCTTAGGGTACACGCATCCTGTTGAAAAGCTTGGAGGATCAATCTGGAGCGACACACGATTTTTCTACCAAGTTTCATAGATTTCGGTTCTGTACTTTCAGAGAAAAACTCCGGACAACGGACGGACGGATTTTATTATTAGTTCATTCAAATCTACATACTCGAAAATGTAAACTGTGAAATTTGCAGGGGGGTTAATTTTTTTTTTTGGTCGATCACTTAGGTTTATAATTCGATTTAACAAATAATAAACCAATACAAAAGGAAGTTTTCCTACCTAAACTACCAAAATCATAAGAAAAAATAGTACTAGTTATTTTTTCACTTTTTGTCATTCTTATGGCAAATTGAACTTGAGAATGTGACTTAAGAGTGATTTCAATCGAAATCCCTGTATATAATTATAGCTCCTGTTATTTTTACATTAAGGTGGATTGGACGTGCAGGGCTGATCGAATGGCCTGCTCGTTCGCCAGACATAAACTCCATAGATTTTTTTATATGGGAATTTTACAAAGAGCTGGTATGAGCGACGGAACGCAACATCAAAACATAATTCAGACAAAACTTTTAGAAGTTGAAAGAAAAATTAAACAAAAAACGTTGACGTTTATGTATTCGAGTTGGAGGAAGGGATTTTGAAGATTTATTGTAGTGAGTAGTAATTTTTCAGTAATATGTGCTTTTTATTTCTCATCCAAAAGCAAGTAGTTTGACAATAACCAATTTTGAAATATTGTCACATTTTCAATCAGTGGTGAGACCAGAATTATAGTAAAAAGAAAGAGTTAGTTTACAGAAATTTTAATTAAAATCTCTCCAAAATCCCAATTTCAAGTTTAATTGACCATAAGTTTGATAAAAGGAAAAAATGACTTCAATCGTGTTTCAATGATTTTGTCTTATCCGCATTCAACCGCCTATTACAACATAAAAAGTCTATTAAACTACTATTTTTTTCTTATGATCTTGTTAGTGTAGGATCATGCAAAGTTTTTAAACGCATCAAGAAGCTATGAAAACTCCTTTTTGTATTTCAAATTGTAGAATTTGTAGTTGAATGTTTCAGTCAATCCTACTGAAAACTAAAAGTCTAACTTTCAAGCCTTTTTTGATTAACTTTGAGCAATTTTAGGCAGCTGAGTTATCTTTATTATTGGAATAACATTCAGGGCGATCATGTCATGAAAAAGAAATCTGCAAAATACCTACTACATAAAAAAATAAGAATTTTCGAAACCTTGCTGGCTTGATAAATTAAAAAACACAAAAAATCATAGCTCGAAAACTACCAAAAAACGCATAACATACATGGGGTATTTTTGGATACCTCCAGGTGGGAGGAATCTGAAAACATTCATTCAATACTTGAACCACCCTGCATTTACTCATTTATTCTTAAAGGTTTGCGCATCGAAATTTTACTATTTATTACTAATTTTCAATTTCATCTCCTCGGAATGATTGAATGGCTTCAATTACGAAACCATTGAATGGATTCAGCTCAATTTCAAGACTTTCTTTTCCTTCGAAAGTTAGAACACATAATGTCGGCCGAATAGAATTGCATTTCCTACGGATTTTTCCTCAGTGAGGCTAACCATATCATTTTCAGCACAGAAATCTAAAATTACAGACATTTGCACAACATTATTTCGCACTTTTTCCCTAAAATCATTGCGTTCTAATCACACGAAACATAAACGAACCAAAACCAACCAAAATCGCCAAATACCATGTTTTCAAAAAGACAACACGGAACTTCTGTTGAGAAACATTAGACTAGACAACCTGAGTGTTAGAAGAGAACCATCATAATTTCTGTCGAGGTAACATGAGATTTGAGGGTCCGTGACGACCCCACTGGTCGCTTTGCCGAAAACTGACCAAAGGTCCCGCTTAACGAGAGCAGAAATATGCTTATAACGAGCCGAAACGACCTCTAGTTTGAATATCACACTACAGTCGGTATCATTTCGGACGGTTTAGAATTTCACGGATTTGCTGAAAGGTTTTCCAGGAAATCTGGGTAATTAAAGTTTGTAGGAGGTCTTGACACGATATAAGTCGAAATATTGAACAGATTTCGAGATGTTGAAAGGCTGGATTCGGACTATTTCGTGTTTGAATAATGGCGGAGTAAATTGATATTTTGGCTCATTATATAAAGGGAATAGTCACGTCAAACTTGAACAGTCTGTAGGCCAAAAGGTTACCTATTTGCTATGAAAACTCACAATTGTAAAAATGACATTATTTTCGAGATATCTATAGAATTTGGTCATTCAATTCATTTTTTCGAAAGCATATTGTTGAAAGATAGTTCTAAGTGAAATTGGGTGATATTTCACGAAAATTATAAAAGGATAATTGAAATATTGAAAAGAATTTCGAGATATTGAAATGCTGGATTCGGACTAACTCATGTTCGAATAAAAACGCAGTCAATATATTTTGGTTCGTTGTACAGGGTGAACTGTTACGTGAATCTTGGGCAGACTGTAGATCGAAAAGTACGCCATTTTCTATGGAAATTCACTATTAAAATAGTATTCTTATTTTCGAGATATTCCATTGAATTTTCTTACCTATTTGCTATGAGAACTCACCGATGTAATAGTAACATTATTTATTATCTTATAGAATTTTGTCCCGCTCAGGTATGGAATCTTTCAATTCATTATTTTAAAAGCATATAAAGGGTTTTCCAATAAGAGGTGTTATTTTGAATAGCCCGCTATTTCGGTAGATGTCACTTTGTAAGCTGTCATTTTCTGACATTTGACAAGAAGAAACTACGCCATTAATAAAAATGGAACGATACACGCTTCAACAACGCACTGAAATTATTAAAATTCACTATAAAAATGGCGAAAATTTGGTGGAGATGGTTCGTAAAACTCGAACATGGGTCGTCGTGAAGCACCTTGTCGGACCGCAATAAAGAGATTGGTGGAAAAATTCGGGCTGTTGGGACAAGTTAGTGATGTGAAGAATAAAACCCGTGTACGTCGCTCAAGAACAGCCGAGAATATTGCTGCTGTGGCCGAAAGTGTTGAAGAAAACCCAGGTTTCTCCATTCCTCGTCGTTCTTTGGAATTAGGCATTAGACAAACGTCATTACACCGTATTTTGCATAAAGAATTGGGTCTTAAAGCTTATAAAGTTCAGTTAACACAAGAACTCAAGCCGGCCGATCATCAACAACGTCGTGTCTTTGCTGATTGGGTCGTTGAAATGCATGAAAATGATCCGGAATTCCATCGAAAAATCATCTTGCTTGATGAGTCCCATTTCCACCTCGCTGGCTTCGTCAACAAGCAAAATTGTCGCATCTGGGGCTCGGAAAACCCGAGAGTTATTGTTGAAAAGCCTCTCTATCCTCAACGTGTGACTGTTTGGTGCGGTTTATAGTCCGGCGGAGTCATTGGACCTTACTTTTTCTAAAATGAGGCTGGAGCATCAGTTACGGTGAATGGATTGCGCTGTCGAGAGATGATTAATGATTTTTTATGGCCGGAATTGGATGGTATTGATATGGACAACGTTTACTTTCAACAAGACGGCGCTATGTGCCACACAAGCAACGAAACCATGGATCTTTTGCGGAAAAAGTTTCCGGACCGTGTTATCTCTCGAAGAGGTGATCACAATTGGCCACCGAGATCTTGTGATTTAACCTTGCGAGTTCTTCCTTTGGGGCGACGTGAAAGAGAAGGCCATTAGCCCAGCGTCGATTCAAGACCTCAAAGAGGCTATCGAGGACATAGGGCAGGCACTTTGCGATTTGGTTATGGAAAATTTCATCAAAAGGATATGGTCCTGTAAGCGTGGTCATGGTGGTCATTTGCCTGATGTTATTTCCCACTATTAACGGCATAGCTTCTTGTTTATAATGAAAAGCACATCCGATCATTTATATTGAAAAATGGCATTTTTCTTTAAATATCAAAATAACACTTCTTATTCGAAAACCCTGTATTATTGTTGAATGGTAGTTTTGAAGTGTATATTGGAAGATATATCACGAAAATCAGTTAACATCGTATTTTCAAAGGAATTTTGAAATATTGAAAGGCTGTATGCGGACTATCTCGTGTGTGAATAAAAACGGAGTCAATCTTTTGGTTCATTATACAGAAGAGTGAACTGCCACGTCAAACTTGGGCAGACTGTATATCGAAAGGTACCCTATTTGCTATAGAAATTCACCGTTGTAACAGTTACATCATTTTCGAGATATCTTATGAATTTTTGTCTCACTCAGGTATGCGAAAGCATATTGTTGAATGATATTTTCGAAGTGTATATTGGAAGATATATCACGAAAATCGATATAGATAAAAAAATTGAGAAGAATTTCGAGATATTGAAAAGCTGGATTAGGATTATTTCGTGTTTGAATAAAAGCGGAATTAATTAATATTTTGGCTCATTGAACAGAGGAAACAGTCACGTCAAACATGAGTAGACTATGGAAATTCACCGTTGTAATAGTAACATTATTTTCTAGATACCTTATGGAATTTTTGTATGATGATGTATGAAATTTTTCAATTCTTTTAAAAGCCTATTGGTGAAAGATAGTTTGAAAGTGTACCTTGAAAGATACACATGAATGCCTGTAAACAGTTTATATCGTATTTCGAAAGGAATTTCGAGATATTGAAAGGCTGCGGATTATCTCGCGTTTGAATAGATACGAAGTTGATATTTTGGTTCATTATACAGGGTGAAGTGTCACGTCAAACTTGGGCAGACTGTAGATCGAAAGGTGCCCTATTTGCTATGGAAATTCACCATTAAAATAGTATTCTTGTTTTCGAGATATTCCATTGAATTTTCGTATCGTTCAGTTATGAATTCCCACCTTCTTGAATTTCATGTGCCAGAGTGATCATCTCCTTTGAACATGCGCGCAAAAGCTGCTGACTTCACGTCAGTGCTTTTCTAGGTTTTTTGAGTTTATCTGAAAAATTTCGATACTGAGGAAAAAAGCACGAAATTCGATATATTTTTTTACATTATCTCTTTAAATTATAATCGTAGCGAACTGAAAGTTGATACAGTGCTGTAGAATATGAAGCTCAAGGTATGACCATGTTTTTGCGCGCATGTTCTAGGGGAACAGCGTGCTATCGTTTTGTCCAAATGTCTGTAATTTTGGATGATTGAGCCGAAAATGGTCTCAATCGACTAGCTTGGACTCACTGATGACGAATCTGGTGTCAAAATCGATTCTATCCGGCTGGCCGTCCGGCCTTAGACACAATAACTGTCGACAGAAGCAAGCTCGCAACTTGAAACTTTCAGGGTAGGTCGCGCATCAGAATTCCGCGGTTAAAATCGTTAATGGGCCAAATCGGTCCAATAGTTTCCGAGTTATAGGCACTTGAAATTTTGAATTTATTTATTTTTTATTTCATAAACTACTTGAGCGATTAGATTCAAACTTGGCAGTTAGGTGGAATATAACGACGCGCAACTTTGAGCCAAATTTCGTCAGGATCATATTGTCAGTAAATCAAAAAAAAAATTTTTTTCAAAATTTTTTTCCAAAAAATTTTTTTTTCCGGAAACCATTCATCATATCCAGAAAAAAATTCCACTAACACTTTGAGCTTCATATTTCACAGCAGTGTACCAAATTTCAGTTCGATACGATCATAAGTTTTGGAGATATCGGGAAAAAATATGTCAAATTTCGAGGTTATCTTCTCGATATCGTTGATTTTTTCGGTATAACTCGAGAAATACTGATTCAGTCCTGATAAAACTACACAGCAAGTTTTGAGATGCTAAAAGACAACTTTATGCGAAATTTCGTCATAATCGTGTCATAAGAACAATTTGAAAAAACAAATTTCTATGATTTTCTTGTCAAATCATCCTCATTAAATTCTGTATGAAACTTCGAACTGTTAGTTTTCGATGAAATACTGGATTTCAATTCCATCTGATCTGTATTTTTGGAAATATTGGAAAAATAAAATTTTGATTGGGTATATCTACGGAATCATTGGGTGGATTTTACCCATTCACGAATTCGGCCTTCGTAATTAAGGTCCAAGCCTTCCCTACAAATATCGAGTTTCTAAGTTGTTTCTTTCGGAAGTTATTGTGTTCACGCAGTCGGCCGTTAGGCTGACCGTTAACAGACTATTCAGAAGAAATTCCACAATAGAGGGCTTATTTGCGGGGACACAGAATGGCGGATGCACCGGTGATTACTAGAGGAATTACAATAGCCTCCTTGGGGTTTTCTAAATATCGGGAAAAATAATCGAATCGATATATAACAACACAATGATATGGAAATGATTTCTTTCGATTTAATCGAAATCATAAGTTGTGTCTAGTTGTTGACTAGAAATGATGTTGGAATCCAGTGAGGTTTCAAATGCATTTGAAATAAATAAGTGTTATTCTCATTTTCTCAAATTTATGAATGCATTATCTGAAATCTCTCATTCAGCGTGAAAATATCAATGAGGGTTTTTCCTTTAAAGGAAAATGCAGTTATTTTCATGAAAAACCTTCAGAACATCAAGTTTCGAACATATATTTTCAATATTATATTTTTAAAAAAATGTTTGATCACCTAAAACTGAAAAATAAAAATGGGGATCTGCATTCAAAGGGATAAGAGTGCACGATATGGCAACGTCGAATTCAGCTTTCTCGGAAAGAAAAGCAAATCCCAAAACCCCAATTTTGAAATCTGATTTTGAATACATTCTGAAGGTAATTTGGGAAAATGATGAATCAAACCCATAATAATTATGTTCAAATTTGCATTTGCAGTAATAACCCAAATCCAGGAAAAACCCCTCATTGAACTCTTCGAATTATATGGAAAGTCTGGTTCATTGACATAAAGACATATGCTCTTTGTCTTTGATATGGTCACAAGACAGATACAAAACTTTGTTATTCTGTGATCCGAATGAACTTGAGTGGAGCTCAGGGGAGGATCCACAAATAAAGGGGAACTATCGAATTTCTAGCAGATCAACGTTGAATATCTCGGAAAGTGCGTTTCAAGAGACATCTCAAGAAATAATTAAGTATTCTAATATGATTGAAGTTTTAAATCGACTTAAGATGTACTTTATCTGCATTTTTCAGACTAATTTCTTGAAATTTCAAGAATCGGCGAGCCTATAACTAGGAAACCGTTTCAGCTACTGAAGAATATGTGCCAGAATTTTAGGAAACCTCTCACCAAAATGCGTTTCATTAGGAATAACTACCTGTACCTGTTTACCGCAGCAAAATCTCCAAAACGGTGAATGAAACAAGTGTTTCATTTAATGAGAGGTATCTATGGTTGAAATCAATATACAACTTAAAGACTCTCCAGAAAAATATGACAAAAAAGATTTCGACTGATACAAATGAATAAACCTAAAAATTCAGCAGACAGCACATCATAATTATAGCATCAACAACTCTAATTTTTATGATCGAAAATATGTTCATACCGCTCCACTTTCCCGTCATAGTACAACCCAACCTTCGCAAAACGAATCCACGGAAATATCCCCGTTCAACCCAACCACGCCCTCTACCGACGTGATGAATAAACAGGCCATTCGACTCTTTACTTTCACAGATGGTTTGAGAACATAACAGCGTTTCGTGCTTAAACACGTCGTACATCAAAACTGAAAATATGCGGTTCATACATCGAACATTCGCTATAAACGCGTAAATATAGATCCTTCTGTCAGTCCCCTCATGTCACGCGGGACACTTTGTCACGCGGTAGTATGTGTAGAGTGGGCCTAAGCTGCGGTAACCGCTTGTTTTGAGTTCGCACTTATGTTTCATTTTTAACGGAGCATGTACATGTGTCTAGTTCGTTTTATGACGAATTGCTATCAGGAGAGCATTCTCTGTTGTCGTAATTGTAAGCAGCTGTTTCGGGAGAGGGGTTTATTACCTTCGTGGCCGTTATATGATATTGCTCAAAATGTACCGCCTATAGCGCATCGCCGGTGTAGGAGGATATGAGTTTTTAAGGCTGCTGGGTTTGGAGGACACAGGACACCCAAAAAAGCTGAAATGGACGGCCATAAAACTGAATAAAATTTCTAGGAAAGTCCTGACGTGAAGTCAGGAGTTCTTACGTGCTTGATCCTCAGAAAACAACATAGAGGTAGCATACGTCATATTTAGACGGCGATTGCTGTACGCAACATGTGATACAAAATTTGACACTTATACCACAGACTAACCAGATGAACCACTCGCGTCATTTACTTAGGAAATCTATGTCAACGCAGATATGACCCTGAATCGAGCTAATCAGAATTTTAGCAGGCGTTTGGGGTGCTTTGGGGTGCCAATCAGATTGCAGGAATAGGATTACGTCACTCTCGCCGCTTTTGGACTTGCTTGAAGAGGTTATAAACATGTATACAAACTGAAAGTAATTTCTGTCCTATTTATTTGATGAATAATTTCGTACCTGTTCCATTTTAGAATATAATCCAAACAGTTTTTACAACAAAATCAATTGCTTAGTCATCTCTGAGGTTCTATTTTATGATGACAGTCCTCATCTTATGCTTTAATTGTACAACAACAAGAATTGGAATCGAACTTAGGTGGACTCATTCATAACTGAAGTAAAAGAATTACATTCGCAACTTAAGTATAAGAATAACAACTCCATACCTCAACAATTAAATACAGATTTTTCTGTATAACCTTTACATAATATCTTTCGATATTGATTTGATATCTTACGATATACTTTTATGTCTTCGACGTACTACGTCTTCAATGACAAAATTATTATATCAACTGGCATATAATGATCAAAGTAAAAAACTTGAGAAAAGTGTGAAAAAATGAAATACAACCTGAAAAAAAATTCTAGATACAGTGTTTCATCTTCTATCTTTCGATTTAGGAGAAAAGTGTGAAAAAATGAAATACAACCTAAAAACAATACTAGACACAGTGTTTCATCTTCTATCTTTCGATTTAGTTGTTTCAATAGCCTTTAACAAGTAGACTTTTTTGAATTTAATCCACTACTCAATTAAAACGATGGAATGTTTAATAAAATTGTATATAATTGCACAACCACAAGGATTGGAACCGAACAAAGTTGGTCTATTCATAGTTTGATTTTATATTGAAATGAATCTCATTTGATGTGAAAGTATCACAACCTTTACATTTTTCATTTAATACAATAGTATGTTTCTGTTTGCTTGATAAATTGACTTCAAAGAAAAAGTTTTCGCCAAAAAAATACTTCTTTTAATGAGTTACTGTTGTATATATTCTTTATTGATAAAATAGTGAGGCAATTATGAATTATAATCAACTTGCTGAATTAAATTATATAAAAACCAGTGTCTGAAACAGTTTGGCAGACTTCACGTAAACATGGTATACTTATTACGATATAGTTACTGAAAACTTAACGAATAACATATTTATATGAATAATAATTGATAATGTTATGGAAAAGATAAGGCAATGTAGTTTTTAAAGGAAGTCTATTTCTTGTTTGTGAATTTTTAAAGTTTCTTCATTTCTTACACATAAGTTCGATTGTATTGACACATATTAGAAAAAGATTTGCAATGTAATAGAACACACCCAAACTCCCAGAAGATTTTGGGGGTTTTCCTAGAGACCTATAAGTGTCACTACAAAGATTCTCTGATTAAGGTAAACTGGTTTTCCATAACATTTTTCCAAAATTTTTATTTACTCCAACCGAGTTCTTCTTTAGGTGTTTAAGATGTGAGAAAACACTCGCTTTGGTATTGGAAATTTGCTTTCCAAGTGGTTTCCTCGAAAAATCTTAGTCTGATTTTAAACTTGTGATTCCTGAATCCCGACAAATCCGTTTTTACATTTCGATTTTAGATATTCCAAAGTCAAGCATTTAATTTGACAGCTGTTTTGAGGAAGAAGAAAGTGTGGTTATGTCTGTTATATTTCTCAAGGTTGGAAAGATGCGATTCCCGCAAACGATGAAGTGATTTGTCTTGTTGGTCTGTGCTTATACAGTTACCGACCTGTTATACGATATTTCACTCAATTCACGGGATTCTCCACAAACAACGCACTTCTTACGTCCCATAGTGAATTAAAGTATTGTAGTAGTTCAAAAAATATTGAAGTAAATAGCCAGAAATATCTAAAAACTCGTTAGAAACTCACCAAAACAACGGATGACAGATTGACCGGCGGTATACTGTTAATGCGGCATCGTTGCCAAAGCTTGTATTTAAGCAGGTAGATACTGAAAAGGGTAAGTATTCTTCTTACCACAAATTCGAAACTGAACAAATATAGATGTTTCCATGAAATGTTTAAATTTGCATGTTCAACCGAAAATTATTAGAATTAATATTTTTATTTCATTAAATATACAATTACAATAAGATAATATCATTGCGCATTTACAAATATATTACAATCTGACTACGTCGACAAAAGGATGTTGCGGACACCCAAAAACTGCGGACACCCAAAAACTGCGTACACTCCCTCTATGTTGTTTGTTACTGTAAGGCTTGATCGAATTCGAAGCCTCACGAAATTGTGTTTGTACCGTCATGCCCTAATTTTTCAGCCGAATACTAGATTTAAATTCCAGCGGATCTGTACTTTGGGACATCAAAATATAAATATACTTTCGGGATCACTGGGTGGATTTAGCCTTTTTAATCAAGCCGAAAAATTGCTCTACAAATATCGAGGCTCTTTTAGATGTATTTTTCGGAATTGTGTTCTCGATTGGACGTTAGACCAGAAGAATTCAACTTTGCAAATGCACTGTCAGATATCCAGTCTTCAAACTGCTTACGACTCACGGTCGATCGTAAATACTTTCGAAAGAATCACTTGGTAAACCCTAGAAAACCACTGCCGTGATAGCAGTAGCATTTGTGAGCATGTCCTATGGAGGTGACCGCTTTGGCAACGAATTTGAACATGCGCGCCAAAGCTGCTGCCTTCACGTTCGTGCTTTCCTAAGTTTTTTTCGAGTTATTCTGAAAAAAACCAGGAAAAAAACACGAAATCTGACATACTTTTGTACAATATCTCCGAAACTTATCGTATTGAACTAAAATTTGTTACACTGCTGTGCAATATAAAGCTCAGAGAATCATCAAAATCTGTTTAGAATGTTAAAAATATTTCTCGAAAAAAAATTTTTCGAAAAGAATTTTGTAGTTTTGAAAGACATATATCCTAAAGAGTGTTTCAAATTGCGCAGTTTTTTCAAGAATAAATAAAATATAGATGACGCACTGAATTCGCCTGGGTATTTTGACATTTATGAAGTGTGATGTATGACATTCATAAAAATGGCTTCGTACACGATACAACAACGCGTTCAAATTGTTGAATTAATTTATGAAAATCAGCGTTCTGTGAAAAGTGTTTTTAGAAAATTACGTGAATTTTATGGTTTACATAATCGTCCATCCCAAAGTACTATTGGTCGAATTATAAAAAATTTCAAGAAACCGATTCGGTGGAAGATCAAGAAATTGAAAAATACAGTCGTAGCGGTCGTTGACAAGAAAATATTGATTTGGTTCGTGAAAGTTTTGCTGAAGACCCTGGAATGTCCATTAGACGACGTTCACAACAAGTTGAACTGAGTGGGTCCACAACATGGCGGATTTTACACAAGGATTTAGCTCTGAAGGCATATAAGGTTCAAGTAACATAGGAACTAAAGCCATGGGATCATTTAAAACGTCGTTCATTTGTCAATTTCATCAATGAACAACCAGTTGATTTTTCTTGAAAAATCATGTTTTCCGATGAGACACATTTTCAACTGGGTGGTTTTGTTAATAAACAAGATTGTCGTATCGGGGGTGAGGAAAATCCACGAATTATTCATGAGAAATCCATGCATCCTAAAAGAGTCACTGTTTGGTGTGCATTATGTTCAGGTGGTGTAATTGGACCTTACTTCTTTGAAAATGCTGCTGGTGAAGCTGTAACTGTAAATGGTGATCGATGCCGTCCGGTGATAATCGAATATTTATAGTCTGAATTAATGAATATTGAGCTAGAGGACATTTGGTTTCAACAGGATGGTGCTATAATGACACAATTGATTTATTGAGACAAAAATTTCCTGGACGAATAATCTCCAGAAACGGTGATGTCAATTGGCCACCAAGATCATGTGATTTGACCTCGATGGACCATTTTCTTTGGGGATATGTGGAAAGCCAGGTCTATGAGAATAATCCACAATCGATTCCTGAACTGAAGGATGAAATTATTCGTGTCGTTAGTGAGATAGAGCTTCAATTATGTCAAAATGTCATTGAAAATTTCAACAAAAAAGTGAACGTCTGTAGAGCTGCAAGAAAAGGCCATTTGACAGATATTATTTTTTGAATATGAATGTCATAACTGATAATTCAATTACCAATAAAAAGTTTTCGAAAATGAATGCAAATTATGTGTTTTATTCATTTAAAAAAAACGCGCAATTTGAAACCCCCTTCATAAAATACCATCAAGTAAAATTTCAATTTCAATCGAACACTTCATGGAAAACGTGTCATGAGCTCAGACTTCATGTCATAGAACGAAACGAACTAGAATGATGATAAAATATTGAACAAAATAATGAATGAATTCAAAATTGCGAATCAACAAGTATTTGCTGAAAGCTGTTATAATTCTAATTTATAGACGTAAAACATGACTAACAGTTCAAGTGAGTTATGAACACAAAAAAAACATCAAGATCATGTTATGACATTCATTCTATAAGCAGAAATAATTACCATCAAGTGAATTTAATTGATGCCAGCAGGAATAGCGGAAAAATGAAAGACAACAAATTCACAATCTTAATACAAATTGCCGCAGTATAGTCAAGCCATCAATTATATTATCTACGACGAACAATTTTCCACAATTAGCCTGTTATTGAGCCCAGCATAATGATATCAATAGAAAATAAAAAATTATAAGCTACACATGTTCCAGAGAGCCTGTATTCGAGATTTGATGTCATCGAGCATACAAAACCATACGTCATTATTAATCTTGAGCACTAGAGAACGATATGCGGACGTTACAGGCAGTTATTCATATTTTTTGAGCTGTGTTTTCGGCAGCGGCATCGTCTATTTTAAAAATTTTAATTGAACGGAAGCCATTCCAATAAATAACGCCACTGGAGGATGCACAGTCGTGTTCATTTGTTAGCGTGTAAATGAGGGGTGTAGGATTTCTAGGGGTGTCTTCCTGATGATGCGATGGAAGGGACAACATTCAAAACTGTCAAAAATTTTGAAATTGCTATTGGATATGGGAACTTTTATTCTAATCCTTGTTAAGGGTTGCGAAATTTCGTGAGGACCATAAAATGATCAGAAGATCGAAAAATATAGAATACTAGCTAAACCCGGCGACGTTTTGCTGTGTCTTGTTCTTGGTATTAATTCCCATCTATTCAGTAATTGGTTTTTCATTTCCTTCTGTTCTGTTTCCTTGAACAAAATGAATTTTCATGATTCCCAGTAATACTGCACAATTCTTCACGAAAATTCGTTTCGATCGCACTGTCAGTAGATTTTGAAAAAACTTTTTTTCTAAAGTTTTTCCGGAAAAAATTTTTTTTTCGGAAATTTTTCATTGAATCCGAAAAAAAACTTCCTCTCCTAACTTGAACACAATATTTTGCAGCAGTGTACCAAATTTCATTTTGATTCGACCATGATTTCTGGAGATATTGAGAAAAAAATATAAGAAATTTCGTGGATTTCTTTTCGATATCGTTGTTCTTTCTGGAATAACCCAAAAATTACTAATCCAATCGAAACGAAACTTGGCAGCTAGTTTGGGAATGCTGGTGGGCAAATTTGTGCTGAATTTCGTGATGATCATAGAATAGATCAATAGAACAATTGGAAAAAAAAATATTTTTTTCAAATATTCAGTATTCTGTGATCTTCTGACCATATTAGTTGAGTTCCGATATTCCTGGCCAGTACTTGTCAGTAAATTTTGACAGTCGATTTTACTGGCACTGCTTTGGCAATTCTTCGTATCAGTACGAAGCGTTTCGAAGTTACTGACACTGGCCAGTACTGATTGGGAATATCGGAACGCAACAATTATCCTCATGATATTCTGTATGAACCTTCAAACTGTCATTTTTCGATAAAATATTGGATTTCAATAGACGACTTCGGCCCAAGTTGCCAACCCACAATTTCCTTCTCAAATTTACTATCACTGCGGAACGGGAATTTCAGGACAAATTAGACATGATAAGGTTCGCGTTATTTATAAATATCCATTAAAGATGTCTCGGCCACTCAAACAAGATGATTCCTTCCAAATATAGGTTTTTGTTAGGCTGAAATTCAAGTTGGGATTCCTGATTTCATGTTAATAGTGTCAAGTTCATAAAGGATATGTTCCGCAGATCAACTTGGTTATTTCGGTTGCTGGTTTTCCGTTCTGTAAATATGAAATATTCGGTTGGTTACTCAAAAAAAAATTTCTTGATGAAGAAGCAATCTATCTGTCACCAGAACATAGACATATTAAGTCTATGCACCAGAATGACAATCCATAACATGGAACAATCTTTATTTACCTTATGATCTATAGACCATACCTAGTAGTTTTTCCATTGTTGATTGTTGTCTCTTCTATGTTCTATGGATCATAAAGTAAATAAAGATTGTTCCATGCTATAGATAGGTTACCATAGAACATTGAGTATCGTTCTGATGACCAAAAAAAAACGTTTTTTCATCAATCAAATTCGGTAATTAACATTTTTTTCAGGAATCAACCGACTATTTCATACTTACGGAATGGAAAACCGTCAACCGAAATAACCAAGTTGATTTGCGGAACATATCCTACATAAATTTGACACTATTAACATGAAATCAGGAATCCCAACTTAAATTTCAGCCAATCAGAGATGATCTAAACAAAACCCTATGTTTGAAAGGAATTATCTTGTTTGAGGAGCCGAGCCATCTTTTACGGATATTAACAAATAACGCGAACCTTATCATGTCGAATTTGTCCTGAAAGTCCCGCTCCCCATTGATAGTAAATTTGTGATGAAAATTGTGGGTTTGGCAACTTGGGCCGAAGTCGTCTATTCGATCTAATCTGTATTTTTGGAAGTTTTGGAAAACTAAAATTTTGAATGGGTATATCTGCGGAATCATTGGGTGGATTTAACCCATTCACGAATTCGGCCTTCGTAAATGAGGTCCAAAGATACTCCACAAATATCGAGTTCGAGTATCGAGTTCCTGAGTTGTTTCCGGAAGTTATTGTCCATGAATACTTCGCGTTATCATTTCGTTACGATGTCTGTAATTTTCGAATTTTAAACCGATAATGTCCTTAAACGGATTGGGTTGAACTCCCTTAAGAAGAATCCGTGGTCAAATTCAATTCTGCCCGTCCGTCCGTATGTGCTCTAACTTTCGGAGGAAAAGACTTTGCAACTTAAAATTGTCAGATAAGGTTTGGAGTCCAAATATCTCGGACAAGTTCGTTAATGGGTAGAATCGGTGGGATAGTTCTGGAGTAATGCTCATTTGAAATTTTGAGGTTAATTCCTCGATATATCATTTAGTTTTGACTCGATCAAATTGAAACTTCCTGGACAGTTTTGGAATACCAACGCGCACCTTGAAGCATAATTTCGTGTGGATTCAGTTGTAAGAAGATTCTGAAAAAATTTTATTCGATAATTTTTGAAATTTTCGATGAAATTTTTTTTTCCTGTAGATATATTGATTAGATTTCAATGGAATTTGACACAAATCTCAGGGTCAGTATTTAACAACTATGTTTCAAATTCCAATTCGATCCGATATTTACTTTCGAAGATATAAGAGAAAAATGTACCAAATTTCGTTGTCATTTGGAATTTTACCAATTTTTCCGCAATATCTCAAGAAGTAAAATGCAATCAGATTGAAACTTCGTAATCAGTTGGAGATTACCAACACGCAACTAGGTGCAAAATTTCGTGTTGATCTAAAGCCGCGTACAGACACGGGAGCAGAGCTGCTCATGAGCAGCTCGCGAAAAAATAGACACAGCGAGGCAGCTTTGAGCGAGATGTGAGGCCAAGTCGAGCCGCAGTGGCTCGCCAGCCCCTTCCCAGTAGCCCGTACAGCAGCGTAGTAAAACAGACGTTTATTATTTTAGGAGAATTCATATGTATCAACGTGTACTGATATGACGAATGAGAATGATGATAAATATAAAAATTATTAAATGGGCATGATTGGGGAATCTAGTTTTTCAGGGAATGTGGTTGGAAATACGGAAAATTGATAAATGATTGAATTATTCCACAGGAATATTGTACATTATAAGCTTATTCACAATGATTTGACAACGAAATATATATACACATTGTGAACCAACCGTAAAAGTCAAGAACAGAATTCGTTCAACAGTTTGATTATTCAGAGTAACTGATGTGGCCCCACGAAGCTCATGCTGAATGGAAAAGTTACATAGTTATATTATTCAAAATGCTCTTATCCATACTCTCTCACAACTGTTTCATTTTTCATAGTGCCCTGACGCTTTTTTCAAAGGCTAAAATAAATTTAACTCTCTATACCATCAGAAAAATAAATTGCAACTACAGTTGCTTTTCCCTGTTTATTTCGTTAACTCTAAGTTTTTACGGCACAAATTTCGAATCATCTAGGGTTACTATCAATATAGACTCAAAGTAGGTACTACCTTGATGAATACGCTTATATCAGAATACTAGAGACAAATCTGCTGAAACATTTCATTACAGTTGCATTCCAAAAAAAAACGAGCTTACCATGATAAACAACCTCGAAGTAATTATTATTATTTTCAATATGTATAACTCTGCGAGAATCGTTCGTTTTTGTCTCTGATTATAGATTATTGACAGAATGAAAAGTAACGAATTATGCATTATACCTATTCTTTCAGTGAGAATTATTCGGAAAAATATCCTATACGATTCAATTCACAAAATATATCTCACGGCTCGATACGCATTTTTATTAAAATTCTATTTCATTAGAACTATTCCATACAAACGATACGCCTATGAATAACATCAAGACGGATAGCGTCACGAAACGCAGCTGTGTGCTCTCAACATCGTAAAAACATTCCAACGCTACTTGTTTACCGTCCAAACTGAGCCTGAGGAATCCTTTTGCCTCGCCGTAAAAACCGACATCGGATGGATCGAGTTTAGCGGCTCGCGCACCGCTCTGCTCCCGCTCAAAAAACCGTCTACACTTACGAGGCAGCCCAATTAACTTGCCTCACAAGCCGCTCAGCTCGCGTGTCTGTACGCGGCTTAATAGATAGACTTTGAACAAGCGCGTAAAAGCTCCTGACCTCACGCCAGTGCTTTTCAAGATTTTTAATGTCCCCTATTGTTGCCCTCACGGTATATCTTAAAACTATCTCCATAGGGGAAATGGAAACTACTTTCGTCATAATTATCAACCGTAGTATTATCTGGATACCAGCAGGCCACCTCCAAACAACTCAACACCAGTTACAATTTTTTATATCAATTAATCCGTAATATCTTCTTCGTAGTCTTCCCGGCTTACTTTCGTATCATTCCACCCGTGGCAATCGGCTTCTACAGGGCCCTATTTCACTCGTGAATGATTATACCTGCATAGCAATTAGTACGGAGTAATTTCAGTGTATGTACGCGACTTGACAGGTGCAAATGATCGGGCCGAATGGTCATCGTCACGGTGGATGTAAGTTACGATGATTTTTTTTCCGATGCGGAAATATTTTATCGATTGTAGACTGCCTATTATCAAATAATTAAATGCTGATTCAATCACTATTAACATGTCAATTTATCACTTGACCAAGAGGAAAACGATCTAGAATATTTACGATCTAGATGTTGGAATTTCTTGACTGAATTTATGGCAATGATATTTCTATGTCGGCAAGTTTTGAGAATCTTTTATGGTATTGAACGACGATAAATAGGAAATGGACGGTTGATAGCGGTGGAAGATCGTGAGCACAATTACCTCCGAAGGACACTAAAGCTCAAAAAAAAATTTGAAATAGTTAGGTCAGGAGCTTTTACGCGATAGTTCAAATACGTTGACAAAGGGGTAATGGGGGTTTTTCCTTTAAACGAAAATGCAGTGATTTTCGTGGAAAACCTTTAGAACATCCCATTTCAAACATATAATTTCAATATTATATTTTCAAAAAAATGTTTGATCACCTAAAACTGAAAAATAAAATAGGGATTTGCATTTAAAGGGATTTGTCTTGAGTGCACGAAATGGTAACGTCGAATTCAGCTTTCAGAAAAAGAAGAGCACAGACTGTCATACTGACAAATCGCAAACGGAAATTGTTTGGTTATATTGACAAAGAACACGTGTGTACCACAGAATAGGAATACATATTTCGTTATATTATAGCAGAAAAAGGTATTCTACTAAACACCGTTGTCACTTCGTGCATGCCTGGCAAATCCCAAATCCAAATTTTGAAATCTGATTTTGAATACTTTCTGAAGGTAATTTTGGAAAATGATGAATCAAACCCATAATAATGATGTTCAAATTTGCTCTTGCAGTAAATTCAGGAAAAACCTTCAAATAATATAGGGAATAGTAGCCATAACCGAATCCTAACCCTCACAAAATTCAAGCTTTTGCTAGGTTGATCAGCAAATACAATGCAACACAATATTCAAAAAAGCAATGACGTGAGGTCTGGAGCTTTTACGCCCTTGTTTCGTTAACAAAGCGGTCATATATACAAGTACTGACCCTGCCAAACGCAGATTTTTTTTCATATGGTCCTCATGAAATTCTCTATGAACCTCGAGCTATAATTTTCGATCAAGTACTAGATTGCAATTCGGTCAAAAATTTTGAATGGGTATACCTAACTATCTGATGAATAATTTGGGGAAATTTCCTTCAAACGAAAATGCAGTAATTTTTATGAAAAACCTTGTTTTGATCACCTAAAACTGAAGAATAAAAATGGGGATTTTAATTTGAAGGGATTTGTCTTGAGTGCATGATATGGCAACGTCAAATTCAGTTTTCTCGTAAAGAAAAGGACGTCAAATGAGTTACCTTGCTTAGGAAAACAGAGATAGCTATACTTCGATCTGGTTAGAGTAGAAGACAACGACCAAGGAATAGAAAAAGAAGAGCACAGACTGTCGTACTGTCATATTACTGACAAATTCATACGGATATTTTTTGGTTATATTGACAAAAAACACCTGTGTACCACAGAATAGGCATAAATATTTCATTATTCTATAGCAGCAGAAAAAGCTATTCTGCTAAACACCGTTGTCACTTCGTGCATGCCTGGCAAATCCCAAACCCCAATTTTGAAATCTGATTTTGAATACTTTCTGATGGTAATTTGGAAAATGATGAATCAAACCCATAATAATTATGTTCAAATTTGCATTTGCAGTAACAACCCAAATTCAGGAAAACCCCCATTGGCGAATTCAACCCATTTAAGCATTCGACCTTCTTAATTGAACTGAAAACCTACTCTATACTCCCTATGTCGATTCTTCCTGAAGTTAATGTGTTTACGACCGGCCTAACCACTGGTGGTGAAAAAAATAACTTCCGGAAGAATCTACTCAGTAGCTTCAAAATTGTAGAGTAAGTTTGGAGTTTAATTACGAAGGCCAAATCAGCGAATTAGTAAAAACTATCGAATGATTTCGCAGATATACCCTTTCAAAATTTCAGTTTCCCGATATTTCGAAAAACATAATCTACAGAACAATGAGCAAAATGACTCTCTTCATTTTACAAAATTCAGGAGAACTCTTTAATTTTATTTCACTCATTGTTCTGTAGACCCTATTTGGCTGAAACTTCATTTTTCATTGAAGGGCGATTCGATCTATGTTTTTGTAAGTAAAGGTGCGTTTTGCTGGGTCAATACGTAAAAAGATGACCGTTTGGCAACGAATTTGAGCATACGCTTGAAAGCTGCTGACTTCACCTCAGTGCTTTTCTAGAATTTCTTCTCAATTCCACTCGATGTCGATGTATTTATAATTATCCAGCCCCACGTTGGGCGCCATACGTTAACATAATGAACATTTAATAAACGTTGTGAAATTTTTAATTTATTTTCTGAGCGTCTGAGTCCAGATGGAACTTTATATTTATATTATAGGTGTATCATCTGACACATTCAACCGCTCATCACTGCTTTCCAAAATTTTGCCTCTGGAATTCACTTCAAGCTAGTAATGCAAAGAGCAGCAATACCTCATACATTTCATTCTGCATTCTCTCCTCTTCCAAAATAATAAAAGCCCAAAAAACACGTTTCAATGTATCATTAACCTTTGGACATCATCGCTCGTGTTCTCCAACATCAGATAATCCTCATTCCTCCTGAATGCAACCAATGAATCACAAATTAGCACCCCATCCGGATCTATCCAAACACTGAATTTCAATATCACTGTTCGTTTCGATCCCGGCCAAATAGTATTGAAATCAGCGCCGTTTGATCCGCCAGAGGGCGCCTACAGCACGCGCCCGGGCGTCGCCTCATTCGGCGCCGAACAGCGTCAGGGCGGAATCCACAATAGGACGCGGCTCTTTGAAACTTAAGCTATCAAAGCTCTCATTATTCGAGATTTTCGTATTAACCTTTATTGTGACATGTCGCATTTAGCGGGGCAGTTATTCTAGATTGAATTGGCACCCCTTTGTGTGTGTGTGTGTCTCACGTTATATGGATCGTACGTGGGGGAGGACGGATAGGTGGAAGGTTGAATGGGGGTTTTTCCTGAATTTGGATTATTACTGCAAATGCAAATTCGAACATAATTATTATGGGTTTGATTCATCATTTTCCCAAATTACCTTCAGAAAGTATTCGAAATCAGAATTGAAAATTGGGGTTTGGGATTTGCCAGGCATGCACGAAGTGACAACGGTGTTTAGTAGAATAACTTTTTCTGCTATAGAATAATGAAATTTTATTCATATTCTGTGGTACACACGTGTTCTTTATCAATACAACCAAACAATTTCCGTTTGCGATTTGTCAGTATGGCAGTCTGTGCTCTTCTTTCTCTATTCCTTGGTCGTTGTCTTCTACTCTAACCAGATTGAAGTATAGCTATCTCTGTTTTCCTAAGCAAAGTAACACATTTGAGGTCCTTTTCTTTCCAAGAAAGCTGAATTCGACGTTGCCATATTGTGCACTCTAGACAAATCCCTTTAAATGCAAATCCCCATTTTTATTTTTCAGTTTTAGGTGATCAAACATTTTTTTGAAAATATAATATTGAAATTATATGTTTGAAATGGGATGTTCTGAAGGTTTTTCATGAAAATTACTGCATTGTCGTTTAAAGGAAAAACCCCCATTGTAGGTTGGGAGGGTCTTGATGAGGCAAACTCAGGATTTCGGTCTGCTGGCGTGATAGTTTTGGGCACAGTTCTTTTGTGTATCACATCGAAGAATGCTGATCGAATAGAAAACCTACTACTAGGAGTGAACAAGAGATAAAAGGTTCTCTGCTGAATTTCTCAGAAAATTATATCGCAACAATGATGAAACAATCCTTGAGAAGCACTGACTTGAGGGCAGGAGCTTTTACGCGCTTGATATTCTTACGCGCGTGTTCTGTAGAACAGCGTGCTGTCGTTTAGTCCAGATGTCTCTATTTTTCGAATTTTGAGCCGAAAATGATCTCAAACGACTAGGTTGTACTCACTGATGACGAACCCGGTGTCAAAATCAATTCTGTACGGCCGGCCGGCTGACAGTAGGCGCGATTACGAGCATACGGAGAATCCTATCCACTTGAAACTTTTAGGGTAGGTTCCTTTTGAAAATGCGTTCGTTAACGGGCTAAATCAGCCGCAAGGTTTCGGAGTTATAACCATTTGAAAATTGGATTCAAACTTGGCAGTTAATTGGAGTATTACCACAAGCAAACCTCTCGCAATATTTTGTTCGAATCGTGCTGTCAGTACATTCAAAAAAAATAATTTTTCGAAATTTTCTCGGAAAAAATTTCTTTTGGAAACTATTCATCATATTCGAAAAAACAAATTTCTCACACCTCGAACTCTATATTTCACAGCAGTGTAACAAATTTCAATTAGATACGTTTATTTTTTTCGGAGATATTGTGAAATAATATGTAAAATTTCTTGGTTTTTCTCTCGATTTGGTTATTTTTTTGGAATAACTCGAAAAATACTTATTCAATCATAAATAAGCTTGGCAACTAGTATGAAAAGGCTGATTTGCTGATTTCGTGATGATCGTCTCATTGGAGCCATTAAAAAAAAATTTCGATAAATGACTGGATTTCAATTCGGTCTAATCTGTTTTTTTGAGAATATTAGGAAATAAAATTTTGAATTGGTATATCCTCGGAATCATTGGGTGGATTTCACACATTCACGAATTCGCCCTTCGTAATTAAGGTCCAAACCTACTCTACTTTTGGCCTGATGGCCAACCGCAAACACAATATCTTCCGAAAAAAACAACTTAAAAACTTGGTATTTGTAGAGTAGGTTTGGACCTCAATTACGAAGGCCGAATTCATGAATGGGTTAAATCCGCCCTATGATTCCGTAGATATACCCATTGAAAATTTTATTTTTCCTATATTTCCAAAAATACAGATTAGATCGAATTGAAATCCGGTATTTTATCGAAAAAACCTAGAGAAGCACTGACGTGAAGTCGGCAGCTTTTGCGCGCATGTTCAAAGGATATCCCCGAAAGTGAACAAGCGCGCAAAAGATGCTGACTTCACGTCAGTGCTTTTCTAGGATTTTTGTTGTTGTGTTCGTAGTTGTCAGGACATTTTTATAATTATATTCTCAGTTCACATCAAAATCGCAAAAGAAATAAAATAATAAAAATAGCAGGTCAGCTCTGATAGTAAACCCTATTGAGATATTTTCCTTCAAAAAGTCGCAATGAAATAATTGAAAGTCACCAGATCTGCATGAGTTGATCAGGAATTTCCAGTCAATATAGTTCGTAATTACTTCAGACTATGAACTCATTTTGAAAGATCATTATAAACGATTTTTTCAGTGGCGAAAACTAATAGATTATTTATTCTGCACGTGTTTATTTTTTTTACTCCTAATGCCTTCAAATGGCTTTCCAATGAAGTCCGCAAATTGAAGAAAATTGTGGAAATTACATTCGAACTAGGACGATTAGTATAATAATGTCAAAATGGTGTTATCTGTGTCTGACACAATTAATTATTTTTTTTCTTAATTGCAATGATTAATTATGGAATGCATTAAATTGCGAATAATGCATGAATGAATTATAAGAGGATTCAATGGACAAACATTAAATATAACAAAAAGGGACGGATATTTTCGAATCAAGAATCTGTTTTTATAACTTGTATGCTTATAAATTTCGATATAATGAATAAAATTCTAGAAAAGGGCTGCTTTAAGAGCATGTTCATATTAGTTAGCGGAAAAAAATATTTGGATCTCGCTTAAAATTGTGTATTTGGTGTATCAAAATTTATTGTTGGATTGCTCTTCTTGGGAAGTTTTCCGAATAAAAAAAACTAAAAACCAAGGAAATTGACATCTGAATATCTCCGAAGATTGATATACCATCGAATTAAAATTCTCAAAACTGTTGTTGAATAATGACTCCAAGGTTCACGCGAAATTTCATTCAGATCTGATTGAAAGTTTCCTGATAAATCGAACTAGCTACGAAATTTGACAAACTTCGTTTCCAATATCTCCTAAAAAAAATATCGGATCGAACTTAGATTTGAAGCAACCTTTACTGAATACCGGATACGTTCTTGTAAAATATCGACTTCAAGATCTGCCAAATTGGATCGAATTCCAATCGATAGTCGTCGAGAAAAAAATTTTCAACGAAATTTTCGATTAAATCTTTTTTTAAATTATCCTATTATTAAACTAACGAATCCACACAAAATTCCAAACTAAGTTGTGTATTGTATAGCCTCAAGATTCCGAAAAAACATACAAAATTTGACATATTTTTTCCCATACATCTCCAGAAATGAACATCCGATAGAATAACCTGGAAGCAAAAAGAAGTTTCAACCAAAATTTGGAAAATTTTCGACTGAAATTTTTGTTTTTATTTTCTAACATAACAGTATTAGCAGAGGAAATGTAAACGGGGTATCATACATTTTTACGTATGATACAAGAGCACAGATAAAAACCACAGGAAAAACTCTTTCTCCCCGTATAAGTGTAATGAAAATGTTGTTTGTTAGTGAAGGGCTTCTTTTTCATCAACAAAACACCTGAAAACAAAAAAGGAGCCGAAAAAAACCAATATGAACTAGTGAATGATTTAGTACTCATTAAATTAATTTAAAGTTCACGATCCATCCCAAAAAAATCAGATACCGAATGAATTGCCCCGAAACCATCGTCAAATGTACATATTGGACAACTATTAACTAAATGTTCTATTGTTTCCTCTTCTCCTCCGCACTCGCACCTTGGACTTTCGACCAAATTCCATTTGAAGAGGAAACTATTACAGCGATCATGACCGGTTCTGAGTCGATTCAAAATGCACCAAATTTTCCTAGGAAGATTAAAACCATGAACTTTTCTGAAGGATCGCTGATCAAACCTTTGTAGAAAACATTACCTACACGAATTCCATTCCGGCTAGATCTACATGACATATTGCATCAAGTTGCGTAGGCATTTTCCAACTAACTAAAAAAAATTCAATCCGCTAACATCAGTATTTCATATGATATCCAGGAACTAACCTCAAAATTTCAAATTAGTATAGCTCTGAAACTGTTCGGCCGATTTGGCCCAAAAACAAACTCAACCGAGATATTCAGTCTACAAACAAAACTGATTCTGGGTCGGAGTCCAATCTAGTCGTTTGCGACCATTGTCGGCTCGAAATTCGAAAATTACAGATATTGAGACGAAACGAGAGAGCGCTGTTCCCTAGTGAAATCGAAGTTTTTACAGAAAAGTTTCCCCTTCTATAAAAAAAACGATAACTTTTTGGTCCGAACTGAATAAGATTTGCAGAGATGAATTCAATTCTGCAAAAAAGTTTTTGGTCTGAATTAAGTAAGATTTGTAGCGATGAATTTAATTTTGCAAAAAATCATACCCGAGACGCCCAGGCATTCATCGAAGCTGGATGCTCAAAACGCCACAAAAAGTCCCATTGAGTAACCAAACAAAATCGCCTGAATGCTCACGAAATTCAACACATTGACAGCGGAAAAAGCTTTGAAGGTGTGAACCCCACTTTAAAAAGATGAAGATAGAATCCCCCGAGTTGGCAAAGCATGTCATCTATTTAGCTGAATGAAAAACTTGGTATGTAATTCATCATCTTTTTATGTCTCCTGTCGTGCTCATCTCATAAGACACTCTAATGAATCATACTTTCAACACGTCTTCTTACAGATTGCTGTGAAAAATTGGTGTGATTTCTCACAATTAGGGGGCGTTCGAGTTGTTTTATGGCTGTCAAGATTATTTTTGGCGGAGATTCTTCATTTCTGGTGAGAAGTTATATTAGGTAGTATGAAGATGTTATAGTATATAATTGGGACTCTTTTGACTGGATGGTCGTCTTCGTGCTACGTTTGAAGTCATTTAAATGTCTCAAATATACTACAGTGTCGAAAAATACAAAATCGAATCGGCAAATGAAGAAATCTTGAAAAGCATTGACGTAAGGTTTTACGAGCTTGTTCAATTTCGTTGCCAAAGTGGCCCCATCAAACTCTATCTCTATTTTCGGAATTATTGGAATGATGAAAGTTTAAATAGGTCTATCTACGAAATTGTTGGGTGGATTTTACCCATACACGATTTCGACCTTCGGATTTGAGCCCCAAACCTACTCTGTAAATTTCGAGTTGTTTTTTTCGGGCTAACCACCGATTGTGAAAAAATCTAGAAAAACAATGACCTGAGGTACGGAGCTTTTAGGCCCTTGTTCAAATTCAACAAGAAATTCAGCACCTGGTTGGGTGTTGGTAATCTCCATCTGATTACGAAATTTCAATCTGATTACATTCGTACTCCTTGAGATATTGCGGAAATAACGTTGAAATTCCAAATCACAACGAAATTTAGCACGTTTCTTTCCCTTATATCTCCGAAAGTAAATATCGGATCAAATTGAAATTTGAAACATTGTTTCATCGTAAAGTGCAAAAATTTTCGAATGAATTTTTTTTTAAATTTTCTCACAACTGGATCCTCACGGCATTTTTCTCTAAGTTGCACGTTGGTATTCCAAAACTGTCCATGAACTTTCAATTTGATAGATTCGATACTTCATGAGTTATCGAGGAATTTACCTCGAAATTTAAGCTCCGAAATAATACAACCGATTCCATTCATTAACGAACTTAAGCGAGATATTTGGGCTCCAAACTTAATCTCACAATTTCAAGTCGCTAAGTCTTTTCATTCGGAAGTTAGAGCACATACGGACGTACAGAAATGAATTTGACCACGGATTCTCCTTCAGGGAGTTCAACTCAATCGTTTAAATATTAAATTCAAAAAAGTCTACTTGTTAAAGGCTATTGAAACAACAATTAAATACAGATTTTTCTGTATAACCTTTACATAATATCTTTCGATATTGATTTGATATCTTACGATATACTTTAATGTCTTCGACGTACTACGTCTTCAATGACAAAATTATTATATCAACTGGCATATATTGATCAAAGTAAAAAACTTGAGAAAAGTGTAAAAAAAATTGAAATACAACCTAAAAACAATACTAGACACAGTGTTTCATCTTCTATCTTTCGATTTAGAATCATCAGTAGCATTTATTCTATATTATACATCAAAAACTTTCCACGTGTTTTGTTACGCACAGTTCACATCAATAACGGAAATAAGCAGGTTCAAGTCCATACGCATGTTTGTTAGAATTGTGCATAGAAACAAATAATGCCACAGACTTACACCTTCTTCTTTCCTTGACAAATGAAATGCGGTAAAAAACATTTTCCAAAATCTTTATAACCTCAAAAATTAAATGACAGTTGATATTGACCCTTGAAAACTATAAGTTTTCATTCAAATATTAAATTCAAAAAAGTCTACTTGTTAAAGGCTATTGAAACAACAATTAAATACAGAAATACAGTTGTTTCAATAGCCTTTAACAAGTAGACTTTTTTGAATTTAATATTTGAATGAAAACTTATAGTTTTCAAGGGTCAATATCAACTGTCATTTAATTTTTGAGGTTATAAAGATTTTGGAAAATGTTTTTTACCGCATTTCATTTGTCAAGGAAAGAAGAAGGTGTAAGTCTGTGGCATTATTTGTTTCTATGCACAATTCTAACAAACATGCGTATGGACTTGAACCTGCTTATTTCCGTTATTGATGTGAACTGTGCGTAACAAAACACGTGGTAAGTTTTTGATGTATAATATAGAATAAATGCTACTGATGATTCTAAATCGAAAGATAGAAGATGAAACACTGTGTCTAGTATTGTTTTTAGGTTGTATTTCAATTTTTTTACACTTTTCTCAAGTTTTTTACTTTGATCAATATATGCCAGTTGATATAATAATTTTGTCATTGAAGACGTAGTACGTCGAAGACATTAAAGTATATCGTAAGATATCAAATCAATATCGAAAGATATTATGTAAAGGTTATACAGAAAAATCTGTATTTAATTGTTGTTGTTCAATCGTTTAAGACCATTTTCGGCTCAAAATTCGAAAATAACAGACATCGTGACGAAATGATAACGAGCTGTTCCCTAGAATCGAAAAATTTTCAAACAAAGTGAATCTGTGTTGCTGTGATTTCATAAAAATGTCAATGTGACAAAAGTCAAAAAACGAAAAAAATATTGTTAAGAATTTTTCGTTTGTCTGAAGGGAGAGTAACAGATTCGTACTCTGAAATGTCACAGTTCGCTTTGTTTATCGTTTATATTATTCCTGTATTGTTCATTAGACAATCTGTTTTTCAAAAAACTGCCCTTGTAATTGTTTCAATCCTGCAATCCGCAAGCGCATTTTCCATGAAAAACAATTCTTATTTGATTTTTAATAGTTCCGTTATAGATATTGGGAGTAAAAACCCAGAAAAAACTCAAAAAATAATGCAAAATCCTCCCAAAATAAGCTTCAATAGACGACTTCGGCCGAAGTTGCCAACCCACAAATTTCTTCACAAATTTACTATCACTGGGAAACGGGAAATCCAGGACAAATTTGACATGATAAGGTTCGCGTTATTCATAAATATTCGTAAAAGCTGCCTCGGCTCCTCAAACCAGATAATTCCTTCCAAATATAGGGTTTTATTAAGATCATCTCTGATTGGCAGAAATTTAAGTTGGGATTCCTGATTTCATGTTAATAGTGTCAAATTTATATAGGATATGTTCCGCAAATCAACTTGGTTATTTCGGTAGCCGGTTTTCCATTCCGCAAATATAAAACATTCGGTTGGTTCCTGAAAAAAAGGTAAAAAATTTGATTGATGAAAAAAGGTTCTTTCTGTCACAGAACGACATTCAATGTTCTATGGTAACATATCCATAGCATAGAACAATCTTTATTTACTTCATGATCCATAGAACATAGAAGATACAACAATTAACAATGGAAAAATAGTAGTAAGTAACCTTTTTTTTCAGGAACCAACCGAAATATTTCGTACTCGATTTCAATTTACAGAACGGAAAACCGGCAAACGAAATAACCAATTTGATTTGCGGAACATATCCTCTATAAACTTGACACTATTAACATGAAATCAGGAATCCCAACTTAATTTTCAGCCTATATTTGGAAGGAATTATCTTGTTTGAGGATATTTATAAATAACGCGAACCTTATCATGTCGAATATGTCCTGAAATTCTCATTCCCCAGTGATAGTTAATTTGTGAAGAAAATTGTGGGTTGGCAACTTGGGCCGAAATCGCCTATTGAAACTTATCCTTGGGGGAGTCATAATAAAGAGGAGTAGATTTCAACTCGATCGGATGTCTATTTCTAGAAATAATGCCTTCTTGGCCATACGTCAACACCGAAATGATATTGCTCAGAGGCGTGCTCATTGAAGTAGGGAAAAAAAGAGACTAACTACCAATAAACTTCTCATTTTTTAAAGTTTTTATGGGATTTCACTCCCAAGATCTGAAACAGAACTAATGAATATTAAATAAAAATTGTTTTTTTCATGAAAAACTTCCTTGCGGCTTGCAGTAACAAACTATTTGTCAAGGGTAGTTTCTTGCAAAACAGATTTCCTAATGAACAATTCAGAAACAATACAAACGATTAAGAAAACAAACTGTGGCATTTCAGAGTACAAATCTGACTCTTTCATCAGACAAAGCAGAAAATTCCAAGAATTATTTTCTTTCGATTTTTCGTTCTAATTATGAACCAAATCAACAGCACGACTATCATGAACCCAATTTATTGAATGTGATTCCTTACGTACATTCAAAGAAGATCATAAGAATTTGTGCTTAATTCAATATAAGAACGGTTTTGAAATCAAAATATTATTTGAGATCCATACCAACTGAAACCAAACCAATTAACGAGAAACAGAAATAAAAAAAGTGTGTTTATAGTATTCCCTGTATTTGTGGAAAGACATATACAGGGGAAACGTCAATACCATTAGATATCAGAAAACGAGAGCAGAAAAACAACCTAAGGAATAGAGACATACAAAAATCCCAAATAGCGAGCCCTGTATATTCGACCATTGGGAATGACATGATAGATTGGGACAATACAAAAATACTGATGTTGGAATCAGATAATTTGAAAAGAAAAATCAGAGAGTAATTTTGCCCATTGTTCGGAAGGAATTGACCCTTTTTGGCTGAATTCACTTAAAAAAGAGGTAAAATTAAAAAACTTTCAAACCAGATAAATCAGTGTTGCTGCATTCTCTCAAAAGTGTCAATTTGACAGAAGTCTCAGATGAAATAATTCTTGAAATTTTCTGCTTTGTCTGATGAAAGAGTCAGATTTGTACTCTGAAACGTCACAGTTCGTTTTCTTTATCGTTTGTATTGTTGCTGTATTGTTGATAAGGTAATCTGTTTTGCAAAAAATGCCCTTGACTAATAGTTTGATACTGCAATCCGCAAGGGCGTTTTTCATGAAAAAAAAAACAATTTTTATTCAATTTTTAAGATTTCTGTTTCAGATATTGGGAGTGAAAACCCATAAAAAACCTGAAAAAATGATGGGAAATCCTCCCAGAATAAGCTTTAATCGATGCAATAAACTTCTGTTAGTACCAATACAGACATGTCTTAATCAATATTTTTCTATATGCAAAGGTTTGTGCTCGTACTCAAAAGTATGTGCAAAAAAACTTGAGATGAGCTGACAAAACGGAGCACTGTAATTAAAATAAATGAAAAATGACTTCCATATTCCTCGTGAGTTTAGAGAATAGTTGTGTTACCAACTTCCTGGTACTTCTTGTTTCTTGACACTATATGTATGTAGCATTTCCACCACACAACTTCATTGCTATTCAGTTCAATTCACATTCCAACCAATTTTTCTCTTTCAGGAAAGCCAGCAACTCTCCCACGAGCTGTTAAGAACACGAACACTCAGTCTCTTTTCTTTTTATCATTCAGTACCGTATTGTAATTAAATGATTAAAATATAATATCTCATATACGATATTAGCCGTGTAATATTTAGAATAATTACAATGATAATATGAACAGAATAATATCGTAATTGCTGAGGGTATAATCAGCGGCATGCTAATTGCAACTTAATTGTATTTTTAATTGCGTATCAGTGTTTATGAATGCGCATAGATTCGAAGATAACCTTATTTCAGCCCCTCGTTTGGCGTTTATGGTCGGAGAAAATATTTTACCGATGAAAGCCTTGTCTTGTTAGTATCAATCAATTAGTTTAATATTAAATTATTATCGCGAATGGGGTGAGCAAATGGAAGAGATATGAAAATAAGAGCACTTCAATTGCTAAATTATAAACTATTTCAGCATATTTTAATTCTGGAGTTTTTTCACCTTCATGCTCTGGGGATTAGCGCGGTATCGTTACGTCCAGATGTCGGAAGTTTTCCGATTTTGAGGCCAAATTAGTCTTGAGAGCAAATAAAACCAAGTGGAGCTGAGTTTCATTAAACCTCGTGATTCCGAAAAATTTCGACGTTGGAGGTTGAGTTCGTTAATGGACAAAATCAGTTGAATGGTTTCTGAGTTATAACCATTTGAAGTTTTGAGGTTATTTCTACTGGAGCTCTTGCAAGTTTTTGCAAACTTTTGTCATGATCATGCTGTCAGTAATTTTTGAAAAAATTTTTTTTCGACATTTTTCTCGAATATTTTTTTTTTCTTGGGAACCGTTCATTACATTCGGAAAAAAATTTGGACTGCACCTTGAGCTTTATATTTTACAGCAGTGTACAAAGTTTCAGTTCCATACAATCATAATTTTCGAAGTTATGGCGAAAAAATTTGTGAAATTTCGTGGTGTTTTTCAAGATATCGGTATTTTTTCCGAAATAACTCAGAGAATATTATTTCAATCATGATGAAACTTGGCAGCTACCTTAGGAAAACTGATGGACAACTTTGTGCGAAATTTCGTGATGATCGTGCTATCAGAACAATTTGAAAAAAAAATTCAAAATATTTTATTTTTTCGAATGGGCAATATTCTGCGATCATCTGATCATATCATCCTCATGAAATTCCGTATGAACCTTCGAACTGTCATTTTTCGAAGAAGTATCATATTTCAATTCGATCTCATCTGTATTTTTGGAAATATCGGAAAAATGAAATTTTGAATTCGTATATCTGCGGAATCATTATTTTGTTGTTGAGGTCCAGACCTACTCTAATACAAATACCGAGTTTCTAAGTTGTTTCTTCCTGAAGTTATTGTGTTTACAGTCGGCCGTATTGAATTAACTCAGAATATCTCCAGTAGAAATCTGCCTTTATAATTGAATTGAAAAAACATGTTAGTGCACATCATCAGAACTTATTTTTGACTGATTCTCGATTGAATTCATCCAGAAGGGAATCGTTAAACAATGTTTATGTAACATCAAACAGTGTTCACTAATGACGACAAAACGTGAAGTACAAAGTTGATGAATGATGACATAACTCAAACCCTATCTACAGTGTGTCCACGGATTGAGTGCCGGTAAGGTGTAAATGACGAAAAATCTTCGAGTTAGACTCTGATATTTTGGGAATCGCTCCTGCTTGGTCTCAAACTAAGATGTTGAGAAAATGAGCCAAATCAATTAATATACAGGATGGTTTATAGAACTGATTTAATGAAAATTGTTAAGAATAAAGTGCCTTTGTTTTAAAAAATATCGAGAAAGTTTATTGAGAAAAGTTGTTTAGAATCACGGCTCAAGACACGGCTAAATCTCGATTCTCAGATAAATCGATCAACTTTGATTTTGTGAATAGGATATGAAAATATTTGATAATATCTATGGTTACAAATGACAGACGTGACTTGAACAGTAAATTTTATTCGTCATAAACGAAAATTTTCCAGTTAAAAATATGTTGAGCATAGAACAAAGAGTGTTTATTGTGGAGTGCTACAGTTTAGGTGCGGACATTTCGTATCAGGGAGTAATAGGACAATTCCATGAACGCTGGCCAAATGTTCGGTATCACGTAACCCTGTTAAAAAAATAGTGTCAAAATTTAAATTTTTGATCATGACAAAATATCTCACGTATCGGATTAACACAATATTCATGAACTTTTAAGTCAAGGTAGGACGATTCATCTGAAAATTGAGTTCCTGCAGCAGCTCGTCATTCCAAACAACTTTTCTCAATAAACTTTCTCGATATCTTTCAAAACAAAGACACTTTATTCTTAACAATTTTCATTAAATCAGTTCTAAACCACCCGGTATATTCGGTATATTAATTGATTTGGCTCATTTTTTCAACATCTTAGTTTGAGACCAAGCAGGAGCGATTTACAGAATATCATAGTCTAACTCGAAAATTTTTCGTCATTTACACCTTACCGGCACCCAATCCGTGGACACACTGTATAAGCCATGTAGGGACCGACCGCTGAAAGGCCAGAATCCAATTCGACAACAATCTTCAACTTTAAGCTCTACAATAATTTTCAACGATTCCCTCAGTCGTAATCCCTTAGTTCCCAACTTCAAAGAATCCAAGACAAACTCAGTCACACCATTTCTTAATTTCACAACTCCCAGTAGGCCAACAAAAAACCGCTCAGAACCACAAAACCCCAGCAGGCACGCTTTGTTTCTCGCTTCAAAGGCGCCAAATAAAGCGCCGAGATCTCTCCGGAAAATAAGAAAAGCCCCAAGAGAACCCCGTTGTTTTCCGTAATTGGAAAACAATACCCAGTTCCCGATTAAAAACACAAGTGCATCCAAGCGATAACATCGCTAGGACACGTTTATAATCGCTAAATTAATCGCTTCAAGTTTGTTTGTTCCGCGGACACACCTCTCTAATAAATTGAATGAACCATAGAGTAGAACGTGATCGAATTCACCTGACAGCTGATGTTTATTTTCACGAGCAATGGTCTTAACTTAATTCAATTATTGCGGCCGCCTGCTGGCGCTGCAAGCATGCTGGCGCGATACGCGATTTTTTTCAATATCGGAAGTGTGTTGTGAGGTTAGCCCCTGTGTGGAAGGTGAAAGGTCGGTGGGCTTGTCGCGCAACGCCTTTTTGGAGGTTTTTGCATTCAGTAACGGCAGATGTGGCGACCTGCGAGAAAAGTGTATTGAGAGCAAGTCGTGTGCGATGGGTTGGAAAATTGGACGGGTTAGTCGATGTGAAATGGGCCTAATTGTGAGGATTTGGTGGGCCACGGCTAACGTCTTCGCTATGGGAGTTCTTATACGAGAAAGAAGGACGTTGTTTGATATTGTGTTTCGAAAAAAAATCTGTTGAATTAGAGTGACTTTCATAACTTCGGGATGATTCAAGTTAGGGACTCGATATTTGTAGAGCAAATTTGGAGCCGAATTCGTGTATGGGCGAAATCTAACGGCTGCCCGTGAACACAATAACTTCAGGAAGAAACGACTTAGAAATTCGATATTTGTGGGAAAGATTTGGGGCTTAATAACTAAGGTCGAATTCGTGAATCGGGACAATCCGCCCAATGATTCCGCAGATATACCCATTCAAAATTTTATTTTCCCAATATTTCCAAAAAAACAGATTAGATCGAATTGAAGTTTGGTACACTGCTGTGAAATGTGGAGTTCAAAGTATGCGCTGAATTTTTCTCTCGAAAAAAATTTTGAAAAACTGTTGTTGAAATTTAATAATAGTTTAATCTCAGCAAAATACCGGATTCATCATCAGTTAGTCCAACCTAGTCGTTTGAGACCATTTTCGGCTCAAAATTCGAGACATTTGGCGGAACGATAGCACGCTAATTTATGTTGAAAGAATGATTTTTTCGGAAAATTTTCTTCAGATTTCGATGAGATTCCGCACAGATAGATCTCGGGGTCAACATTTCACAACCATGTACGAAATCTAATTTTTGGTGATATTTGGGAAAAAAATTCCGTGATTTATTCCTCGGTTTCTTTGATATTCCTGGAATAACTCAAATTACTGGACAGATCCTGATGAAACTTGATAACTCGTAAGCAATAATTCTAAGTAAAATTTCGTTATGATCATGCAATTAGATCAATTTTAAAAAAATTCAACAATCTTTTCTTCGCCTACAAAACGTGATAAATTCTTTTCGAAAAATTTAAATTTTACACAGTGAAATCTGTCAAACTTCCACAGCCTCCCGTCTGTCTCGACCAGAGTGAACGGAGTATAGCTATCACTACTAAACCTAGCAAAATATCTATGTGGATAACTAACCATACTAATCCTTCATTTCTTCTTTGAAATTTTTTACGCGCCTGTTCTTAGTTAACAGTGCGTTATCATTTCGTCACGATGTCTGTATTTTGAGCCGAAAATGGTCTTAAACGATTGGGTTGAACTCCCCGGAGAAGAATCCGTGGTCAAATTCAATTCTGTCCGTCCGTCCGTCTGGCCGTCCGTATGTGCTCTAACGTTCGAATAAAAAGACTTAGCGACTTGAAATTGCCAGATTAGGTTTGGAGTCCAAATATCTCGGTTGGGTTCGTAAATGAGTGGAATCGGTTGGATAGTTTCGGAGTTAGTCGCATATGAAATTTTGAGGTTAACTCCTCGATATCTCATGAAGTATTGACTCGATCAAATTGAAACTTCGTGGACAGTTTTGGAATTACCAACACACAACTTGAAGCTAAATTTTTTTTGGATCCAGTTGTAAGAATATTTTGAACAAATTTTCATTCGAAAATTTTTAAAATATTTGATGAAAAATTCTTTTTCTGTGAAAATAATGAGATTCAAATTGAATTTGGCACAAACCTCAGGGTCAGTATTTGAAAACAACGTTTTGAATTTCAATTTGATCCGATATTTACTTTCGGAGATTTAAGGAAAAAAATGTGCCAAATTTCGTTATTGGAATTTTAACGTTATTTCCGCAATATCTCAAGAAGTACAAATGCAATCTAGTTGAAACTTCGTAATCAGGTGGAGATTATCAAGACGCAACTAGGTGCAAAATTTCGTGTTGATCAAATATTTAGAATTTGAACAAGCGTGTGAAAGCTCCTGACCTCACGTCAGTGCTTTTCTAGGTTTTGTTTTTAAATTATACACAGTGAAATGCGCCAAACTTCCATAACCCACCGACTGTCTCCATCAAAATGAACGGAGTGTAGCTATCACTACTAAACCAACCAAAATATATATGTGGATAACCAACCATACCATTCTCCCATTTCTTCTCGATTCTTATTCTAACAACCATGGTACCGTATCAAAATGGTCGATAATTTCACGTTGCTCCATATTTACAAATCCGTCCCATTCACCGAATTAAAAACATTACAAAATCGACTCAACGTTAGATACGGCAATTTGTATGATAATCGTTCGTTCTAGACAGACATCAAAAACCGTAATTTCTTCAAATTTGTACGGAATGATTGTGTGCATCTTCAGGGAGTTTGGTGTCAACGTCCATAGCCCAGAGGGGGGTATTAAAGTTAATTGGAGGCGCCTGTAGGAAATTAACTCCGTACTGAATTCATAATCGTGGCTGAGTTCGTAGTTTGGTAAATTGGGCATGTAGAAATTCCGACAGAATTAGGTTGAAGTCGAGACAATCTTGCGAATGGTTCGAATTGCCGTGGAAATGATTGGAGAACAGTTTTCTTGTAACCAACGTTGATTTGAGGAGGTTCTCCATCTACAATCTGAAGGGTGTTTCAAATTTCCCCTTTTTTTAAAATGAATAAAATACATAATTCGCATTCATTTTCGAAAACTTTTTATTGGTAATTGGAGTATCAATTGTGACATTTATATACGAAAAATAATATGGCCTCCTCTTGCAGCTCTATAGATGTCTTTTGTTAAAATTTTCAATTGACATAATTGAAGCTCTATCTCACTAATTTCATCCTTTAGATCAGGAATCGATTATTCTTGTAGACCTGGCTTTTCACATTACCCCAAAGAAAATAGTCCATCGGTGTCAAATCACATGATCTTGGTGGCCAATTGACATCACCGTTTCTGGAGATTATTCGTCCAGGAAATTTTTATCTCAATAAATCAATTGTGTCATTTGCAAAGTGTAGCGCCATCCTGTTGAAACTAAATGTCCTCTAGATCAATATTCATTAATTCAGGCCACAAAAATTCGATTATTATCCGACGGTATCGATCACCTTTGACAGTAACAGCTTCACCAGCAGCATTTTCAAAGAAGTAAGGTCCAATTACACCACCTGACCATAATGCACACCAAACAGTGAAACAGTTGAAAATGTGCCTCATCGGAAAACATGATTTTTTTGAGAAAAATCAGCTGGTTGGTCATTGATGAAATTGACGAATGAACGACGTTTTAAATGATCTAATAGGCTTAGTTCCTGTGTTATTTGAACCTTATATGCATTCAGAGCTGAATACTTGTGTAAAATACGCCATGTTGTGGACGCACTAAGTCCAACTTGTTGTGAACGTCGTCTAATGGACATTCCAGGGTCTTCAGCTACACTTTCACAAACCAAATCAATATTTAGTGAACGACGGCTACGACTGTATTTTTCACTTTTTTGACCTTCCACCCAACCGGTCTGTTGAAATTTTTTAATGATTCGACGAATAGTGCTTTGAGATGAACGATTTTGTAAACTATAAAATTCACGTAATTTTCTAAAAACATTTTCCACAGAACGCTGATTTCCATGAAATAATTCAATAATTTGAACGCGTTGTTGTATCGTGTACGATGTCATTTTCATAAATGTCATATATTACACTTCTTAAATGTCGAAATACCCAGACGAATTCAGTGCTTCACCTATATTTTATTTATTCTTAGAAAAAACACTCAATTTGAAACACCCTTTATGTAGAAAATCATGTGAATATCAAAGCTTTCTTACAACTCATTCATGTATTCATTCGAACACTCCAATATTCATCCTTAAAATATCAAATAACATTCAGCTGCCGAACATTAACACCAATTATCTCTTGTGCCAAAAAACATATTATATTAAAATTACCCATATCCCGGTCTTGTATATAGGAAAAAAGGGCGTCACTCCAAAATTCATGGGTTTATTGAAAAATTACGCACGGCAACCTAAAATTTGTCAACATCACCGTGTCCTTTATGATATCACCTTTTATGAGAACTTGCTCCCGCCCTTTAAACAAATCATTTTTCACAATACCAGGGACAAGTCCCTGTATCAAATCGAGTAATTCCAGGGGACGAGGGCACCGCCCCTGAGCCGCACATATACAGGAAAAAACCAGTGGCGCATTGTTGCCGGGGTATAAATCTGAAGGGAACAAAACGTATGACAAAATATGAAAATCCTTAATGTACGCTCACACCTGGTTGAAACACATTATTTTTGATATCCCCTAATGTGTCTGGAGGATTCTTTTTGTCCCTCACTTTGGCGAATCGCCGTTACAAGATAATATGGAGGGGATGAATTATTTGCTAATGGAGGTTGGTTATTTTCCAGATAGAAAGTTGGAGGAATAGGTTAATGAATTCGAAAATTTATGAAAGGATGTATTACACCGTATTACAAAATCATAGATTAAGACCATAACCAAGGTTTAGGTAAAAAATTATCTTGCACCGTCACGTAATCCACGTTTAATGGCCTTAACTGACTATTAAATTTAAACCCTGAAATTTGGGGGCTTGAAAGAAGGATTAATGGCAAGCTTCGAAATTTAACACTACTTTCAAGCGATTTCGTACAAGTTTGACATTTTTCTGGACGTAACCTCCAGTTTGTTTAAATTTTTTTTGTTTACATTGGACATTCATGAAGAACTCGTACGAGTTAATGGATTTGATAATCAAATTTTGATTAAAAGTTATTGAATTCCAGATGATATTCATGAAAAATGATATAGAGAGATAATGACATCAGTAGGCATTGATTTCTATCTTTTAAAGCATGAAGAATTAACATCAGTATTTCCATTGAGTTCAAAAACTCAATGGTATTTCTTAAAAGCCTTCAACTACTTGAATTGATGAAGTAACAATGATATGCTTATTTATTTTCAAGAGCGAATAGCAGAATGAAATCTAAGACATATTTGGAATGAAGAAGCATAGTTTCATGAAGATTCTTCAGTACTATTTTATTAAGTGATGTATTACGTGGAAAGCTATCATATACTACTTTATCATTGTGCAGGTGCTGTCTCTGTGCTATCATTCTCCTCGATTATATATTAACTGGACTCAAAATATAACTACAAAGGAATTAATGTAAAATAAATTGCATCCTTGTGTTAGTCGATCTTCAAACGTTCACCTTCGTCAATCCATCCATACATGATACTCCAATATTTATAAAGAATACTTTTTATTCTGCGGATCTCACATTAGAGTTTTCATTATATTCGACCAAAAATTAACTCAATTCATAATATAGTTATTACAAACAAAATAATTCAATAGAAAGTCTATCCTTGGGTAAGCCGTTCCTTATTCGAAAGTTGTTTCAGATAAATCAATACTATTTATTTATTCATTTTACAAACGCCAGGATTGTAATTCCTTGCAGAAGCTCAAACTTTATGATATTATAAAATATAAGTTCACTTGAGTATATACCTATGAATTTGAATAATGTTTAAAGCCTGATGCAGAAATAAGAGCACAGGTCTGCAGTAAGAGATCCCTAGTCTTAATGATAGTGAACAAGTCGGGAACGTTACATGCAATATTTTTATGGGTTTCTCAATAGATGCATCTTGATTTTTCATATCTTATGGAAATATGGTAGACCCCATAAAATGACTTTGATCTTTTGAAATCAAATATTTCATCAATAAGAGTTAAAATAAACAACATGAAGCTAGTCCCAAGTACCAATTCATGAGAAAGTAACCAGATTTGTAGATTAACTTTAATCTAGTTACATTCAGCCTCGGTGCAAGCCGAATATTTAAACCATAGCTTAATAAGTTTATCGTCGCTTAACTAACTGAAGCTTAAGAAGAAAACGGTGCAATTGGCCCTAAGATGCTTATCCTATCCTTAAGGGGGTCTTGAACCTCTTAACTTTTATTAAAAAGTACAGATTTCTTTGAAATGCCTACCTAATATCTTTCAATATTGATATCTTACGATTGTCTTCAACGTATCAAATAAAATGCAAAAATAATACTAGACACAGTGTTTCATCTTCTATATTTCGATTTAGAATCATTAGTAGAGTTTATTCTACGTTATATGTCAAAACGAACACGAATTTTCGATTCGAATTTTGAGCCGAAAATGTTGGACTCACTGATAACGAATCCAGTGTCAACCACGATTACGTACGGATAATTCTATCGACTTGAAAATCTCCGATCTGTTTGTATTTCGGTTGAACGCTTTCGGAGTTATAGCCATTTGAAGTTTTGAGGTTATTTCCCAGATATTTCGAGAACTATTGGAGCTCTTGCAAAATTTGGAAAAATTTTATCCAGATCGTGCTGTCAGTAAATTTCGAAAAAAATTTTTTTCCAAATTTTTCTCGAAAATTTTTTTTTCTCGGAAACCGTTCATTACATTCGAAAAAAAATTGGTATATCGAGAACTACTGACGCGATTGAATTGAAACTTGGCAGATTGTTCGACCATAAGGGTTCGCAACTTTTCGCGGAATTTTGTTCAGATCGTGCTGTCAGTAAATAATTTAAAAAAATGTTCAAATTTTTTTCGAAAATTTTTTTTTTAATTATTCATTACGTTTTGTGAGAATTTCGGGCATACCTTGAACTCTATATTTCAGTGTACGGAATTTAAATTCGATACCGTTATTACTTTGGGAGACATTGGGAAAAAATATGTGATATAATTGTCGTTTTTTTTGTTCTTGATATCGTTGTTTTTTCGGAATAACTCAGAAAATTCTTATTCAATCATGATGAAATCTCGTATCAAGTTTCAAAATGATTATGGACAACTTTGTGCAATATAACGTGATGATCGTGTAATTAGAACAATTTAAAGAAAATTTTAATTTTCTTCTTCAAATATTCAATATTTTGTGATCTTCTGATCATATTATCCTCATTAAAATCTGTCAGAACCTATATCTTTTCGATAAGTTACTGGACATCAATTTGATCTCATCTGAATTTTTTTTATTCTTCATTCTAACGTGTTCATCTGAAATCATTGCTGACCCCAATTCATCCATTTTATGGTGGATGCGCTGGTTGGAACCGCATACGCCAAATATGGACGAAAAGGAATCCGACCAGGGTCAATAGTGAGTTTGAATATGAGAAGAAAATAATATATTTTACTTTTTCATACAATTATATATTATAGTGTTCCGAAAACTGGCTTGTTCGATTTTCTGTTGACCATCCATGAATATAAAATCGATAATTTGGCTAGTTTCCCGTATAAACAAATATCATTGAATTTTTTAGAACTAATTAATTCCATATTCTATCCAGAAAGATCCATCATCACATGATCAGCGATAGCGATATGAGGAAATTGAATATGAATCTATAGCCGTTTCCGCTCTCAGAATATAAATATCAACAAGAAAATATTGAATGAAATAAATGATTATTATCGGGTATTTCTCTAGAATTTGTACGATGGTAAAAAAATATTGTTTGGATCATGAAGTTATATATTTTCCTGAACAAGGGCAATACAAACCTTCGAATACTGAGCAATATGGCATATGCTTGAAGAAATCGCAGTATAAGCAAAGGAAATGCAGCGTAAGTTTATACTATACGTATCAAATAAGAGTTAATACACAAACCCTCACAAAATACTTTCGTATTGTATAGCGGCATTGGAGAATGACCCGACATGTTCATTTAAAGGTATCTTCTTCACTGAATCAAGATTCCTTTTTCCTTCTCATTAAGATTGACGCAGTATCTTTGAATCATTCAAGGGTGGATATAGTTGTTTTTCATGAGTGCGGAGGGGGTAATAACGATTGAGAATCAATCAATCAGGTACACAATATTTAATCCCTCATTGTCATTGATTGCAATATTTGGGAAATTACTAATTAATTAATTACCCCCCTTAACCGCCTTAAATCCGCCCTTGGAATCATTATAAATACAGATTTTTCTGTAATACCTTCACACAATATCTTTCGATATTGACAGCTAACGATATACTCAATTGTCTTCGACGTAACACGTCTTGAATGACAAATTTAATTCCAACAGATGCTATTGGCGTCTGAATTTAAGATTGCTGCGCCACGGTGGCCAGTTTTAGAACCTTACGTACAGACATAGATTTTGTTTTGATAGTCGATTTTGTACTGTTTGTTAGTGTTTGGTTTGATAATTTTTTATTCCACTATTTATTCAGGGACTTTTTAGACTTTTATAGTTGACGAGAGTATTACTGGGAGTACATATTCCATTCTTATAAAGTGGGTATGTATCATCCTTCAATCTAATTGAGTGTAGCAACTCTAAAATTACGGGGATATCTCCAAGGTTAGACAGTATTTTAATATTATTTATTTTCAGATCCAAATGGCAAGATTGACTTTGGTGGTTTTCTAAGGCTGTCTTGAAAGTTGAAAAACAGATAGTATTGTGAAACAAACTTTTTGGAATAATAGACAAATACTCATAACTTTATTATTTCTATAGGAAAGGACTAAATACTCAATATTTTGTGAATAGAATGAATACATTCACATGAAACTAATGCTAGTTGTACCGTAAGCCTTATTCATTATGGATCGATAAATAAATTTTCCAACACTCATATGATTGGTCTTGAAAAAGCTGTAATAAATAAGCCTTGTACAACTTTGCTTTCATCGGCAGATGCACTTTGAGCGAAGAGTATTCTTCACCAGATATTTCCTTGTTGAGATTCTTTTTTTTTCAATAGTCATTTCTATCACTAGAGCATTTACGTTGTTCCTTAATGATCAGTTCAACTGGAAGATTTCTGGAAGGTATAGCATTCCTCTTGAGTAAATTTCTCGGCTTGGATTATGGGCCTGGAAAAAAATTGTCTTCATAAATGTGATCTAATATTTCATGAGCAATTCGTGCTTACCTCTATAAAAATGATAATAATCGGTAAAATGCAGGTAACTGACTCTCATAAGTCTTGTTTTTTCGTTTTTATCGATTCTTCAACACTTTCAGGCCCGACATGTTAAAGGAAATTTCTTTCACCCTAACTCCAAATTTTTTACCGGGCTGTAGAAATCTATGGGAAGAGACATTTGAGTTTGCTTTTCCTCAGTAGAAGCAATTGTAAAATCACACAAACGCCAAGAAAAATGCATAAACTTTCTCATTTTCTTAACATTTCTTTTAACTTGTCGATGATAATGTCTGTACCTCGGGTTACTCGGATAGCCACCAGAGGGAGTAGCGCTCATCTTCATTCGCCAATATCATAAAATTATTGAAGAAAAAACTGAGGAAATCATTAACATAATAAAAATCAATACAAAAATAATACTAGACACGGTGTTTCATCTTTAATTTTTTGTTTTATATAGTCAGTATCAACTGTCATTCAATATTGTTCTATACACAATTTAACAAGCCTGCCAGTAGGTCTATTAACAATCAGTTAAAAATTCTCGTATCATAAAACGCGATAAAAAACAATATTGCAACCATACACAAGTTTTTCTCGGACACATTATAAAGCAATAAATCAATGTAATCATCTTATATTTCCAATGTCTTCGAATAAAAACGCTAATGTATTTGCACAGTAAGTTTTTCTGTAATCTGACAAGTTAACCATGAGATTCATCTTCCTTCATTTCAGAGTGACCTCGCAGACAACATGAATACCACAATATTTCACTATTTGTCACTAAATAGCCCTTTATACCAATAACAGGACCACCAAGTTCTCAGCAAATACGTTAACAATAGATACAAGCCAAACAAACGAAGATAGGTGTAAAACTATAATGACTCTCCAGAGTTGTACAAACATGCTCGAGAGCAATCCCACAGGATGGGTGAAAACCTTATTATAATACTTGGGACGAACTTGCCCTATAATTTATAACTTTTCGAAGGGTCGCGATTGTGCTAACGATATTTCATTCAGTAAAAGTTATTTTGGGGTAAGAATCCTGTTTTCGGGCATTGTATTCTGGGATATTGTGTACTCACACTCCAGTTACGTGAATGAATATTCGGTTTGTGGGAGTTGGTAAGGATACAAATACCAACAGAATAGATGAATTATTGCTGAAGGAGATAAATAAAATATTTCTGTTGATTTTATGTATGCTAAAATGGCTGAATAAAGAAGATGATCGTTGGATGGGCGAAATTGAACTGATTTTACAAAAATGAAGAAAATCTACAGATTGTCGAAGTTGAAAATGTGAATTATATTTTAGCGCCCGTTTTATCAATTGCCTACAAATTCAAAGATCTCGAGCGATTTTATGTAAATCATTGTTGAATTATGTACGTCCTGTCGGCCGGTCCTAATCGATGTTAATGTCGAAGTTGAGAAAGTTGGGAATTTTTAGGGTGATTTAATGGTTCAGTTTATTCGTTTATGATGGATGGAATTCGCTAAGTATTTGCAGTATTTTAGCAATCTGAAATTTATTACACCGATACTCAAAAGATACAGATTCAATCGAATTCAAGAACCAGGCACTTCTATCTTATAGGTATCTTCTATATTTCGTTTTAATTCCCTATTCTATCGAATTCAAGAACCAGACACTTCTATCTTATAGGTATCTTCTATATTTCGTTTTAATTCCCTATTCTGTTTATCATTTAATTCAACCAGCACCTTCTCAACATCGAAGACATAACATGTGTGGAATTTCTCAGACCCATTGATTCAAAAGTCCCTGCGACCAAAAACCGTTTTACAACATGAATTTCTTCTATAATTCCGTCAGAAGAGTTCGCACGCCAGCAAAGCTGTGAGTAACATTTTTCAATACTTTTTTCTGTAAAAAAATATGCTCAATATTCCATCTATAGGATCTCATCTTCCGTTTCAATTTATGATCATCTATCTCAATGAATTAATTCAGCCAGTAGTAGCAGTATTCTTCAAACCGATAGCATTTCCCGTTCATTGCGAATATCGACGACCAATTAGACGATGATTCCCTGCGGCCAAAAACCGTTCCATAACATCAACATTTTTCACAAGGAAAGGTGACAATACCAAACTTGAATTGGAAGGTCTTTAGGTCCAGAATTTTTGCGGTGAAATATTTGGATTATAGCAACAAAATTCAGACAAAAAAGTAAGTTTCAGCCAGTAAAGCCAAGGGGGCCATTTTCCGGTTTGTTATTCCATAAATTACTATGTTCCTCATGGTTCAATAAATATTCTGCATGAAGTAATTCAGCCAGCACTTTTTTAACATAGAAGGCTTCTCATCAGCCATTCAAAAGGCGTCTCATCTTCACAATTGACGAATCAGGTTAGACGAGAATTATAAAGATTCTGAATCCAGAACACTAAGTCAATAGTTCCAAATTAACCAATAAAATATTTGTTCTCCTTTCCCCAATGAATATTAATGTGAAGGATTTCTCAAACCCATACCAATTCACGTTCATTGCGAATACTGACGACCAATTGGACCAAAAGTCCGTGAGACCAAAAACCGTTTCATAACATGAACATTTTTCACAAGGGAAGGTGACAGTACCAAACTCGTATAAGAAGGTCTCGAGATCCGGAATTTCTGTGGTGAAACATTTGGATTATACCAAAAGTCCCTGCGATTCAAGAGGCGGCGTTCCATGATATCAATATTTATCATATTTTCGACGGAAGGGTACGTTCGCGCCTGTAAGGACAAGAGGACCGTATTTCCAATGTGTTATCCAATAATTAACTATGTATATACTTAATGGTTTAATAAATACTCTTCATGAATTAATTCAGCCAGAACTCTTTCAAAATCGAAGGCTGACGAATCAGGTTAGCCGATAATTATAAGGATTCTAAATCGAGAAGACTAAGTCAATAGTTCCAATTTTACCAATAAAATATTTTTCTCCTTTCCTCCAAGCGTATTAATGTTAAGTATTTCTCAAACACATACCAATTCTCGTTCATTTCGAATATCGACGACCAATTATACCAAAAGTCCGTGCGACCAAAAACCGTTCCATAACATCAACATCTTTCAGAAGGAAAGGAGACAGAACCAAACTCGTATAAGAAGGTCTCTAGGTCCGGAATTTTTGTGGTGAAACATTTGGATTATACCAAAAGTCTCTGCGACCCAAGAGGCCGCCTCCATGATATCAAAATTTTTCATAATTTCGACGAAAGGGAACGTTTTGCCTGTAAAGACAAGGGGACCGTCTTCCTGATGTGTTATCCCATAAATAGGTATGTATATACGTCATGGTTCATTAAATACTCTTCATGAATTAATACAGCCAGAACTTTTTCAACATCGAAGTCATCTCATCAGCCATTCAAAAGGCGTCTCATCTTCACAGCTGACGAATCAGGTTAGATGATAATTAAAAAGGTTCTGAATCGAGGAAACTAAGTCACTAGTTCACCAATAAAATATTTTTTCTTCTTTCCCCCATGAATATTAATGTGAAGTATTTCTCAAACCCATACCAATTCTCGTTCGTTGCTAAAATCGAGGACCAATCAGACCAAAAGTCCCTGCGACCAAAAATCGATCCATTACATCAACATTTTTCACAAAGAAATGTGACCAAACTCGTACAAGAAGGTCTCTAGGTCCGGAATTTTTGTAGTAAACATTTGGATCATACCAAAAGTCCCTGCCACCCAAGAGGCGGTTCCATGATATCAGTATTTTTCATAATTTCGATGAAAGGTTACGTTTGTCCCTGTAAAGACAAGGGGACAGTTTTCCCTATGTGCTATCCCATAAATAAATACTCATGTATATACTGCATGCTTCAATAAATACTCTTTATGAATTATTTCAGCCAGCACTTTTTCAACATCGAAGGCATCTCATCAGCCATTCAAATGGCGTCTCATCTTTACAGCTGACGAATCAGGTTAGCCGATAATTATAAAGATTCTGAATCGAGAACACTAAGTCAATAGTTCCAAATTCACCAATAAAATATTTTTTCTCCTTTCCTCTATGAATATTAATGTGAAGGATTTCTCAAACCCATACCAATTCTCGTTCATTGCGAATATCGACGACCAATTAGACCAAAAGTCCCTGCGACCAAAAACCGTTCCACAACATCAACATTTTTTATAATGATACGTGACAGTCCCAAACTCGAATTAGAAGGTCTTCAGGTCCGGAATTATTGTAATCAAACATTTGGAATAGACAGTAATAACACATTTTGATTATTATATGCCTTGCTACGTATAGGTATCTATCTCCCTTTCAGTCAGATATAATTTGTCGGAGTGCATCGACTCAGATGATTGAGTTGCTCTATCGGACGTTATTTTGAGCGGGTAATTGGTCGGAATGACTCGATTTCATTAAATTAATGACTAATAAGAGGTTTCGAGGTCTATGATGGGACATAATTTCGGTTTATAATGACATTTTTTGCGTTTTTATGCCGCCGTGATTACTGTTTGTGTGAATCTCATCGATTTGTAGTGGCATAAACGACAAAGGGGATCGTGGATTCGAACCTATCCATCTGAACGATTGTTTTTTTGGGATGGAGTCTTGGACCGGTAAAAAATCCGACGGTGTCTATCTGAGTTCTAACAGGTTGGGTATCTTTTCGAATTTTGTACTTCATATGAGTTCTTAGTTAGGAATTTAATAGGTTGGAATTTCAAATGATAAATTCAAACAAATCTATTTGATGAAGGCTGTCAATACAGTGCGCTTGAAAATCATGGAACAAATTCATTTTCTCAGAAGAAAAATTTTTGGCAATAAAATCCTGAAACAGGTCAATTTTTGTTTCACTTTTACTTTTCTAGAAACGTACTAATATCATACCTACTTAAGGTCATTACTGAAGCGCAGTGTGTCACACATTCTAATTTTTCACGTGAGAGGGTTGAAAGTTGTGCATGAACAAATTTCTTATGGTCGACTTTCATTCGGTGACGAATTTCATCAGGTACCATCGTGTCAAAGTAAATGAGCCATGACAAAGTGGACATACTGAAAACCTCTTTGAAGTAACTATTTTAAAAAAAAAAAAATTTTTATCTTGAAAATTTCTGCACGCCTGTGAAGAAGATATAGAGACCTTTCCAAAAAAGTACCACATGACCCACTTTCCCTGTTCAAAAAATTTAGAGGGTTGATGGGGATGGCACAGGGTGCAACAAAAATCCTTCAAAAATCGCTAAAAACTAAGTAAAAGTGAAACAAAAATTGACATGTTTCAGGATTTTGTTGCCAAATATTTTTTTCTACGAAAATGATTTTATTCCATGATTTTGATGTTCACTGTCTAATAAGTAAATACTACAGATTTTATTTTATTTTGGGGAACTGGATTCGCATCAAGGGTGAAGTTTGGCATCGATGCACCAAAGCAGGTAATTGAGGATTACCTTCTCCAAATAGAAAGACAAAATTCCATCGCACTCTCCTAAATTCAACAAACCCAGAAGCTTATAACTCATTGGTCCGACTTGTATATTTTTATTCTATCCGCCGGCATTTGTGAGCAGGGATGAGATTGCATCGATGCCAAACTTCAATGGTGATCAGAGTCGAATTTCCTGAAATTTTGAATAGTTTGTTCAATAAATACGATGTTTTCCAATCGAATATATTTCAATTCTCGTGAAGAAGTTCAAGACTTATAAATTTTTGAATAAACTAAAAGCAGTAAGCAACTTGTTTCGAAACTTCAAGATCCCAAATCTTCGAAATTTAAATAAAATAAATAGAAACAAAAATATTATCAATATCTACTCGATGACAAAGCCCTAATATATTAGATAGTTTTATTGTATCATGAACTGAATAGAATAAGATGATCAATGATACCTAGGCCCTCACCTGCTGAATATAGGAATGATATGTCAAATAGTTCAGATGTATGGGGGGCATTAATCATTTAATTAGATCGTAAACACAATAACTTCCGATAGAAACAACTCAGAAACTCGATATTTTAAGAAAATGTTTGGACATCAATCTCGAAGACAGAATTGGAGAATAGGTAAAATCCACTCAATGATTCCGCAGATATACCCATTCAAAATATTATTTTCCCAATATTTCCGGAAATACAGATAGCATCGAATGGAAGTTCGGAACTTGATTGGAAAATGACAGCTTTGAGGTTCAAACATAATTTCGAGAGGATAATATGATCAGAAGATCGCAGTATATTGAATATTTGAAAAAAAAATGAAAATTGTTGTAATGACACGATCATCTTAAAATTCCATCTGTAATTTCAGACTAGTTACCTTGCTTCATCAGTAGTGAATCGGTAGTTTTTGAGTTATTTCGGAAAAAACAACGATATCACGGAAGACAATTTGAAATTTGACATATTTTTCCCAAAATCTCCTAAAATTATAGTCAAATCCAACTGAAATTTGGAACACCGCTGTGACTTATGAAGCTCGAAGACAGAGCAGAATGTTTTTTCAAATATGATAAATAGTTTTCCGAAAAAAAAATTTCCTCGAAAAATTTTCAAAAATATTTTTTTCAAATTCGCTAACTGCATGTTCCTAGCAGGATGTCGTGAAAGTTGCGCGTCATTAGGCTCCAACTAACAGTCACTTCAGTAGTCTCTGAAATATCAGGGAATGGGGGTTTAGCCTGAATTTGGGTTATTACTGCATATGCAAATTTGTACATAATTATTATGGGTTTGATTCATCATTTCCCCAAATAACCTTCAGAAAGAGTTCAAAATCAGTTTGAAAATTGGGGTTTGGGATTTCTCAGGCATGCACGAAGTGACAACGGTGTTTAGTAGAATAGCTTCTTCTGCTATAGAATAATGAAATATTTATTCCTATTCTGTGGCGCACACGTGTTTTTTGTCAATATAACCAAACAATTTCCGTTTGCGATTTGTTAGTGATATGACAGAGTGACAGTCTGTGCTCTTCTTTTTCTATTCCTTGGTCGTTGTATTCTACTCTTACCAGATAGTATAGCTATTTCTGTTTTCCTAAGCAAAGTAACACATTTGACGTCCTTTTCTGTCCTAGAAAGCTGAATTTGACGTTGCCATATCGTGCACTCAAGACAAACCCCTTTAAATGCAAATCCCCATTTTCAGTTTTCAGTTTTAGGTGATAAAACATTTTTTCAAAATATAATATTGAAATTATATGTTTGAAATGTAATGTTCTAAAGGTTTTTCATGAAAATTATTGCTTTTTCGTTCAAAGGAATTAACCTCAAAATTTTTAAATAGCTATAACTCCAGAAACTTTTGGCTGATTTCGCCGATTAACGGACCTAAACGTCGCATTTTGAAATGCAACCCACACCGATTAACCATAAGTCCATAATCGTGCCTAAGGTCGGCTGGACTGCCCGACAGAATTGTTTTTGGCATCGGATTCGTCCAACCTAGTCGTCTGAGACCATTTTCGGGAAAAAGTTCGAAAATTACAGACGTTGGACAAAACGATAGTGCGCTGTTCCCCAGAACATTCGCGCAAAAATTCGAACCAAGGTTTATGTTGGAAGAAATTTCAAGACGCAAAACTTTACAAATACAAATTTCCCCAATTGAATTGAAACAATTATATTTGAAACAAAATGAAAATTCCCTCCTTTCTTTCTCAGACGTCCTTGTCGATTAACAATGGAAAGTAGCTCCATCATAAATAGAGAGACTTAATTATGGGATTTAATTGAAGCGTATTATCATTACCAATGGGTAATGAACGAGGAAAGGCTGGCAATTTCCCCCGCCTCCCCACACCCAACTACGCCTCTTGGCAGCCCCCATTACTCCTAAGGGCGTTTTTAGTCCTCCTTTTCCTCGGCAATCTCACGTCGATCGACCAAAGCACATCGGAAATGATTGAGATTGCACATCAAAGAGTTGAGACAGTCAAAGAACGAACGAGAGGTAATTTCAAGTTGTCTAGGGATTCAGATTATTGACTAATTTCTGTCACAGGAATGAGATAAAATTTCGTTTTAGCAGGCTGGAATTTTTATATTTTATTTGATAAAATTGAATAATAAACCTTAGTGATCGACCAAAAAAAATTACGCCCCCTGAAAACTCCACAGTTTACATTCTGAAGTATGAAGATTTGAATGAACTAATAAAAAAATCCGTCCGTTGTCCGGGGCTTTCCTGTGAAAGTCTTGAACCGAAATCTGTACAGTTTGGTAGAAAAATCGTGTGTCAAACGAGATTGATCCTCCAAGCTTTTCAGCAGGATCGGTGTACCCTAAGAGCTCAAAACTGGGGGTAGGAGGGAAAAAAATAATTCTCGAAAACTTCACTTTTAGGTGTTCTTGGGGTTTTGACTCCCAATATCTGAGCGGAACTATTGAAAATTTAATAAAAATTATTTTTTTATGAAAAACGCCCTTGTGGATTGCAGTATTAAACTATTTGTCAAGGGCAGTTTCTTGCAAAACAGATTGCCTAATGAACAATACAGAAACAATACAAACGAGAAAGACAGCGAACTGTGACGTTTCACAGACAAATATGATTCTTTCATCAGACAAAGTAGAAAATTTCGAGAATTATTTTCTTTCTATTTTTCGTTTCGATATGACACTTTTGTCAAATTGACATTTTTGAGAAAACACAGCAACACAGATTCATTTGGTTTGAAAAAAATGTCAATTTTATAAGTCTCAAATCGAAAGAAAAGAATTCTTGAAATTTTCTGCTTTGTCTGATGAAAGAGCCAGATTTGTACTATGAAAAGTCACAGTATTTTCCTATAATATTCATTAGGCAATCTGTTTTGCAATAAACTGCCCTTGACAAATAGTTTAATACTGCAATCCGCAAGGGCGTTTTTCATGAAAATAAAATTATATTGAATTTTGATTAAGTAGCTCTGTTTCAGATATTGGGAGTTAAAACCCAAAAAAAATCCTAAAAATTATGCGAATTGCTCCCAAAATAAGCTTTAACCGATTCTCTAAAACTACCCACCGAATTTTCAAGAAACTCAATCTAAAAATTTCCACCCGGATGATTACCGAGAGTTTCACTGGGTTAAAAAGGAAAACGCTGCAAATTGTGTTGTGAAAACCAATGAGTTATGAATAATATATAAGTTTTATTTACAAGCTAAAAATGAGAAAATAATAAACCTTTGTGAAAAATTTGCAGCGTTTTTTTTCAAGGCTGAAACAATATGGAACAATTAAAGACTCACCTAAATAATGATAATAAGGTCTTCATCATGATATTTTAGTAAGTCTTATCATATTAAATTCAGCTGGGTTATACTTCAATAGAATGGACTGTATTAATAATAAAGGTATACAGGTTGATGAATTACCTCTTCAATAACAACCTAATTTTTAATAATTTCAACTTCAAAGACACGTATTGTATACATTCCTTTTTCGACCATCATCATCTCGTAGCGTATTCGTAGCTATCATAGATTCTTCGTAGCTCGTAGCTATCCTACTACGTCACAAGAGGCGTTTTTGAGTGGACGGCTGGATGACGTCACCACAGCTCGCATAATCTTAGGTAAAATAGTTTGTGTAAAAAACTGTAGAATTAACCCAAAATCATTCCTATTCCAACATCTAAAACCTGAACTTAATAGCTCAATTGAGTCAATTCATATAATATTGCCATGTCGCAAAATTAAAAATTACCTATAATTTTTGCCCGGCACTTTTGCGGACATTTCTCTGCTTATTGAATTCTTCAAATAGTTGTAATTATCTGTTATTATAACATTGATATTCTTTGTAAATCTTATTGAAAATTAAAATTATTAATTCACCACCACAAAGACCAAACATACGTTAATTTTCACTTTTGAATATGTATATACAGGGTGTCCGGATTTAACGTCCAAATATACTTCGGGGGGTGATTCTAGTGAACAAAATATGATATCAAATGAATTATTAATCCTCTTTCTAGGATTGCAACTGCAGATCAATAACAAAACTGAGTTTCTCTGAAATAGACTTCCCTTTATTATTAAAGCATACAAATTACGAATGGAAACTCACCCGAAATAAAGAAACGAAATTTTATATTATAAAGTAGACAAATTTTATTCAAGAATATTTAACAATATCTTGTAATCAAGTGTCTTTGAAAAACAGTCAACGGAATAGATCTCAATAGTAACGTTTTAGAGAGAGCGATACGATAAAAGAAATAATAAGAAATATATCTTATTTCTTAATAATATATAATATCAACTGGTAATGGGAAAAATTGACAGAATATTAACCGTGGCAGAGATAACAAGTGGGCATTTCATAAAATTACCTCGGAATTTTGTGTAAGTGATCTCATTGAAATTTTAATCGAAAAAATGAACTCATGGGACACTTTTGAACTGCAGAGGTAATTGTATCTGTTTTTTCACAGGAATAAGTTTAGTTTCGTTAAACTTTTTTGATAATTCCTAGCTACGACAATACGGAACGTTTTTCCGAACACACCTACTTCGTGCCAACTGATCTATAATGGTATTGATATTTTTGCAGATGCTCTAAAAGACTTACCTTTTACCTTAATTACTAGCTTTTCACAAATCATTTGAAAGAAGCGATTTCGTGATGGATTGCATTCTAACTAAACTGCTGCCTTGCGAAACTGCACGACATTCCATTAAAATCTTAGATTTGGATACATTACCAAAATAATTTGTTGAGTTTTTTTTCCAGAACAAAGTTCTACCTCATCAGTTTTATCTGAAATAGGGCGTAAGATTAGTTCAAGTCCGTATTGTATTGGACTTTACTTCATAGAGGCGATCCATCCATTGTTTACTCATCAAAAGACACAAATGTGGTTGATTTCTATTTCATTACAAAACACATGGCGCGTTTCACTACATTGTAGTTTCATCAGATGCTAAGCTGCAATTTTCTCAAAAAGTGTGTAACAATTCTATATAAACCAATATAACAGTTACAGAGATGTTTCAAACGGGTCAATTATGAAAAACCAACCAGGCTCCTAGCTGAAAAGGTTAAACCGTAGTGAATGTGACAGTTCTATCTGATCGTTTAACAAATTCCCCAAATTTCTCAAACGTTTCATCTCTAGTGCCTCCAATAAATTTGATATCCGCCCTTCGTTCTCTATGTGTTGTTCTCTTATTAAATGTTCTGCGTAAGTGTAGTTTAATTTATTTTTCAAACCAGAATAAGAGAACACAGAGGTTACTTTTTGCAAAATTAATTAAGATCCACGCACGCAGAACATTTAATAATTGATCGATATTTCTGTTATTTCCGAAATAATTAAAAAATTCTGATCCAAATCTGATGAAACTTGTTTACTCGTTGAAAAATGCTAATGCAAACCTTGTGCAAAATTTCGTCATGATATTGTCATGAGAAGTTTTTTTTAATCCAACGTGAATACCTGGATAATAATTTCATAACTTCAAACCTGATTAGCACAACGAGAATGCCTCTCAAATGTCATCAAAGGTCGAAGATCAACCTCCTTCGACATGAAAGAATTCCATATCAACCTCCGCATCGAATAATCTGAATGTCCTGGTCACAGATCCGAACAACATGAGACATGTACGCCTCCTATTCTAGTCATTTGTCACGGGTTTCTTTCTACCGGTGGTTGAATGTGAAAGGGGCTTGACGGTCGATTATGGGACAGCTGTTTGGAAATCGCGATCTGACATGGTCTGCGATATTTCTGGATTCGATACGATACTTGGTACAAAAAAGGTCCTCGACGTGAGTTGAGTAGGTACTTGTGTGAAAAATGTGGAGAAAGTGGGACCAACTGGGAATGGCATCCATTCATAAGAGCCGTAAATGCGTTGTGAATTTTCACAGAAAATGTCGCACTTTAAACCCATATATTACCATGGCTTCTTCTTACTAGTTTTAAAGTGTTATATACATAGCAATTATTAGACATTGTCCAAAAAATTATAGCTAGAAGGTTCAGGAAAAATTTCGTGACGACAATATGTTTTTATCAGTGTGCTTCGAAAATGCACTTTGTCAAAATATAAAATTATTGAGAACATTGTTTTAATTTTTCGATTGATACAAACCTAATAATATTTTAGCACAATTTTGTGGGTCATAATTACCTACGAAGTTTGAATTTAATCGGGTCATCGTTCACTGAAGTATAAAGCTTTATTGGAAAGAATAATCATTCTTTCTTTAAGCGTTTGTTTCAATTCTGCCCAAAGATCTATAATTTTCGAATTTTCAACCGAAAATCGTCTCGAAACATAAGTGAGGATGCCCCAAAGAAAGATCGGTGGTCAAATTCAATGCTGTCCAGATGTCTGTCCGTCCGTATGTGCAGTAAAGATCCCTGGTTTGGAGCCTACGTCTCTCGTATGAGTTCTTTGATGGGCAAAATCAGCCCATTAAAAATATGAGATTAATTCAAGAAATATATATATAATAAGTAATGATGTGATCAGTTTGAAGCTTCAAGATCAGTTGAAGAATACCAACGTGCAATTTCATTGAGAATTTCGGAGAATCTACTTGTAGGGATGTTGAAAAAACAGAATTTTCCTGTTGAAGAAAAGTTTTTTTTCAGAGATCATTAATTATATTTCTCACAGATCTTGACGCCAATAATGAACAACAATTTCAATTCGACCATTTTTTTTTAGGTATTTGGAAGAAACTATGTCAAATTTCGATTTTATAATTTGGAATTTCAGATTTTTTCCTCCAATATCTCAAAAAACATTGAAACGATCGAATGAAAACTTCGTAACCATTTTTAGAATACTTTAAATTTTAAATTTCGTGAGGATGACATCGGTGAAAAAATTCAACAGAATTTTTGCGAACATTTTGCGGATTTCTGTCGAATAACAAGTTTATTTCAGAAAACTGAAATGAAATTTGAAAACTACCTCATGCAAAGTCAAAATTGTACAATATTGCTCCGAATCTCAGTTTGATTCGATATTTTTTTCTAGTGATATTGAAAAAAAAATTATATATGTCAAATGTCTAACCTAACCTAACCTAACCATTTTTAGAATACTTTAAATTTTAAATTTCGTGAGGATGACATCGGTGAAAAAATTCAACAAAATTTTTGCGAATATTTTGCGGATTTTGGTCGAATAACAAGTTTATTTCAGAAAACTGAAATGAAATTTGAAAAATACCTCATGCAAAGTTAAAATTATACAATATTGCTCCAAATCTCAGTTTGATTCGATATTCATTTCTAGTGATATTGAAAACAAAATAATATATGTCAAATTTCGTGGCTATTTGAAATTAAGAGATTAAATCCTCAATATCTCGAGAAAAACTTACGTCATCGAAATAACACTTCTTGTGAATTGTAGAATATCGGCGGGAATTTTTCAGATTCTTGTCAAAAACAATTCATGAGCTTCAAATGATTCGTACAGACCTTGAGGTCCCTCCTCTAACAAAGAGTGATTTAAATTTCAGTTTCCAAAATATCTCTGACAATCATGAACGAAATTTCTTGATGATCGTTCTATTAGAACAAATCAATTTTAGTATTCAGGATACTTTTCCGAAAGTATCTCAGAGACTTTTTCAAGACACAAGATATAGTTCTTTTTTAAAAGTATCTCATTCATCAGTTACTTCTTACTAAAAAAAATGAACGAACTGAGATACAGTTACTTAGATACATCAGAGTAACTAAGTAAACGTGAATAAACCAAGACAATAAAACATTTCGAATAACAACATTCGATATATTATATATCTCAAAAAATAAATATCAGATCAAATTGAAATTCGGATCACTTCTCTTAAATATTGACTTCAAGGTTTGTGACAAATTTCGTTGTAATCTGATTGATATTCTCCGAGAAAAAAAAATTCCAACAAAATTTCGAAAAATTTTCTGATACAAATTTGGACGAAAAGATAACGCGTCTTTTCACAGGCGTGTAAAAATTCACACATTTTCCAACAACTAATGATGATGTGGCCTGTCGCCTACTGATCCATCAGTTCCAATATTACAATTAGAAATTTCTATTTTCAACAGTAGCATCTCCCCCTTTCGTGATCAATCGATCTTGGCCTGCTGCACCCATATATGAAAAAATATGACAGATTGGCGGGATACAGAAGGTACTAGTGACAAACATCCGCCTGTAGCTGTCACTGCCAAGCGATGAACAATGGCAAGTTACCCTAACAACTGGTGCAAATTATACGGCACTTGGCTTTATAACCGTTTAGGAGGGATTGTTGGGATTACAGAACTGAAGCTGGGATCGAAATATCGATAAGGGAAGTTAGTGTATGAAATTTAATAGACGCATTTTATCGAGTGCGGATAGATAGCATCTGGAGGGGGCCAAACGAAAATGTATGGTTTTTGTGCGCTTGTTCTAAGCAGGAATATTTTGATTTTCACCCAATGTCAGATATTTTCGAATGTTGTGCTGAATCGAAAGATAACAAATATTCCGAAAATTTTCTCTTTGTTGCCTGATGAAGGAGGCAGATATAGACTCGAAACGTTATGGTTCACTTCGTTGATCCTTCACATTAGTCCAATATTGTTGGCAAGGGTGTTTTATTTTATTGATAATTTTGATTCAACTGTGAAGAAAACTTCTTCAGATATTGGAAGTGAAACCTAGAAAAAAAACCAGAGAAATCCTAGGATCGTGTCCTGTTCTGTCCGACCGACGACCTATCGTAAGTGCACTAATTTTCGATGGAAATTTTCTAGAGACTTTTCAGGAGGGGTTTGAGTTGAATCTTAAATATGCCTGCTAAGTTCGTTGATGGTGAAAATATGCCAAATGTTTCGGATACATACCCAGTTTAATCTTCAATGTTTATTCCGGATTTTCCGAAGAATTACTGAATTTTAGGATGATAAATCTGAAAAAAGAGTATTTGAGCCCCAATTCACCCTCTCTCGAAATTTTGTGTATTTATTTTAGCCCTTCGATTTATTTCATAAGTGTAGGGGTTCAAGCAGATTACCCTGTGGAAATCCTGTTAATTTTGGATTTTTAGTAATCCAACTCAAATTGGAAGAATCTTTCCCTCAAAAATATGAATTTAAGGGGCTATTCTTGAATTCTTAGTAGAATAAAATGTAAATACCTGAGCACAAGCAATTTCGAAAGAAAAATCATTTTACTTATACAGAGTATATCTGAAAATATGAAATTCTGTGCTGAAAATTAAGGTAGGAATTTGGTATGGAATTTCTTAAAAAACCTTCCCCCGGAAGAATTACAACCCTCAGAAGGTTAACAAAAAAAAATTTTTTTCTCTTTCTTATTTTCCCTGTTTATTAAGATGAAGACACAAAACTTGGTAAAATTATTTGTTAATAAAACTACATATTCTGGAATTTTTTCAACCTTGAAATATGCGTAGAAAGGGTTGAAATAGTCAACCCCTAAGATATTTCTTCATACAACTTTTTTTTGGATACACATTTTCCTTTTAAAAACACATGCCTGAAAGGCCCAATTCATCTAATAACTTTTTTATCCACACAAGTTTTCTCGAAAATTTAAGCATTCAATAAAAAGAAACGATGATCTGCGAAACCAAATTGTGTGAAACGATAAGAAATTCAGCAGGCATATTTCATCGCACACGAATTTCAATGAGGAGAAGAGTAAATGCTTGTATTGAAGCCAAAGACGGTCATTTTCAACATTTATTATAATTGTATTGTCAATATTCGACAGGTTTTTGTTCATTGTTCGCTATTTTGTTGTTCAATAAAATGCTATATAACATAAGTTATGTTTCTCTCGTGAATGCTTATGTTTTCGAAATAACTTGTGAAGATAAGAAGGTTAGTAAATAAATTGGGTTTTGAAGCCATTTTTTTGGAGGAAATTTTTCATCCAGAAGTTGTAAGAAAAAAAATTTTAGAGGTTGATTATTTCAACCCCTTTTCAGCATACTTCAGGGTTGAAAAAAATTCAAATGCATAGTTTCATTGACAAATAATATTCACCGAGCTTAAAAAAAAAAACATTTGTTTTTGTTTATCTTCGGAGGTGTGTAACTCATCCGGGGGCAGGTTTCCCAAAAAATTTTATACCAAATTCCTACCTTAATTTTCATCACAGAATCACCCTTTAAATGTTTTCGGTGTTATTTAGATACACCCTGTATATTCCACTCCCTGAATACAATGATAGTCTCCCAAAAAGAAACGAGCCGACGAAACAAAACCATAAGTCTCAATGGAATTGTTTCAAGATCTATCAAGAATCAAACTAGGATCATTTTTTTTCAAAACTTTTTTCGAAAAATTTTTTTTTCAGAAACTTTTGATCATATTCGAAAACAATTCTGCCCATACCTCGAAATTCATATTCCACGGCAGTGTACCAAATTTCAATTCGATACGGCCATAAGTTTCAGAGATATTGAGAGAAAATATGTTAAATTTCTTGGTTTTCTTCTCGATATCGTTGTTTCTTTCGTTATAACTCAAGAAATACTTGTCATCCATCATGATGAAATCCGCAGCTGGTTTGAAGATGCTGAAGGACAACTTTTGGCAAAATTTGGTGATGACTGTGCCATTAGAACAATTCGAAAAAAATTTCAAATTTTTTTTCAAATATTCGATATTCTGGGGTCTGCCTCTACTTCTCTATCACTAAGTGCACAGATCAAAGTGCCAAACAATAACAAACAACCCAACACGCAATGATGCCCTTTCGCAAATAGATGCACCGCCAAGAGAAACAGGGGTTCTCACCGAGTGGCGTAGAGAATCACAGTTGTAAAAGCTCATTGTCAGGGGATGCCGCACAGCCCAGGGGTTCCTCGCATCCATATTTCATGGCAATAGCGGTCCATTAGAGGCTATTACTAACTAGGGAGACCTAACTCTCCATTCACGGCCGTAAAGAGACGCTGCAGCGCCGCTCAGCCTTTGAGGTTAGGTTACATCGGTGACAATAGCTTATCCAATATGTTTCTGATTTATTATATCTGCCAGTTTGGTGAATCTATCTGGTGAATGCTAATGGCACATGTTGAGTTATTGCCTGGATGGTGGGATCGGGCTGATGAATGGAATGATAGTCAATAGGCCGATACCACACGACACTGCGGTAGTTGACTTCTTGCCCAGTTGGCATTGTTGCGATTTCTTAAGGGAGAATCGGACAAATTCCTCGTGATACGGTTTTATCGCTGTTGTTGTGGGCACAATTGGGGCTAGACACACCTGAGAAGGCGTTTTAGGGGGGTTTATGGAATGGAAAATGATGGAAGAATTGGGAAGGCTCGTGAGCTCTTTTGCGCGGTCGTTACTGAATTTAACTGCGCTGATTTAATTCGTCACTAAGATATTGATTAGACATAAATGCATAGAATACATCGTGCGGACACTCTTCGATATATTTTGGGTCCGAAACGAGGTCCAAATGTTTTCAAAATACGGCTTTATTGTCCTACTTCAGTTTTCGCCGATAGATGCCGGCATTGGAAAATCTGCCATATAAAATCTGAATTAGTTACGGCAGTTACCGACCTGTCATATCAAAACTAGTCAAAACAGAACTTCTTTCTGATTTTCCGAGTTGAACCATACATTGTTTTCAAAAATGTTCGAAAATAAATTAATTTTGACAAATTTAAATTATGTTTATTCATTTCATTCAGTCAGAATGGCGAAAATATATGAAAAGATTTCTTCGCCGCTGAATAAATGAGTACGAAACATAAGATTTTTTTAATACCTGTGTATTACAAGAGATAGTCTGGCTTGAAATTGGTCTGATAAATTCGTATGAACATGAACAGTTAACTGAAAATACATATTTCAATTTCAATAATACTATCCATTTCTTCGAAATATTCTCATAAGTATGTAACAAAATTCTTATCTTTTAAATTAAATATTTATTACAAATTTTATAAACCATATTTTTATGAAAGAAGATCCAAACTATCCAAAAATCCATGAGTAAAATCAATCTCCCGTTCCTTTTTCACCTTTGTTTTGGCTTCGAAATGACTTCTTGTATCCATCCATGAAAGTATTCCTACAATAAACCATATATTGCTGCTCATTCCATACCTATTTCATATTATTAATGAGCAGATTTGTTGATCTCCTCTTATATATTAGTGGGAATCCATAATTCGAAATATCTAATTCATATTTTGGGAAATAATTCCATCAGATCTAACAGATGATAGCTCAATGAATTTCATTCAGCGGAATTAATTGTATGGACTTGACAAAGCGACCTCAGCGCCATCATCGTTCACAGAGAGAAATAGGACAATATTTGACAATGGGGGTTTTTCCTGAATTTGTGATATTACTGCAAATGCAAATTTGAACATAACTATTATGGGTTTGATTCATCATTTTCCCAAATAACCTTCAGAAAGTATTCAAAATCAGATTTCAAAATTGGGGTTTGGGATTTATCAGGTATGCACGAAGTGACAACGGTGTTCAGTAGAATAGCTTTTTCTACTATAAAATAATGAAATATTTATTCCTATTCTGTGGTACACACGTGTTCTTTCTCAATATAACCAAACAATTTCCGTTTGCGATTTGTCAGTAATATGACAGTATGACAGTCTGTGCTCTTCTTTTTCTATTCCTTGGTCGTTGTCTTCTACTCTAACCAGATCGAAGTATAGCTATCTCTGTTTTTCTTAGCAAAGTAACACATTTGTAGTCCTTTTCTTTCCGAGAAAGCTGAATTCGACGTTGCCATATCGTGCACTCAAGACAAATCCCTTTAAATGCAAATCCCCATTTTTATTTTTCAGTTTTAAGTGATCAAATATTTTTTTTAAAATAAAATTATATGTTTGAAATGTGATGTTCTGAAGGTTTTTCATGAAAATTACTGCATTTTCGTTTAAAGGAAAAACCCCCATTCCAATATTTGAAATTCGTGCAAATTCTGTGTATTAGTTGAATTTCTCATTAATGCAAACTTTCGCATTTAAAATCTCAATCTACCCCAAATGAAAACCGTTAAGAATTTCTCCGATTCACCCAAGGCATTTCCTTCATCGTTCAGCGGGAACTTCACGGGACAATTATCATCTAAATGGGACTTCCGGATCAGTTCCTCCGGGTTACAGAACGGCCTTAATGTGAACCAAGCACATGTATATCCTACTTGCGCTAACTAATTATTGATATTAGTCCCTGTTCTCCTATTATTTACCATCCGTTCAGCAGGAAAAATAAGTATTAAATTACATACAATTTTTGTGAAACACATATGCCGAGTTGCCTGGCTATTGTTACGTATCGTGCTACACATATTGTTCTGTTAAATTTTCATGTAGACATGCGATTGGTTTCTGTTTCGACTCTCATGCGGGGGCGTGTAGTAGCCGAGTTAAGTGTAGGTGCAATGGAGTCGTTGAGCTGGAAAACTCTTTCAAGAGTTCGCGAAGGTAGGAAAAACGATTTAACGCAAATAATACCACGAATATAACAGGGTGACTTCTGGAGACCAGAATTTTTGTTGTGCAAATGGTTGAAAAAAATCGTAGGAGTACGAATTGTAGCCACTTTTTTATATTCAAGAATTTTCAGGAAAATAAAAACTGAAATTGAGTGGAAAATGGAAAAATAACTAACATTGCGCATTCTCGCTTAAGAATTAAGTGCATCCAAAAAAAAAATTTAAAAAAAATAATAATAATAACACATCTTCATTTCAAATCCCATCCATAAAACTACAAAGTTATGCGGAGACGAAATGAAATAAAGGGTCTCCCAATAAGAGGTGTTATTTTTAATAGCCCGCTATTTCGGTAGATGTCACTTTTGAAGTTATCATTTTTTGACATTTGACAAGTAGAAACTACGCCATTAATAAAAATGGAACGACTCACGCTTCAACATCGCATTGAAATTATTAAAATTCACTATAAAAATGGTGAAAATTTGGCAGAGACGGTTCGTAAAATTCGAACATTCTTGAGTCTTCGTAAAGCACCTTGCCGGACCGCAATAAAGAAATTGGTGGAAAAATTCGAGCTGTTGGGACAAGTTAGTGATGTGAAGAATAAAACCCGTGTACGTCGCTCAAGAACAGCCGAGAATATTGCTGCTGTAGCCGAAAGTGTTGAAGAAAACCCAGGTTTGTCCATTCCTCGTCGTTCTTTGGCATTAGGCATTCCACAAACGTCATTACACCGTATTTTGCAAAAAGATTTAGGTCTTAAGGCTTATAAAGTTCATTAACACAAGAACTCAAGCCAGCCGATCATCAACAACGTCGTGTTATCACTCGAAGAGTTGATCACAATTGGCCACCGAGATCTTGTGATTCAACACCTTCCTCCTTTGGGGCCACGTGAAGGAGAAGGTCTACGCCAATAGCCCAGCGTCGATTCAAGACCTCAAAGATGGAATTCGTGAGGCTATCGGGGACATAGGGCAGCCACTTTGCGATTTGGTTATGGAAAATTTAATTAAATGGATATGGTCCTGTAAGCGTGGTCGTGGTGGTCATTTGCCTGATGTTATTTTCCACTATTAACGGCATAGCTTCTTCTTTATAATGAAATAAACATCCGATCATTCATATTGAAAAATGGCATTTTTCTTTGAATATCAAAATAACACCTCTTATTGGAAAACCCTTTAGAGTCAAAACAAAATACATATTCTATGCAGTTAACCTAGAAATTGTTCCAAACTGTAAGGCTCCAACTTTGATAGAAAATTTTATCTTCTCTTGAACATTTTTCCATCTTTTTTAGTTTTAATTGTTTTTGGTAGGGAATTATATATTTTAAGGCCTCTATATTCAACTTGTTTTTGGGATGTTGTCAAATTGTATTTCGGATAGAGATTGTCTTCGTTTCTTGTTCCATAGAATTTCTTCTCGTTTTCGTATTTTTTTAATAGTATAGTATAGGTCACGAGCAGTTTTGACAGTTGAGAGAGATTGGAGGACCAACAATAACCTAAAATGAATTGTTTACTATGAGAAAAAGCGATTTCTCTCGTGATTTCGTATTCATTTGGAAATATTGGATTGATATATTCACTTTTTTTGAAAAGGATAGTATAAGTTTGGTATACATATTATGAAATTAGTCCCTGATTTCATATACAGGCAAATAAACAGACCTTTGGTTAGTTCAGTCAACAGTCTTTTTGTGTGTTGTAGTAAATTATATAGGCACCTTGTTACTTTCATATGTTTCAAATTTTTCATTCCTAGATACTGCCAGTTATATCTCTGTGTGTAGTAGATAGGAACAGTGTATTGACACAGTGGATGGTTTTTGTTCCTAAAATACGACTCAAGGGTGATTTAGATCTTTTTTTGTGAAAACATTCAGGAATGTTTACCAAAAACTTACGATTTTACGAAAATTCCCTACCTGGTATCAATTGGCATACCCAAACAAAACATTGGCAGTAGTAATACTGCACCTTAAGTGAGAATCATCTAAAAATTTGCCTGCATTGAATATCTGAATGGAAATATCTTTTATAAATCCTGTCTTGTTCAAGTAATAAAGAAATGTTTATTAAGAATTTATGATTTTCAAATATTCCATACCCCGAATCGTTCGGTATGCCCTACCAAAATAACCTACATGATATTACTCGACTAAACATGAAAATCAGCTGAATTTCGATGTCATTGCATACCTGAATGTCAATGGTATGAATCAATCCTATCTAATTCAAGTTTTATTGATTGTCCAGACTAATATACAACCTATGTTCTTTGCCGAGGTAACTGACAAGTTGCAAAGTAACATTTATTGTGTGAATTTCCATTTTAGAGCGCAGTTCTTTATTGAATTAATTCAGAAAATATGATTTTCTCCTTCAGAACCGATAGAATATTCTTATTTCTCTCTTTTATAATGGATACATTGAGTTCCTCTCCACATCTGGTTAGTACGTACCATTCAAATGAAAATACTTCAACAACTCATTGGTAGTTTTCATCGATTTGATGTTGATTATTCGACCTTGAATACCTGAATTTACTTCAAAAAAAAAGGTTTTGAATTGTATTTCTTGCCTTACTAAACCAAGCAACATGCAACAACACATTTAACCAGCAAGAATTGTATTTATTCGAAAAATCCCATAAATTAAGTCAAGCTGTTACTGTTACAAGATATCAAGTACTTTGGATATAGTTCCTAGATAATGCAATAGTGAATATTTCAGTCCAAAATGTCCAAATTCATACAAAATCACAAGCCCAATCGCTTATTCCCATAGTAAACAATGCATTTAAGGTTATTGTTGGTCCTCCAGTCTCTCCCAACTGTCAGAACTGCTCGTAACCTATTGTTCCTAATGAAGAGAATGCATTCTTGTATGTATATTGCATAGAGGGTCAAAGCTCCTGTCTTATTGAATTAGCTTTTACAGAATTGGTCAAATTTCAAGTTGTTCATTATTCTTATCGCCTTCTTCTGTACCACAAACAGTGACTTGATATTCCCTAATCCATAAAATATGATACCAAACCTCAGTTTTGATTCTACAGTTGTATGGTACACTGTTTTCAAGAAAGATTTACCTATATATTTAGAAATAATTCGCAAACCATAAATGGATGCTGCTACTCTTTGGCTTAGATAGTTTACGTGTTATTTCCAATTTAGATTTTTATCTATATAGATTCCCGACTCACTGAAGCCTTCAGAACGACACCCCGTATTTTCCTATAAACGTCGAAATTTCTCCGAATAGACGACTTCGGTCCAAGTTGCCAACCCACAATTTTCTTCCAAATTTACTATTACTGGGGAAGGGGAATTTCAGAACAAATTGAACATGATAAGGTTCGCGTTATTTATAAATATCCGTAGAAGATGCCTCGGCTCCTCAAACAAGATAATTCCTTACAAAGATAGGTTTTTGTTGAGATCATCTCTAGTTGGCTGAAATTCAAGTTGGGATTCCTGATTTCATGTTAATAGTGTCAATTTTATACAGGATATGTTCCGCAAATCAACTTGGATCTTTCGGTTGCCGGTTTTCCGTTCCGTAAATATGAAATATTCGGTTGGTTCCTGAAAAAAGGTTAATTACGGAAATTGATTGATAAAAAAGCAAACTTCTTTCACCAAAACGACAGTCAATGTTCTATGGTTACATATCCATGATATAGAACAATCCAGGATGTTTTACTCACATCATGGAACCATGATGTAAGCAAAACATGGTGTGCTCGTCTGAAAATAAAGAGACGTCAGCAAGACTTAAATACAATGAAATATATATTCTGTGCTTTGAGTTTGAACGAAAAATGTGACGTCATCATTGGTAAAACGACCACAGATGAGCAGATAAACACACCATGTTTTACCTACATCATGCATGGAACAATCTATGATCCATAGAACATACTTGAAAATGTTTTCATTGTTGATTGTTGTCTCGTCTATGTCTCATGGATCATAAAGTAAATGAAGATTGTTCTTTGCTATGAATATGTTACCATAGAACATTGACTGTCGTTCAGGTGACAGAAATAACGTTTTTCCATCAATCAAATTCCGTAATTAACCTTTTTTTTCCGGAACCAACCGAATATTTCATATTTACGAAACGGAAAACCGGCAACCGAAATAACCAAGTTGATTTGCGGAACATATCCTATATAAACTTGACACTATTAACATGAAAACAGGAATCCCAACTTAAATTTCAGCCAATCAGAGATGATCTTTACAAAATCCTAAAAGCAATAAGTAACCATAATAACAGAACGTTTGAGCAATTCAAAAGTTGCAATATCTCCCTATTAACAAACGCCAGGTTTCTAGGTTTTTTCCGATAAAGTACTGAATTTCAATTCGACCTTATCTGAAATTTTGAAATATTGGGTAAATAAAATTTTCAAAGGGAATATTGAATAGGATTTGAAGAAAAATTTGAAAATTTTTCCCGTACCGTAAAATGGGGTGACTTTACCTTGGGGGGTGACTTTGCCCATTCATTGTGGTGATCTTCCTGCACCTATAAGCTGCCGTCGTGGAAGAATTGTCTTTGGAGTTGACTTCAAGAACTATCAACTATAAATTAAATGCGACAGTACTTTGTTTCCCTTCTTTTTATTTTTTATAAACAGTATTTATGTATTTTTCAGTTCTTTTCGATAAATAAAATTTCTAACTTGCCTATGATTTTTATTTAAGCTATCCAAACAGGTTTTATTTGTGTTCAACACAACTAACTTTATTTTAAAAAACTTAAATATGCTTTTAAATGGGGTGACATTGATATATCAATGAAAATGAACAAGGTGGCAAAGTCACCCCATTTGAACAACTGACTTTACCCACCCGGTTATTTAATTTTTTTCCGAATTAATTTTTTTTTCATTGCGGAAAGGAAGTTACTAAAGCGTTGCCCTTACTGCCACTCGTTGCGTAGATCCTACGATTCATGGAGAATACGATACTATATAGAAGAAAAAAGGATTCAAAGTTCTAAATTGGGCAAATTCACCCCATTTCACGGTATGTCTGTGATTTTTGAATTTTAGCCGAAAATGCTCTGAACCGACTAGGTTGGACTAACCAATAAAGAATCCGATTTCAATCTGATTCTGAATTAAAATATATTGACAAATTTATGAATACCTACTCTAGCTTGAAAATTTCAAGATTATAGGCCTTTTCTTTCGAAAACTAGAGCACATATCGAGAGCCGGCAAGACTGACATCGAATTCTTCATTAGTGAGTCCAACCTAGTCGTTTCAGTTGTTTTTCGTCCAAAAATCCGAGAATCACAGACATTTCGGCCAAATAACGACGATCTTTTCACAGTTCAAAAAAAAGTAAAAAATTCTTAAAAGTAGATACAATTTAAAACTCCAAGTTGTTTCAAGGTCTGTTGGTTTCCACACGAATATGTCTCTTTTATTTTCTGCTTAATCTGTTGTAATTTTCTTCACTGAACTAGCAGCCTTCAGTTCAGCGAATTATGTACAAATTAACAACCTTCTAATTTCGAAACAATGTCGAATCGAAGCCAATGATTACCAGCCAATTCTGATCGGAACATTAGAGCGTTGTCTCCTCAACAAATTCGCTTATCGAATTATTATAATAACTGTTGAAAATTATAGTAGTCCGACGTCATTCTATTCCTCGAAATGAACGAAGTTTCGAAAATATCTAGTTTACCTTCACTAGCCATATGTCTGACCGCTTCCTGGATTTAATGTTTACCCATTTCGAATTAACTTGGGGTAAATTCAAAATAGGTATTCATATATTGCAAAAAATTCGCTAGTCAACCAACCACTTATTTTTCGACGCTGCACGTCGGCTAGCATGTGACATGAAAATACGAGTTTCGTACACGAAATACAAACAACAATGTTTGTACAACTGTCATTGTGAATTAATATCGTCTGAAATATTTTAAAAATAAATACTTACAATACATCTTGACGTGGTTGTTTATCCTGATAAGTTATCTATTTTAAACGACTATTGTCTCAAAAAAATATGTCCAAAATACCCAAATAGTAGTTTTTTATATACTTCATTCACTTTTATGAACTATCCCGGTTGGCCATGACATTCTGACACATTTTACCGTGTATATTCTGAAAATGTTAGGTTATCGTCATTTTCCTGTCAGATAGCTACACAACGTTGTCCTTTCTACATAGAGATCGTAGATCGATTACGTGTTCTTCAAAATTGGAATTTACTTTGGGAAAATAATGAATTTGAGAAAATATTATGTGAATTCAATAATTCCAACGACCTGGCGAATGTTGAAGAAACTTTTTTCCCTGTTAACACTGAAAAGGTTTCACGTATTTTAACATGGTTGGAAGATTCAGTTATGCTATTTTCTTGTACGAAAATCATGAATGAATGGGTGTTGAAATTTTACTGAAAAATTATGGATACAGTGGTCCGTTACTTCGTGATAGTTCATTCGGAACAAAATATTAAAGTAAACTCTGCAATAAAACTTCTAAGCGAACAGACAAACCTATGCAATTCCCTACTTTTCAAAATTCTCAAGAAATAATCCTAAAGAAGACATTTACAACTTGAAATACTCCAGTATGAAAATATTGGATAGCTTGTGATAAATTTTTGATTTCAAATTATCAGGGTTACTACCAGAAAAAGCAGATTTCCATTCTAAAGGGTCTTTCAATAGGGACGGGTCGATGTTGGCAGCCTGTGGCGGCCATGTTGTTTTAACGTCGTCTTTCTAACCTATATTTTTTTATTCAGTTAGTAATGCCAAATCACCATGGCAAGTTACACGGTTGAGCAACACGTCCAAATGTTAAAAATGTATTACCAAAATGAGTGTTCGTTAGTGCAAACGTTACGTGCATTGCGCCCATTTTACGGCAGACGAGGTGGTCCTTCAAAGTCGACTCTCCAACGTTTGGTGGCCAAATTCGAATCGACCGGTTCAATAAACAATCTGCCAACACCCGTACGTGCAAAGACCGCCAGATCGGCCGAGAACATCGCTGCTGTCCGTGATAGTGTGCAGGAGAACCCGAGGCAGTCAATTCATCGACGTTCACAAGAACTCGGTCTTTCACAAACATCAACGTGGCGCATTTTGCGTCAGGACTTAGGGCTGCACCCGTACAAGATTCAACTCACTCAGGAGCTCAAAGTTACTGACCATAGGCAACGCCGTTCGTTCGCTGATTGGGCTACAGTGTGTTTGGCAGAGGACCCCAACTTTGGCAGAAAAATCATTTTTTCCGACGAAGCGCATTTCTGGATGAATGGCTATGTGAACAAGCAGAATTGCCGTATATGGGATGACAACAACCCACACGAAGTTCACCAAGTAGCCATGCATCCACAAAAAGTGACCGTATGGTGCGGATTTTGGGCCGGCGGTGTTATTGGTCCGTACTTTTTTGAAAACGATGTTGGTGAGGCCATTACCATCACAGGCGAACGGTACAGAAGGATGATCACCGATTTCTTTTGGCCCAAATTGGACGATCTACACTTAGACGACATGTGGTTCCAGCAGGATGGCGCTACGAGCCATACAGCGGATGCCACCATGGATCTTCTGCATGAACGCTTTGAGGGCATGGTTATCTCTCGCAGAGGTGACGTGAATTGGCCACCGAGATCCTGCGACTTATCACCTTTAGACTTTTTTTTGTGGGGTTTTCTTAAGTCGCAGGTCTATACCAATAAGCCACAATCGACCGATGCCCTTAAAGTCAACATAGCTCAGGCTATCGCTGAAATTCAACCCGAACTATGCGGCAGAGTTGTTGAACATTGGACAACTCGAATTCGTGCCACCGTGAGAAGCCGCGGCGGACATTTAAACGATGTGATTTTCCACACATAATGGCATATATAGCTCTTTCAAATAAAAAAAAAAATCGTTAAAATCTCACACACGGCCTTTTTTATTTCATGTCAAAATCGACCCGTCCTTATTGAAAGACCCTTTACATGGCACTTTCTGATACTTTGTCTCTGCTTCTTCAAAACTACCTCCGGCATTTTCAGTTTCCAAGCGTGATGATCATGTTGAGATTTACAGTAGAAATTAGCATTTGGCAACGTCTCAGAATTATTTTGACATTGCCGATATTTCACGATTGCCAACCTGCGTCAGTTTTGAGTAAAAAAAAACTTGATAGACCTAAATCATGGCCAACCGGGAAATGGTTGAAAAAAATCGTGAGAATGCGCAATGTTGTCACCTTTTTATATAAAAAATTTTCGGCATAATAAAACTGAAATGATGTGAAGGTAAACCCGCAAGATTTCCCGTCGCGAAGCTAAAGGGTCTTTCAATAAGGACGGGTCGATTTTGACATGAAATAAAAAAGGCCGTGTGTGAGATTTTAACGATTTTTTTTTTTATTTGAAAGAGCTATATATGCCATTATGTGTGGAAAATCACATCGTTTAAATGTCCGCCGCGGCTTCTCACGGTGGCACGAATTCGAGTTGTCCAATGTTCAACAACTCTGCCGCATAGTTCGGGTTGAATTTCAGCGATAGCCTGAGCTATGTTGACTTTAAGGGCATCGGTCGATTGTGGCTTATTGGTATAGACCTGCGACTTAAGAAAACCCCACAAAAAAAAGTCTAAAGGTGATAAGTCGCAGGATCTCGGTGGCCAATTCACGTCACCTCTGCGAGAGATAACCATGCCCTCAAAGCGTTCATGCAGAAGATCCATGGTGGCATCCGCTGTATGGCTCGTAGCGCCATCCTGCTGGAACCACATGTCGTCTAAGTGTAGATCGTCCAATTTGGGCCAAAAGAAATCGGTGATCATCCTTCTGTACCGTTCGCCTGTGACGGTAATGGCCTCACCAACATCGTTTTCAAAAAAGTACGGACCAATAACACCGCCGGCCCAAAATCCGCACCATACGGTCACTTTTTGTGGATGCATGGCTACTTGGTGAACTTCGTGTGGGTTGTTGTCATCCCATATACGGCAATTCTGCTTGTTCACATAGCCATTCATCCAGAAATGCGCTTCGTCGGAAAAATGATTTTTCTGCCAAAGTTGGGGTCCTCTGCCAAACACACTGTAGCCCAATCAGCGAACGAACGGCGTTGCCTATGGTCAGTAACTTTGAGCTCCTGAGTGAGTTGAATCTTGTACGGGTGCAGCCCTAAGTCCTGACGCAAAATGCGCCACGTTGATGTTTGTGAAAGACCGAGTTCTTGTGAACGTCGATGAATTGACTGCCTCGGGTTCTCCTGCACACTATCACGGACAGCAGCGATGTTCTCGGCCGATCTGGCGGTCTTTGCACGTACGGGTGTTGGCAGATTGTTTATTGAACCGGTCGATTCGAATTTGGCCACCAAACGTTGGAGAGTCGACTTTGAAGGACCACCTCGTCTGCCGTAAAATGGGCGCAATGCACGTAACGTTTGCACTAACGAACACTCATTTTGGTAATACATTTTTAACATTTGGACGTGTTGCTCAACCGTGTAACTTGCCATGGTGATTTGGCATTACTAACTGAATAAAAAAATATAGGTTAGAAAGACGACGTTAAAACAACATGGCCGCCACAGGCTGCCAACATCGACCCGTCCCTATTGAAAGACCCTTTATAAGTAAGATACTCACATCATTATAAGCAGTATTAGTTCCTAACCAAAAAATATGAAGGCCAACATAGGCGGTCTCTCTTCGTTTGGAAGATATGGGTCCCCAAAGTTCCAAATTGTTGCATTTTCAGATCCTTTTTTCCGCCATAAAAATGATCTCTCACTTCTCAAATCTAGTTCATAAATCATCTTTGAACCTTCCACCAACGAATGGAGACACTTTCTTTCAAGAATATTCATTATTTAAAGGAAGAAAAGTGAAAATATTAGACAACCACTTAACCTATATTTCTACGAAATACTTCTCAATGTTAAAGCGGAGCTTGGCAACTGCGTCTTTTCATCGCTGTCCAGCGTATTATGACCCAAGGGTAGTCGCTGGTGGGAAATATGAAATGATGGACAGTTGAAGGATATGATTGTAAGGAAAATGCTTCTGTCACTGAAGAAGAGGTGGTTATTCTATTATCAAAACAAAATCATTGAGAATATTTCCTTAAGGTTTCACTCTCAATATTTTCGTTTGAACTTTCTTTCTATCCCCTTCAACATAGGGAGGCTGTTATCTACTTCGTTTTTTGTTGTGTCTTCGAGATGGCCCCAGTTTAGAATGAGATTCAGGGTATTCCAATGAAATGGGTTATATAATAACCTCGATTTCATTGGAAATCTGGGAAGGGCGCGACCTATCACATATGAAAAAAATTCACGTTGAAATATATGTCAGGGTGTATTCTCATTCCATTAATATGTGTGTCAACCTTGTAGATTTCATTAGAAACGAATTCTCCTATTGGAAGATTTATAGTTTCGCAGTAAACAGTAAAAACTAAGAACATATTTCATTTTTCTCGCCAGCAATAAACTGTCATTCACCAATACGCACGATGGCACTATTCAGACCGACGAAATTTGCGCCATTGCCAAACTTCACTTTTAGTCTGAGTCGAAATTAGAAGGAATAGAGGTTAAGTGGTTGTCCAGTAATTTGATTATTTTTTCATTAAATATTGATTATTCTTGAAGAAACGTGTAGCTTATTGTTGGTTGAAGGTTCAAAGGTGGTTTTTGAACTATACAGATGAGGTGAGAGATCGTTTTTATGGTGGAAAAAGGGACCTGAAAACGACTCATTTTGGAACTTTGGGGGCCCATATCTTCCAAATTAAGGGAGACCGCCTATGTTCGATTTCACATTTTTTATTCAGATAATCACACTACGTACAACGATGTAAATATCTTTTCAATATCTCGGCGACGGGAAATCTTGCGGGTTTACCTTTTCAAAAAATACTCACCGAAGCCTGCAGAACAACACCCCGTGTTCTCCTATAAACATCCGAAATTTCTCTGAATTCTAATATTTCACGCGGCTATTGGCAACGTTAAAGTATGTAGACCGTGTGCAGCTGTCTGACCTTGAGCTATTAAGGAGGTTTAATGAAACTTGAATGTGTCTGTTTTGTCTTGCCGTAATTTACCACCAAGTTGTATCGTTTTCTCTTGAGGTTATCAATACTTGCAATACAATTCAACAGCATCCAGTGGTGTTCCTGTGTCGTTACCATAGAAAAGGCTTTTTGACACGTCGCGTGTTTACTGTTTGACTGTGTTTGCTTCATTTTCGAGTGATTTTCAAGAAAATGAATGTGGATTATGATATTTGTAGTGAAACCCTAGCAGATATATCTGAGATAGCGAATGCAATAGTATCTTATATGTTACCACCGGCCGAATATATGAGAAAACGTATGACCAATTTTGTGGATGGTGCGACAAGAAACATGTAATAACGGATTTCTGGGTACAATATATGACAATGGAAATAAAGTGACTTATCTCTTAATTTATGAAGTCGGAAAACTACTTCACCTTGAGGCTAAAACAATAAACATGCGTAGGCGCGTAGGGTCTGATTTAGGGGTGGGTAGTTCGTGAACGAACTAGTTCAAATGAACTATTCTTTATGAAGAACGAAACGAACTAGTTCCTGAAGTATGTATAGAATAGTTCACAGCGACAGAATAGTTCACAGCGAACTAGATGAATTTATTCGCTAGACCGAGACCGGGACCGGGATCGAAGACATGAACGAATACGATCCATCTGACTCGTTCACTGTGAACTATTCTTGATATAAGTGGAATCGTATCGTACCGAGTAATTATGAATGTGGGCAAGGACCTGAGCTTGAGGACGGTTATCTTTTGAATTCTATAACTACGTTGCTACTTCCAGATACTATGCTGGATTAGATATTTGGATTTGGAATTCGCGGTTGTAGAATGGGCAATGTTTGAGCGTAGTCAGCGCTCATCAGCAAAGCAGCGGCCCTATGATAACAAATTATGATCTTTATAAGCCGCTGTAAAATATTTTTCAACTATTTCACCGTCGGCTCATCCCCTCGCAGTTTTTATCTTTATATTTGACGATCTTTTTTTTGCACGCATGTTCTGGAGAACTCGTGGTTTCTTTCTGTACAAATGTCTGTAATTCTTTAATTTTTCTCAAACGACTAGGTTGGACCCAATGCTGACGCATCCGATTTCAATATCAATTCTGCATGACAGTCGTCTTGCAGAGGACACAATAACTGTCGAAAGAAACAAGCTAGCGGCTTGAAACTTTTAGAGGTAGTCGCATATCAGAATGCGACAGTTAAGTTCGTTAATGAGCCAATTAGGCCGAATGGTTTCGGAGTTATGGTCATTTGAATTTTTTAAATCTTTTCCTTGATATCTCAGTGAGCGTTAGGGTTGGAACTTGGTAGATAGTTGAAAGCATACCGACGCGCAACTTTTTTTGTTTGGATCGTTTATAGTTTGATTGATTTGAATCGAATTGTCCAAGACCTGAAATCCCCTGATAATACCCCGTGAACAAATTTTTCCCCAGAAGAAATCCCCAAGAAAAAAAATACCCAAAAAAATCCCCAAAGGAAAAAATCCCCTCAATTTCGGGGAAATTCCCTGATCTAGAAACCCTGATTTCGCATTAAACATTTTCTACTTATTTAATATTATATTTTATTGAATATTTCGCTTATTTTCGTCATATCTCAGAACCCTTCGAAAATCGTTTCTCGAAATAACGAGCAATTTCACTTATGTATCTCATGAAACCTAATAGTATCAATCAGAGCAAAGATTATAGAGATCTTCAAATCAAAGTTTATTTACTTCTGTTTATATAGTTTCATGGTCTTTCGAAGAATCACGTCGCGATTCCTATTCGCACGATGCCTGTATATGTGCGTGAGCCGTGAACTATTGTGAACTAAAGAACTAGTCAGGTGAACTATTCCCAACGGTGAACGAGAACGATTGAACTAGATCCTCTTAGTGAACTAGAACTCCCAACTCTAGTCTGATTGCTTGTTACAGGCTTAGGGATGGTTGTTTGTAAGGGTGCGCAGGACTCTCACGCCACCTTGTATATGTACTATATATATACCCCATTCACATTTATGAACTATCCTGGTTGGCCATGAGATTCTGACACATTTCACTGTGTTTATTTTGAAAATGTTGGGTTATAGTCATTTTCATGTCAGATAACTACACAAGATTCTCCTCTTCATAGAGGTCGTAGAAATTACGTATTTTTCAAAATGTGAATTTACTTTGGGAAAAATGAATTTGAGAAAATATTATGTGAATTCAATAATTCCAAAGACCTGGCGAATGTTTTCTTAATTCTTTGTAAATACTGGAAATATTTCACGTATATAAACATGGTTGAAAAATTCAGTTGTGCTATTTTTTTGTACGGAAATCAAGAAACGAGTGTTGAAATTTTACTGAAAAAAATGGATAGAGTAGTCCGTTACTTTGTGATAGTTCATTCGAGAAGAAATAAAAGTTCTCGAATATCCCTGCGGTAGAACTTCTAAAAGAACAGAAAAACCTATGGAATTCCCTACTTTTCGAGATTCTCAAGAAATAAGAAGACATTTATTTAAATACCTTGTTGCATAACTTGAAATACTCCAGTATGAAAATGTAGTGGTACCACAAAACCTGTGTCACCTTAAAAGAACTAAATTCAATTTAACAAAAGTTCTTGGAAATCTTTGTGAACGATACCACAGACCAACAAGACAAATCACTTTATCGTTTGCGGGAATCGCGTCTTTCCGACCTTGAGAAATATAACAGACATAACCACACTTACTTCTTCCTCAAAACAGCTGTCAAATTGATCAAATACTTGACATTGGGATATCTAAAATCGAAATGTAAACACGGATTTGTCGGGATTCAGGAATCACAAAATTAAAATCAGACTAAGATTTTTCGATTAAACCATTTGAAAAGAAAATTTCCAATATCAAAGCGAGTGTTTTGTCACATCTCAAACTGCTGTAGAAGAACTCGATTGGAGTAAATGAAACTTTTGGAAAAATGTTATGGAAAACCAGTTTACCTTAATCAGAGAATCTTTGTAGTGACACTTATAGGTCTCTAGGAAACCCCCCAAAATCTTGTGGGAGTTTGGGTGTGTTCCATTTCATTGCAAACCTTTTTCTAATATGTGTGGATATAATCGAATTAATGTGTAAGAAATGAAGAAACCTTGAAAATTTATAAACAAAAAATAGACTTCCTTTTAAAACTACATTGTCTTATCTTTTCCATAACACTATCAATTATTACTCATATAAATATGTTACTCGTTAAGTTTTCAGTAACTATATTGTAGTAAATATACCATGTTTACGTGAAGTCTGCCAAACTGTTTCAGACACTGTTTTTTACATAATTAAATTCAGCAAGTTGAGTATAATTGCTTCACTATTTTATCAAAAAAGAAGATATAGGACAGTCATTTATTAGAGTAGGTATTTTTTGGCGAAAACTTGTTCTTTGAAATCAATTTATCAAGCGAACAGAAACATACGATTGTATTACATAGATAATGTATAGGTTGTGATACTTTCACGGGAATGGGGGAATGGGATTCATTTCAATATAACATCAAACTATGAATTGACCAACTTTGTTCGATTCCAATCCTTGTGGTTGTGCAATCATATACAATTTTTTTAGACATTCCATCGTTTTAATTGAATAATGGAGGTTGTAATTCTTTTACTTCAGTTGCGATTCCTTTATATTATATAAAATGAACATTATGAATGAGTCCACCTAAGTTCGATTCCAATTCTTGTTGTTGTACAATTAAAACATATAATGAGGACTGTCATCATAAAATAGAACCTCAGAGATGACTAAGCAATTGATTTGGTTGTAGAAACCGTTTGGATTATATTTTAAAATGGAACAGATACGAAATTATTCATCAAATAAATAGGACAAAAAATGCATTTCAGTTTGTTTACATGTTTATAACCTCTTCAAGCGAGTCCAAAAGCGACGAGAGTGACGTAATCCTATTCCTGCAATCTGATTGGCACCCCAAAGCACCCCAAACGCCTGCTAAAATTCTGATTAGCTCGATTCAGGGTCATATCTGCGTTGACATAGATTTCCTAAGTAAATGACGCGAGTGGTTTATCTGGTTGATCTGTGACGATACACTGGGTTTTCACTCGCATACGTCGAAAATGTTGGATAGCTAGTGATAAATTATTGATTCTAAATTATCAGGGTTACTATCAGAAAAAGCAGATTCAATTCTACATATCACTTCTTGATACTTTGTCTCTGCTCCTTCAAAACTACCTTCAGCATTTTTAATTTCCAAGCGTGTTGATTATGTTGAGATTGAGAGTAGAAATTGGCATTGGCGTTTGGCAACGTCGCTGAGAATTATTTTGACATTGCTAATATTTCACTGCGTCAATTTCAAGTAAAAAAACTTGTTAGAACTAAATCATGGCCAGCCGGGATAATTTATAAAAGTGAATGGAGTATACGCGTTGATTGAAGATTGGCACTGATCGGTATCACCAACTAAACGGCATTTCCCGGTTCTCCCCAACTCGAATGAAAAGCAACTTAACATATATCTCCATCGTCCCAAAAGACTATCGGAACAAAGAACTTCTTAACCACAAACACCCATTACCAAATTTAGCATTTAACATAAAAAAACACTTAACCAATCATGTCATCAACATAGCCCAGGGCGGATGTAATAAATGTCTCGAACTGTACGACCCGATGTAAAATTACCGAAATTTCGTCCGGTCGATTTGAATAGAATAGAAATCCACAAAAGGTAACTTAATTGAGGCGTTTTGAAGAGGAAAAATCCGCAATCTTCGCCATGGGATCCGACAGGCTCTTTGTGTCTTGCGGAATAATAGGAAAGGAGTTTTATTAGCCTAGTCGTTTCCTGACACCGAGAAAGTATTCAATTACTGGATTCTTTCTTTCTTGACGCCGTTAAGCGGATGTGTAATCGTTTGTGTAAGGATTGGATAGGTTTTTTCTTTGTGTATGAGGTTGTGGATATTCTAGTCTGTTGATTGAGGATGACGGACGGCTGTCAATGGGGTGAATCTTCTAACCCCACTGGTGAATCCACCATAAATTGGTTTGTTTCATACAATAGATTGAAGACCTACGTTTCGATTTTATTCCTTCTGCGATGAATTAATGAATTAATTTTTCTGCCTATTGGCGTCTGAATTTAAGATTGCAGCGCCACGGTGGCCAGTTTTGGAACCTTACATACAGACATAGATTTTATTTTGATAGTCGATTTTGTACTGTTTGTTAGTGTTTGGTTTGATAATTTTTGATTTCACGATTTATTCAAAGTTTTTTTAGACTTTTATAGTTGAAGAGAAGAGTATTACTGGGAGTACATATTCCATTCTTATTAAGTAGGTTTGTATCATCCTTCAATCTAATTGAGTGTAGCAACTCTAAAATTACGGGGATATCTCCAAGGTTAGACAGTATTTTAATATTATTTATTTTCAAATACAAATGGCAAGATTGACTCTGGTGGATTTCTTAGGCTGTCTTGAAAGTTGAAAAACAGATAGTATTGTAGAACATACTTTTTGGAATAATAGACAAATACTCGACATAACTTTACTATTCTCATAGGAAAGGACTAAATACTCAATATATAATGAATAAAATGAACACATTCACATGAAACTAATGCTATACTTGTACCGTAAGCCTTAATCATTATGGATTGACAAATAAATTTTCCAATACTCATATGATTGGTCTTGAAAAAGCTGTAATAAATAATAAATAAGCCTTGTACAACTTTGCTTACATCGGCAGGAGCACTTTGAGCGAAAAGTATTCATCACCAGATATTTCCTTGTTGAGACTCTTTTTTTTTCAATAGTCAGTTCTATCACTAGAACATTTTCGTTGTTCCTTAATGATCAGTTCAACAGGTAGATTTCTGGAAGGCATAGCATTCCTATTAAGTAAATTTCCCTGCTTGGATTATGGGCCTGGAAAAAAATTTTCTTCCTAAATGTGATCTAATATTTCATGAGCAATTGTAAAATCACACAAACGCCAAATAAAATGCGTAAACTTCCTCATTTTCTTAACATTTCTTTAAACTTGTCAATGATAATGTCTGTACCTCAGGTTACTCGGATAGCCACCAGAGGGAGTAGCGCTTATCTTCATTCGCCAATTGGCTATGGTGGCTATCATAGTAACCCAAAATAGTCAGATTATCATTGACAAGTTAGAAGGAAATTTCAATAGAATGAGAAAGTTTATGCAGTTTCCTTAGTTTTTTTTACGAGTGTTTTTACTAAGAAAAAGCAAACTTAAATGTCCCTTCCCATAGATTTCCACAGCCCGGTGAAATATTTCGAGTTTGGGTGGAAGAATCTTCCTTTAAGAAGTCAGGCCTGAAAGTATTGAAGAATCGATAATAACCTTGGTAACTTGAAACTTAAAATTGGTAAACCAAGAAACAAGATTTATGAGAGTCTATTACATGCATTTTATGCATGTTATGCATGTTCCTTTTTTTTTGGGAAATTGCTCATGAACTTTACGATCACATTCATGAAGACTATTCTTTTCCAGGTCCCTAATCCAAGCAGAGAAAGTTACTTAAGAGTTAGCAGTTGAACTGATCATAAAGGAACAACGTAAATGTTTCAGAGGTAGAACTGACCCATTGAAACGAAGGTGTTTCAACAAAGAAATATCTGGTGATGAAACTTTTCGCTCAGAGTACTTCTGTCGACTATACAAGGCTTATTACAGCTAATGATTCCGCAGATATACCCTTTTAAAATTTTATTTTCCTAAAATTTCCACGAATACACATAAGATCGAATTGAAATCTAGTACATTATCGAAAAATGGCGGTTCGAATTTTCATGCAGAAATTCATGAAGGTATTACGATCAGAATATCACAGAATATTGAATATTTGAATGAAAAATTGGAAAGTTTTTAAAATTGTTCTAATGACACGATCATCACGAAATTTCGCACAAAGTTGTCCATCAGCGTTTTCAAGCGAGCTGCCAGGTTTCATCATGATTGAAATAGAATTTTTTGAATTATTCCGGAAAAAATAACGATATATCGAAAAAAAAACGAAATTTGACATATTTTTCCACAAGATCTTCAAAAAATATGATCGTATCAAATTGAAATTTGGTACAATGTTGTGAAATATAGAGCTCAAGGCACGACCAACATTTTTTCCAAAAAATGTAATTGAAAAGTTTCCGAGGAAAACAAATTTATAAAATTTACTGACGGCATTATTTCAACAAAATTCTTCGAAAAGTTGTAAGTCCTTACACCCCAACTAACTGCTAAGTTCCCATCTAATCGCTCCAGTAAAATATCATCAAAAATCATCGAAATATCAGGAAAATGACCTCAAAACTTCAAATGGCTCTAGCTCCGATATCATTCGACCAACTTTCCCCACTAACGAACTCAACCTTTGCATTTTGAAATGCAACCAAACCTGAAATTATCAAACCTATAGATTCTTCCATACGCCCGCAATCGTGAGTACAGACGGCCGGACAGAATCGATTTTGACACCGAATTCGTCATCAGTGAGTCCAACTTAGAGGTTTGGAAACATTTTTGTCTCAAAATTCGAAAACAACAGGTATTTGGACAAAACAATAGCACGATGTAAAAAGAAGTAAGATAGAAAATTTGTTTCAAAGGTAACTCGATTAGTCCTATCGAAAAAGCTGAAATTTAAGGTAGTGTAGGTAGGATAACTAGAGATGAAATGAAACATGAAAATTATGAAACACTTTTACTTGTAGTTCTAATTAAAGCTTTCCCTGGGATACAGCGAACGTGTGGAAAAGAAATCAGAACTTTCAGATGCCATGACGAAAAAAATGTTTTCAACAATATTACTCTATTTATCCCTGTACATAAAACAGAAATCTTGAACTATGCTGATACCCGAAGGTTCACCCTCACAGACTACGATTTTGAACGAAGTGTTTCAAATAGAGATTCAAATCGACGATTTTGAACGAAAGGTTTGTTGGGTTGAACCATGTTTGAACAACGTTGAAATTTTCTGTTTGTCATGAATTTTTTGATATTTCGTCTTACATGCAGGAGACCTGATAGGTCACGTCGATTTGCGACTGTTTCACCCACATACTACCTACGGCTTTGAACAAGTACCCATTCCACGTTTAACCCATGCAGAAATTTCAAAAAACATTGATTTTTATCATCATTATGAAACAAGTTGTTTTTGGGCGTTTATCTTCGTGCTTGAACGTCATTCGAAATTTCTGTTTCGTCTCGATACTTTGAACGAATGCAATGTGTAGTCGTTCATATCCGTAGTTCCATGCTATTGGCGAATGAAGATAAGCACTACTCCCTCTGGTGACTATCCGAGTAACCTGAGGTACAGACATTATCATTGACAAGTTAAAAGAAATGTTAAGAAAATGAGAAAGTCTATGGATTTTTCTTGGCGTTTGAGTGATTTTACAAGTGCTTTTACTGAAAAAAAGCAAACTCAAATGTCCCTTCCCATAGATTTCTACAGCCCGGTAAAAAATTTGGAGTTCGGGTGAAAGAAACTTCCTTTAAGAAGTCGGGCCTGAAAGTGTTGATGAATCGATAGAAACCAACAAACAAAATTTATGAGAGTCTGTTACCTACAGTTTACCGATGATGATCATTTGTATAGAGGTAAGCACGAATTGCTCATGAAATATTAGATCACATTCATGAAGACAATTTTTTTTCCATGCCCATAATCCAAGCAGAGAAATTTTCTTAAGAGCTATGCTATGCTATGCCTTCCAGAAATCTGCCTGTTGAACTGATCATTAAGGAACAACGTGAATGTTCTAGTGATAGAACTGACTATTGAAAAAAAAGAGTCTCAACAAGGAAATATCTGGTGATGAATACTCTTCGCTCAAAGTGCTTCTGCCGATTAAATCAAAGTTGTACAAGGCTTATTTATTACAGCTTTTTCAAGACCAATCATATGAGTGTTGGAAGAATTTATTTGTCAATCCATAATGAATAAGGCTTACGGTACAAGTAGCACTAGTTCCATGTGAATGTTTTCATTTCGTTCACAATATATTGAGTATTTAGTTCAGTTATGAGTTATCTGTTATTCCAAAGAGTATGTTTCACCATACTGTCTGTTTTTCAACTTTCAAGACAGCCTAAGAAATCCACCAAAGTCAATGTTGCCATTTGGATCTGAAAGTAAATAATATTAAAATACTGTCTAACCTTGAAGATATCCCCGTAGTTTTAGAGTTGCTACACTCAATTAGATTGAAGGATGATACACTTTATAAGAATGAAATATGTTCTCTCAATAATACTCTCGTCAACTATAAAAGTCTAAAAAATCTTTGAATAAATCGTAAAATCAAAAATTATCAAACCAAACACTTACAAACAGTACAAAATCGACCACCAAAACAAAATCTATGTCTGTATGTAAGGTTCTAAAACTGGCCACCGTGGCGCTGCAGTCTTAAATTCAGACGCCAATACTAATTGAATGAGCTTAAACTCGTTATAGAAAAATATTGGACAATAATTTGACTTCTTTGGTAGAAATTTACGAGATGAAGCTAACAAGTAAACTGAAGAGCTTGAAGTTCCGACGATCCGTAGTATTTAAAAAAAAATCTTTAAATCAATACAGTAAGGGATCGAGCCCAGCTCATTCGCCATTTCGCAACTCTACAAAATTACCCTGGTGCTTACTACGTTTTCCCACTTTTATTACAATTTATCGACCCAATAAGAATTATTTATCGCTAGGATCAATAGAAAGCCTTCACGGTAAACCCGCAAGATTTCCCGTTTCGAAGCTACAAGTAAGATATTCACATCATTGTAAGCAGTGTGAGTTCCTGAAAAAAAAATATGAAGGCCAACATAGGCGGTCTCTCTTTGTTTGGAAGATATGGGCCCCCAAAGTTCCAAATTGATGCATTTTCAGATCCTTTTTTCCGCCATAAAAATGATCTCTCACTTCTCAAATCTAGTTCATAAATCATCTTTGAACCTTCAACCAACGAATAGCTACACTTTCTTTCAAGAAAATTCATTATTTAAAGGAAGAAAAGTGAAAATATTAGACAACCACTTAACCTATATTTCTACGAAATACTTCTCAATGTTAAAGCGGAGCTTGGCAACAGCGTCTTTTCATCGCTGGCCAACGTATTATGACCGAAGGGTAGTTGCTGGCGGGAAATATGAAATGATGGACAGTTGAAGGATATGATTGAAAGGAAAATGCTTCTGTCACTGAAGAAGAGGTGGTTATTCTAACATCAAAACAAAATCATTGAGAATATTAATTTAAGGTTTCACTCTCAATATATTTTCGTTTGAACTTTCTCTTTATCCCCTTCAAAATAGGGAGGTTGTTATCTACTTCGTTTTTTGTTGTGTCTTCGAGATGGTCCCAATTTAGAATGAGATTCAAGGTATTCCAATAAAATGGGTTATTGTATAATAACCTCGATTTCATTGAATATCTAGGAAGGGCGCGACCTATCACATATGAAAAAAATGTACGTCGAAATATATTTCAGGGTGTATTCTTATTCCATTTCTATGTGTTTCAACCTTGTAGATTTCATTAGAAACGAATTCTCCTATTGGACGATTTAGAGTGTCGCAATAGACAGTAAGAACTAAGAACATATTTCATTTTTCTCGCCAGCAATAATCTGTCATTCACGAATACGCACGATGGCACGATTCCGACCGATGAAATTCGCGCCATTGCCAAACTTCACTTTTAGACTGAGTCGACATCAGAAGGAAAAGAGGTTAAGTGGTTGTCCAGTAATTTCATTGTTTTTTCATTAAATATTGATTATTCTTGAAAAACAGTGTTGCTTATTGTTGGTTGCAGGTTCAAAGGTGGTTTGTGAACTATACAGATGAAGTGAGAGTTCGTTCTTATGTTGGAAAAAGGGACCTGAAAACGACTCATTTTGGAACTTTGGAGGCCCGTATGTTCCAAATTAAGGGAGGCCGCCTATGTTCGATTTCACATTTTTCATTCAGAAAAACACACTGAGTACAATGATGTTAATATCTTTTTAATATCTCGGCGACGGGAAATCTTGCGGGTTTACCACCTTCACAAATCTGAGCATAACTATAAATAAGTGACCAGTCAGTGGCGCAGGGTTTTCGATTTCAACAAAGAAGGGCAACATCTTCCCATCCTCCCATCACATCCTCCGGCTAAATTTCAAATTGGCAGCAATCGGACATTCTTCAACGAGCATCGACAATACGCCGTCGATTTTAAAACGGGATGAATGTTAATTCCCTGCAGAAAACAGGGGTGGCACACGTCAGCGTCCGGGAGATCGCTTGATTAGCCAGAAGTTTTCGAATACGCATTTGAAGCTGTCGAAGTGGAAACATTGGCGTCAAACTGGACGGGCAGGGGTCCCTCAGGGAGCGAAACAGGGATACACAAAGGGCATTATACCGGGCCAGATCGTTTATGAATCGTTCTGCTGGAAAATTCGGAGTAATCCGCGATTCTATGGGAACTGCTGCGATGGGAGACAGCGTTAATTGAGGTATCGTAGTTGTGAGAACTCGGTGTCATGAATATTTTGGTTGGCCATTCAACTTTTTATGGGGTATTGTGTTAGGGGACTAGATGATGGGTAATTTCTATTGCTTATATCTGAGGCCATCGATCGAAAAACATAAGAGGGAATCTTGGCATATTTTCCTATTTTTTACGCTTGTCCGATTTCCACACTGATGAAAATTGGTGATGCAAAACAGTGTATATTCGTTCTTAATTTGCCCAAATGTCTGTAATTTTCGAATTTTTTCCGAAAAATGATCTCAAACGATAAGTCTTCAACTCACTCATGACGAAGCCGATGTCATAATGGTAAAATGAATTGATCCAGATGTAGAATTACTAAAGAACAATGGTCAAAATTATTTTCTCCATCCAGCAAAATACAGGAGGACTCATACACATAATTTTAAAAATTTACATAACAAACGAATGTTAGGTTGAATTTTATTATTGTTTTTTCAACTCCTTGAAATTATAAAGCAAAACAAAAATTTTTTGGGGACTTCCTCACTCGCCAAGAAGGTCTACGCAGTTTCATTTTTGAGATACTGGGTTTCCAAGGAAAAAATTAAAACTTGCTTCAGGGCGCTGTATCTAAGCAGCGGATGCTCGAAAATAAAATTTTACATGAAAGGAATCACCTCTTTATTTTTTTGTAACTATTCATTTACACCCTGTATATCAAAAATCCAAATTCTTTCAGATATTGGGAGTGAAAAACTATGAAAATGCTGAAAAATTATGCTGAATCCTTCCTATAATCAATATTTGGTGATCGAGTTAAAAATCGAAGACACTTATATATAGTGTCTCAAAATCGAATAATTTTATAATCGTATATACCGGGTGTCCTACAAATATACCGTTCGTTGATATATATTTTTTCACGTTTGCAATTTCGGACTTGAGATTCGGCTGAAGAAAACTGCCGATAATTTTTCTGAGATTCGTCGGATTTCCAGTTTCACCGGAAGTGACACCACCTTTGGTTTTTCAGATGGGAAGCCTCATATTTCATAATGAAAATAGATTCCTTAGTTGTCTCAATGTGAAGTTCTTTTTTTGTCAGAAAATTCTTTTTTAACGTGAAATTCCAATGAAAAATTGAAAATAGTGATCTGCTCAAACAGGTTTTTCAATGGAAAAATGCCGTTTTTCGATTTCCGTAGGTAGTTTTTCATGGAGGACAATAGTTCAAATGGTGTGAATACGAATAATGTTACTGTCGCAAGCCAGAATTGAAACTCATGATACAGGAGGTCACAAAAGTGTTGTCAAACGACGAAAACGTGAAAACACAATTTTTCGTATTGGAACCTCATTTTTTATGGCCTTAATGAAATCCACGTTGAAATTTAGTAGGTGTGGAGATAACACCAATGCCCTATAATTCATATTTTTCGAGATATGCAGTAGCAATTACATTTCTAATATCAATCTTCTCGAAAATACAAGCAAAAATGAGAATACATAATTCCTATGAATACAATCTTGAATAATGTTCAATATGTCTTTCATTCCCTTGGAAACAATAGTTTTATTTCTGAGAAGAATAAAATTCAAGATGTGATCGCGTTCCGACATTGTTTTTAACGATTATCTCAGAAAATATGAATTTTAGGGCATTGGTGTTGTTGCCACACCTACATTATTTCATTGTGTCTATGAAAAAATGAGGTTCTGGTTAGAAAAAATTGAGTTTCCAAGTTTTCGAAACAGGCAACTCTGACAACGCTTTTGTGACCTTCTGTATCAGGAGTTTCAATTCTTACTTTTGTGACAGAAACATTTTTCTTACTTCTCGTGGAAGCCTAAACACGGCAATTTCTCAATGAAAAACCTGGAAGATATCAATATTCAGCAGAGAGCCATTTTCAAATTTTCATTGGAATTTCATGTTAAAAAAGAATTTCCTGACAGCATATACAGTCATCTCTTTAGTTAAAGCTTAAGTTCGAAATTGCAAACATGAATATTGATTCCTTCCAAAAAATAATCTAACGAACGGTACTCGTGGAACACCCTGTATATTTGAGAATAAGTATTAATATTATAATATTGTAACTTTGCCATTCTACCAATTCTTCAGAGGATAACTTGTTTATAATCCGGAACGTACATCTTAACTGCAATATTTTAAATATATTTATGTATGCAAAACAACCAACTCATGTTCCTGATAAAATTTCTCATTTCCCTACCAATATGGCTACGGAACCATACAATTGAATTGGAGCGAAACTTACAGCCAACTCGAATTCTAAATTATAACGTTCTACGAATATTTTAATTCCGTCATTCGCTCCAAGAATTTTTTTTGCTTTGGAGATTGGAGATCTCCAGATCTAAGACACGTCATATTCGCATACGTCCTTGGAACACCTTTCTGGTCCCCAAAGGGCGCGTTCCGCTACTCGATCCTATGGGAACGCATGCGCGTCGACCGTTATCGCGAAAAAGTATCGAAAGGACTTAATGAAACGTTGAATAAAATGGTTGTTGTAATATATGAATATGTAATATGAGAATGTAATGATAGAAAATGCTCCGCCTCTTCTTCGAGACGATTGGCTCACGGTGATGGTGCACCAGGTGGGGACTGGGAGTTAACTCGTTGCCAAGCACGCGATACCTGGGTATTTACGGTGGCTTTTGATATCAAGGTGAATTAATTCCATGGATACGCTATCTTTGTCCGTTCGTTCGTTGAAGCAGTCGAAAAAAATCAAGGAAGTTCATTCGACCAATCGGTGTAAGGTGCTGGTGACCAGTCAGCGCAACATTTTAACAAAATCAAAAAGTAAAGCTCACGGAAGGAATATTTTTTCTTGAGTATAATCATACACGTTAAATGGAGGTTTTATAAAAGGATAGATTTGTTATTCAAATGGTATATTTTTTAAATTCACAAGGAACGATTGAAATATACCTATAATATTTAAAAGACATTGAACTTCAAAGGTCGTATCACATAATAATAATAATAAATCAGTAAATTTCATGCCAATGAAAATAATTGTCGCTTGCTTCAATGATGGCAATGACAACTCTAAAACGAAAAATAAAATTTTTGAATTCCATACAACAACTTCTCATGAATTCATGTATTCAAGCCATGGCAACCAAAAAAAATTCTAACCCCCCAAATTGTTGTTGTTTGAAAACTAGAAAGGGGCATATTTCCTTCTTTAGATATTTGAAGGAAGAATTCAAGACAAAAGTAACTTTTTGGTTTTCGAAAAAATCGAATATCTCCTTAATACGCATTTTAACCATATGAAGAGTATTTCAGAAATAATGGTACTTGTAGTTAGTTAGTTACTACCTTCAGCTGATAGCTGATATCTGAGTGGAGTGCATATATTAAATATAATTATTTTCATTTGGTTTCGACTAAAAAAATGCAACGAAGATAAATTTTCATAAATTAATGAATTTTGTGGAAATTTCAAACAAGAAACTTCAATTGATATCGCAATTCTTTGACTTCGCTCAAGATTCAACAGTAAAGGCACTGAAAATTGAAATTAATATATCTCATAAGCTTCATTTATACAGTGCGCGTCAAAATTATGGAACAGGTCAATTTTTGTTTCACTTTAACCAAATTTTTATGCATTTTTGAAGAATTTTTGTTGCACCCTGTGCCATTCCCATCAACCCTCTAAATTTTTTGAATAGGGAAAGTGGGTCATGTGGTACTTTTTTGGCAAGGTATCTTCTTTACAGGCGTGCAGAAATTCTCAAGAAAAATATTTTTTTTGAAAATTTCGTTACTTCAAAGAGGTTTTCAGTATGTGTCATGGTTCGATTACTTTGAGACGATAGTACCTGATGAAATTTGTCACCGAATGAAAGTCGACCATTACAGTTTTGTTCATGCACAACTGTAATGGTCGACTTTTTTTCTTCAAAAAATAAGTTAGTTCATAGAGGTTTTCAGTATATGCAACTTGTTATGGCTCATTTACTTTGAGACGATAGTACCTGATGAAATTTGTCACTGAATGAAAGTCGACCATTACAGTTTTGTTCATGCACAACTTTCAACCCCTACGAACCCTTTAATAGAGAAAAACAAATTTTTCACGTGAGGGGCTTGAAAGGAGTTGAAAGTTATGCATTAACAAAACTGTAATGGTCGACTTTTTCATTCGGTGACAAATTTAATCAGGTACCATCGTCTCAAAGTAAATGAGCCATGACAAAGGGCACATACTGAAAACCTCCTTGAAGTAACTAATTTTTCAAAAAAAATCTATCAAAATGTATTTCGTACTTGGTCCAAAATCTCGACATGAAACTTTATGAAAAATTTCGTGAGGGAATTTGAACCTATTTTAAAAAGCTGTTGGTACTTCAGTGCATTTCTTGATTTTTTCTTGTTCAAAATCCTTCTTCGTACATCAGTATCTCCTATAGCATCTTCTTCTTCAGTGCATAGTTGATCGGTAATTTTATTGAAGAAGAATCATATACAGACCTTTCAATGATGATGATAAAACTGATACATCACAAATTGTTACATCAAGACTCTTTAAATTAACAAATTCGATACATTCTTTTTTTATCCAGAGTATTCCAAAAAGTTCCTTCGCAAATTGCAAGGTCCAAAAATCATTTGGATCTCAGTAAGAACAAGCAACTCCTCCTCACTGGCTTCCTCACAGGACACTGTCCCCTAAGGAAGCACATGATGAAACTGACGACTGCAAATTCTCCTGATCACCTAATTACAGAATTCCTCGCCATTGCAAGCCCGCGAAAGAAATGTCTTGGACAGGAGAATTATTGGAGTAAGGAGAACTAAGCCTCCTTGAAGCCCTCACAGATATTGGAGATTATTCGAGCTCTAGAGCTGTAGGTAGCGCAGTGCGGAAACATCTCTGGCGGGGGGACCCAATAGACCTGAAGGTCACAGTGAAATGTAACCCCTTATCAACTATAATAATTATATCTATATTGTATATCCAAAGAATTATAGCTTTTTCCTTAAATATTACTTTTTAGTTCAGAATTAAAATATAAGAATATATAAGAATCTACGGAAAACCATGATTTTCCGGCTATAGAAGAACCATTCATCGAAAGGTTTTTCAGTGAAAAGCAAAGAGTCAGTAGAAAAAAATTCAAGAAACCACATAAGGTATCCAAAGAGAAAACGTGCTGTTTTCTCTTACATGTCTTTCTTGTTCTCTCGAACTCAAGAGTATAGCCCCCCAGAATGAACCTTTTAAAGTAATCAGCGGCGATGACACCGTGAGAACGACGATAAATTTCAACATTAAGAGAACAATCAAAATGGCGGCGAAGGACTTGATACAAGGAACACCGTCATTTTCCACGATTCCCCGCATCCTGCATACCAATACTGGTGCGTTCATTCATCAAAATAAAATTCTAAGCAAAATATACCTTTCACAGAAAAAGCTACGCTACCGTAACAGTTCTGTGGTTCGAATAAACATCGGGTGTACATACCTAGTTAGTATATCCTCAATAATTACCGATAAAACATTTATGGGGAATCGTCCAGGTAATTATACATCTGGAACGTAATTTTACCTAGATGTGCATGTCTCTATTACATTTTCATAAATTACTGTCGTGCGATCCTACAACGTTCTGTCGTTTGTATTGTGGATATTGCACCATGTCATTCCGTCTATTTATTAACGTTAACTATGCATGTCTAATTCATTATTTATCGAAAACAATTTCTGGTTGTTTGTTATTTAATTCTATGCGATGGGTGGGACTTTGGAAATTCACGTTGTCATTTGTTTTTATTCCTGCAATATGTCTCTCGGAATTTAACAGTTTGTGTTGGTGCCAGGGTTGTTATTTTGTCAGGGAAAATTCCGTTAATTTATGAAGGATTGTCAGATTTGTATTACATCAAGTGATTTGAAATGCACTATACAGGGTGACCCATTTGTAGTGGTCCGATTCTACTACATTTACAAAAAGCACTGTCGAGCGATACTACAACGTTTTGTCGTTTGTATTGTGGATATTGCACCATGTCATTCCGTCTATTTATTTACATTAACTATTCGTTATTTATCGAAAACAATTTCTGGCTTTTGTTATTCAATTCTAAGCGATGAGTGGAAGTTTGGAAGTTTACGTTGTCATTTGTTTTTATCCCTGCAATATGTCTCTCGGAATTTAACAGTTTGTGTTGGTGCCAGGGTTGTTATTTTGTCAATGGAAATTCTGTTAAATTATTAAGGATTGGATTGTCAGATTTGTATGCATCAACTGATTTGAAATGTACTATACAGGGTGACTCATTTGTAGTGGTCCAAATCTATTACATTTTCAAAAATTGCTGTCGAGCGATACTACAAAGTTCTGTCGTTTGTATTTTGGATATTTAACCTTGTCGTTCTGTCTATTGACTAAGGTTGATTTTGGGAATTTACTTGGTGACTTGTTTTTATTGCTGCAATGTCTATCGAAATTGAACAGTCTATATCTGTGCCAGAGTTGTAATTTTTTCAGGACAAATTCCGTTGAATCATTAGGTTTGTATGTTGGTGATCTAAAAACAAGATGACCCATTTGTAGTTGTTCAATTTCATTACATTTTCACAAATTCCTGTCGTGCGATCCTACAACGTTCTGTCGTTTGTATTGTGGATTTTGCACTATGTAATTCCGTCTATTTATTTACGTTAAGTATGCAATGCATGTCAAATTCATTATTTATCGAATACAATTTCTGGTTGTTTGTTATTCAATTCTGGGCGATGAGTGGGACTTTGGAAGTTTACGTTGTCATTTGTTTTTATTCCTGCAATATGTCTTTCGGAATTTTACAGTTTTTGTTGGTGCCAGAGTTGTAATTTTGTCAGGGAAAATTCTGTTGAATTATCAAGGATTGTCAGATTTGTATGCACCAACTGATTCGAAATGGACTATACGGGGTGACTCATTTGTAGTAGTCCAATTCTATTACATTCTCAAAACTCACTGTCGTGCGATACTACAACGTTGTGTCGTTTGTAATTTGGAAATTTCATCTTGTCGTTTCTTCTACTGATTAACGTTGATTTTGGAAATTTACTTGGTTACTTGTTTTTATTGCTACAATCGGAATTAAACAGTCTATGTTTGTACCAGAGTTGTAATTATTTCAGAAAAAATGTGCCAGAGTAAATCATAGTTATGCAATCCTACAACGTTCTGTCGTTTGTATCGTGGATATTTCTCCATATCATTCCATCTATTGCTTGACGTCAGCTATTCATATCTGATTCATTTTTTAATTTTAATAATTTTTGGTTGTTGATTATTAACTTCTATGCGGATGGATTCTGGAAATTCACGTTGTGACTTGTTCATATTGCTACAATGTCTCTTGGAATTGAACAATCCATGTTCGTTTAAGAGTTGTAATTTTTTCAGGAAAAATTCCGCTGAGTCATCAAAGATTTGTCTTATTTGCATGCCTGTGATATGAAATATAGGATGACCCATTTGTAGTTGTTCAATTTTTTTACATTTTCAAAACTTACTGTCATGCGATGCTACAACGTTGAAACCTTGAGCTTAATATTTCACAACAGTGTAACAAATGTCAGTTCGATACGTTCATGATTTTCGACGATATTACATCGAATTTCGTGGTTTTCTCCTGAGTTTCTAAGTTTTTTCCAGAACTACTACAAAAAAAAATAAGAAAAGCTCTGACGCGGAGTCAGCGCAGCTTTTGCGCGAATGCTCAAATTCGTTGCCAAAGCGGGCATTATATTATTATTAATATTCGCGTAAAAGCTGCTGACTTCACTTCAAAGCTCTTCTAGGTTTTTAATAGTCCTTTTTCAGAGATCGGTAGTGAAAACCCAGAAAAAAACTAAAAAATATTACAAACTACACTAAGGTACAATTTTTTTCGCACACGATTTTCTCCTTCGGATCAAATACGTAACCTCTATCCATTAAAGGAATTGTATTGATCTATCATTTCCTCCACCCTCAACCTATCCATTTCTCATTTTCTTAATGAGAAAACCGTCTTGAACAACATTAAAGGCGGTATTTTCGAAAGAAGCGGCCGAAAAGAACCTTCCCCGACAGGCCGACGTTCTGTGAACGAGATCATAAAATTAGCAAAAAGTCAATTAAAGACGTTACTAAGACAAAAGTGCCGCGTTATGAGACGGTGGCGCCAGTGGGAACCCATCAGCAGCAGCAAATTATAACTTCCAGAGGTTGGTGGACCAAATAAATTATAAAAAAGACAGGTAGAGCGTTATAGCCGCGGTGATGATTGCTTTTGGATTTTGCATCCGAATTCTCGGACAGTTAAAAGTTGAACTTCGGTGCCTTTTCTGCGAGACAGTTGTTAAATTGTTTGGTCATTTTTGTTGGATGCTAATCTTCACTATTTTTATTGGAAGCGTCCGGGATTGGCGAATGAAGATAAGCGTCACTCCCTCTGGTGGCTATCAGAGTAACCCGAGGTACAGATATTATCACTGACAAGTTAAAAGGAATGTCAAAAAAATGAAAAAGTTAATGCATTTTTCTTGGCGTTTGTGTGATTTGACAAGTGTTTACAAGAGAAAAAGCAAACTCAAATGTCCGTTCCCATAGGTTTTCAAAGCCGAGTGAAAAATTTCGAGTTTGGGTGAAAGAAACTTCCTTTAACAAGTCGGGCCTGAAAGTGTTGAAGAATCGATAAAAACCTTAGCAACTTGTAACTCAAAATTGGTAAACCAGCCAACAAGATTTATGAGAGTTTGTTACCTGCATTTTACCGATGATCATCATTTTTATAGAGGTGAGCACGAATTGCTCATGAAATATTGGATCACATTCATGAAGACAATTTTTTTCCAGGCCCCTAATCCAAGCAGAGAAACTAACTTAAGAGGAATGCTCGGCCTTCCAGAAATCTGCCTATTGAACTGATCATTAAGGAACAACGTAAATGTTTTAGTAATAGAACTGACCGATTGAAACAACAGAGTCTGAACAAGGAAATATCTGGTGATGAGTACTCTTCGCTCAAAGTGCTTCTGCCGATGAAATCAAAGTTATACAAGGCTTATTTTTTACAGGTTTTTCAAAACCAATCATATGAGTGTTGAAAGAATTTATTTGTCAATCCATAATAAATAAGGCTTATGGTACAAGTAGCATTAGTTTTATGTGAATGTATTCATTTTATTCACAATATAATGTGTGAATCCAGTCCTTCCTTATATAAATAGTAAAGTTATGAGTATTTTTCTATTATGCCAAGAAGTATCTTTTACAATACTATCTGTTTGTCAACTTTTTGAGCAGAAGATCTGAAGGAGCATTTGATCAATAATCCAGTTGGATAGGTATAAAGTTTATTATTTTTGCAAATAACATGTAACATAACATCACATGCATCTTCCTGAACAATTCTAGCTTCTGTGCCTTCAAGATACTCCAAATAATTTGACATTAATCTTGCCATTTAGAGTTAAGTTGATACTAAAATACTTCTAACAGTAATTGTAGCATTGCTACTCTGATTTAAAATAGATGATACATAACTCTTTCATTAAAATGAAATATGTAAACACAGAATCACTTCTGTTAACTAAAACAATCTTTGAACAAATTGTAAAATCGAATTTTAATCAATCAAATTAACAAGCAAACACTTGAAAACCTAGCTACCTAAGGTTCTTAAAGTGGCCACCGTAGCGCTGCAATCCTAAATTCAGACATCAATAGTAGTCACAAATATTTGAAGGTATATTCCATTCTCTTTTATTCAGTCAGTCGGTAGACCATGTAAATTTGACACATTCCGCATTGTAAAGGGTTTTCCAATAAGAGGTGTTATTTTGATATTCAAAGAAAATGCCATTTTTCAATATAAATGATCGGATGTTTATTTCATTATGAAGAAGAAGCTATGCCGTTAATAGTGGAAAATAACTCAAGGCAAATGACCACCACGACCACGCTTACAGAACCATATCCTTTTAATGAAATTTTCCATAACCAAATCGCAAAGTGGCTGCCCTATGTCCTCGATAGCCTCACGAATTCCATCTTTGAGGTCTTGAATCGACGCTGGGCTATTGGCGGAGACCTTCTCTTTCACGTGACCCCAAAGGAAGAAGTCGCAAGGTGTTAAATCACAAGATCTCGGTGGCCAATTGTGATCACCTCTTCGAGAGATAACACGGTCCAGAAAACTTTTCCCGCGAAAAATCAATGGTTTCGTTGCTTGTGTGGCACGTCGCACCGTCTTGTTGAAAGTAAACGTTGTCCAGATCAATACCATCCAATTCCGACCATAAAAAATCATTAATCATCTCACAATAGCGCAATCCATTCAACGTAACTGTTGCTCCAGCTTCATTTTCGAAAAAGTAAGGTCCAGTGACTCCGCCGGACCATAAACCGCACCAAACAGTCAACGTTAAGGATAGAGAGGCTTTTCAACAATAACTCTCGGGTTTTCCGATACCCAGATGCGACAAGTTTGTTTGTTGACGAAGCCACCGAGGTGGAAATGGGCCTCATCACTCAAGATGATTTTTCGATGGAATCATTTTCATGCATTTCAACGACCCAATCAGCAAAGGACACGACGTTGTTGATGATCGGCCGGCTTGAGTTCTTGTGTTAACTGAACTTTATAAGTTTTAAGACCCAAATCTTTATGCAAAATACGGTTCAATGACGTTTGTGGAATGCCTAATTCCAAAGAACGACGAGGAATGGACAAACCTGGGTTTTCTACAACACTTTCGGCTACAGCAGCAATATTCTCGACTGTTCTTGAGCTTTTATTCTTCACATCACTAACTTGTCCCAACAGCTCGAATTTTTTCACCAATTTCTTTATTGCGGTCCGACAAGGTGCTTCACTACGACCCAAAAATGTTCGAGTTTTACGAACCGTCTCTGCCAAATTTTCACCATTTTATAGTGAATTTTAATAATTTCAATGCGTTGTTGAAGCGTGTTTCGTTCCATTTTTATTAATGGCGAAGTTTCTACTTGTCAAATGTCAAAAAATGACAGCTTCAAAAGTGACATCTACCGAAATAGCGGGCTATTTAAAACAACACCTCTTATTGGAAAACCCTTTGTATGTAACACAATATGTCACCGTTTGGGAATAGATCCAATAATAAACCAAAATCATATATTTTATGCATCCCATAGTTTTGTCAATCCGCTCTCCAGTTTCCACACAACTGAACTCCCCTTTCACCCACACAGCTTCACTCTGACCACGATTATTGTAAATACAAGAACTTTTCACATAAATCTCCTCCACCGAAACCCTTGCAACCGGTCGAAACTCTTTCCCGCAGGACCACATACATGGCAGGCCAATAATTCAAAATAATTACGCATATTTTATTTACGACATCCTACAGAAATTGTCGTCCACACCCTCTATCGGACTTCGTGCCGGATTTCTAAAGGACTCGGTCGAAACAAGTTGAAGGAGTCGTAGCTTGTGGTCGCCCACGGCACCCTCCCACGTGCGTTCATACGTTATTCATGGCATGGAGGAAATGGAGAAGTATGTGTTTCCTATGAAGATATACAGGCGGGTGTGGGAGGGACTGATGTTAGGATTTAAAGGTTCTTGGTATGAGAAGGACTATATATTTTTCTTCTTATGATGATACAGGTTTTGGTAAGGTGAGCGATTTCAAATAATTCATTTATAAATTGGACTAGAATAAGGATAACTAGTGAATTTTCAATATAAGTCGTTGTGTTCTACTCTAACCAGATCGAAGTATAGCTATCTCTGTTTTCTTAAGTAAAGTAACACATTTGAAGTCCTCTTCTTTTCGAAAAAGCTGAATTCGACGTTGCCATATCGTGCACTCAAGACAATGCCCTTCAAATCCCCATTTTTATTTTTCACTTTCAGGTAATCAAAAATTTTTTCTAAAATATAATATTGAAATTATATGTTAAAAATGTGATTCTCTAAAGGTTTTTCATGAAAATTACTGCATTCTCGTTCAAAGGAAAAACCTACATTGGGGAATTTTCATTATTAGAAGCGACAAGAATGTATAAGAAACTGTATGGTGAAAACAACTGGATATTGCATGAGTTTCAAGTGGAAAAAAAGTGTTTCAATGGTCAATTGTATTTATTTATTTTTTATTTATTCAGTTAGTTTTGAAACACATACAGGTAATAAATACCCAAGAAATGCGACCCCAATTCAAAATATTAAGCTTGGACGAAAGTGACCATAAAATCCTCATAATAATAATTCAGAAACGTAAATACAGTTAAACAGATAGAAAAATGAAACTTAAAGAAGAATGGAGAACAATACAACCCACAACATCAAAAATAACACATAAAATAAAAGCACCTCAAAATGTGTGAAACAATCACTCTATTGTTGTGTTGAAGATCTTTTTCAATATATTTTTGAGAGTTTCTGTGCTTTAGAAAAATATATCTATTCGATCCCTGAATGTATCACATTGGGGGAGCTTTTTATGTATGAGTGAATTCATGGCACTATTTGTATGTCTATGGGGTAAATTAAAAGTTTGTTTGTAGTGAATTATTTTCTTCAAAATAATACAGCAAAATATACCAAATCATAAGAATTAAGCGAGTGAATGAGTTTTTTTTGATCTTGTTTCTTTAAATTTCAACCTATGAATCGGGGTTTTTCCTGAATTTGGGTTATTACTGCAAATGCAAATTTGAACATAATTATTATGGGTTTGATTCATCATTTCCCCAAATTACCTACAGAAAGTATTCGAAATCAGATTTCGAAATTGGGTTTTGGGATTTGCCAGGCATGCACGAAGTGACAACGGTGTTCAGTAGAATAGCTTTTTCTGCTATAGAATAATGAAATATTTATTCCTATTCTGTGGTACACACGTGTTGTTTGTCAATATAACCAAACAATTTCCATTTGCGATTTGTCAGTAATATGACAGTATGACAGTCTGTGCTGTTCTTTTTCTATTTCTTGGTCGTTGTCTTCTACTCTAACCAGATCGAAGTATAGCTATCTCTGTTTTCCTAAGCGAAGTAACACATTTGACGTCCAGCTGAATTCTCAAAAAATTTTTCGAAAACTCGAAATCAGTTTTAATCAGACTGTGAGCTTCATTTTTCACAGCAATGTACCAAATTCCAGTTTAATACTATATTACTTTGTTGTAGAAATGGGAAAAAAATATGTCAAGTTTCGTGTTTTTTTCCTCGGTATGGTTGTTTTATTCCGGAATAACTAATAAATATATAATATAATAAATAAAAAACGCTGCGCATTTCACACAAGGGCTTATTATTTTCTCAGTTAAATAACCCAATAAGATTGATACCTTAAATAAAACTTATACAGCGTGCCAAAAAAGTAACATAACTCGTCAATAATTCTTGTACGAAGAACTATTAAGGAAAACCCTCGCGACAGCCGATTTCTTATTTCAAAATATCAAATTCAACAAACACAGGATAAATTGCTTTCGAAACCAAAAATCGATGGGTGCGAGGATTTTCCTGTATAATTCTTCGTACAAAAATTATTGACGAGTTACGTTACTTTTTTGGCACGCTGTATACTATTCATAGCTCATTGGTTTTTCACCCCAACATTTGCAGTGTTTTTCGTCATTCCTCAGGAACCACTGGTCGGAAATCATCCGGGTAAAAATTTTTAGGTTGAGTTATGCAACGGCGGTAAGTTTTCGAAAACATTTTTTTTCTACCAACCCCCAATTTTGAGCCTTTGGGGTACACCGATCCTGCTGAAAAGCTCGAAGGATCAATCCTGAGCGACGAACGATTCTTCTACCAAGTTTCACGTATTTCGGTTCAGTACTGTCAGAGAAGCCCCGGAAAACGAAAGGCGGACGGCGTACGGCGGATGGACGATTTTTTTGTATTAGTTCATTTAAATCTACTTATTAAATTCAAAAAAGTCTACTTGTTAAAGGCTATTGAAACAACAATTAAATACAGATTTTTCTGTATAACCTTTACATAATATCTTTCGATATTGATTTGATATCTTACGATATACTTTTATGTCTTCGACGTACTACGTCTTCAATGACAAAATTATTATATCAACTGGCATATAATGATCAAAGTAAAAAACTTGAGAAAAGTGTAAAAAAATGAAATACAACCTAAAAACAATACTAGACACAGTGTTTCATCTTCTATCTTTCGATTTAGAATCATCAGTAGCATTTATTCTATATTATACATCAAAAACTTACCACGTGTTTTGTTACGCACAGTTCACATCAATAACGGAAATAAGCAGGTTTAAGTCCATACGCATGCTTGTTAGAATTGTGCATAGAAACAATAATGCCACAGATTTTACTTACACCTTCTTCTTTCCTTGACAAATGAAATGCGGTAAAAAACATTTTCCAAAATCTTTATAACCTCAAAAATTAAATGACAGTTGATATTGACCCTTGAAAACTATAAGTTTTCATTCAAATATTAAATTCAAAAAAGTCTACTTGTTAAAGGCTATTGAAACAACAATTAAATACAGATTTTTCTGTATAACCTTTACATAATATCTTTCGATATTGATTTGATATCTTACGATATACTTTTATGTCTTCGACGTACTACTGATGATTCTAAATCGAAAGATAGAAGATGAAACACTGTGTCTAGTATTGTTTTTAGGTTGTATTTCATTTTTTTACACTTTTCTCAAGTTTTTTACTTTGATCATTATATGCCAGTTGATATAATAATTTTGTCATTGAAGACGTAGTACGTCGAAGACATAAAAGTATATCGTAAGAGTTCAAATCAATATCGAAAGATATTATGTAAAGGTTATACAGAAAAATCTGTATTTAATTGTTGTTTCAATAGCCTTTAACAAGTAGACTTTTTTGAATTTAATATTTGAATGAAAACTTATAGTTTTCAAGGGTCAATATCAACTGTCATTTAATTTTTGAGGTTATAAAGATTTTGGAAAATGTTTTTTACCGCATTTCATTTGTCAAGGAAAGAAGAAGGTGTAAGTAAAATCTGTGGCATTATTGTTTCTATGCACAATTCTAACAAGCATGCGTATGGACTTAAACCTGCTTATTTCCGTTATTGATGTGAACTGTGCGTAACAAAACACGTGGTAAGTTTTTGATGTATAATATAGAATAAATGCTACTGATGATTCTAAATCGAAAGATAGAAGATGAAACACTGTGTCTAGTATTGTTTTTAGGTTGTATTTCATTTTTTTACACTTTTCTCAAGTTTTTTACTTTGATCATTATATGCCAGTTGATATAATAATTTTGTCATTGAAGACGTAGTACGTCGAAGACATAAAAGTATATCGTAAGATATCAAATCAATATCGAAAGATATTATGTAAAGGTTATACAGAAAAATCTGTATTTAATTGTTGTTAAATCTACTTACTTCAAAATGTAAACTGTGAAATTTTCAGGGGTGGTAATTTCTTCTTGTTCGATCACTAAGGTTTATTATTTGATTTTATCGAATAATAAACCAAAACTAGAAAAGCACTGTCGCTTTTACGCGCATGTTCGAATTCGTTGCCAAAGCGGACATCTCGTTTGAACATGCGCGCAAAAGCTGCTGACTTCACGTTACCGCTCTTCTAGGATTTTGTGAAACCCACCGCTTGAATTCCATTCATTGCCCTATTCTCCTCCGAGGCAGTTGGCATATTTCAACTGCTCGCACCCCTGAGTCCAGAAACACCCTCAATATCGAACCCTTTGTCCCATTTCACGTCACATATACGTCAATGTATCCTTTATGGGCAAATTGCAGGGTTTAGACCTGTAATTCCTGGCTCCGCGGGTACTGCAGCTTCCTGCGTACCGGCGGTACAGAAGGGTTCGGCCATTGTCATGGCCGGAAGTGTTAGCAAATTGAATTAATACGTAGCAATTACACAGGCCTTTCTTGGCGTCTTAAGAAGCGTTTTAGGGCTCTGCGGGAAAGCGCTCAGAACGGCGCGTGTGCCATTACCTCCCCGGGATTCGAAGGGACCGTTGGAGAAAAGGGAAACATCTGGTTGATTTTTCTAGCTCGTGCTTTTGAAGGATTGTTGGACGATTGTTCCTGTATAAATAATCCCGGTTTATATGGACCTCTAATTTCGTGACAATGTGACCCGGGTGGGCAACACTTTGGTTTATCTAAAGGCCCATGTGTTAGGTTGAAAAAAGGTTTATTATTTCGTTTCGAATGCGGCAGATTTGTATGATTTGGAGTTTTGTTCTTGGATTATGCGAAGCTTTCAAAAAGGCATTCCTAGAATTATCACTAATAATTATTCTGTTGAAGATATCGTGTATACAGGGTGAGTTAATAAAGTGTACATTAATTTTAACCATAGATTTCTCTCATCAAATAAAACACATTCTTCAGTAACGATTTTTCTAGATTCGGCTCAGGTTAGAGGTTAAAAGCATTTACATATTTCTCAATGTGCTGATACACTCCTGCACACCGTTTGCAAGTGCAACACAGATAACTTTCACGGTGATCTGTAATGCAGAATTACCAATTCATAGCTTGAAATTTGAAGAAACACTTAATTCTTATGATTTGGTACATTTTGCTGTATTATAAACATGGATACATAGCTCCTTTGTCTCCACTATGGTCACGAAATAGGTCACGAGCAGTTTTGACAGTTGGGAGACTGGAGGACCAACAATATCCTAAAATGCATTGTTTACTATGGGAAAAAACGATTTGGCTTGTGATTTTGTATGAATTTGGACATTTTGGACTGAAATATTCACTATTTCATTATCTAGTAACTATATCCAAAGTATTTGATATCTTGTAACAGTAACAGCTTTACTAAACTTATGGAATTTTTCGATTAAATAAATACAATTCTTGCTGGTTGATGCTGTTGTTGCATGGTTTAGTGAGGCAGGAAATACAATTTAAGACCTATGATTTTTTAACTTAGTTCAGATATTCAAGCTCGAATAATCAACATCAAATCAATGAAAAATACCAATGAGTTGTTGAAGTATTTTCATTTGAATGGTAGGTACTAACCGGATGTGGAGAGGAACTCAATTTATCCATTATAAAAGAGAGAAATAGGAAAATTCTATCGGTTCTGAAAGGGAAAATAATATTTTCTGAATTAATTCAAAAAAGAACTGCGCTCTGAAATGAAAATTTACAGAATAAATGTTACTTTGCAACTTGATAGTTACCTCGGCAAAGAACATAGGATGGAAATAAGTCTCCACAATCACTAAAACTTTAATTAGATAGGATTGATCCATACCACTGACATTCAGGTATGCAATGACATCGAATTTTGAGCTGAGTTTCTTGTTTAGTCGAGTAATATCATGTAAGTTATTTTTGTAGAGCATACCGAACGATTCACGGGTATGGAATATTTGAAAACTCATAAGTTCTTAAAAATCATTTATTTATTACTTGAACAAGACAGGATTTATAAAAGATATTTCCATTCAAGTACTCAATGCAGTCAAATTTTCAGCTGATTCTCACTTAAGATGCAGTATTACTACTGACAATGTTTTGTTTGGGTATGCCGATTGATACAGGTATGGAATTTTCGTAAAATCGTCAGTTTTTGATGAACAATCCTGTTTGTTTTCATAAAGAAAAGATCTAAATCATTACTGATCGGCATTTTAGTCTAATTTGATCACCCTTGAGTCGTATTTTAGAAATAAAAACCATCCACTGTGTCAATACACTGTTCCTATCTACTACACCTAGGAATACTTGGCAGTGTCTAGGAATGAAAAATTTATTAGCACGATAATATCATAAAATATTCTCGCAATATTTTACCTCCGTACGAAAGTAACAAGGTGTCTGTCTGTATAATTTACTACAACACACAAAAAGACTGTTGACTGAACTAACCAAAGGTCTGTTTATTTGCCTGTTTATGAAATCGGGGACTAATTTGTGCACCAAATTTATACTATCCTTTTCAAAAAAAGTGAATATATCAATCCAAAATTTCCAAATGAATACGAAATCACGGAGAAATAGCTTTTTCCCATAGTAAACAATGCGTTTTGGGTTATTGTTGGTCCTCCAGTCTCTCCCAACTGTCAAAACTGCTCGTGACCTATAGCATAGACCTATGCGAAGTAGATAAATATTTATGTGAGTTCTATGGTTCGAAAAAAGGTAGTCGGAGCCATTAGGCTCCGACTACCTTCACTGCCATCTGCCACTGCCTTCACTTACTCAGGAGCGGATCTACAAAAGTATTTTTGCGTTATTATTGTGGAGAAAATATGCCACTACATTTCACCATCGAAGTTCTAATCTCCCACTTCATATTTGTTCAATTTCCATTGATTCCAGCCTGAAATTCCACACAATTTCATTCTTGACTATTTTTATTTCGAAAATTCCATGATTATCCCATTTTTCATCGATTTTATTCGAATTATATGAAATGACTGAACTAGCCTAAGAAAACATCAATTGAACTCTGGAATTCTATGGAAAGTCTGATCCATAGACATCAATTATGTCTGTGACCTGGTAACGAAATAGTATAGACCTAATATTTGGTCTATGCGAAATAGATCAATGATTTTTGTGTATAATGTATTCCACGTAAATATGGGCGGACATTAATTAACGGCCTTTTCTAGCTCAGGGCTGGATCCACGGAATTTCTCTAATTTCAGAGAAGGTTTGGACCTCAATTACGAAGGCCGAATTCGTGAACGGGTAAAATCCACTCAAAACTTCATTTTTCCAATATTTTCGAAAATACAGATTAGATCGAATTGTGATCCAGTACATTATCGAAAAATAACACTTCAAAGGTGCATACAGAAATTCATGGGGATAATATGTTCAAGAGGTCACAGAATTTTGAATATTTGAATAAAAATTAGGATTTTTTTTTGACTTATTCTAATGACACGATCATCACGAAATTTTGCACAAACCTACCCATCAGCAATTTCAAACTAGCTGCCTATTTTCATCATGATTGAATCAGTATTCTTCTAGCTATCCCGGTTAAACATTTTACTTATTTTTTTCCAATATCTTCCGAAATTATGGTCGTATCAAAATGAAATTTGGTACACTGCTGTAAAATATGATGTTCTAGGTATGATCAGATTTTTTTCCGGATTGAATTGAATTGTCTTCTAAAAAAAAACTTTTTCGAAATAAATTTCTCAAAAATTTACTGACAGTTTGATCTCAACGAAATTTTGTGATGAGTTGTGCGTTATTATGCTCCAACTAATTTTAGAGTTTCAATTCAATCGCATAAGTAGTTCCTGAAATATCAGGAAATTAATCTTAAAATTTCAAATGACCATAACTCCAAAACCATTCAACGGATTTGTCCCATTAACGAACTTAACCGCCGCATTCCAATACGTGACCTAATCTGGAAGTTTCAAGTCGATAGCTAACTTCATTCAACAGCTACAGTGTCGTCGGCCGTCCGGCTCGACAGAATCGATTTTTCAACCGAATTCGTCGAATTTGAAACCATTTTCGGGAAAGAATTCGAAAATTACAGACATTTGGACAAAACGATAGCACACTGTTCCCCAGAAGACAAATGGTAGGTATATACAGAAATTAAAAACAGTCCTTTCGTTCCGGATCAAACAATAGAGACTGACACGCGTCAGGTGAGGTCTGGAAGTTTAGAAGTCCACCTCCGAAGACCAAAAATGATATTGTTGCGAAGGCGCCAGGGCGGCCTTATTTGACGGATCCTCTGAAGAAGGAACATAAGATGATCTTGTTAAACCTCTCCCGGATGGTTCGGGTAAGGTGCGGAACGAATCTTTTGATCAGCCGTTATTATGGGCAATATTAATTGATTCGGGGGCGACCATAATGGGGCGTGAAAATCTGGTACATAAAGGTAGCATCAGTATTTCATCTATGGGGGCGGTGTTTCATATTAGATATGTCAGGGTGGATTTACTGAAATACGAAGGACCATTTCGGGGCTTTCTAACAAGGTTGGAAGTACACAAAGATCTGAATCGTTTAATTTTTTTGATTCCCTATTTGGTTTGATTCCAATATGATTTCTTTTTGAGGTTTTTTCTGGGTTTTCACTTCCAATATCTGAAACACAACTATCAAAAACTGAAGAAAATTGTTTCTTTTGTTTGCGCTTGCGGACTGCAAGGTTAAACTATTTGTCAACGGCAGTTTCTCAGGAGCAGATTGCCTAAAGAACAATACAGGAACAATACAAACGATAAACAAAGCGAACTGTGATGTTTCAGAGTAAAAATCTGACTTTTTCATCAGACAAAGATAGAAAGAAAATTTCAAGAATTATTTTCTTTCGAAACGAAAAATCTGAAGAAAATAATTGTCCTTTGTCTGATGAAAGAGTCAGATTTGAACGCTTAAACGTAACAGTTCGCTTTGTATATCGTTTGTATTGCTCCTGTATTGTTCATTAAGCAGTCTTTTTTTCAGGAAACTACCCTTGAAAAATACATGGTTTACATCCTGCAGTCCGCAAGGGCGTTTTTCATGGAAAAACAATTTTTTATTGAATTTTAATTGTCCTGTTTCAGGTATTGGGTGTGAAAACCCATAAAAAACCTAAAAAATTATGCAAAATCCGGCCAAAAAAAGCTTTAATCGATATTCTCATATGGCCCTACAGAGAATGCAAGCAGTATACCTCGAATAGAGTTCGCCAGAGTTTCTTTATTTGAAAAACCTTTTTGACGCAAATGGATGGAAAAAAAGTGAGAATGCTCAGTGTTGCCAATTTTTATATTCATTTATTTTCGGGAATATAAAGCTGATATGGAGTGAAAAATGGAGAAATAAATAACATTGGGCATCCTCACAAAAGAATTAAGTTTATCTCAGCAAAGATTTCCAAAAAATAATCGCTGAAGCCGGCAGAATGATACCCCATTTTCTCCTATTAACGTCGAAATTTCACCCATTTCAATATTTCACGCAGCTATCGGCAACGTGGAAGCATGTAGACCGCCTGTGTTCAAGGTCGGTCGTTAGGTCGAACGTAAAGACCGTAACTTCTGGACGAAATTACTTAGAAACTCGATATTTCTTGAGTAGGTTTGGGGCTTATTTACGAAGGTAGAATTCGTGAATGGGTGCAATACGCCCAATGATTCCTCAGATATACCCATTCAAAAATTTTACAGATTAGATCGAATTGAAATCCACTACTTCATCGAAAATGACAATTCCAAGGTTCATACAGAATTTCATGAGGATAATTTGATCAGAAGATCGCAGAATTTTATATATTTGAAAAAAACATTTAAAACTGTTCTAATACACGATCATAACGAAATTTCGCACAAAGTTGTCCATCAACATTTTCAGTATTTTTTGAGTTATTCCGAAAAGAACAACGATATCTAGAAAAATCTAGAAAGCACTGCCGGGAAGGCAGCAGTTTTTGCACGCATGTTCGAATTCGTTGCTAAGGCGGTCATCTCCATTGAACATGCTCGCAGAAGCTACTGACTTCATACGGCAGTGCTTTTTTAGGTTTTTCTAGATGTCGTTGTTCTTTTCGGAATAATCCAAAAAATACTAATTCAATCATGATGAAACCAGGCAACTAGTTTGAAAATGTTGGTGGACAACTTCGTGCGAATTTTCGTTATGATCGTGTGTTGGAGCAGTTTAAATTTTTTTCAAATATTCTATATTCTGTGATCTTCTGATGAAATTCTGTATGATATCATTTTCGATAAAGTAGGTAATGGATTTCAATTCGATATAATCTATATTTTAGGATATATCGGGAAAATAAAATTTTAATTTGGGTGGATTTCTCTATTTTACTCATTCACGAATTCGACCTTCGTAATTAGTAGAGTAGGTTTGGGGCTTAATTACGAAGATCGAATTCGTGAATGGGTAAAATCCACCCAATGATTCCGCAGATATACCCATTCAAAATTTTATTTTCCCAATAATTTCAAAAATACAGATTAGATCGAATTGAAATCCAGTACTTTGTGGGAAAACAACTAGAAAAGCACTGACGTAAAGTCAGCGGGTTCAAATTCGTTGCCAAAGCGGTCATCTCCTTCGAACATGTTCGCAAAAATTGCTGACTTCACATCAGTGGGTTTTTTACGCTCTTGCTCTAGGGAACAGTGCGTTATTATTTCGTCACGATGTCTGTTATTTTCGAAATTTGAGCCGAAAATGGTCTTAAACGATTGGGTTGAACTCCCTGAAGAAGAATCCGTGGTCAAATTCAATTCTGTGAGTCCGTCCGTATGTGCTCCAACTTTCGAAGGAGAAGACTTAGCCACTTGAAATTGTCATATTAGGTTTGGAGTCCAAATATCTCGGAGAAGTGAGTTAATGGGTGGACTCAGTTGGATAGTTTCGGAGTTAGGTTCAATTGAAATTTTGAGGTTAATTCCTTGATATCTCATGAAGTATTGAGTTGATCATATTGAAACTTCGTGGACAGTTTCGAAATACCAACGTGCAACTTAGAGCAGAATTTCGTGAGGATCCAGTTGTTAAAAAATTTTTGAATTATACAGAGTGATTCCGGAGGAGATTTTAGGTTAAGTTTACACTAGTCAAGACAGTCCCGAAACAATGTTTGGTTTATGATTGGGGATCGGGGATTGGGGATTATTGAGAATATACAGGGTGATTTGTCCGATTCGACTGATTCTACTTTCATTGATACCTTTGGTATGGCTCATTAGATTTTAATGAAATTTTCGGAGAAGTACAATATTGATGAGCACATCCATTAATTCCAAATTTTTCTTCAAAATAAGAGGTATTTATTGTGATAATTCCAGATTAATCGTGCAGGTTGAAAAAACACCCTGTACATCGCGTTTCCAAAACTACGCTATCTGTTTACGATTCTACTATAATAAGTCATCATTTGAGAGTTTATAATTTTTTTGGCACACTTTGAGTTTCCCGAGAAAATTTCATCAAAAAAAGACAATGTCGAAATTTCGCTCCAATCGATTCTACTTTTATTAATAACTTTGGTATGGCTTATCCGATTTTGATGAAATTTGCAGTGTAGAACAACCTGAATGACTTCATTTAATAATTCCAGCAATCTTTCAAAATACAGGGTTGGTGATTGTGATAATTTTAGAATCTCAGATTAATTCTGCACTTGAAATAAAACAGCCTGTACATTGCTTTTCAAAAACTTTCTTGTTCTTTTCAGATTCTACAATAATATGTCATTATTCAGAGGTTTTTGATCACTTTGGCACACCACCGGTTTTCCGAGGAAAAATATTTGAAGAAGAGCATAATCGAAATTTGGCGCAAAAGCAGTGATAATATTCTGCACTAGGTAGTAAAGCTGTATATTCCAAGAATGCAAAGCAGTTCTTAAGTTCTGAAATATTCTTTTCAAATTCAAAATTCATATTTAATTGCATATTTAATTGTTCATATTCAATTCAGAATATATTTCGAATTTGAAAAGGATATTTTAGAAGTGTCGAACAACTTTGCATCCTTAAACAATACAGCTTTACTACCTAGTGCGGAATACTCTCACTGCATGTTAGCCAAATTTCGATTATGCTCTCCTTCAAAATGTTATCTAGGAAAACCGGAGGTGTGCCGAAGAAATTAAAAACCTCTGAATAATGACTTATTTTTGTAGAATCTGAAACAAATAAGAAAGTTTTGGAAAAGCAATGTACAGGGTGTTTTTTTTCAACTACACAATTAATCTGAAATTCTGAAACTACCACAATTACAACCCTGTAATTTGAGAGATTGTTGCAATTATTGAATGAAGTCATTCAGATTGTCTTACACTGCAAATTTCATCAAAATTGGATGAGCCATACCAAAGTTATCAATAAAAGTAGAATCGATTGGAGCGAAATTTCAACATTGCCTTTTTTTGATTAAATTTTCTCGGCAAACTCAAAGTGTGCCAAAAAATTCAGGAACTCTCAAATGATGACTTATAATAGTCGAATCGTAAACAGATAGCGTAGTTTTGGAAACGCGATGTACAGGGTGTTTTTTCAACCTGCACAATTAATCTGGAATTATCAAAATAAATACCGTTTATTTAGAAGAAAACTTTAGAATTAATGGATGTGCTCATCAATATTGTACTTCACTGAAAATTTCACTAAAATCGAATAAGCCATACCAAAGTTATCAATGAAAGTAAAATCGGTCGAATCGTACAAATCACCCTGTATATTTTCAATAGAGACCCCCAACCATAAACCAAGCATTGTTCCGAGACTATCTCGACTAGTGTAAACTTAACCTAAAATCTGACGGTCTCCTCCGGAATCACCCTGTATATGAAAATTTTTCTCTGAAAATGTTGATTAAATTTCAGTGGAATTCGGCACAAGTCAGTATTTCACGACAATGTTCCGAATTTCAATTCGATCCAATATTTACTTTCGGAGATATAAGGAAAAAAATTGTGCCAAATTTCGTTATTATTTGAAATGTTAACGTTATTTGCGCGATATCCCGAGAACTACAAATGCAATCAGATTGAATCTTCGTAATCAGGTGGAGATTACCAACACGCAACTAGGTGCAAAATTTCGTGTTGCTCCAATTGATAGAATTTGAACAAGCGCGTAAAAGCTCCTGACATCAGTGCTTTTCTAGTTTTTTATTTTCGAAACATTACTTCAACTGAAACTGATTTATCAGAGTCCTATACCTATAAATTCATGTGTTGAACGCGCTTGTAGACGCGACACTCAGATTATTTAACGCTTATAGCAGACCCTCGTAGTTTCAAATTTATAGCTGCGAAATCTCTCGCAAATGTCGCCCAAGTGGACGGAGAAAGATGACAGACCACACGCGGCGATATTCGCCACATGGAACCGATAAAATTCCGGACAAAACACTGTTCCCTACAAAATTACAGTCTCTTATTCCCTGACACGTCGTGACAGACGAAACCTGAAAACGTTCCAATTTCCAATTATAAATTGGAACCGTAATTAGTCATCGGGAATGGATCACCCGAACGGGAATATAAGTCTCGAGAACGGGAATGACATCACCATGTTTTTTGCGTTAGTTTGGGGATGCTCTTGAATCGGTCCATAAAGCTCGATCATCTTTCCAGTAGCAATAACAAGATGTCAGAATGACGGATATATGTCCTGCATCTGAAACTTGTTAAATTTCGATTTATCAATGTGGTTTTGATTTCTTGGATTTGATGAATATTTTATGAAAACGCATTGATATTGTCAGTAAGAACGGTCAGGATTGGGTTGAGATAAGATTTGAGTAGGTAACCGAAAATTACGAAATTCAGAATTTAATTTTTCCAATATTTCCGAAACTTTAACATCCGTTAAAGATGCCTCGGCTCCTCAAACAAGATAATTCTTTCCAAATATAGGTTTTTGTTAAGATCATCCCTGATTGGCTGAAATTCAAGTTGTGATCCCTGATTTCATGTTATTAGTGTCAAGTTCATACCGGGTGGTCCAAGTAGTGACGTCAATAAATTTTTTTTAGATCCCTCACACCTGGGGGTATCCAAAAATACCCCATGTATGTTGAGCGATTTTTCGTAGTTTTCGAGTTATAGTTTTTTTGTGTTTTTCCGATTTATTGTGCCAGCGAAGTTTCAAAAATTCATATCTTTTTATGTAGTGGGTATTTTGCAGAATTTTTTTCTGTAGCATGATTTTCCCGAATGTTCTCTTAATAAAAAAAATAACTCAGCTTCTTGAAATTACTCAAAGCTTTTCAAAACGAGCTTGAAAGTTAGAACTTCAGTTTTCAGTAGGATTCACTCAAACATTCAAGATCAATTTAAAAATACAAAAAGGAGTTTTCATAGTTTCTGATTAAGTTTAAAGACATCGCACGGTCATGAACTACCAAAATCAAAAGAAAAAAATAGTACTTTATTGGCGATTTTTTGCTGTAATCGGCCATCGAAGGCGGATAGACTCAAAATCATTGAAACACGAGTAGAGTTATTTTTCTACTTTTTATCACTTTTATGGCAAATTAAGCTTGAAAATGTGAGTTTAGAGTAATTTTAGTTCAAATTCCTGTAAAATAATTGTGGCTCGTGTTATTTTTACATTGAGATGGATTGAGCGTGCAGGGCCGATCGAATGGCCTGCACGTCCGCCAGACCTGAACCCCATCGATTTTTTATTTGGGGATTTTACAAAGAGCTGGTGTTAGCTACGAGAAGCAACAACAAAGCAGAATTAAGACAAACTTTTGGAAGCGGAAAGAAAAATAAAACAAAAAACGTTGACGATAAAGTATTCAAGATGGAGGAAGGGATTTTGAAGATTTATTGTAGAAAATGGTAATGGTGCTTTCATTTCTCATCTAGAAGCAAGCAATTTCACAACTACCAATTTTGAAATATGCCAAAATTTTCAGTCAGTGGTGAGTCCAAAATTATTGTAAAAATTACACAAGCTACAGTTAGTTTACAGGAATTTCAATTAAAATTAGTTTAGAAACACATTTTTGTGTATAATTTACCATAAGAATGATTACAAGTAAAAAATAACTTTAATCGTGTTTCAATGATTTTTAGCCTATCAGTCTTCAAAGACCGATTACAGCAAAAAAGTTTTTAAACTCAGCCAGAAGCTATGTAAACTCCTCTTCGTATTTTTTAATTGATGTTGAATGTTTGAGTGAATCCTACTGAAGGCTAAAGTTCTAAATTGCAAGCCTCTTTCGAGTAATTTGGAGTGTATTCAAGATGCTGATTTATTTTTGTTATCGAAACAATATTTAGGGAGATCATGTTACAGAAAAAAAAATCTGCAAAATACCTATTATATAAAAAGATATGAATATTTGAAACCTCGCTGGAATAATCAATCGGAAAAACACAAAAAAAACTATAACTCGAAAAAATCGCATAACATACATGGGGTATTTTTGGATACCCTCAGAGGTGTGAGGAATCTAAAAAAAAATTATTGACGTCAATACTTGGGCCACCCTGTATAGGATATGTTCCGCAAATCAACTTGGTTATTTCGGTTGCCAGTTTTCCGTTACGTAAATATGAAATATTCGGTTGGTTCCACAAAAAGGTTAATTACGGAATTTGATTGATGAAAAAGCAATCGTTCTGTCACCAGAACGACAGTTAATGTTCTATGGTAACATACCCATGGCATAGAACAATCCATGATGTTTTACTTACATCATGGAACAATGTATATTTGTCTTAGTTATTTTTTCATTGTTGATTGTTGTCTCTTCTATGTTCTATGGATCATAAAGTGAATAAAGATTGTTCTATGCTATGGATTTGTTACCATAGAACACTGACTGTAGTTCTGGTGACAGAAAGAACGTTTTTTCATCAATGAAATTCCGTAATGAACCTTTTTTCCAGGAACCAACCAAATATTTCATATTTACGGAACGGAAAACCGGCAAACCGAAAAAGTTGATTTGCGGAACATATCCTATATAAACCTGACACTATTAACTTGAAATCAGGAATCCCAACATAAATTTCAGCCAATCGGTGATGATCTCAACAAAAACCTATATTTGGAAAGAATTATCTGGTTCGAGGAGCCGAGTTACCGTTTACGGAAAATTCCCCTTCCCCAGTATTGTGAATTCAGAAGAAATTTGTCGTTTGGCAACTTGGTCCGAAGTCATCTAATGAAATCCAGTACTTCATCGTTATTGTTATTGTTATAAGCAGAAGATCACAGAATATTGAATATTCGAGAATTTTTCTAATGATACGATCATCACGAAATTTTGCACAAAGTTGTCCATCAGCATGTCAAAACTTAATACCAAGTTTTATTTCGCTTGAATCAGTAATTTTCGAGTTACTCCGGAAAAAACGATATCGAAAAAAAACACGAAATTTCACATATTTTTTCCTAATATCTCCAGAAATTATGGTTGCATCGAAATGAAATTTGATATGTTGCTGTAAAATATGATGTTCGAGGTAAGAGCAGAATTTTTTTCGGGATCAATGAACAGTTTCCGAAAAAAACTGTTTTCAATATTTTCTGACAGTGGGATCTGAACGGAATTTTGTGAAAAGTTGTGCGTTGTTATGCTCCAACTAACAGTCAAGTTTCAATTCAATCGCATGAGAATCCTGAATTTCCGAATTAAACTCAAAATTTCAAATGACCATAACTCCGAAACCATTCGACCTATTTGCGCCATTAACGAACTCAACTTATTCCAATGAGCTACCTAATCTGAAAGTTTCAAGTCGCCAACTCGCTTCTTTCGACAGTTACCGTGTCGTCAGCCGGTCGGCATAGAATTCGAAAATTACAGATATTTGGACAAAACAATAGCACGCTGTTCCCAAGAACATGCGAGCAAAAATAACTGAAATTTAGTTATCCTGTTCCCAGAACAAACGTATAAAATCCTAGAAAAAGACTGACGTGAATTCAGCATCTTTTGCGCGCAAGTTCAAAGAAGATGACCGCTTTGGCAACAAGCTCGAACATGCGCCCAAAAGATGAAGCTGAATTCACGTCAGTCTTTTTCTAGGTTCTTCAAATTATTCGAATGATACGGAATTTTGCACAAAGTTTTCATCAGCAATTTCGAACTAGTTACCACATTTCATTATGATTGAATCAATATTTTTTAAGCTATTCCGTTCGTATCAAACTGAAATGTAGTTCGTAAAAAATTTCGGAAAACATTTTTTTCGAAATTTACTGACAGTGAGATCAAGATTTCAATATAATCCAACTAACTGCAAAGTTTCAATACCATCTCTTCAGTAGTTCTTGAAATTTCAAATGGCCATAACTCTGTAACCATTCGGTGGATTTTGCCCATTCACGAACTCAACGTACCCTGAAAGTTTCAAGTCCATAAGATCCTTCGTACACCCGTAATCGTGCCTACGGACGGTCGGCCGCCGAACAGAATCTATTTTGACACATGATTCATCATCAGTCCAACCTAGTCGTTTGAGACCATTTTCGAGAAGGAATTCGAAAACTACAGACAATTGGACAAAACGATTGTCCCTCATTACTTGCGCGTAAAAAAGCGATGAATCATCCGAGCATTTTATAGATAAATAATCCACGGAATTCTTATTGTAAATTCAAGCGAGAGGGACAGGAAAATTACCATACAGAATCAATTAGATTCATACAGGTACTAATTACAGGCGGGTTGACTGGACGTACGCTGTACGAATAAATTATAAAAGTGTTTTCTAATCAAATTAATTTTCCGGAGACTGTAATTTCTTGGAACTATCGCCGACGTAATTATGCGGCGTTATTAAATTTACGCAGTCTTGATAATAAGGCAAATCTTGAGTTTTTCTCTTTTGAGAAGAAATATTATCTTGGATATGTCCTGTGAAAGTTGAGGTTAAGTCACTGGAAAATGATGATATGATTCTGAGTTGTGACTAAACCTTGAAATCAGAACAAAAGCTTTTTGAGGAGATATTTGAGGGTTGTAGCCTATTAACTGCACATATCTAGAAGGTAATGATATTTTTGGAATTTCAATCTGGTGTTAACCATATAGAGAGGGGGTGAGCTCTCAGATCACCCTGGAGTGAGGGAGTGGTTGGTGGGAAAATACCTCAGAATAAAGAGCTCTTGTATTTTCGAAACGATTTCAATTTGAAACTTTCGCGTTTTTCATTTCCGAGTTTTGTTTGAAGGGCTCTACAATGAAGAATTGGTGAGTGTGCGATTCTATTATTGGTTTTTATCATTCACACAAACGAGCTCAAGAACTTCACAGCAAAAAACTACACGTAGTTTTCACTGAATTCTTGAAAATAAGCCAAATATAGCGTTTTTGGGGGGCTAGACCCTCTGGAAAATTTTGATGAAAATTTGAAAAATAGATTTCCTTCAAAATTGGTATAAACGAAGAGGGTTCAATGCTGAATAATAATCTGCACTTCGCAATTGCTTTCGTCAGTTGAGAGGAAAAATAAATTAATTTGAAATTTCACATTTTGGAAATTTCTCATTTGACAGGTGAAAATCTAAACGATAAGAGATATCGATAAGATAATGTCTTAGTCATATTCAGCGACCTTAAGAACCCATGTTTGCATACCAAACTTGCCGGGCTACTCTGGTATTTTCGACACTATTTCAATTAGAAACTTTCGCGTTTTTTATTTCCTAGTTTTGTTTGAAGGGCTCCAGAAGGAAGAATTGATGAGTGTGTGATTCTATTATTGCTTTTTGTAATTCACACCAGCTCAAGAACGTTCTTGGGGGTCTAGACCCTTAGTAAAATTTAGATGAAAATTTAAAAAAATAGATTGCCCTTCGAGATTGGTACAATCGAAAAGGGTTCAATGCTGAATTATAATCTGTAATTACCAATTGATTTAAAGGAAAATACCTTGGCAAACCTGTTCAGTAATTCTGGTTATGTTATTTGTTTTCTGTGTATAACCCCAAAATATTACTAGAAATCTTTCTTATGAAAATATAATTTCGTTGTCCAGACTTTCATTTTACCCTGAAGCAATCAGAATTAATTTTCCTTTTCCCAATTTTTAACGAAATTTACAAGTAGAGCGCTATATTATCAAGTAAACTTTCATGATTTGTTAGAAATTTCGAGGAATTCTTCATCTGATGGATGTTTCTTACTCAGATTTACCAATTCAATCCTTACCTATAGTCCATTCACTTTTATAAATTATCCCGGTTGGCCATGATTTAGGTCTATCAAGTTTTTTTTAAAACTGACGCAGGTCGGCACTCGTGAAATATCAGCAATGTCATAATAATTCCCAGAGACGTTGCCAAATGGCAATTTCTACTCTCAATCTCAACCTTATCATCAAGCTTAGAAATTAAAAATGCCGAAGGTAGTTTTAAAGGTGCAGAGACAAAGTATCAGAAAGTGCTATGTAGAATTGAAATCAGCTTTTTCTGATAGTAACTCTGATAATTTGGAATCCATAATTTATCACAAGCTATCCAACATTTTCATACTGGAGTATTTCAAGTGGTGCAACAAGGTATTCAAATGTCTTCTGAAGGTTATTTCTGGAGAATTTCGAAAAGTAGGGAATTCCATATAGGTCTGTCTGTTCGTTTAGAAGTTTTACTGCAGGGTTATTCGAGTACTTTTATTTTTTTTTGGAATGAACTATCACAAAGTAACTGACTACTCTATACATTTTTTTTCAGTGAAATTTCAACATTCATTCTTGATTTCCGTACAAGAAAATAGCATAGCTGAATCTTCCAACCGGTTTATAAATATATGTGAAATATTTCCAGTATTAATAGAAAAAAAAGTTTTTCCAACATTCGCCAGCTCTTTGGAATTATTAAATTCATATAATATTTTTCCAAAGTAAATAAACATTTCGAAAAATACGTAATTACTACGACCTCTATGTAGAGAAAAAGACGTTGCGTAGTTATCTGACAGGAAAATGACTATGACCTAACATATTCAAAATATACACAGTGAAATGTGTCAGAATGTCATGTCCAACCGGGATAGTTTAAAAAAAATGAATGGAGTACACTAAACTTGGACCATGGCAGATGCTCGAAGTATTTTAACTCACAAAGATGGAACTCATCACTCAGCTTCAACCTCAATACTTTTGCCCTTTATTCTTTGAATTACAAAAGTATAAATGTCCAACCGCCATCTTGGTGTGACAATATCAAAGACAATGAATGAACCATTAGGAATCATCGTGAACAAAAACCATAGAAGCGAGCTCCGGAAACTGATGAATATGATTATTTCTTGGTGCTCTCAAAGGTGCAAATGAAATTAATATGCACGTAGAACGATCAAGCAACAAGAAGAAGACTCGACTCCTTCATAACCAGCATCCGTCGACCGGAATGTCCAAGTAGCAGTTGGCAGAAGTGGCACCAACCGTGAAATCAGAAAAAGCCCCGATTCCATCAACTTCATCTACCTCCAGATTGGCAACCATCGCCAGATGATGATCATCATCTAATTGACATTCGCAGCACTTGGAATTGCTGTAACCATCGTATAAATTGCAAAGTCCCGCGGCCTGAGTATCAGGAATACAATTTGCATCTTATACGCGGACTAAAACGCAAGGAAATCCTGCAAATGATCTGAATTGGCGACTAATAACGATAGCCATTGACGATCCACGTTTAGCTGCCTTGGGCCAGGAGCGATGAGCGTTTGGACGATCATCACTATAATCACTGATGCGCCAGCAGTGCAGGGTATGCTGAGCCAAGATGGCGACCCCGTCATCATTCGAGATATGGAAATTATCGGGCTCTATTACACTGATAAACGGTTTGTGCGAATCCATAAAAAGCAACGGAACCCTCTCATTGGAAATATTTAAATTGGGCGTATCTAACTCCGGTGCTCCTGACTCGTCGAAGGAAACCTCTATATTTTAGAGACCGATGGCAGCAGATTCGCGAAGGTACAAGTGGATGGACACTGGTGAAATCCCCCGATCTGCCCAAATTATATGGCAGTAACGTGTGTTCTTGCAATTACAGCGACTTCAGCAGAATCATTCGGGTATAATGAACAGTTGGTACCAAAACGTTAGTTCCTTGATCATATTCATTTACTAATGAGGTAAAAGCACGAATGCAGTGGGGTATTTTGATTCCACGGTCTCGTATCAGGTAGATTGGCGGACGAGGACACCATTATGGTAATTTTTTCGTGTCCTCGACATTCACGAGTTGGATTTTGTTGAAAATATATCGGTGGTTTTGGTTTGAAACACTTACCTGGTCAGCATCGTCTGATTTTCTATAAGTTTCAAATATGAAAGCTATACAGGGTGAGTCTTTAAGTTGTACATTAATTTTAACCACAGATTCCTTGAATCGAATAAAAAACTTGTTTCCTTTGCCATTTTTCCAGATTCTGCTCAGGTAAAAAGTTAAAAGCATTTAAATATTTCTCAGTGTGTAATACACTCCTGCACTCTCTTTGCAAGTTCACCACGGATATCTCTTACTGTGATCTCTTTGGCAGAATAATCAATCCAATGTTTGAAATTCAAAAAATGATTGAAAAACTCATTCACTCACTTAATTCTTATGATTTGGTGCTTTTTGCGATATTAGGTAAACATTTCACTACACTTGACCATTGAAACAGTGATTTTCCACTCGAAATTCTTGGGACATTTGATTTCATTCTACTTTAAAATTATACACAATTACATCCTCGCCCACTCTCATATTTAAAACTACATAATTATTCCCATTTTCATCAAATTTATACATGAATTATATGAAATCAAAAAACTAACCTAAACACATTAATTGGACTCTATGGAAGACTCAGCCTCCATATCTGTGGTCTGATCACGAAATAGCATAGACCTAATATTTCTGTGTATTCTATGGTTCGGATAAGTGTAGACGGGACTTAATTCCCCGCCTTTACTAGCTCAGGATGGATCCATAAAACTGTGGTAATTTCTCTAATTTTTATCAGATTTTATAACATCCAGCGGTGAATATCTCCAAATCGGTACGTTTAAGGAAGAATTATGAAAAATAATTAAGTATTCTAAACCGATTGAAGATACTTATTGTCACATAAGATAAACTTCATCTGCAATCTTCATGCTACTTTTATATAGTTTTATGAATCGTTGAGTCTATAACTCGGAAACTATTTGAAGTAGGATGAAAGTGATTACTGCAGAATTTGTGTCATATTTATAGAAAACTCCCCACCAAAATTCATCTCATTCAGAGTCACCATATCAAAGCTAAAAAAGAAAATCTGATTTTTTTTGTAAATTTCAACAGCCTGTATCTCTTCACTGGAGCCGAATCTGGAAAAATGGTTCGTAAAAAAATGTTTTATTTGATGAATGGAATCTGCGGTCGAAATTAATGTACATCTTGAAGACTCACCCTGTAAACAAGTGACATACATGCTATGAATGCCTTCAATACACAGAAAGTCTGGGTTAGCAGTTATGAGAATTTAAGGGTAGATTCTTCGGCTGATTTCATACACAACCCCTTCAAGTTACATCATTTTGATCTGCCCATGACTTTCAGCTAGTTAAATAAAACAATATCAAACATAACAGTATTAGCGAAGGAAATGTAAACGGGGTGCCATACATTTTTACGTATGATATAAGAGCACAGATAAAAACCTCAGCAAAAACTCTGTCTCCCCGTATAAGAGTAATGAAATTGTTATTTGTTGTTGAAAGGCTTCTTTTTCATCGACAAAATTTCTTCTTTCCTATTCGATGCAGGTTAATATCTTGAAATCACACCTGAAATCAAAAAAGGAGACGAAAAAACCAATATGAACTAGTAAACGATTTAGTACTCATTAAATTAATTCGAAGTTCACGATCCATCTCAAAAAAGAATCAGACACCGAATGAATTGCCTCGAAATCATCGTCAAATTTATATATTGGACAAATATTAACTCAATGTTCTATTGTTTCCTCTTCTTCTCGCACCTTGGACTTTCGACCGAATTCCATTTGAAGAGGAAACTATTACAGCGACCATGACCAGTTCTAAGTCGATTCAAAATACACCAAATTTTCCTAGGAAGATTAAAAGCATGAACTTTTTCTGAAAGATCGCTGATCAAACTTTGTTGAAAACATTACACGAATTCCATTCCGAACGCAAACTTTCTTTGTCACTTTTATTGGTGTAAAGAAAATCGTTAATCCATAAAGGTTTACGAGATCTCAATCTAGCAATTTTAGAATCCGGAATATAAGACATAAAATATAAAATATAACAACTCCTTGGTTTTCACTCACATACGTCGAAAATGTTGGATAGCTTGTGATGAATTATCGATTCCAAATTATCAGGGTTACTATCAGAAAAAGCAGATTTCAATTCTACATAGCACTTCCTGATACTTTGTCTCTGTTTCTTCAAAACTATTTTCGATATTTTTAGTTTTCAAGCAAGATGATTATGTTGAGATTGAGAGTAGAAATTGACATTGGCATTCGGCAACATCGCTGAGAATCATTTTGACATTGCCGATATTTCACGAGTTCCAACCTGCGTCAGTTTTAAGTAAAATAACTCGATATACCTAAATCATGGCAAAAAAAGTGAATGGAGTGTATTTTAGGGATTCATCACAGGAAACATAAATGCTTAAAACTAGATACTGATGGTAGTCTTCCATGTTGCATCGTTAGATGGAAAATCAGATACTCCCAGCATCCATCCAAAATTATGCCATCTCCCACTGACATTAATGCAGGTAATAAAACCTCGATTTGTGTCCAACATGAAAGAATTTTATAACAAGCGGAGCAAACTAACGATTTCATGAAATGTCGATTGATCTGTCCTTTTTCCAACTTCCACTTTGTCGCTTCTACAACCCGACATCCAGGTTATAGCTTGTTTCACAATGGGGTGACAAAATGTTGAATTACTGTCGCAACTTCCTGTCTACAATGAAAACGGGTAACGTAATACTTTACGCTCTTTTCTACTGCTCAACTGTTGCGGTTCTTTTCCGACGACAGACAGACTTGCAAAGTTCCGACATCCGCCTATGGCGAGGCCCTTTGTGAGTCGCGTTATGAGTTTTTGATTGTTACAGATGTTTCGATTGCGGTTTTGTAAGTTGCCGTGGTCTTTTGTGTGTCTAGGTGTTGTCCGCTTTTGGTTTTGAAAGATGCTTCCGATGTCTCTATATCCGATAGGAAGGAGACTTGAAAGCAATCGTATGGTTATGGTCTCATTCATGTCCAAGTTGGAAAGATTAATTTTTCAACTTAACTTTGCAGTGATAATTTCTGAAAGGAAGAAACTGGAGCATTGAGACTTTTCGATATAATGCGCTTGTTCTGGGGAGCAGAAATCATTTTGTAGGTTTTCCTGGGTTTTCACTCCCGCAATATCTGAAACAGAACTATCAACAATTAAATGATTGCTTTTCATGTAATCACTTACGAAATGCCTAACTTTGTGTTACGCATGAGGTTTTTGCGGAACTCACTGTGTTCGTTCCGAAAAAACTCACAAGTTACACAAAATTACTTTTCTTAAAGTATCACATAGAAGATTTTTTCTCATTTTGAATGAAGTAATAGTAAATATAGAATATTATTGATAAAAATTGAGAAAACATAAATCGAATCTCTTGATTGTTTTCACTTTATGTCAGTTTGATACTTTGTAGATAAATGAGCCAGAACGTAAGGTTTTTATTGACTTTCACGAAATGAGTGATTCAAGTTCTGAAGAGCTGCCAAGCGATGTTGAAGAGGCAGCACGTTTTGTTTTTTCATCAGTAATTCCCAAAAAGTCGAAGGCAGTTCACAATTTGGCTCACGAAAAATTTATAACTTGGTGTGATAAGAAGAAGATAAAACATATTGACGAGAAAGTCTTACTTGCTTATTTTGGAGGTAAGGAAGATCTGAAAGTATACACATTATGGACACATTACTCAATGTTGAGATCCGAACTCCATCTAAACAAGAATATTGACATTAAAAAAATACACATATTTGATAGCGTATATTGAAAGACAATCGGATGGCTACAGTAAAAGAAGTCGAAAGTTTTTAAAGAAGATTTGGCCAAATGTTTGTTCTTATATTGTGTTATAACAGTTGAATACATGGAATTTTTTTTGTTACTTGGCTCTGTAAACGATGATGGCGCTTACGTCGCTTTGGCAAGTGCATACATTTAATTCCGCTGAATAAAATGAATTGAGCTATAATCTGATGAAACTATTTCCCAAATAATGAATCAGATATTTGAAATTATGGATTCTCACTAATACATAAGAGGAGTTTAACTGTGGAACATCCACTCATTAATAATATGAAATATGCGTGTAAGGGAATAATATGAGGTTTATTATGAGAACACTTTCATGGATGGGTACAAGAAGTTATTTCGAAGCCAGAATAACGGTGAAAACGGAACAGGAGATTGATATTACTAATGGATTCTATTGGATAGTTTAGATCTCCTTTAAATTTTGTATGTACCTATTAATACATATTCAATTCAAAAGTTATGAATTATGTTACATACCTACTTATGCAAATATTTGAAGGAAATGTTCATGTTTATTATTATTGAACTTGATATTAATTGTAGTATCTATAGTTCCAAATGATTTCTTATGGTATTTTTGAAAACACAAGTCTGGAATACTTCCTTTTCATGAACTGAATATTGAGATAATAAATACCTCTCGGCTCTCGTAAAAAGCAGCTATTCAAAAATATCTAGTTTCAGACTTGTGTATTCAGAGGCGGAGGATATTACCGCCATTCTGACTGAATGAAATGAATAATCATAATTTAAATTCGTCAAAATGAATTTATTATAGGAAATTCTTGAAAATAATGTATGGTCCAACTCAGAAAATCAGAAAGAAGTTCTGATTTGACTAGTTTTGATATGACAGGTCGGTAACTTCCGTGAATATTTCAGATTTATATGGCAGATTTTCCTATGCCGGCATCTATCGGCGAAAACTGAAGTAGGCCAACAAAGCCATATGTTGACAACGTTTGGACCTCATTTCATATCCAAAATATGTCAAAGAGTGTCCGTACCTTATGTAATCTATGCATCTATGTCAATCTATTATCGAAAGTGTCACTTTATATACGTAATAATTTTTTTATAAAAAACGCCTTTGCGTATTGGCGTCTGAATTTAAGATTGCAGCGCCACGGTGGCCAGTTTTACAACCTTACGTACAGACATAGATTTTGTTTTGATAGTCGACTTTGTACTGTTTGTTAGTGTTTGGTTTGATAATTTTTTATTTCACGATTCATTCAAATACTTTTTAGACTTTTATAGTTGACGAGAGTATTACTGGGAGTACATATTCCACTCTTATAAAGTAGGTATGTATCATTCTTCAATCTTATTGAGTATAGCAAGTCTAAAATTACGGGGATATCTCCAAGGTTAGACAGTATTTTAATATTATTTATTTTCAGATCCAAATGGCAACATTGACTTTGTTGGATTTCTTAGGCTGTGTTGAAAGTTGAAAAACAGATAGTATTGTAAAACATACTTCTTGGAATAATAGACAAATACTCATATCTACACTATTTTTATAGGGAAGGACTGAATACTCAATATATTGTGAACGAAATGAAAACATTCACATGGAACTAGTGCTACTTGTACCGTAAGCCTTATTCATTATGGATTGACAAATAAATTTTCCAACACTCATATGATTGGTCTTGAAAAAGCTGTAATAAATAAGCCTTGTTCAACTTTGCTTTTATCGGCAGAAGCAGTTTGAGGGAAGAGTATTCATCACCAGATATTTCCTTGTTGAGACTCTTTTTTTCAATAGTCTGTTCTATCACTAGAACATTTACGTTGTTCCTTAATGATCAGTTCAGCAGGCAGATTTCTGGAAGGCTTAGCATTCCTCTTTAGTAAATTTCTCTTCTTAGATTAGGGGGCTGGAAAAAAATTGTCTTCATGAATGGGATCTAATATTTCATGAGCAATTCGTGCTTACCTCTATATAAATTAACATCATCGGTAAAATACAGGTAACAGACTCTCATAAATCTTGCTTGTTAGTTTTTATCGATTCTTTAACACTTTCAGACCTGACTTGTTAAGGGAAGTTTCTTTCACAACTCGAAATTGTTTACCAGGCTGTAGAAATTTATTGGACGGGACATGTGAGTTTGCTTTTCCTCGGTAGAAGCACTGGTAAAATCACACAAACGCCAAGAAAAATGTATAAACTTTCTCATTTTCTTAACATTTCTTTTAACTTGTCAATGATAATGTCTGTACCTCGGGTTACTCGGATAGCCACCAGAGGGAGTAGCGCTTATCTTCATTCGCCAATTGAAGGATTGAACTTTCTGTGAAGAGTAGTTTCTTGAAAAACAGGTTGCCTGATGTACAATCCGGAACAATACAAACGTAAACAAAGCGAACTGTGACCAGTGACTTTTCAGATTAAAAATCTGACTACTTCATCAGATTCCCTGCCAGCTCTCCTTAGACTTCAAACTGTTCAACCAAAAAATACCGGTGAATCCAACATCACATTCCCGTAAGGATCACATATCATAACCTAATTCCCTATTAGATTCCCTAAAGGTGACAAAACCTCCCTAACGATGTCATCCGACACCAAAAGGTCGCACGATCATATCAACGTACCAGATCAAAATTTTCAGCTTGCTTCCGCTTCCTGTAGCCCATTATTCCCGGCACAAGCCTCTTAATTATTGGGACTCCCGATCCACCCATGAAGGTCCTGCCCGTTTTGGTTACTGCGATTTTCCGATGACAATGTGTCGTTCCCTGGGCAGCTGTGCAGGGCGTTCCACAGGGCACGGTAAAGGGGCCGGCCGGCAGCAACACCTAACGCATACACCTCCTTTGACACAATGTCGAGATGGTTAGTGATGTTGAAATGTGTTCGGGCGGATGGTAGTCCTCCAGCATTATTCATCAGGATTTTGGAGGCGGACACGCGTGCTTGTTTGCCCAAACAGCCCCCCTGGAGCAGGACCCCCTCAGTCCGGAAGAATGGGCTACCACGTGGGGTCTTTGTTCGAACGCGGCGTGAAGAAAATTCTGAAATTAATGGTGAAATTTTGATTATATATCTGATGCGTTGGGTGGGGTTATTCAATTATGAATTGTTATTTTTTTATGGAAGTAGTTTCACTTTTGCACGCATGTTCTAGACAACGCTATGTCCAAATGTTTTTAATTAAGAATATTAACATAAAATGGTCACAAACGACTAGATTGGACTCAGTGATAATGAATCCGGCATCGAAATCGATTCTGTGCGGCCGCCCTCAGGCACGATTACGTGAAAAAGAAAGATCCTATCGACTTTCAGGGTAGTTCGAATTTCAAAATGCGACGACAGAGTTCGCTTATGGACCAACTCAGCCAAATGGTTCCGGAGATATTGCCATTTGAAATGTTGTGGATATTTCCCTAATAATTCAGGAATCACTTCAGCGACTGAATTGAAAGTAGGCAGTTAGTTGGAGCAAGAAGGACACCCAGTTTTGTACAGAATTTGTTGAGAAAATTTTCCTCAGATTTAGAAAATATTCTGCATGGAACTTGAACTCTATATTCCACGACAGTATACCAGATTTCACATTGATCCGATTATTATTTCCCAAGATATCAGGAAAAAATTTGTAAAATTTCGTGGTTTTTGCTCGGTATCGGTATCTCTAAAATAACTCGAAAAATATCATAGTATCTTCACAAAACTTGGCATTTACCTTCATGCAGTAATTTTTCTATTAAGTTGTGGATTTTAATTTATTTTATTTGTATTTTTGAAACTATTGGAAAAATCCAACTTTGGGCATGTATATCTGCGGAATCATTTGGTGTATTTTACCCATTCACGAATTCGGCATTTATGAAAAAGGTCCAAAACTGTCGACAAATATCGATTTGAATTTGAAATAAGAACAAATGGAACACTCGACTATACGTACACAATCTTCAATTCGAAATATCTTGTTGACATAAATGTTTCGGCTTTTACGCCATTATCAAAACAGTTTTGATAATTCGTTAATTTAATTTTTACGTTCCGTAAATATGAAATATTCGATTGGTTCCTGAAAAAAAGGTTAATAAGGTAATTTGATTGATGAGAAGGCAATGTTCTATGGTAACATACCTATAGCATAGAACTTTTTTTGTTTACTCTATAATCCATAGAACATAGAAGAGACAGCAATCAACAATGAAAAAATTACTTACTATGGTCTAAGGATCCATAAGGTAAATATAGATTTTTCTATGCATGATGCAAGCAAAACATGGTGTGCTCATCTGAAAAAAATTGACGTCAGCTAGTTGAAAATACAAGGAAAAATATATTCTGTGCTTTTAAATTATTATGGGTTTGTTTCATCATTTTCCCAAATTACCTTCAGAAAGTATTCAAAATCAGATTTCAAAATTGGGGGTTTGGGATTTGCCAGGCATGCACGAAGTGACAACGGTGTTTAGTAGAATAGCTTTTTCTGCTATAGAATAATGAAATATTCATTCCTTTTTTGTGGTACGCACGTGTTCTTTGTCAATACAACCAATAAATTTCCGTTTGCGATTTGTCAGTAATATGACAGTATGACAGTATGTGCTCTTCTTTTTCTATTCCTTGGTCGTTGTCTTCTACTCTAACCAGATCGAAGTATAGCTATCTCTGTTTTCCTAAGCAAAGTAACACCTTTGACGTCCTTTTTATTCCGAGAAAGCTGAATTCGACGTTGCCATATCGTGCACTCAAAACAAATTCCTTTAAATGCAAATTCTCATTTTTATTTTTCAGTTTTAGGTGATCAAAAATTTTTTCAAAAATATAATATTGAAATTATATGTTCGAAATGTGATGTTCTAAAGGTTTTTCATGGAAATTACAGCATTTTCGTTCAAAGGAGAAACCCCCATTGTACGAACGATCACAGATGAGCAGATGAGGCCACCATGTTTTGTTTACATCATGGTTCTAAGCATGATGTAAGTAAAACATGGTTTTACTTACATCATGAAATTAACAAAGTTGATTTGCGGAACATATCCTATACTATGTGAACTTGACACTATTGACAAGAGATCAATAATCACAACTTAATCAAATCAGAGATCAACCTAAAGAAGCCTATATTTGGAAAGAATTATATATGGTTTGAGGAGCTGAGGCATCGTTTACAGATATTTGTAATTAACGTGAACATCATTATGTGGGATTTGTTCTGAAATTTCTCTTCCCTTTTGGCGTCTGAATTTAAGATTGCAGCGCCACGGTGGCCAGTTTTAGAACTTTACATACAGACATAGATTTTGTTTTGATAGTCGATTTTGTACCGTTTGTTAGTCTTTGGTTTGAGAATTTTTGATTTCACGATTTATTCAAAAACTTTTTAGACTTTTATAGTTGACGAGAGTATTACTGAGAGTACATTTTCCATTCTTAGAAAGTAGGTATGTATCAGCCTTCAATCTAATTGAGTGTAGCAACTCTAAAGTTACGGGAACATCTCCAAGGTTAGATAGTATTTTAATATTATTTATTTTCAGATCCAAATGGCAAGATTGACTTTGGTGGATTTCTTAGGCTGTCTTAAAAGTTGAAAAACAGATAGTATTGTAAAACATACTTTTTGGAATAATAGACAAATACTCATAACTAAACTAAATAGTCAATATATTGTGAATAAAATGAATACATTCACATGAAATTAATGCTACTTCTGCCGTAAGCCTTATTCAATATGGATTGACAAATAAATTTTCCGATACTCATATGATTGCATCGGCAGAAGCACTTTGAGCGAAGAGTATTCATCACCAGATATTTCCTTGTCGAGACTCTTGTTTCAGTCAGTTCTATCACTAGAACATTTACGTTGTTCCTCAATGATCAGTTCAACAGGCAGATTTCTAGAAGGCATAGCATTCCTCATAAGTAACTTTCTCTACTTGGATTAGGGGCCTGGAAAAAAATTGTCTTCATGAATGTGATCTGATATTTCATGAGTAATTCGTGTTAACCTTTATAAAAATTATCATCATCGGTAAAATGCAGGTAACAGACTCTCATAAATCTTGTTTGTAGGTTTTTATCGATTCTTCAACACTTTCAGGCACGACTTCTTAAAGGAAGTTTCTTTCACCCTAACTCCAAATTTTTTACTGGGCTGTAGAAATCTATGGGAAGGGACATTTGAGTTTGCTTTTCCTCAGTAAAAGCACTTGTAAAATCACACAAACGCCAAGAAAAATGCATAAACTTTCTCATTTTCTTAACATTTCTTTTAACTTGTCAATGATAATGTCTGTACCTCGGGTTACTCGGATAGTCACCAGAGGGAGTAGCGCTTATCTTCATTCGCCAATAGTGATGAAAAATTGGACGAAATTTGCAACTTAGACGGAAGTCGTCTATTGTGAATTCGATATTGTTAGATCTCAATATGAAAGTTGAAAAGGTTCAATCATGAAATTTGTTGATTTATCTTAACAATTACTCGCTGTGGTATTCTACAAAAATCGTTGCTTGAAAAATTGTATTTCAATTGTTTTATAATTCTCAAACATTAGCATCGCTTTCTTCAAAACAAGATCAATTTACCTTCGGTAAAATAGTAATAACAACCTCGTCCACCTCAAAATTTTCATACCACACAACCAAGATGTCACTCTTCTCCCCGTCATCAATCACAACTACCAACTCGCCGACTAAAGCCCCCTTTCCACGTGGTTTTCTTCAGCCAACCTCGCACACAGTCCGCGGTGACTCGGACCATGTGATTCGGCCATTAGCGCCAAGAGACGAAATAGCCTTCATTTTTAAAATGGGCACAAATGACATTTTGATAGGTGGCCGCGGTCGGACAGGCCTACTGGATATCCGACAGGCATAACGAGGAGAGACACACGATATCGTTCACTTATACGGGTCTCAACTCTTATTTTATTTAAAAGGTTTAACGACATTCCTGTAATTCGAGTGATTAAAAGTTAATTATGGAAATGGAGGATGGTACGGGACATTCACGGGTTATTAGGGAAATTGAAAGGGTTTGTTGTGGTTAATCTGGTGGTCGGAGGGGGCGTTTGGGTTTAAGAATTGGTTTCGGACTGCCATCTGACGGCTGTTCATGAAAGTAGAGACTTTACCATTAAATTTAATAGTCAATGGCTATACCGATTTTTGGATTTCTTTTTCAATTTTCTAAATGCTTCACATAAATTAGAAATTAGAATACAAAAACCTAGAAAAGCACTAACGTGAGGTCAGGAGCTTTTACGCGCTTGTTCCGATGCCAAAATGGTCATCTATACAAGTATTGACCCTGCCAAACGCAGATTTTTTTCATATGGTCCTAACGAAATTCTGCATAAACCTCAAGCTATAATTTTCGATCAAGTACTTATTGCAATTCGATCCAAAATTTTGAATGGGTATAACTATCTAAAGAATAATTGGCGAATTCAACCCATTCAACCATTCGACCTTCTTAATTAGACTGAAAGCCTTCCCTTCAACTATATTCCCTATGTCGAATCTTACTAAGGTTAATGTGTTTACGGCCGGCCTAACTACTGATAGTGAACAAAATAACTTCCGGAAGAATCTACTCAGTAGCTTGATAACTGTAGAGTAAGTTTGGAGTTTAATTACGAATGCCGAATTGGCGAATTAGTGAAAACTTTCGAATGATTCCGCAGATATACCGTCGGTTTCACAAAACTTTTGACGTCTGATCAACTCGTTGATTGAAGTTTGCATTCGATGGCTTGGTGGAAAATGAACTGAAATCGAGCACAGAAATTATTGTTGACTGACAATCAAGTCCTTGATCTGACAATCAAAGTTTTGTGAAACCGGCCGATACCCTTTCAAATTTTCAGTTTCCCGAAATTTCCAAAAACATAGATCGACTCGCCCTTCAATGAAAAATACCGTACCTTGAAGTTTCAGCCAATAGGGTCTACAGAACAATGAGCAAAAAAAAATTTAAGAATTCTCTTGTATTTTGTTGAATGGAAGAGTTAATTTACTCATTGTTCTCTAGACTCTATTTGGCTGAAACTTCGAGGTATGGTATTTTTCATTGAAGGGATTCGATCTATATTTTTGGAGATATCGGAAAACTGAAATTTTGAAGGGGTATATCTTCGGAATCATTCGATAGTCTTAAGTAATTCGCCCATTCGGCCTTCGTAATTAAACTGCCACATACTCTACAATTATCAAGCTACTAAGTAGATTCTTCCGGAAGTTATTTTGTTCATTCTCAGTGGTTAGACCAACCGTAAACACATTAACTTTAGGAAGAATCGATATAGGGAATATATTTCGGTTTGACTGTATATAATCTTCGGAAATATTGGAAACCAAATGTGTAATTTTTCTCGTTTTTTTCTTCGGTTTCGTTCTTATTCCCGAAATAACTCGAAAATACTGAACCGATCATGATAATGAAACTTGGTAACTGGTTGGCAAATGCTAAAGTGCACAATTTCATGACGATCATTCATTGGAATGATTCAGAAAAATTTCAAATTTCCTTTCACAATCATTTTATGGTTCGCACAAAATTCCGCATGAACTTTCAAGCTAACTTTTTTCGATCAAGTAGATTTCAATTCTATCCGATCTGTATCTTTGGAAAAATCCATACGGAATCATTTCGTGGATCTTAACAATTCACGAATTTGGCCTTCGTAGTTCGAAAACAAACCTTCTCTACAATTAAGAAGTTTCTTAGAAAATGTTTTCTTGAGGTGTTTACGCTCGGTGATTAGGCCTATCGTAAACACATTAATAACGACTTAAAAACTCAATTTTTGTAGAGTTAGTTTAGGGTTTCATTTCACGAAGGTCTAATTCCTGAATGGATAGAATGGGGGTTTTTCCTTCAAACGAAAATGCAGTTATTTTCATGAAAAACCTTCCGAACATCACATTTCAAACGTATAATTTCAATATTATATTTTTAAAAAAATGTTTGATCACCTAAAACTGAAAAATAAAAACAGGGATTTGCATTCAAAGGGATTTGTCATGAGTGCACGATATGGCAACGTTGAATTCAGCTTCTTCGGAAAGAAAAGAACGTCAAACGTGTTACTTTACTTAGGAAAACAGAGATAGCTATACTTCGATCTGGTTAGAGTAGAACGCAACGATCAAAGAACAGAAAAAGAAGAGCACAGAATGTCATACTGTCATATTACTGACAAATCGCAAACGGAAATTGTTTGGTTATATTGAGAAAGAACACGTGTGTAGCACAGAATAGGAATAAATATTTCGTTATTCCATAGCAGAAAAAGCAATTCTACTAAACAACGTTGTCACTTCGTGCATGCATGACAAATTCCAAACCCCAATTTTGAAACTGATTTTGAATACTTTCTGAAGGTAATTTGGGAAAATGATAAATCAAACCCATAATGATTATGTTCAAATTTGCATTTGCAGTAATAACCCAAATTCAGGAAAAACACCTATTCGCCTTATGATCGGATGGAATTGAAATATAGTACTCGATTGATAGCTTGAAGGTTCATGCGGAATTTCGCAAAGATATACAAAGAGAAAATCGCCAAATCTTTCTATCCTGACATAAAGCTTTGAATGGAGGGATCAATACATGCATAGGTCACCGCTTTGGCAACGAATTTGAACAAGAGCGTAAAAGCTCTTCACCTCACGTCGGTTCATTTTTGAAATTGTTTTATTTTAAATGGTTCAGATTCTAAGAACCCATGAAAATAATGTATTCTTCATCAATGGGCCCAACCTAATCTTTGGAACCTTGTTGGGCCTGAAATTTAGCAAAATTCAAGCAAAATATAACACTCTCTTCTCCTACGAACAACTTGGGAAATTATGAACTGATACTGATAACAAAACAGTATGTCACTACTCTTCAATCCACTTACACTTTGAGCGTCTTACGCAAGAGACATTTCGTTGCTAACTAATATTAGTTAGGAACGATAGACGAAGAAAACTTGGTTTCCGAAACGTGCGTTAGAAGTGTAAGTGGATTAGAAAGTAGATACACACCATTTTGTAAGCAAGATCTAATTGATATTCTTCTCAAGTTGAAAACTACGAAAAATAGAAATATGAATATATTATGGATTATTCCTTACAAGCAACTTTTCCAGTCGAAAACCTGAAAAGTGAACTCAAAATTCAGAGGATGAAGAATGATGGATTCAGGTGAAAAACCTAAATTCTCCACTGAACTCCCTTTCAGATAATCTAACATAATTCGAAATTTTCGTTCGTATCCTAAATAAACCTATTCTGCCATAAATATAGTTGCCAAGCACCTACAGGCGCTAATTGGGCTAAATTGGGGACAATTATAAAATACGAAGATCCTATGGGAATGTAGATGGGTTTGAATCGCTCCTAGTTCGCTGTCAAGATTCATGATAAGTGCGGTATAAGCCTTACATTCCTTTTTTTGAGGTGAATAAAAAAAGTTAATATATTCTGTTTAATTGGAGATGTTTGACATTTTACAGCTAATTAGAGCGTTGAAAAACAATTGGGGTGTGAACTTATTTTCTAGTTTCTCATTTCACAAACATAAGTCTCTTGCTCTCGAAGAGTTTGTTTTGTGATTAATTGATCTATTTCCTGTACAACAAGATTTCAAAGTTGTGATGACAACTTTTAATTCATATTAGGTTTTTTCGTTGTACTCGCACTACACTAACTCCACTGATACCGTCCGGTGTGTTTTGTTGAAAATACCAGACATGTGAATTTTAACCAATCAGAACGTGTATTTCTGACAGATCACCATCGCAACGGATGAATTTAAGTGGAATTTTTTTTCTTCCTGGGTATCCAACAGCGAATTATAAATCGATTTCAAGCGATGGACCAAAATCTCCAGTTATAGTTACGGTTATCCACATTGACAGATAATCCTTTGCCTATATGTCAGTTTTGATAACCACAACTATAACCTTTGCTTTTGGTCCATCGCTTGAAATCGATCATAGTGGAAATTTTTTTGACGTTTATGATGACAGAATATTTTCTCAATTCGTCTGCTGATAGTGCGGATAAACTTGCCTTTCTCTAGCTTGGATCTATTTGTAGCTTCCGACGCTTAGCATTTTTTGCAGCTCTTGCGTTGACAAATTCAGAGAATGGATTAAATTTGCGATTATACCATTCGAAAAAATATTCCTGCAGTTGCTTAGCTGTAGAGTTTCATAGAACTCCGATAACACCCTCCTTGTTGTGTTCGGAGTTTTTTTTTTCGCATGTTTAAGGCATAGTCTTCAAGAATAAGCGCCAGCTCTTTCACAGGTATATCCGCTCTGTCGAAATCATACGCTTTTTCTGCGCAAAAGTTTTTGAACTGCTTCCATATACTTGCCTTCGATTTCCTAGTATTCGCGGGTGTTAACTGCTTAATATTCTGGCGAATGTTTTCTTTACTTTCCTGACCGAAGCGAGACTTTTTTTTCTGTTTTTGACAAATTCAAAACAGAAATAATTTCTAGCTTAGAGTTTCACTGAGTTGCCAAGGTAACTAAACAATCAAGTCGACAAAACCTTCTATGTTTTGCAAGTACTTGATGAAGACGAAAATTGATGTTGTTGGAAATAAACGCATTTGGTGTGGAATTTTCTAACCGAATACCACACGAGGTCAAATTAAATCCGGAAATTTTTTCTCGCTCATGAATATTTTTAGAAAATTATCCCTCGTCTTCGACTCAAAATTTTCATGAGGTCGAAAAAATTTCAGGAAATAATTTAACCTCTAGTGATATTCCTAGTGAAAACTGGCCTTCTGTTCGTTGCGGAAATGTTGGAAGTTAGTGTAGTCACAGATTACGAGTATAGGTTTTCGTCTGTGATAGTACTACGTTATGGTAGTGCGTTATGCGTAAATCATGATCATATAGACATCTGTTGTTGTCTCTGGTACTATTCTGTTATCATGATGTAAGCAAAACATGGAAGGTATGCTCATCTGAAAAAAAAAATGACGTCAGCTAGTTTTCTACGTTCATTTCTATTTTTCGAACGATCAAATTTTCTTCCATGATGACTTTAGAAAAACTTTACGACAAATCAATCAACCACATAACCTCGAAACGGTAGCGAAAACCAAAGAAGCATAGATTTCTGCATTTGCGTAAAATCATATATTTGTATTCTGTGAGAATCATAGAACAGATTGAACTGCATAAACTTCACGCATTCTGTTATCTGTGACTACACTCAAGTACAAATGAAAATCATTTTTTATAGAAAACGCCCTCGGGGATTGAGGGATTCAAACTAGTTGTCTAGGACAGTTTCTAAAAAAAGTTGCTTGATCACAATATCGAAATAATGCAATTGATCAACGGAGTGAGCTGTAACGTCTATATCTTACTCCTTCATTAGACATTAGGATAAAATTTGCATAATTTCGCAAATTGTAACCGTAACTGAAGGGTGTTTCAAACGGTTCGTTTTTCCGAGAATAAATAAAACACATAATTTACATTCATTTTCAGAAACTTTTTATTGGTAATTGAAGTATCAGTTATAACATTTATATACGAAAAATAATATCTGTCAAATGGCATCCTCTTGCAGCTCTACAGACGTCCACTCTTTTGTTAAAATTTTCAATGCCATTTTGACATAATTGAGGCTCTATCTCACTAATGACACGAATAATTTCATCCTTTATTAGTTCAGAAATCGATTGTGGATTATTCTTACAAACCTGCATTCTCACATAACCCCAACGAAAATAGTCCATCGGTGTCAAATCACATGATCTTGGTAGCCAATTGACATCACAGCTTCTGGAGATTATTCGTCCAAGAAATTCTTGTTTCAATAAATCATTTGGATCATTTGCGAAGTGAGGTGTAGCCCCATCCTGTTGGAACCAAATCTCCTCTAGATCAATATTCATTAATATTTACAAACTTGTCAGTTGATATATCCATCATCTTCATTCATAAACAACGTTCGTTTGATTTCGAAAACCAACAAAATTTGGTTTTCATATTTGATTAGTATGAAATAAAATAAATTATATATCACTTAAGTTATTGAATGTTAACAACCTCGGGCAACTTACAGTCCCTCGGGACTAACGTCCCTCGGGATTGAAATCTGTTGCCCTCAGTGATGAACATCCTCATAACTCCCTAGGTATATAAATCACTATTAAATCCCGCAACACGCAGGGGCGTGATTTATAAATAAAATTTTATTTTGAATTGTGCTTCTTCACATAGTGGGAGTGAGAACCTAGAAAACATCTGAAATATGGTGAAAAATGTTGTCTCAAGTGAATCTGCGTTGCTGTGATTTTCAAAAATATCGATTTGAATAGGTCGCAAGATAGTTATAAAACATAATTGGCGAATGAAGATAAGCGCTACTCCCTCTGGTGGCTATCCGAGTAACCCGAGGTACAGACATTATCATTGACAAGTTGAAAGAAATGTTAAGTAAATGAGAAAGTTTATACATTTTTCTTGGCGTTTGTGTGATTTTACAACTCAAATGTCCCTTCCCATAGATTTGTACAGCTCGGTAAAAAATTTGGAGTTAGGGTGAAAGAAACTTCCTTTAACAAGTCGGGCCTGAAAGTGTTGAGGAATCGATAAAAACCAACAAACAAGATTTATGAGAGTCTGTTACCTACATTTTACCGATGACGATCATTTTTGTAGAGGTAAGCACGAATTGCTCATGAAATATTAGATCACATTCATGAAGACAATTTTCTCCAGGTCCCTAATCCAAGCAGAGAAATTTACTTAAGAGGAATGCTCTGCCTTCCAGAAATCTGCCTGTTGAACTGATCATTAGGGAACAACGTAAATGTTTTAGTGGTAGAATTGACGAGTCTCAACAAGGAAATATCTGGTGATGAATACTGTTCGCTCAAAGTGCTTCTGCCGATGAAAGCAAAGTTGTACAAGACTTATTTATTACAGCTTTTTCAAGACCAATCATATGAGTGTTGGAATATTTATTTGTCAATCCATAATGAATAAGGCTTACGGTACAAGTAGCATTAGTTTCATGTGAATGTATTCATTTCATTCACAATATATTGAGTATTAAGTCCTTCCCTATAAGAATAGTAAGGTTATGAGTATTCGTCTATTATTCCAAAAAGTATGTTTTACAATACTATCTTTTTTCAAATTTCAAGACAGCCTAAGAAATCCACCAAAGTCAATCTTGCCATTTGGATCGGAAAATAAATAATAATTAAATACTGTCTCACCTTGGAGATATCCCCGTAATTTTAGAGTTGCTACACTCAATAAGATTGAAGAATGATGCATACTCACTTTATAAGAATGGAATATGTGCTCCCAGTAATACTCTCGTCAACTATAAAAGTCTAAAAAGTGTTTGAATAAATCGTGAAATCAAAAATTATCAAACCGAACCCTAACAAAAAGTACAAAATCGACTATCAAAACAAAATCTATGTCTGTATCTAAGGTTCTGAAACTGGCCACCGTGGCGCTACGATCTTAAATTCAGACGCCAATAGCCTGACAAATGACGGCAAAAATATTTTTGCTCTAACCGGGTCAGGGTCTATCAAATACCTACTTCGAATCATTTTCAACCCGTTGCACTGTTGGCCAATTTTTTGGGATGTACCATTTCGTAGACAGTTACCGCTGCCCCACATATCGTGAAAAAATAAATATTTAAATAACGTTGACCTTGAAAGGCACCGTGAAAATTTCTAATAAGCTCTTCCATAGAAAAACGCTTTAATAATGGCTCCTTTTCACTTCGATAAGTCAAACCCAAAAGGATTTTAACTGTCCGCTTATTATAGAAGAATTTAAATGACACTCCTATTCGGATTTGTGCCCATTATGTACGTTTATATTCTCGTTTTATATGTAAATCGAAAAACCTGGCGGCGATTCTTCTTCTTTCTTGTTTGATGTCTAAGGTTCTTAATGCATGTTACGGCGTTCGAGTACTTGGGTCATAGAACATCAACTAAATGTACCCTGTTATTATATTGTCTTCTTCTAGCTTCTGTTCGTCAATAGCTTAAAGGTGTTTTATTGGAACTGGATCATTATAAACTCAATTTATGCTTCATTAGAGACTACTTTTATGTAAAATAATTCAATTATTAAATACAGTAGCAAGTTTGTGAACTAATGTCTACAAGGAAGAATATACTGAGAGAGCTGGAATTTATTGTCAGAAAACTACTGAGAGTTGTTTATTTAGAAAGTGAACCCAGAGGGCGTCTCCAAATTTTTTATGTCGCTTGATTTGCACAACTGCGAGGTTTTGTGATTTCATATTGAATAAACACATCCTTCGAAGATTCTACATTGGAGCTTCCATTTTAATAGACGACTTCAGCCCTTATTGCCACCCCGCAATTTTCTTCACAAATTTACTATCACTGGGGAACGGGAATTTCAGGACAAATTTTACATCAGAAGGTTCGCGTTATTTGTAAATATCCGTAAAAGATGCCTCGGCTCTTCAAACAAGATAATTCCTTCCAAATATAAGTTTTTGTTAGGCTGAAATTATTTATAGAAATTTAAGTTGGGATTCCTAATTTCATGTTACTAGTGTCAAATTTATATGGGATATGTTCCGCAAATCAACTTGGTTATTTCGGATGCCGGTTTTCCATTCCAAAAATATGAAATATTCGGTTGGTTCCTGACAAAAAATTTCATTACGGAATTTCATTGATGAAAAAACGTTCTTTCTGTCACCAGAACTACAGTCACTGTTCTATGGTAACAACTCCATAGCATAGAACAATCTTTATTCACTTTATGATCCATAGAACATAGATACAACAATCATCAATGGAAAAATTACTAGGTATGGTCTATGGATCATAAGATATAGAAATATTGTTCTGTGCTATGGATATGTTACCATAAAACATTGATTGTCGTTCTGGTGCATAGACTTAAAATGTCTATCTTCTGGTGATAGAAAGATTGCTTTTTCATCAATCAATTTCCGTAATCAAGCTTTTTTTTCAGGTACCAACCGAATATTTCATATTTACAGAACGGAAAACCGTCAACCGAAATAACCACTTTTTATTAATTATTCCACTACCGATGAACATATTGAATACCTAGTCAATAACCGAAAACACAAAACACAAGGTGGCCAAAAACGCAACAACCTTGTGATTATTTAAATATTAAAATGCATTTTGAAGCTAAATGTCATTTCAAATTCCCTTATTTTATTATCATTCTTCATTTTCGTTCGAAAATGTTCCTGGATTTGAATTTTATAGCCCCCCCAATAGTCCCCACCACTGATGAGTTTGAGTCAATATTTTCATCATCAGAAGATGCAGTTTCTCCAAAATCTCTTTGTACTAAATTTCATTCGAATCCGTCAAATTTTCACGATGCAATCGAAAATTTATGGGATTTTGGATTGCATGTTGAAGAGGCACTAGCTAGTGGGGAACATTTAAAAACCCAAGTTTATATGAAGTTATTTCAATTTTTAATCTCTAAAGAATCACCCCCTAAATATATGACCGTTAAATTCGGACACCCTGTATATCCGATTTGGAGGTTTATTCCTGGGCATAATCAAAACAATTGAATAAATCATGGTATCTCTGCGAAATCGAGTTAACAAATCCATTAATTCGGTCTTCCTGATGATTATAAACTCTAATTTAATCTCAAAATTGTTTCTCTCGGAAGACCGTTGGAAATGGAATCGAGCAGTTTATAGCAAGAAGCAAGAATTCTACAGTCATAATATAAATGTTTTTGGTGGATAAAAATTTCTATATCAAAGTATATATTTTTTATATATCGACTCAGGATGATACCCTTGAAATTTTCGAAATAGTTATACCATTGTTTAAACAATAAATATACAAATTACATTTGGCCTCACGGAACACTAACTGAAATCTTTCAAGAGTAAAACCACAGAATCAACCAATCAACCATCCTTCCTCTCTGTGCATCTTTGTGTCGGTGTGAGATCGCAGGTGTTGAAATTGTGAATAATGTGTTGAATTTTCACCTTTTGCTCAAATAATAGGAGTATATATGTGAGTGTGATCCATCTGGCATCCCAACCAGATTATATTCCAATAGAAAAACCCACGAAACTGAAGTTATTCACGTTTATTTCTCATTGAACAAGATTTTTGAGGTTAGTACCATCCCGCAACGTTTTTCTTCGATTCACAACAATTTCCTTCTGTTGGCGAATAGATATTTGATTGCCTGTCGTAGATTCAATTTCATAGTAATCGAATGTACTGTCTCATTAGGATATTATGGATAATTCTAGTAAAATTGAGAATTGTTATTGTTTTATGATAGTGTTCCGCGTGGTGAGGTTGTGAGGTAGGATTCTGTTCCGTTCCGTTCTCGAATCAGCGACATCTATTGAATAGTAGTGAGGGTACGCGTCTCGGTATACGTAGAGTAAACTGTAATATACGGTGAACTTGAATATCTTCGAATTTATTTATTATGCGATAAAAATAGTTCTTTGGAATGTTCGCGAATTTCGTGAAAATATGGGTCGGAATTCGATTATTCCAGCTGAAAGCTTGCTGTTTTGTTTAGTCGGGACACAGGCAGGCAGTCTATAATTTAACTGGTATATCTGTATGAAGAAATTACCCCCCGGCATGCAGCCCACGGCGGTAGCGGGAAAAATCATCGGAAAATTACAATAATAGGAATTGTGGCGAAATGGTGGTAAATTCGAAATTGCAGCGTGCGCATTCGCGAAACCGGTCATTAGGCCCCGTATTTTTCTCAAAAGCTGCACACAATAAAAATTCGCAATGTACAATTTTGCGTGGAATCGAAAGCGACCGTTCTAACGAAATTATTAAGTTGCAGTTTCCTCTTTTAATATCTGTTATTATTCGGCCGGTTTTATAGAACATTGATTTGCATAAGATAAGAAAACGTCCGCTCGTACGGCACGATTATTTTCGTTGTTTTCGGCCAATTTCTTCGTCTCCTACGGTGGTGGTTACGATAAGAATGTGAAAAAATTCGAAAAAAGTATACGGTCCAACTAGGTACGAAAGTATGGTTTTTGCACGCATGTTCTGGGGAACAGCGTGCTATCGTTTTGTCCAAACGTCTGTAATTTCCGAATTTTGAGCCGAAAATAGTCTCAAACGACTCGGTTGGATTCACTGATGGCGAATCCTGTGTCAAAATCGATTCTGGCCGGCCGTATGCCAACCTGAAACTTTCAGGGTAGGTTGGAAACTTTCAGGGTAGGTTGCATTTCAAAATGTGACGGTCAAGTTCGTTATAGTGAAAATCGGCTAAACGATTTCGGAGTTAGACCCTTTTGAATTTTTGGATTAAATCCGTAATAATCCGGGAACTACTCGAACGATGAGATCGAAACTTGGCAGTTAGTTGAAGTATAACGACGCGCAACTTTTCGGGAAATTTCGTTGAGATCGTACTGTCAGTAAATTCACGAAAAAAAAAATTCCAAAATTTTTTTCAAAAAATTTTTTTGCCGGAAACTGATCATTATATTTGAGAAAAAATGAGCATAGATATTGAGTATCATATTTTGCAGCTGTGCACCAAATTTCCACTCGATACTGTTATTATTTTCGGAAATATTGGGAAAAACTATGAGAAATTTCGTGGTTTTTGCGCGCGTGTTCTAGGGGAACAGCGTGCTATCGTTTTGTCCAAATGTCTGTAATTTTCGATGATTGAGCCGAAAATGGTCTCAAACGACTAGATTGGACTCACTGATGACGAATCCGGTGTCAAAATCGATTGTGTCCGGCCGGCCGACTGTCGAACGAAGTGAGCTAGCAACTTGAGACTTTCAGGGTAGGTCGCGCATTGAAATACCGCGGTTAGGTTTCTTTAATGGGCCAAATCGGTCGAATAGTTTCGGAGTTATATATAGCCACTTGAAATTTTGAAGTTATTTATTTTTTATTTCAGAAGCTACTTGAGCGATTGAATTCAAACTTGGCAACTAGGTGGAGCATAGCATCGCAACTTTGAGCCAAATTTTGTCAGGATCATACTGTCAGTAAATTAAAAAAAAAAAATTTTCAACATTTTTTACAAAAAATTTTTTTTTCGAAAATCATTTATTATATCCAGAAAAAATTCCACTCGGTCGTGGAGCTTCATATTTCACAGCAGTGTACCAAATTTCAGTTCGATACGATCCTAGGTTTTGGAGATATCGGGAAAAAATATGTAAAATTTCGAGGTTTTTTTCTCGTTGCTTTTTTCAATATAACTCGAGAAATACTGATTCAATCCCGATGAAACCTCGCAGCTAGTTTGAAGATGCTGAAAGACAACTTTACGCAAAATTTCGTGATGATCGTGTCATTAGAACAATTTGAAAAAAAAAATTGTGAAAATAAAATTTTGAATGGGTATATCTGCCTAATCATTAGGTGAATTTTACTCAGTCACGAATTCGGCCTTCGTTATTAAGGTCCCAACCTTCTCTACAAATATCGAGTTTCTAAGTTGATTCTTTCGGAAGTTATTGTGTTTACGCAGTGCTGCATTCACGACAGTGCTTTTCTAGATTTGTTTTCTTGATATCGTTGTTTTTTTCGGAATAATTCAAAGAATACTCATTCAATCATGATGAAACTTTGTATCTCATTTCGAAAATGCTGATGGACAATTTTGTGCAAAATTTCGTGATGATCGTTCCATTAGAACGATTCGAAAAAAAGTTTCAAATTTGTAATTTTTTTTTCAAATCCTCAATATTCCTCATTGAATTCTGTATGAACCTGTCTCTTTTCGAAGAATTACTGGATTTCAATTCGATCTTACCTGAATTTTTGGAAATATTGGGACAATAAAATTTTGAATGGTTCTATCTGCGGAATCATTGGGTGGATTTTACTCATTCACAAATTCGGCCTTCGTAATTAAGGTCCCAAACTACTCTTCAAACATCCAGTTTCCAAATCGTTCTTCCGGAAGGTATTGTGTTTACGGTCGGCTGTTAGGCCGACTGTTAACACAATAACTTTTATTTCCTATTTATCTGATTATGATTAATTTTTTTGCCATGATTTCCGCTCTATTGTTTCGAAGGTTACAATCACTGAATACAGGGTTTAATTTTTGTCTACGTGATTGTTATTGTTTCAGTTAAATCTATGAATACTGTATCGGGTTGAAATACTGGTTTGTATTCTTATTCACAATGAACCCCTCCCCGAGTTCGACCTCCGTAATTATTATCTACCCTACAAATATCGAATCCCGAAGTCGTTTCATTCGGAAGTTATTGTGTTTATAGATTGAATTACATTGGAATTTAGTTCTTGATTGGAACATTAGAGGTTGAGGGCCTATGCAGAATTTCTTACATATAATCTGATCAGAATATCGCAGAATATGAAATATTGAATAAAATTTTGTGAGAAATTTCGAGATTATTGTTTCATTACAACAATTTGAAAAAAAAAATTCAAGACTGAAGACTTTATTTTGAAAAACTCGATTCTTGATTTCTGTATACGAAAATAGCATTACTGAGTCTTCCAACCAAGTTTATACAGGGTCTTTCACGAGGAACCTCACCCATATTTATACGGGAAACTACTGAACGTATTTTCATGAAATTCAGCACTTATAAGTATTTCACGATGCTGATGAAATCTAAAATATTTTCAAGGCATAAGCACCTCCGGTTTTTCCGGAAATGACGTCAACTTCCGTTTTTCAAATTAGAACACCATTTTTTTATTGCAGAAATAGATTCCTTAGAAAATTTCAATTTATTTTGATGTAACATTTTTCAGTTTTGGTTGGATAATTCTCTCTGAGCGGGAAAATTCGAAAAAAAAAATCGAAAATAGAGCTCCGCTGAAACAAGAATAACTTCGAGGTTTTTGGATGGAAAATTTTCATTTTTGGGATTTTTCAAGATGTAAGATTGATGTATCCACTTTAAAAATCGAAATCGCGATTCATGATACAGGGGGTGAAAAAATCGCTTTCAAAGTTAGGGATGACAAAATCGTGAAAAATCAATTTTTTCAAATTAGAACCCCATTTTTTTATGGCAGATATTGAATCTACGTTAAAAAATAATGTGAGTGTATGCATCACACCCTTGCCCTAAAGTGGATGTTTTCTGAGTTATTCACAAAAAACTGTTTTTCGTCTTGAATTTTCAGCTATTTCTTTCCCTTCACGCCAAAAAGATGAAATTTTCAGGAACTGTTACTTAAACCATGTTTTAGATTTTACTACCCTAATATGCAAGAGAAAAAAGTTACAGGTTGCTCCTAAATAGATGGCGAATTTGGATTCGAATTTGTATCGGAAACCTCTTTATTTCAACTAATCGGCCATCGGTTTTCTCTCCAGTGATAAATAAATAATTCCTTATGAACCATATGCAAAAACTTACCATGTTTTACATTATTTTTTTTTAATGATAGATATCATTAATTACATCTGCCAAATTCCTCTTTATTCAGTAGCATTTTGTGTTTACTATTAATTTGGTGATAATTCGTATTAAGTTATAAAATCGATCACTATGCCTAATTTTACCAATGAAGATTTTTTAAATCTCATTCTACTTCATGGAGAATGTAATAAAGTTGTAGATAGAACGATTCGACTGTTCATTGAGAGGTTTCCTGACCGACCCAGACCAACGAGAGATACCATTAATAGAACCATGACAAACTTGAGAAATGTCGGATCTTTCGAAAAATCTACAGCATGGTTCAAATAACAGTTCCTGAAAATTTCATCTTTTTGGCGTGAAGGGAAAAGAAATAGCTGAAAATTCAAGACGAAAAACAGTTTTTTGGGAATAACTCAGAAAATATCCACTTTAGGGCAAGGGTGTGATGCATACACTCACATTATTTTTTAACGTAGATTCAATATCTGCCATAAAAAAATGGGGTTCTAATTTGAAAAACGGAAGTTGACGTCATTTCCGGAAAAACCGGAGGTGCTCATGCCTTGAAAATATTTTAGATTTCATCAGCATCGTGAAATACTTATGAGTGCTGAATTTCATGAAAATACGTTCAGTAGTTTCCCGTATAAATATGGGTGAGGTTCCTCGTGAAAGACCCTGTATACGTGAAATATTTCCAGTGTTAACAGAAAAAAAGTTTCTTCAACATTCGCAAGGTCTTTGGAATTATTAAATTCACATAATATTTTCTCAAATTTATTTTTCCAAAAGGAATCTCACATTTTGGAAAATACGCAATTACTACGACCTCTATGTAGAGAGGACAACGTTGTGTAGTTATCTGAAAGGAAAATGACTTTAAACAAACAATTTCAAAATATACACGGTGAAATGTGTCATATTGTCATGGCCAACCGGGATAGTTTATAAAAGTGAATGGAGTATATACAGAGGAAAAATCCACAAAATTTGGCATTTTTTTCCAATATGTGATCTACCAAAATTGAAATCGTATCGGACTGAAATTTGAAACACTGTTTGAAATATAAGGTTCGAGGTCTATGCAGAATCTAATGAAAATTTTCCGAACAAAAAATATGGAAAATTTTTGAACCAGTCAAGATTGGATCAGTATTTTTTGAGTTCTGACGGTAATACCAACGATACCGACTAGAAAACCCATGAATCTGGACATATTTTTCCTAATGTCAAATTCGTATCATCAAATTAAGTGAACTGTTGTGAAATATTCCGTTGAAATCTGATGAACACTTTCCGAAAACCAAATTTCAACAAAAATTGGGAGTATTTTTTCTTATTTTACTAACCATATGATACCACCAAAATTCTGAAGTTCTAATCCGATTGCTGAAATAGCTCCTGGCTTTTCGAAATGATAACCTCAAACCTTCAAATGACTATTACTCCGACACCGTTCGACCGATTTGGATCGTTGTTGAACTTAAATGCAGAATTCTGATGCACGACATATCGAAGTCGTCATTAGTGAGTCCAACCTAGTCGTTTGAGGCCATTACCGGTTTGAAATTCGAAAATAAGAAACATTTGACAAAACGATAGCACGCCGTTCCCTGGAAAAAGTACGGAAAAACGAAGTTGCGACCACACCAGAGAAAACAGTGAAGAAAAATAGATGTGGTCGCTGTTGTGGGACCATGTATATGTATACAGGGTGTTCCTAAATAAGTGTATCAACGGTCAACTGAAGACTTCTCATGAAAAAATAACATTTTATTTTCTTTTCCATTTTTTTCTCCGGGTCTTCGTATCAGAGATACAGAGTGTCAAAAATGTATTTTTTTTCAGTTTTTTGCTAATCTCTCAAGAACCGTTTGAATTACAGAATTGAGGTTTTGTACACGAATTGTCACTAATAATAGCTACTTCCTTGTACTTTACTCGGTTTCTTTTAACGTGCCAGTGGCGGAGATATTGAATTTGCACAAAGATTTCCCCCCTAATTCTAATGCGCCAATGTACTCTTGGTTCATTGCTCTAAAGTGAACCGTTTTCGAGAAACCTGGCATTTTATGATCAAAAACGATATGCTAACGTATTGTAAATTTCTTTTAATTGGATAAATTAGTAGTGATAATTAAAAAGTTTATTAATTTCAACGAAATTTGGCACCTATGTGTTTAATTTCAAATTGTAGAGTTATTTTTCATTATTTTTAGCTACCATAGTTAACAAGATTACAGGAATTGCTCGAAATTAAACCCGTTGGCTTGAATGCACGCATAACGTCTGGATCATGTTCATGATGTTCATGAGGGGTATTTTTAATTTGCTCTGCTGCGACTTCAACTCTAGCTATCAACTCTTCTACGGTGTTAACAGGTGTTTCATAGACAATGGTCTTCATGTACCCCATTGAAAATAATCAATGGTAACTGTGTTAATTGTCATACTGCTTTATTACAATTTTTGATCATAAAATGCCAGTTTTCTCGAAAACGGTTCACTTTAGAGCTATGAACTTGGAGTACCTTTTTTATGTGAAACACATTAGCGCATCAGATTTTGCTGTAAAAATGCAAATTTGTCCAGTGGTGTAAAAGTTGGGGGGGGGGGTAAAATCTTTGTGCGAATTCAATATCTCCGCCACTGGCACGTCTAATGAAACCGAGGTAAGTGCAAGGAAGTAGCTATTTCTAGTGATAATGTGTGTACAAAAACTTCATACTGTAATTCGAACGGTTTATGAGATATTAGCAAAAAACTGAAAAAATTTAAATTTTTGACACCCTGTATCTCTGAAACGAAGACCCGGAGGAAAAAAAAAGTGTTATTTTTCCATGAAAAATCTACAGTTGACCGTTGATACACCCTGTACAGGGTGATTCATTAAGGGTGGGCACCGGCCGTATCTCGGAAACCGTTTATCCTATGACTTCTGGAAAAAAAATCTTATGATAAATTCGGCCCCTAGGAAATGATTAAAAATATTTTCAAGTTCGTAGTTCCCCACTAGAGGGCGCAATCTATCACTTGTAAAATATAATTATAATATAATTTTTAACGAAATATTCTCCAGCTAACAGTGGTGAAGAATAATAAAATAAGAATCTTCTCTACCTATTTAACAACTTTTGTTTCAGTAATTTTTCTATATTTCCTATTTTTCAGTGATGGGATGGATAAATTTTTCTTCACGAAAAAAACATTCTTACTCCTTTATGGGTGAACCGATTTTCAGGTAATTAGATTTCATTCGAAGGCCATCAAAAGCAGATTACAGAAACATATGACAACAATATACCGGGTGATCCAATTGAAAACTACAGACTCTTCTATGTCACTTCGCCCTATTTGTGCGTTTTACTGGAAAATTTCAAATGCAATGCTATGATTCTAACCAGGTGAGAATAAGCCAAGCATTATCACCTACTGACTTTTTAAAATCGCAGACAGATATCATTGGTCGTTTCGGAGTTATTGACATTTTTGTAAATTTTGATCAATGTTGATCCTTTCTGTGAGCTTGAATAAACAAGCAAGTGACTTTATGCGTCATGACAACGCAGCAAAATACTCAACACCCATGAAATAACAATGATGCTATAAAATAAAACAAAAATTAGCAACAACGAAAATATTTGAACAGAAGATTTCTTTCGTCGAGTTGACACTGGCCACAATTTCAGTATGAGAAGAAGCTGCCTGTCGAAATCTATTTTGAATATCCTCACTTGTAGTGGGGGGTGTTCGGAAAACTAAGTCTTTATTCTCCCCCAAAAATGAAAATCTAATACTGTGAAGTCGGATGATCTTTCTGGCCATGGAAAAATACCCCCCTTGTCCAATATACCTCTTTGAGAAGACGTTATATGAATATTCTCTAACATTAGCAGCATAATGCGCCGGGCAACCATCTTGTTGATACCGCATATCTAACCTGCTTTGAATAGCAATATTTTCTAAATGAATTGGAAGATCTTCCGTTAAAATTTCAAGCACCTTTGTCTTGTTAATATATTATCCTCATTACGGCTTCTACGTTTTCTATTTTTTCTTCCAAGATATTGAACCTTACCAGTTTCTCGCACTCTTCGTGGCAATCTTTTGAATACCCTTTTGGAATGACGACGTCTTTCAGGATATATCGTATCGGGTATTCCCTTTCAGCTACTACATTTTCTAAACATTCAAAATGAACATTAGGCATATCATATGCTTCTTCGTTTGAATAATGGGGCATCATAAAATAGTGGTTTGCAATCGTCCTCGCCAAAGCTTACTGGTTCTAAATCAGCTTGTTTCGTTGTTTTGATGAGTTTTGTCTTTTCATTCAATTATTTAGAGATGAAATAACTCAATTCCTCCTGCATTTCACAGGGTTGATCAATACTTATCAAAATTTACAAAAATGTCAATAACTCCGAAACGACCAATGATATCTATCTGCGATTTTAAAAAGTCAGTAGGTGATAATGCTTGGCTTATTCTCACCTGGTTAGAATCATAGCATTGCATTTGAAATTTTCCAGTAAAACGCACAAATAGGGCGAAGTGACATAAAACAGTCTGTAGTTTTCAATTGGATCACCCGGTATATTGTTGTCATATGTTTCTGTGATCTGCTTTCGATGGCCTTCGAATGAAATCTAATTACGTGAAAATCGGTTCACCCATACAGGAGTAAGAATGTTTTTTTCGTGAAGAAAAGTTTATCCATCCCATCACTAAAAAATAGGAAATATAGAAAAATTACTGAAACAAAAGTGGTTGACTAGAAAGAGTAGATTCTTATTTCATTATTCTTTACCACTGTTAGCTGGAGAATATTTCGTAAAAAATGAGATTATATTTTACAAGTGATAGATTGCGCCCTCTAGTGGGGAACTACGAACTTGAAAATATTTTTAATAATTTTCTAGGGGCCGAGTTTGCCATTAGATTTTTTTTCCGGAAGTCATAGGATAAACGGTTTCCGAGATACGGCCGGTGGCCAACCTTAATGAATCACCCTGTATATGCATGTGCTTCAGTAATATTTCGAAAAGTAGTTGGTTTTTCCTAAATCATAACATTGTTTCAGGTACCATGCCTCCCAAAAAAGTCCAAGAGCCCGAACGAAAACCTCTCATTGGCCGTGTCGGTACCAACCTGAGGGTAGGAATCGTCGGTGTTCCCAACGTTGGAAAATCAACATTCTTCAATGTATTGACGAAGAGCTCAGCAGCCGCTGAAAACTTCCCCTTCTGCACCATCGACCCCAATGAAAATAAGTATTTTTAGTTTTTTTCAATTTCATTTCGAAGTTATCTAAAATCAATTTAAAGCGATGGACCAAACTGTTTTTGGTTATTCGCGGTTAACCGTACTGGTTATGTGTCAAATGAAATCAAATAAATGTTTTGACTGTTGACGTTTGCGGCCATTTCAAATATTCCGTAATTCCAACTAATTTGATGGACCGCTCGTGAAAAACAAGTCAAGAGCTGGGTTAAAACCGCAAAATTTTGGTTATAGTTGTGATCCTTTCACAACTGATCCATGACGTCATGGAACCTAAACCAATAGAGTAACCGATTTCGCTTGAATGAAATGGTTTAGACCAAAAAGGATTGGTTTTAACCAATCTGTTTTGGTTACTCGCTTGAAATTGATTTATAACCGGAGCTTTTGGTCCATCGCTTGAAATCGATTTGAATGTTCGAATGTGACAATCTTCTCGTTGACAAAAAAATTATCCAGTTTGAAAGTTGTCATACTTTGATAGATCCGAAATGTCAGCCGATATTTTGTGCGAATCAATCGAAATAGACTACAATGAATTAGAAAATTATGAATCCAATCCTCTGGTTATATGTTTCAAAAACTTTCTTCCGAAAGTCACAGGTCCCATTCATCGAAAACCCACTGAAGCTGAGGAACGCAAAAAAGATAAAGCTCCCATCTTCGATGTCAGTGAATGGTATCCTTTCTGCAACAGCTACTACCAGCACTCCGAACAAGTTGATCCTTTCGCAAGGGCGAATCATTTACTAGCATTGAAATCAGCTTCTTCTACCTCAATTTCAGAGAAAAATCAGAACAGAGAACCAGGAAGAAAGTTTTTCTACTCCACAAGACAATCCCAAATCAATTATCTTCAATCTAAACCATTATCCTTTCTGATCCTCGGTAAACCATGCATAGGCGAAGAAGAACTCGGCAAAATGTTAGCTGACTATTGGCATTGCGTATATATAGACCCAGAAACCCTTATCAAAGAAGAAATAGAGTGTGGAACTCGAGCAGGTCAATGCATAGAATTCAATTTGAGATGCGGAAGAGCCATAGGTATCGATGTTATCTTGAGGCTAGTCAAGAAACGTGTAAAAACAGAATCGGTCCTTCACAGAGGATTTGTACTCTGCGGTCTACCAGTAATTCCCAATGATCTTTACGAAGAAGACCCTGTATCTGCGGAGTCCGCCGTCTTCAACGTGCAAGAAATATTCGAGGATATCCTAGATAATATTCATAACATTACTGGGCCTCCTGCACACAACAAGATGCCTTCCACGCCAAGAGGTCGAAGTGAAGAAGACGCAGTTAGTTCATCTAGAGCCTCCAGGGTGGAATTCGGAGAAACCTCGTTCAATGCAAAAGGGACCACTGAATCAGTCTCAGAAAAAAGTCAACCATCCGAAGTTGAAAGGGAACCTTCTCTACACCTGCTAGCTGATAACGCGATTCCTCTAGATCTTGGTGACCCCAAAATAGACATCTGTTCCCCTCCGGATATCGGAACCAACTACCGTGAACAACTTAATACCATCATGAATCTATTCGATGGACCGTTCATGATTATATACATGATATGCGAAAATCAGGACGTAATAGATAAACGAAAAGATTACAGATACGACATTTACTCCGAAACTGTTTTGGATCTCATGAAGGAAAAGACCGAGACTAACCTCCTCACCATCTTTTCGAAAAAAAACCAGCTAGGTTTGAGTGGTATACATCAGATCGATGAGATATTTGAGAGCGTGCCAAGATTTCCGAAGGATAGCTCGGAGTGGGTCCACTTGGTGAAGTTACCAAGGGACTTTCCAGCTCACGTACAGACTCAACTCCAACGTTTCTACGATGTTGCTGTTGAATTGATTGAAGCAGAGATCTTGGATCACAACCCGGAATTTTACTTGAAGGTTGACGGAAGAACTAGCATCAGTCGCATCTTCAATTCCATCAAGTGGAAACTTAGAACCTCGAACGTCCAAAAAGTTTTGCTGCCAGAAAAGTTCATTACAGTTGATTCCATGGAGGTGGAAGGTGAAGATTTCGGCGTGGCTAAGAAAATTCATTTCGAAAACGTGAAAAAATGTTTCAAGGACTTCTGCAGGAGAAAAATCGTGAATCCTATGTTCAAGTGGGAATATAGCGACTGGGGTCCTCGATGTCCAGTGGCTATGACAGAAGGAAACTATCTAGAAGGAGACCCACAGTACGCTGTCCAGTTCATGAATAACATTTTCTTCCTTTCCAGTCAAGAGGCCTTCATCAAGTTTTACAGAAACCCTAGAACTTTCATTCTTCCTCCATATCCCAGGTCGCATGGAAAAATATATATCATTGGACCAGCTTGTTCGGGTAAAACCGCCGTTTCGACCTGCCTTGGTTACCTTCTCAATTGCACTGTATTCTCTCCTGCTGAGTTGTACAAGAACTTCGTCAATCAAAGGCGGGAGAATCTCATAGAAAGGATGAGACAAGCCATGATTACGGACAAGCTTACCATGATCAATGCTGAGCTCATACGGCAGCACCAACTGGAAAAACTAAAACTCGAAGAAAAGGTGGACATATGGTTGACAAAATTCCGGACTTATATCGAGAGCGAATCCCAGAAAGTGTATAAATCAAAAACGGATTTTCAGCTGAAACTGTCTTCATTTCCTGTACTGATGGGTACTAAGGGTACTCACGGAGACATGGAAAAAGAAGTACCTTTTGAAGGTATTTTTCTCAACGAGAATACATTGTTAGATCTCTTGGAGAATCCGGAAAGAATGAGGATGTATTTGCCGGAAGACATGCGAAAGCCAGTGAAAGAATTAGTTCTGATAACCGTACTGGACGAGGTCGTTCTGAGAGAGATAGAAACTCACGTCAGAAACTCTGACCTCGACGAAATCATTCTTGGAGAAGAGGATCTTCTGGACATGTATGGAACTGCGATAAGGCAAGAGGAAGTACTGTACATGCAGCGGGAAAACTGCAAAGGGGGTTGGATAATTGACGGGTTCCCTCACGACATCAATTTTTTCCAAAGAGTTTACGACGAATGTCCTCCAGACCATGTCATCATATTGGAGGACTCCTCAGGTGGAGAATTCTTGACAGATCGCTTCCGAAATAGAGGTGCCAATATTTTCACTGATTATCGTAAGTTTTTCAGGAGCATTGATAAACCGGAAGTAATCAAAAGGATAGATCCAATGGATCCTGTGCAAATGAGAGATAAAATAGTTGAAGACATCTTAGGTGACCTATTGACTCAGAGAGAATTCCTAACCCAACCAGGAGATGCAGAAGATGTCCCGGTAGAGAACCTCCTGGCCAGAAGAGAATCCCAAATTAATTACAGAATGGGACTGGAAGAGTTCGAAACAGCCAAGCACCAAATTCTCAACTTCTTGAAAACTATGAAGAAGGACATTATAGTGATGGACGTCCGAGACAAATCTCTAGAAAATCTTATGGAAGACGTCATTTCTGCATTCGAAGATAAATATCGCCTTCCTGCGGAAGTATTCAGTGATCACGAACGCCTGCAAGAAGCACGAGATTTCGGATATAATGCAGATGCTGAGGGAGCTGGCGAAGATGATGACCAAAAGGGGAAGGAAGAGTTCGAAATGAATAGAAGATACGGCGATACCTACGATTATTGCCCGGTTACTTTCCATGAAAAAAACGTACTATGGAGAGGCAAGAAACAACACGTTGCCAAATTTCAGGGAAAACTGTACTTCTGTTCGAGCAAAGAAGATCTAGAAGCATTTGTTAAGAGCCCAAGAAAGTACTTACCTATAGACAAGCCATTCGATTCTTTTCCCCCTCCAAGAATATGTGTGACAGGTCATGCAAGAAGTGGAAAGACTTCAATAGGCAAAGCAATCTCAAGGAATTTCGCTCTTTGTTACTTCAATTTCGGAGAGCTTCTAAAAACTAAAGGATCAGATAATGAGAATAGCGAGAATTACCAGCACATTCAAGAATACCTACTGATGGATACTCCTTTACCGGTGACCTTGCTCCGAGATATTCTACATCCACTTTGGTTCGAGGAACCTTATAAAACAATGGGATTTGTCATAGACGATTTTCCTAAAAGACCTTCTGATGTTACGGTCATGGTGAACGAAAAAATCATCCCAGACATAGTCATTGGCCTGAAAGTTTCCAAGAAAGAACTCAACAAGAGAACCATCGAAAAAGAATTGGCTGATTGGCAAGTCCAGATACAAGAAGCTCGTTTGAAACGACACGAAACGCACCTCGAAATGCTCAGCAAATGGGAACAGACCAGAAAGGAACGTTACAATCAACTCATGGAAGATAAGAGGCAGCAGAGATACGCGGAGAAGAAACAACAGGATGCGGAGAATATAGATTCTTATGATGCAAAACCTACTAGGCCTTACATGGAAGATTTACGAGAGACTGACGAGGAAGTTTCTAGTTTGAATTCCAAGTCCCAGGTAACCTACGATTCTGTCGACGAACAAGAAGACATGGACGAGGTATATAAGGTGTTGAGCGAAGAGTTACCTGAACCCTTGTTTGATGTCACTATCGAGAATATAGAGGATGTAACTGAGAGAATCAAAATGGAATTCGAGGAAAGATACTCGAGGGAAACCGAATATCTTCGAATCATCACAGAACTTCTGCTTGCTGCTCCGATACCTTGGCTAGAACTGAAATCAGAAAAACAGAGAGAGGTGGCTCACTATGCAGCACTTCTTGCTGTAGACGAGTTCAAATTCAGAAACAGATCTTTCTTCGAGAGAACATATGAGATTTCCATAGAAGTTGCGGAAAGGTTGTTGTCTAGCGGGTATTATTTTCTCAGCATGTTCGGTAGGACCTGCCCTGTCCAGTACCACAAGGATGATGTTAAAGTACAACTGTTCATTCCAATGGAGCAACAATTCAACGTATTCCCCATAATACACCGACAGTATATTTATTTCTTGGTGGGCAAAGCTAGTAAAGAACTCTTTCGAAAAGATCCTTTGAAGTACGTCGATATAGAAAAGTTCAGTTTTCCCCTTTTGCCAATCAGAATAGCCGTGATCGGGCCTCCGAAATGTGGGAAAACAGCTCTCGCCGACCGTTTCCGTATAGAACTTGGCCTCAAGGTCATCTCTAAAGGTCAAGCCGCTAGGTATGTCATGAATTATCTGCCATATTCAGCCTTGGGGACTTCCATGGAATCAAGACTGAGACAGGGGTTAGATTTGAAGGAGAAGATGGTATTGAGTTGTGTGGAAGCTGCAACATTGGACCCTAGAGCGGTGACTCAAGGCATTTTGATGGACGGGTTTCCTAACAGCGCTAAGGAAGTTAAGTACCTGGCTTCTTTGGGGTTGATGCCACAATTGATTATCGATTTGTTCACCGAAGATTTGGCAGTCTATGACTATGTATCGAATGAAGCTTCCAAAATTTTTGCTCCTCCTTATAGCAAGCATTTTTTACAGCATAAGTATGATATCTGGAAGACGGACCAAGCTGAATTCAGATCGTGGTTGCACAGTGAATATCAAAATGTGGTGCGAGTGCCGATGGATACTTGCATGTGGGACATATGGGAAAAGGCTTATGACTTCGTGAAAGCTGCAATCTACGAAATCCGACACTATTTTATTCATTGTACAGAGGGTTGGCCCTTACGTCTTGCGAACATGCTTGTATGCCCTCTAGAGTTCCTGGAACGGGAAAGTCATTACAAAACTTACTGTCCATGTTGCTTGTACCACTCTAACATATTGATATCAGGTGGATTTCCTCCGGATCGCACCGGATTGGTACACTTCCGGAAACACTTCTACTATATCTGCCCAGATCATATTGAAGAATTCCTAGACACGCCATGTCAATTCTTGCCGCCTTACAATACTAATAAGCTACCGGTGGATCTTCCTCAGAAGCTCAAACTGCAAGATATACCGGACAACGTATACCAAGATGGATATTGCGTAGTCTGCTGCAAGGAGCAGATGAAGAGCGTGAAAGGGCTCTTGAATTACGCTACTAAGTTTGGAACCTACGTGTACATTTGTGATTCTGCGGAGTGTGAGAAGAAGTTAAACACCTCCCCGATGACATACTTCGACGTGAAGATCACACTGAAGGGCCAGATCAACTACCCTCCGCTTGGTTACAAGGATCTTCCCCCTCTTGGTACTCTCGAGCAGTTTGTAGCTAAAGATGTTATAGAAGCAATTAAATCCACGGCTGCCATTCGTCCTGTGTTGCCAGGTTTGACAGTACAACAGTCGGCCTTATTGTCAACAGCTATACACTTGAAAGTGAACAACAAAAAATTATCTCGTAAGGACAGGGAGGCTCAGAAGGAGGCTTTAGCTGTGATGCTACGTAGACGAAAAGGCTTGCTGGAGTTCGTGGAGATGTTCAAGAAGCACAGGAATCCTTATATCTACTATGAGGAACCAGTGCCGGCTCTGAAGATCACGGATTGGATAAAACAAAGATTTGGGGATAATGTTCCATCGTGGTCTTATACGGAGATTCATCCGGACAAAGCCTTCAAAGAGTTGAAAGGAGAGAATTCCGAAGAATTTGACGAATGATTTTTGTTTGAGTTGTATCGTATGTGTTGAATAAACTTAAGTTTAATTCTTTTTTGGTTCTTTGGTATCAAATGGAAAAATCCAGCAATTCTTCGACCTAAAGTAATTTAATTAGATTACATACTTTGAAGCCAGTATAATTCGAATTAAATACCTACATTATATCTGTTTGATCGGCTGTTTAAAACCAGAAAACTCCAATACAGTATATAGGCTTCTTGTTTCTTGGGCATTTTCGAAAGTCAAGTGAAACAAATAACATAATCACAAGGACGAATATCTGCCGATAAATCAACAAACATTCCCCCTTTATCAGAGCTAATCATACAATCAACCAAAACATCTACACCGAAGAAGCGGATCCAAGGAGAATGACTACAGCTGTTTCACAATTGATATTGATCGTCAGGTCAACTTACCTTGAATAAACCGCAGAGGGATCTCTCGATACTTGTCACCTTTCAGATGGACCGCTGCAGTATAACAACATACAGCGCGCCATCTGCCAGGAGCAACTTGCGAGTCCCACCTTCGAGTGCAGAATATTTTGATCGATGTGCATGACGTTCATCCGAGGTAAGTTGACCTGACGATCAGTACCAATTGTGAAAGAGCTGTAGTCATTCTCCTCGGATCCGCTTCTTCGGTGTAGGTGTTTTGGTTGATTGGATGATTAGCTCTTATCAAGGGGGAATGTTTGTTGATTTATCGACAGATACTCGTCCTTGTGATTTTGTTATTTTATTAATATTGGAGCTCTTTCTTCTCCGTGAAACCAATTCCTGTCAAGTGAAACGTTCGCGAATAGGGTACGAAAAAAAAAGGAATAAGAAAAAAAATATTCAATCAGATGCTTAGAATTCGTTCTACTACATAGACTTATAGGTACATTTGTTTCAGCACGTCGAGTTCCAGTGCCTGACGCAAGATACGACTACCTTTGTGAATATTTCAAACCAGTTAGGTGAGAAAGATGCATTTTACAGATACTCTTTTTAATCTTTGCGCGCATGTTCTAGGGTAACAGCGTACTATCGTTTTGTACAAATGTCTGTTATTTTCGAATTTTGAGCCGAAAATGGTCTCAAACGACTACGTATGACTCACTGATGACGAATCCGGTGTCAAAATCGATTCTGTCCGGCCGACCGTCCGTCCGTAGGCACGATTACAGGCGTACGGAGAATCCTATGGACTTAAACATTTGGTTGCATTTAATGGGTAAAATCGGTCAAATAGTTTCGGCCATTGGAAGTTTTGAGATTATTTCCCTGATATTTCGGCAACCACTAGGCGATTGAGTTGAAACTTGGCTGTTAGTTGAAACATAAGGACGCGCAACTTTTCGCGAAATTTTGTTGGGATCGTGCTGTCAGTAAATTAGAAAAAAAAAAAATTCTGTTCATACTTTGAGCTTCATATTCCGCAGCAGTGTACCAAATTTCAGTTCGATGCGGTAGTAATTTTTGGAGATATTCAGAAAAAATATGTCATAATTCGGGGTTTTCTCCTCGGTATGGTTGTTTTTATCGGAATATCTCAAAAAATACTGATTCAATCATGATGAATCCTGGCAGCTAATTTTAAAATACTGATGAACAACTTTGTGCAAATTTTCGTGATGATCTTGTCATAAGAAGAATTTGAAAATAAAATTTTTAAATTTTTTTTTTCTCAAATGTTCAATCTGTGATCTTCTAATCATACTATCCTCATGAAATTCTGTATGAACCTTCGAACTGCCATATTTCGATGAAAATCTGGATTAATATTCGATCTTATCTGTATTTTTGTGAAAATTTCGACAATCGCGCAAAGCTGCATCAGAAATTAAAGCTGCGTTTGACGGGGTCGATGCATGAATAGATGACCGCCCTGGCAACGAATTCGAACATGCGCGAAAAAGCTCCCGACCTCACGTCAGCGCTTTTCTAGATTTCATTTCTGTGTCGGCCGAGCAGAAAATTTCGTTTCCTTACACACACCAGTAGGCACATCCGCGCGAATCCAAGACGTCAACGTCCATTTGCGATCGAACCGTTCAATTAGGACAGCAACCGTCAATTTGGACCGTTTTCGAACCATTAAATTCCGCGTGGATGGCAGACCTGACGCCGAGGGTTCGCGTGCTCGAAATGCTAAAAAACACCCCGCCGCGGATGCCACGGGGTGGCGGTTGCGACCGACCGGCCGACGGGACGTTTTAAAACGCTAAACGGGGAGGCTGCCAGACGACACGGAAACGATATTACGTACCCCCGGACGATTATCAGAGGGCGATCCTCGCCCTTATTCCATTTGCCGAACCATTAACGTATATCGAAGGTGGCAATTTGCGTCGGGGAACTTTTCTGATTCTCCATTAGATGAGATTGGGTGTACGTATGGCTTAATCGAGGAAAGCACTGTGGTACGTTCAAAATAGACATCCACCCTTGCATGAATTCCCAACAAGCTGGAAATTCGCATGAACTTCATCAGGGATACAATTAGAGTAGAGGTGGAGGGGCCATGGCAGAATTCATAACATAAATGTATGAATTCATAAAAAAAAGTATAACTGCATTGAAAATAGTATAAATTCATACAAAAAAGTATGAATTCGTAGTCCAACCTGTGTGTTTACACACAGGTTAGTGCATATATGCACTAATGTAATCTCTAAGTTGTATCTTTATCGTGGGTTATTGTGTTTACGATCAGTTACAGTTAAGTATAATGAACAATAATGTAGGTTCAGCACCGAATACATTTATAAACTATTGAATTGATTCGGCATCAGTTCATTCGAGGTCTGTCACAAGAAAATCTTTCTTGATCGCTGTGATAAAGAGTTTGAAGTTATAATTATAGAAATACAAACCTTGCTTTTTATAACCATACAATTTCTGCTCCTAAACTAACATTGGAGTCAACACCTTCCATCAATGGTAAAATCATGATTTTATATCTTATAGTTCCCGAGATGATCTCGGTAATATGTCATTCATATTCTTCTTCTAAGAATTCATACTTTCATGCATAAATTCATAAATTTTTCGATGAATTCATGCTTTTTTTCTATGAATTCATAAATTAATATATGAGTTCTTCAATAAAATTCTGCCATAGCCCTTCTACGCTCTCGTACAAGATACTTTTGTATGAATTCATAAATTTTTCTATGAATTCATACTCTTTTCATACTAAAAAGTTAATTCATAGATTTTTTTATGAATGCATATATAAATTTATGAACTCTACCATGGCCCTTTTACGCTTCCAGAAGGAAAACGTGGAAAGGCTATGGTAGAATGTTATTAAAGAATTCGTACATTACTTACTGAATTCATAAAAAAAGCATGAATTCATCGAAAATTTATGAATTTATACATGAAAGTATGAATTCTTAGAAAAAAGTAAGAATTTCGTAGTCCACCGTGTGTGGCATATAACCGAGATTATCTTGGGAACTATAAGACATATACAGGGTGGGCAAAATTCGTTGTCTACTGAAGGGATCTCGAGAACTATAGGAGCTAAGAGAAAACTGATAACACATTCTCGAGCTCCTTTTTCCTGACTGATCGGAATCTGAAAACAGATCCAGCCAATCGTTCATAGATTTTGAGTTATGAGCGAAAATTGAGAAATTGTCATTTTCAATAATGCTGAATAACTCGCTTGTTTGAACTCGTATTCGAAATCTGTTCTTACATTCTAGAGGCACTTTTTTAGGAGTAATTCGAATATAATATGATTGAATTTTTTAAACCAGCTATTCTTGAGAAATGAGAAGGATTTATGATATTTCAGATGTGAACTATAGTCGAAAGTTCTCTCATCTTGCTACAAAATTTTTGCTGATTTCAAAAATGTATGATATGTTGCTATTCACATGAATATTACATGAGAAAAAAAACTTTTTCCTGCTTTTCGATTCACTGTTGCATTATACGTAGGCTGGCGTTACCATAGCGACCGTTGAATATGCGAATTGACCATGAAAATATTTATTCAGCAACCAGCGATTCCATTCATAGAAGCTGAAGTTCACAAAACATAAATCATATTCAACGGTCGCCATGGTAACGCCAGCCTACTTAAAATGCAACAGTGAATCGAAAAGCAGGAAAAAGGTATTTGATTTTTTTCTCATGTTTTATTCATGTGAATAGCAACATATGATACATTTTTGAAATCAGCAAAAATTTCGTAGCAAGATAAAAGAATTTTTGACTATAGTTTACATTTGAAAAATCATAAATCCTTCTTATTTTTCGAAAATCGCTGGTTTAAAAAATTCAATCATTTTATATTCGAAATACTCCTAAAAAAGTACCTGTAGAATGTAAGAACAGATTTCGAATACGAGTTCAAACAAGCGAGTTATTCAGCATTATTGAAAATGACAATTTCTCAATTTTCGTTCACAACTCAAAATCTATGAACCTTAGGCTGGATCTGATTTCAGATTCGGATTAGTCAGGAAAAAATAGCTCGAGAATGTGTTATCAGTTTTCTTCTAGCTGCTATAGTTCCCGAGATCCCTTCAGTAGACAACGAATTTTGCCCACCCTGATAATATATTCATGATTTTTCCACTGATGGAAGGTGTTGACTCCAATGTAAGTTAAGGAGCAGGAATTGTATTGGTTACTACTACGTGAGGGTTGTGTTTTTATAATTATAACTTCAAACACTTTATCATTGCGATCAAGAAAGTTTTTCTTGTGGCGGACCTCGAATGAACTGATACCGAATCAATTCAATAGTTCATAAACGTATTCGGTGCTAAACCTTACATAATTGTTCAGAATACATGATTGAAACTAATCGTATATATATATATTCTTTTGAGATGAGCATTTACATTTTTTTATATCAAACAATTTGTGTCATAACAGTATTAGCTGAGGAAATGTCAACGGGGTACCATATATTTTTACGTATGATACAAGAGCACAGATAAAAACCTCAGGAAAAACTCTGTCTCCCCGTATTAGTGTAATGAAATTGTTGTTTTTTATTGAAGGGCTTCTTTTTCATTGACAAAATTTCCTCCTTCCTATGCGATGCAGGTTGAAATCTTGGAAACATACCTGAAAACAAAAAAGGAGACGAAAGAACTAATATGAACTAGTAAATGATTTAGTACTCATTAAATTAATTCGAAGTTCGCAATCCATCTCAAAAAAGAATCAGACACCGAATGAATTGCCTCGAAACTATCGTCAAATTTATATATTGGACAAGTATTTACTAAATGTTCTATTGTTTCCTCTTCTTCTCCGCACTCGCACCTTGGACTTTCGACCGAATTCCATTTGAAGAGGAAACTATTACAGCGACCATGACCGGTTCTAAGTCGATTCACAATAATCTCCGATAAAGAGATTAGATATTTGTGAAGCAGATTTGGAGTGGTTTAGGCCATAATTACAAACGACGAGTTCGTGAATGGGTGAAATCCACCAAAAGCATTGTACAGATTTTCAATATTATTTTGGCCAATATTTCGAAAACAAGATGAAATCGAAATCCCGTACTTAGTTGGAAGACGAAAGCTTGAAGTTTTATGTATAATTCAGTGAGGATCGATTAAAAGAGGGCGAAAATTTTTTATCAGGAGGTGGAACTGCTTAGGAAACGCATCAGCGTTTTCCAACTTATCAGTGAGTTTCAATTCAATCGGATTTTGCTTTTCTGAAATATAACATCTTCGAGGAAAAAATCTTGAGAATTTTTTTTATTTTTCTGATGCTAAAATTTGTGTGAAATTTCGTGATGATTCGCGAAAAATTTTTTGTCAAATTTCAGAAATGTTAGATATCGAATGAATTCGCCGCAGACTTTGAACAATTATGATTTCCGGAGAAATTTGAAAGAAAATATGTAAAATTTCATGGTGTTTCTTGGTATCGTTTTTTCTAGAACAACTCAGAAAATACTGATCCAATCAAAACGAAACTTGATAACTAATTGAAAAATTCGATGCACATCCTTGTGATGGATTTAGTGATTATCCTCTCATTCTTATTCGTGCCAAAACGGTAATCTTTTCAAGGCACCTTTGGCGACCTTCTTTCAGTATAAACCTCATAAATTTCTAAATGCCTACAAGCTATAAAATTGAAAAATAAAATTTCCAATTCGTATATCGGGGGAATCATCGGGTGGACTCCACCCATCATCTATTTGTACCTTCGTAATCAAGGTCCAAACCTACTCTACAAATATCGAGTTACTAAGCTCTTTCTTACGGATGTTATTGTGTCTACGATCAGCCATCAGGTCGAATTCGTGAATGGGTAAAATAAGCCCAATAATGGGGGTTTTTCCTCTGAACGAAAATGCAGTAATTTTCATGAAAACCCCTTAGAACATCACATTTCAAACATATAATTTCAATATTATATTAAAAAAAAAATTTTTGATCACCTAAAACTGAAAAATAAAAATGGGGATTTGTCTTGAGTGCACGATATGGCAACGTTGAATTCAGCTTTTTCGGAAAGAAAAGAACGTCAAACGTGTTACTTTACTTAGGAAAACAGAGATAGCTATACTTCGATCTGGTAAGAGTAGAAGACAACGACCAAGGAATAGAAATCATATTACTGACAAATCGCAAACGGAAATTGTTTGGTTATATTGAGAAAGAACACGTGTGTACCACAGAATAGGAATAAATATTTCAATATTCTATAGCAGAAAAAGCTATTCTACTAAACACCGTTGTCACTTCGTGCATGCCTGGCAAATCCTTAAACACCAATTTTGAAATCTGACTTTGAATACTTTCTGAAGGTAATTTGGGAAAATGATGAATCAAACGCATAATAATTATGTTCAAATTTGCATTTGCAGTAATAATCCAAATTCAGGAAAAACCCCCATTCCGTGAATTTTCCAATGCAAAATGTACTTTCCCAATATGTCCAAATATACAGATCGGATCGAATTGAAATCTAGTACTGGATCGAAAAATAATAGCTTAAAGGTTCATGCAGATATTCATGGGAACAATATGAAAGGAAGAACGCTCAATCTTCCAATAATAAAGTAATGCTGCATTCGTGGGGGTAGGGGGTAGCTGCTGACTTCACGCCAGTGTTTTTCTAGAACGTTTCAACATCCTCCATTTTCACTATCGTTTTTTCAAAAAAAAAAAAGATATTGAAGAATCCAAATGTGACCTACAAACGAAAACCCGTGATGCAAGCTCGAACAAGCGCGATCCGCGGACCGTATCTGCCCGAAATCGCCCAATTGCCGAAAATAGTATCGGCACATTCTTTTTAATCAATGAGCACAGCAAAGAATATAATACGGAGACGATGCGGTCACAGACGCCAAATTGCTATTTAAACGGTACTCAGACGGCCCGTTTAAAGGTCGTCGATGACCATTTTACGACGTGTCTCAAATTATTCCGGCTGATATTTTCGTTCCCACCGGCCTGTGGGCGCCTGACAAATTGGCATCACCCCTATTAGGGACAACGATTACGGGTCTAAACTACGTTTAAACGTAAGAACGCGTCGGGGAAAAAGTACTTATCTCATTCTCAAAAAACTGGAGTCGGGCCATCCGGACGGAATTGGGTTTTCGAAAAAGCCGTTTTCGTATTGTTGAAATTGGATTGAATGGCGTTTGGATGTCGCGCCATTTTGTTGGGGACCTTGATAATTGATGGGTGCGTTCCGGAATGCCTGCGGTTACGATAGTTCAGTCAGATTGTTATAGAGGTTTTTCTGTGAGGATTCATTGTTGTTTTTCTGAATTAAAAGTCGCCTTTTGGACTTATAGTAGAAGTATCAGGTATTTGATAGTAGAATGGACTACTTTGGTCCAAGTTGCCAACCCACAAGTTTCGTCAAATTTACTATCAATGGGGAACGAATTCGACATAATGAGGTTCGCAACTATCCGTAAACGGTAGGTTTGTTCCAACACCCAGTTCTGTTACTGTCTTGAACTCGTTCAGAACCGAATCAATTCACACGTCTTCGCTCATTCTAGTTCGGGACTAATTCTGAATAGATAGTTCAAAAATGTTGGAAACGCATCATTCTTAGAAATTCCCTTGTCATAGCCTAAGGGCTGTTTGTCACCCGAAAAATGCAGCCCGTCCCTGCCAGATGTAGTTTTATTGCCCCTTGCTGCATTCGAATGGCACGAAACAGATGACCGATTCAATTCCTCCTTCTCAGTTCTTGCCTTAACCCAAGAACTGAATTAACCGTTCTAGAACTGGTCTGACACAAATTCTTTTCACGTTGGAACACTTGGTTTGTAATTCCTAACCAGTTCGAAATTTGTTGGAACGCTAATATCGATATGCGCAAACTCCGCCCGATTCAGAACTAGTCCCAGAGTGTGTAGGAACAGACTTAATGTCCCGATTCCTCAAACCAGACAGTTTTTTCCGAATATGTATGTTAAGATCATCTCTGATTGGCTGTTTATTTAGTTCCTGATTTCTTGTCAATAGTGTCAAGTTTACATAGGATATGTTCCGCATATCAACTCGGTTATTTCGGTTGCCGGTTTTCCGTTCCGTAAATATGAAATATTCGGTTGGTTCCATGATTCAAAAAAACCTAGAAAAGCACTGACGTGACGTCAGCAGCTTTTACGCGCTTGTTCACATCGCGAAATGGCGACTTGGAAATTCCAGTGGAATTTAAATGAAATATGAGAATTTTCAAGAAAAAAAATTTCCATGGATAATTCTTCCTATTGACACTGTTCATCTTCCAACGAATTTTCATTTCGATCAGATAAAAATTTCTCGAATTATTGAAAAATCAAATTTGGCCCTTTACCGAACTCAACCGAGATATGTAGGATAAAACCTAACCTGAAAATTGAAAGACTCTGGGTCCTTCCTTTCGAAAGTAAGAGTACATACGGATGGACAGAATTGAATTTGACCACGGATTCTTTATCGGAGAATTCAACCCAATCGTTTAATACCATTTTGGGCTAAATTCGAAAATTACAGACATCGTGACGAAATGATAACGCGCTGTTCCCTAGAACAAGAAGTTTATCTTCCTGTCACCAGAAGGTCAGTCAATTTTTTATGGTTACATTCATAGCATAGAACAATCTATGTTTACCTTATGATATAAATGCATAGAATACATAAGGTGCGGACACTCTTTGACATATTTTGGGTCCGAAATGAGGTCCAAACGTGGTCAAAATACGGCTTTGTTGGCCTACTTCAGTTTTTCGCCGATAGATGCCGGCATAGGAGAATCTGCCATATAAAATCTGAAATAATTACTGAAGTTACCGACCTGTCATATCAAATCTAGTCAAATCAGAACTTCTTTTTGATTTTCTGAGTTGGACCATACATTATTTTCAAGAATTTCCGATAATAATTTCATTTTGACAAATTTAAACTATGATCATTCATTTCATTCAGTCAGAATGGCGGTAATATCCTTCATCTCTGAATACACAAGTCTGAAGCTTGATATTTTTGAATACCTGCTTATTACAAGAGCTATTTATTATCTCCATATTCAGTTCATGGAAAGGAAGTATTCCAGAGTTGTGTTTTCGAAAATACCACAGGAAATCATTTGGAACGATGGATACTACAACTAATCTGTCTGGTTTGAAATTCGTCTGATAAATTCGTATGGACATGAAACATGAACAACAAAGTGAATATTCATATATCAATTTCAATAATAATAAACATGAACATTTTCTCCAAATATTTGCATAAGTGGGTATTCAACATAATTAATAACTTTTGAATTGAATATGTATTAATAGATACATACAAAATTTAAAGGAGATCCAAACTATCCAATAGAATCCATTAGTAATATCAATCTCCAGTTTCGTTTTCACCGTTGTTTTGGCTTCGAAATAACTTCTTGCATCCATCCATGAAAGTGTTCTCACAATAAACCTCTATTGATTACTCATATTTCATATTATCAATGATATGAGATGTTCCATATTTGTAAAACTCCTCTTATGTATTAGTGAGAATCCATAATTTCAAATATCTGATTAAATTTTTGGGAAATAGTTTCATCAGATTATAGCTCAATTCATTTTTATTCAGCGGAATTAAATGTATGCACTTGCCAAAGCGACGTGAGCGCCATCATCGGTTACAGAGCCAAGTAGCCCAAGATTTGTCAATTCTAGGACCGCGTTTTGGACCCAAAATTGTAGTGGGTAATAGTAGGGAAGTGTCGACACCTGATATATTCTATGCATCTATCTTATGATCTTTTGATCATAGTTAGTGATTTTTTACGCGCTTGTTCTAGGGAACAGCACGTTATCATTTCGTCACGATGTCTGTAATTTTCAAATTTTGAGCCGAAACGTCTCGAACGATTGGGTTGAACTCCCTGAAGAAGAATCCGTGGTCAAATTCAATTATGTCCGTCTGTATTTGCCCTAACTTCCGAAGGAAAAGACTTAGTGACTTGAAATTGGCAGATTATCGGTGGGATAGTTTCGGAGTTGATCCCATTTGAAATTTTGAGGTTAATTCCTCGATATCTCATGAAGTATTGACTCGATCGAATTGGAACTTCGTGGATAGTTTTGGAATACCAACCGGCAACTTAGAGCAAAATTTCGTGTGGATCCAGTTTTCATTTGAAAGAATTAAGCGAAATTTTCTAAAATTTTTGATGAAAATTATTATTTTCCTAAATATAGGGTCTTTCAATAGGGACGGGTCGATGTTGGCAGCCTGTGGCGGCCATGTTGTTTTAACGTCGTCTTTCTAACCTATATTTTTTTATTCAGTTAGTAATGCCAAATCACCATGGCAATCACCTAACCGCCAAGTTTGAATCCAATCGCTCAGGTAGTTTCTGAAATAAAAAATAAATAACTTCAAAACTTCAAATGCCTATAACTCCGAAACTATTTGATCGATTTGGCCCATTAACGAACTTAACCGCGGCATTCCAATGCGCGACCTACCCTGAAAGTTTCAAGTTGCTAGCTCACTTCGTTCGACAGTTATCGTGTCTACGGCCGGCCAACCGGCCGGCCGGACAGAATCGATTTTGACACCGGATTCGTCATCAGTGAGTCCAACCTAGTCGATTGAGACCATTTTCGGCTCAATCATCCAAAATTACAGACATTTGATTTATTTCATGTCAAAATCGACCCGTCCTTATTGAAAGACCCTATATATTGATTAGATTTCAATGGAATTGCGGACAAACCTTAGAGTCAATATTTTATAACAATGTTCCAAGTTTCAATTCGATCCGATATTCACTTTCGGAGATGTAAGGGGAAAAAATGTGCAAAATTTCGTTGTTATTTGGAATTTTAACGTTATTTCCGCAATATCTCGAGAAGTAGAAATGCAATCCGATTCAAACTTCGTGATCAGGTGGAGATTACCAACACTCAACTAGGTCCAAAATTTCGTGTTGATCTAATAGTAAGAATTTCAACAAGCGCGTAAAAGATCCTGCCCTCACGTCAGTGCTTTTCTCGATTTTTTCTTATATCTCCGAAAAGAATCAACAGATCGAACTTGATATTTGGGCCCTATTAAATATTAATGTTGATGTCTGTACCAACTTTCATTGAAATCAGATCGATAGTCTCCGACATAAAAATCAACACAAGTTTCGAAGAATTTTTTTAAATTTTATTAAATAATTAATTAATTCCAATCTGATCGCTCCAGTTCTTTCTGAGATATCGAGCAACTAACCATAAAATTTCCAATTGGCATTACTTCGAAACATTTCGGCCGGTTTTGCCAATAGACTGACTCGATCGAGACATAATGCACTCTTCATCAGTGAGTCCAACCTAGTCGTTGAGGACAATTTACTGCTCGAAATTCTAAAATTCCAGACATTTGATGACGAAAATCTATGGTTGAGGCTAAAAAACTCACCCTGTATATGTTGAATATAAGTGTGGATTCTCGGTATCTGTTACTGTTTCTTTCGAAAAATGTCTAGAACTTTTTTCATTTTCAGCAAAGTACCAGCATTCCTGAACGTGGTAGACATAGCAGGTCTGGTCAAGGGAGCCTCTGAGGGACAAGGTCTTGGTAACGCGTTCTTATCTCACATCAGTGCTTGCGACGCCATTTTCCATCTTTGTCGTGAGTAGCTGAAATTGAGGAAAACTCAGTATGGTACTGTAATTTTTTTTCCATTTCCAGGAGCTTTCGAAGACGACGATGTTACTCACGTGGAGGGGGACGTAAACCCTGTTAGAGATCTAGAAATAATCAACGAAGAACTGAGATTGAAAGACGAGGAAACTCTGAATAAGGCACTGGATAAAATAGGGAGAGTCGTTGAGAGAGGGGCTGACAAGAAACTCAAACCAGAATATGTAAGTGAAGTGTAAGGGAAAAATAGTCGTCCAAATGTCGGTAATCTGAAATGACAAAATAGTCGTCCAAATGTCGGTAATCTGAAATGACAAAATAGTCGTCCAAATGTCGGTAATCTGAAATGACAAAATAGTCGTCCAAATGTCGGTAATCTGAAATGACATCTTGAATTTCTTTCCTCAATAACTCGAAGAGTACAGATCAGGTCGAAGTGAAACAAAGTACTAGTTAGTTAAGAGACTACCTACAAGAAGATCCATGTGAAAGTTCATTGAGTTTGTACCACTCCAAAAAGTATAACTAAACTTTTAGAAACTGCTAAATGAAAGGCGAGAGTTCAAGTTTAACTTTGATTGAACCATAGATTCATTCCACTCTTCAATAGACGACTTCGGCTCAAGTTGCCAACCCAAAATTTTCTTCACAAATTTACTATCACTGGGAACGGGACTATTAGGACAAATTCGACATGATAAGGTTTGTGTTATTTATAAATATCCGTAAAAGATGCCTCGGCTTCTCAAACAAGATAATTCCTTCCAAATATAGGGTTTTGTTAGGATCATATCTGATTGGCTGAAATTTAAGTTGGGATTCCTGATTTCAGGTTAAAAGTGTCAAATTTATATAGGATATGTTCCGCAAATCAGCTTGGTTATTTCGATTGCCGGTTTTCCATTCCGTAAATATAAAATATTCGGTTGGTTTCTGAAAGAAAGGTTAATTACGGAATTTGATTGATGGAAAAACGTTCTTTCTGTCACCAGAACCACAGTCAATGCTCTATGGTAACATATCCGTAGCATAGAACAATCTTTATTTACTTTATGATCCATAGAACATAGAAGAGTGAACAATCAACAATGCAAAAATTACTAGGTATGGTCTATGGATTATAAGGTAAATAAAGATTGTTCTATGCTATGGATATGTTACCATAAAACATTGAATGTCGTTCTGGTGCATAAACTTAATAGGTCTATGTTCTGGTGACAGAAAGATTGCTTTTTCATCAATCAAATTCCGTAATTAATTTTTTTACTCAGGAACCAACCGAATATTTCATATTCATAGAAAGGAAAACCGGCAACCGAAATAACCAAGTTGATTTGTGGAACATATCCTTTATCAACTTAACACTTTCAACATGAAATCAGGAATCCCAACTTAAATTTCAGCCTAACAAAAACCTATATTTGAAAGGAATAATCTTGTTTGAGGAGCCGAGGCATCTTCTACGGATATTTATAAATAACGCGAACCTTATCATGTCGAATTTGTCCTAAAATTCCCGTTCCCCAGTAATAGTAAATTTGTGAAGGAAATTGTGGATTGGCAACTTCGGCCGAAGTCGTCCATTGAAATACTCTTTTTATATGCTATTTTTCCAGATTCGTTTCAGGTAAAAAAGTATTAACCTTTGAATATTTCTTAATGTGCTCACACAGTCCCGCACTGTGTTTAAAATTTCAAAACGAATATCTCTTGCTGTTATCGATTTTGAAGAATATCCAACTCAAAACTTGAAATTCCATGAAACTTGATTCGAAAAATTCATTAACTCACCTGATTCTAGTGATTCTGGTGCTAATTGCAGCATTATTGATACGAGTATATTTCACTGTACTTGACTATTGAAATACTGATCTTCTACACATGGGAGCAAAACATCTATACTCCATTCACTTTTATAAACTATCCCGGTTGGCCATGACATTCTGACACAGTTCACCGTGTATATTTTGAAGATGTTAGGTTATAGACATTTTCCTGTCAGATAACTCCGCAACGTTGTTCTCTCTACATAGAGGTCGTAGTAATTACGTATTTTTCAAAATGTTCATTTACACAAATCTGAGGTTTTCATTCAACGATTTATACTGTAAAAATTTGCGCAGGAAAGCAATTTTGGCTGCAACAACATGTTCTTGTTGACATAAAATTTTTCGTTCATTTACCCTTTTCTATTTGTAACCCATTGATTTATAATTTTAAAAAGTGGTGTCCGTCCCCCGTTATATTCCAAATGTTCCTTTGCAAAAGTGAGTAGTGTTTCATTCTAACAGTGTTCATTTTTCAGATTATAATTTCAAATTTGACGTTGCAAATCTTTTTTCAAAATAGTCTTCAGTCAGTACCTTCTTGGGTGCACCAATAGAAGGAAATTCTTTGTCGTCTCTTTCACTTAAAATCTTTCTTATTGTAGTGATATGCAGCTGAAAAATAAATATTCCTTGGTTTTCACTCACATACGTCGAAAATCTTGGATAGCTTGTGATAAATTGATCTCAAATTAACAGGGTTACTATCAGAAAAAGCAGATTTCAATTCAACATAGCACTTCCTGATGCTTTGTCTCTGCTTCTTCAAAACTACCTTCGGCATTTTTAGCTTCCAAGCGTGATGTTTATGTTGAGATTGAGAGAGAAACTGGCATTGGCATTTGGCAACGTCGCTGAAATTTATTTTGACATTGCCTATATTTCACGAGTGCCAACCTGCGTCAGTTTTAAGTAAAAAAAACTTTATAGACCTAAATCATGGCTAACCGGTTTATAAAAGGGCATACAGTAAATTTCTATGGTCTGACCACAGAATAGTTGAATTAGTGAGTGCATTATGTGGTCCGGATAAACGTAGTTCGAGATTAATTCAAGGCCGTAACTAGCTCAGAGGTAGATCCACAAAAATAGCGGAAATTCTCAAACCTTCGCAGATTTCATAACATTCGACGTTGAATATCTCTAAAACGACTCGTTTCAGGAGAAATTGTAAGGAATTATCAAGTATTCTGAATTAATAGACGACTTCGGCCTAAGTTGCCAACTCACAATTTTCTTCACAAATTTACTACCACTGGGGAACGGAAATTTCAGGACAAATTCAACATGATAAGGTTCGTGTTATTTATAAATATCCGTAAAAGATGCCTCGGCTCCTCGAACAAGATGATTCCTTCCAAATATATGTTTTTGTTAGTCTGAAATTTGGGCTGCGATTCCTGATTTCATGTTAATAGTGTCAATTTTATAAAGGATATGTTCCGCAAATCAACTTGGTCATTTCGGTTGCTGGTTTTCCGTTCTGTAAATATGAAATATTCGGTTGGCTCCTGAGAAAAAAGGTTATTTACGAAATTTGATTGATGAAAAAGCAATGTTTCTGTCACCAGAACATAGACATATTAAGTCTATGCACCAAAACGACAATCAATGTTTTATGGTAACATATCCATAGCATAGAAAAATCTTTATTTACCTTATGATCCATAGACCATACCTAGTAATTTTTTCATTGTTGATTATTGTCTCTTCTACGTTCTATGAATCATAAAGTGGATAAAGATTGTTCTATGCTATGGGTATGTTACCATAGAACATTGGCTGTCATTCTGGTGACAGAAAGAACGTTTTTTCATCAATCAAATTCCGTAATTAACCTTTTTTTCGGGAACTAACCGAATATTTCATATTAACGAAATGGAAAACCGGCAACCGAAATAACCAAGTTGATTTGCGGAACATATCCTATATAAATTTGACACTATCAACAAGAAATCAGGAATCCCAACTTAAATTTCAGCCAATCAGAGTTGATCTCTACAAAAACCTATATTTGGACGGAATTATCTTGTTTGAGGAGCCGAGGCATCTTTTACGGATATTTATGAATAAAGCGAACCTTATCATGTCGAATCTGTCCTGAAATTCCCGTTCCCCAGTGGTGATAGTAAATTCGAGAAGAAAATTGTTGGTTGGCAACTTGGGCCGAAGTCGTCTATTGAAGAATCTCATAATGACTTGAGATAAACTTTATCTGCATTCTCTATGTTGATTTCTTTTAGATTGTTGAACCAGCTAGTCTAATTAAGAAACCGTTTTACCTGAAATTTTGTGTCCACGTTGTAATTATCTATAATAATGATCATTATATGACATCAAGTTTCAACTCGAACTGATATGTATTTTGAAAAATTAAATTCGAGGGAGAATCTCTGCTTGAAGATTGCCCATTTGTCATGATGAACTTTCTTCTTAAGTTCCAAACGCATTTCACAAATGTAGATTTTTTGAGCTATTTCTTCCGGGAGCAATGGTGTTTTCGGTCGTCTTTAGCTTCAAACCTGCCCCACAAAAAGCAAATCTATGAGTTACTCTCTCTTGGGAAGTTAAAAATGTTGAACTTATGGAGTAGATATTCGAACTTTAACTCGAACATCATGGGCCAAATTCGCTCGTTTCTTTCAAAAATTTCTTGGTTTGATTTTTTGTTTCCTTACCTCAATAAATCAATTCGAATTGCAATCTTGCAGTTCATGAAATATTACGAAATATATGGTTATGCAAATTATCATAAGGATCTTACTTCTGAAAGAATCGAAAAATGAGTGCCCGTGATGAATCCTGGTTTAACAGTTGACCCGCTGTACCGCCCCGATTTATACAAGCGCGGGCGACTTGTTGTGTGGCCCGAGATTTCATTTAAGATTGCCGCGTTACATCATAAAGTCACTATGGAGAATGTAAGGTAGGTCATAATCTTAGATTCGACACGTCCCACGTCTGACAGCTATTAGTAGGTGGAGGTGTCAGCACGTACAATGTCTCCTTGTCTTGGATTTATCAGCACGATTGCAACTTTGTTTTTTCGAAGGGGGGTTTTTCCTGAATTTGAGTTATTACTGCAAATGCAAATTTGAACATAATTCTTATGAGTTTGATTCGTCATTTTCCCAAATTACCTTCAGAAAGTATTCAAAATCGGGTTTCAAAATTGGGGTTTGGGATGTACCAGGCATGCACGAAGTGACAACGCTGTTTAGTAGAATAGCTTTTTCTGCTATAGAATAATGAAATATTTATTCCTATTCTGTAGTACACACGTGTTCTTTGTCCATACAACCAAACAATTTCCGTTGGCGATTTGTCAGTATGACAGTCTGTGCTCTTCTTTTTCTATTCCTTGGTCGTTGTCTTCTGCTCTTACCAGATGGAAGTATAGCTATCCCTGTTTTCCTAAGCAAAGTAACACATTTGACGTCCCTTTCTTTCCAAGAAAGCTGAATTCGACGTTGCCATATCGTGCACTCAAGACAAATCCCTTTGAATTTCAAATCTCCATTTTTATTTTTCACTTTTAGATGATCAAACATTTTTTTAAAAATATGACATTGGAATTATGTGTTTGAATTTTGATGTTCTGAAGGTTTCTCATGAAAATCACTGTATTTTCGTTCAAAGGAAATCCCGCATTGAAAGTGATAATAAAAGGTGTTTTTTTTTTGGGATATAAAAATTTAAAATTGAATAAAACAAGGATGAATTTTTAAAATTGACAAGAAATTGACTTCATTCAAAAGATAATCTTTCGGCATTATGATTTAAATATAATTTCTGGCATATGATCTCCACGGCTGGCTCGGACGTAATCTTATCTGGAGGTCCAATTTTCAATCACTTTTCCCAACATTTGTGGCCGTATATCGGCAAGAACGCGGCAAATGTTGTCCTCCAAGTGGTCGATCGTTTCGGGCTCATCGGCGTAGACTACCGACTTCACATATCCCCACAGAAAATAGTCTAGCGTCGTTAAATCGCATGATCTTGGAGACCAATTCACGGACCCGGAACGTGAAATTATGCGGTTATCGAACGTTTCCTTCAGAAAATCAATCATGGCACGAGCTGTGTGGCATGTTGCGCCGTCTTGTTGAAACCACAGCTGCTGCCCATCATGGTTGAACGAAAAAGTCAGTAAGCGGTCAGTAGCGGTCACCATTGACTGTAACGTTCTGGCCAGCGTCGTCTTCTTTTACGCTCTACACCAGTAATGTAATGGCTTCTTCTGTTCCCACTGAACGACGTCTCTGTGGATGCGTATAAACAGTTAGAGTAAACGTGGTGCGAAAACTGTCCACAGTTGGTCGAATCAATTGATCTCATGGACTATTATGTTGACCGTAAAATGGACGTAGAGCGCGATACGTATTTCAAACAGAACCATTATTTTCAAAATGAATTCACACAATTTGGATACGTTGTTCAGGCGTCCGTATATTCATGTTGAAATGCCAGACCAAACTTAACACAAATCACTTGACAGTTGATAAAATGGCCGCCAGTTAAAACAGTGTTGCCAACTCAAAGTTCTATACCTCTAAAAAAACACCCTTTATCAGTTAAAATGAATTTTATGCTCTAATGAACATCAAATGAGTTATTAGCTCTATTTGAAAATCAAACCACACAGTAAGTATGGATTGCATCAATTTGTAAAGATGCACCTTTGGTACCTATGCAATATAAGAAAAATGTAAATAATGGTAAGCTTCGGTTCATAGGGGAATAGTTTTATACGGTTGGTTCAATCAATTTGTATCACTCCTGTGACCGTGATTACCTACACCAACCCTTGAAATTTAGAACGGCCGATCGTAAACACAAAAACTTCCGAGAGAAACAACTTAGAAAGTGGACTTTTGAAGAGAAGGTTCGGACCTTACTTACAAGGCCGAATTCGTGAATGGGTAAAATCCAACCAATGATTCCAATGTTATACCCATTCAAAATTATATTCACCCAATATTTCGAAAAATACAGATGATATCGAATTGAAATTTAGTTCTTGAGTGAAAAATGAAAGCTCTTAGGTTGATATAGAATTTCGTGAGGATAATATGATCAAAAGATCCAAGAATATCAAGTATTTGAACCGAAGTTTTTTCATTCTTTTTATATTGTTTTAATGACACGATTATTACGAAATAGGGCACTAAGTTGTTCATTAGCAGTTCCGAACTAATAACCGAGTGTCATCATAATTGAATCAGTATATTCTGAGTTATTCCTGAAAAAAACAATGATACCGAGGAAAAAAGCACGAAAATTGACAGATTTTTTCACAATATCTCCGTGTCAAACTAAAATTTGGTACACTACTGTGAAATATGAAGTTTAAGATATGAGCAAAATTTTTTCGAATGTGAGAACAGTTTCTGGGGAAAAACTTTTGAAGAAATTTTTTTGTTCAAATTCAGTAACGATACGATCTGAACAAAATTCTACAAAAACCTGTACGTTGTTGTAATTCAATCAACTCCCAAGTTTCAATCTAATCGCTCCAGCAGTTTTCGAAATAAAGCGTTTTCCAATAAGAGGTGTTATTTTGAATAGCCAGCTATTTTGGTAGATGTCACTTTTGAAACTGTCATTTTTCAACATTTGACAAGTAGAAACTACGCCATTAATAAAAATGGAACGATACACGCTTCAACAACGCATTGAAATTATTAAAATTCACTTGAAAAATGGTGAAAATTTGGCAGAGACGGTTCGTAAAACTCGAACATTTTTGGGTCGTCGTGAGGCACCTTGTCGGATCGCAATGAAGAAATTGGTGGGAAAATTCGAGCTGTTGGGACAAGTTAGTGATGTGAAGAATAAAACCCGTGCACGTCGCTCAAGAACAGCCGAGAATATTGCTGCTGTAGCCGAAAGTGTTGAAGAAAACCCAGGTTTGTCCATTCCTCGTCGTTCTATGGAATTAGGCATTCCACAAACGTCATTACACCATATGATAAAGATTTGGGTCATAAGGCTTATAAAGTTCAGTTAACATAAGAACTCAAGCCGGCCGATCATCAACAACGTCGTGTCTTTGCTGGTTGGATCGTTGAAATGCATGAAAATAATCCGAAATTCCATCGAAAAATCATCTTGAGTGATGAGGCCCATTTCCACCTCGGTGGCTTCGTCAACAAGCAAAATTGTCGCATCTGGGGCTCGGAAAACCCGAGAGTTATTTTTGAGAAGCCTCTCTATCCTCAACGTGTGACTGTTTGGTGCGGTTTATAGGCGGAATCATTGGACCTTACTTTTTCGAAAATGAGGCTGGAGCAACAGTTACGGCGAATGGATTGCGCTATCGAGAGATGATTAATGATTTTTTATGGCCGGAATTAAATGCTATTGATCTGGGCAACGTTTACTTTCAACAAGACGGCGCTACGTGCCACACAAGCAACGAAACCATTGATCTTTTGCGGGAAAACTTTCCGGATCGTGTTATCTCTCGAAGAGGTGATCACAATTGGTCACCGAGATCTTGTGATTTAACACCTTGCGACTTCTTCCTTTGGGGCCACGTGAAAGAGAAGGTCTACGGCAATAGCCCAGACTCGATTCAAGACCTCAAAGATGGAATTCGTCGAGTATTTGAAATATAGTATACAAAATACAGTATTTTGACTATTTGTATTTGAAATACAAATTACAAAATACATTTAGGTGTTACGTAAAATGTGAAAAGAGGACAACTAATTCTGCCCAGCCATTTTATCGCTAAATAGAAAATTTCCTCTCAGAAACACAAGATTTTTGAATTATCAGACAAACAGCCTCTTGTTGGGGAATGAATAAAACCTGCTAAAGAAAACAATCTTCCTACAGGTCCTGATGAGCACAAACTTGTGTTATAGTGTAGGACCGCATTTTTTAGTAGGATAATGTTCAAGGATGGTAAGCTCTTTGCTCTTATCGTTTCTGGAAATTGACTAACTCTAACTCCATGTTGAAATGACCATTGTGCAGGACTTTTTCTTCCTTTCCATTTGCCGAAAACATGATTGCTAGCAAAAAAACTAAATGAAGCAGATGAACGTTGCGCCATCTGAAGGGAGATTCAGAGACTATTTTCTGTAGAGCGCTCAGCGCTAAATGTATTTGTTCGAAAGTATTTCAAAGACAAAAGTATCGAAATACAAAATACTCCAGCGTCAGGTATTTGAAATACCAATTACAAAATACATTTTCAAGATGTAATTGAAATACAAATACGTATTTGTATTTGAAATACGTATTTCAATTACAAGTAATTGAAATACTGCCCAGCCCTGCTGTTGAAAAGCCTCTCTATCCTCAACGTGTGACTGTTTGGTGCGGTTTATGGTCCAGCGGAGTCATTGGACCTTACTTTTTGAAGAGGTGATCACAATTGGCAACCGAGATCTTGTGATTTAACACCTTGCGACTTCTTCCTTTGGGGCCACGTGAAAGAGAAGGTCTACGCCAATAGCCCAGCGTCGATTCAAGACCTCAAAGATGGAATTCGTGAGGCTATCGAGTACATAGGGCAGCCACTTTGCGATTTGGTTATGGAAATTTTCATTAAAAGGATAACAACGGCATAGCTGCTTGTTTATAATGATATTTACATCCGATCATTTATATTGAAAAATGGCATTTTTCTTTGAATATCAAAATAACACCTCTTATTGGAAAACCCTTCATCAGGAAAATAAGTTCAAAATTTCAAATGGCTATAACTCCGAAAAAGATTAATCGATTTGGCTCATTAACAAACTCAACTTAGGCACTCTAATGTGCGACCTACCCTGAAAGTTTCAAGTCGCTAGCTTGCTATGTTCGAAAATTACAGAAATCTGGCAAAAACGATAGTACACCATTTCCCTAGAACATGCGCGCAAAAATTGAGCAAAAATGAATGAGGTTGAGGAAACGTTTAAAAATCCCAAGAACTCGAATATCTCGGAAACTGTTGATTATCGGTTAATAATAATATTTATATATGACTCAAACGACAAGAAATGTGTCACCCTGTATATTTCTTTTCGATGAGTTTTTTAAATCTTCGTCAAATATGTTCGTATTTTCCGTCGAAATTTCTTCTATTATCCTAATCATTCAGAACAACACTTTTACTAAACAAAAATATCATAATCACCAATGTTCAACAACGGAGCGTGCCGCGATAGGGCGTGCTGCCCCCTAGGGGGTCAACTCTGGGAGGTACCACCCACAGGTGTTACCTCATTAATCGCATCATCTATTTAGGATGTAACATCCGTGTCCGATCAGGCATTCTTCGACGCCGTGGCAATGTTTTGATTTATGATTTGTCATCTTGGAAATGATACTTCGAGTTTAGACGCGCGGTCCTTACAAGCATCGCTAGAGTGACGAGGTTCAGAAAGATTTAATCGAGAAATGTCTCACGGGTAGAAGCTGAAAGACTCGTTGGAACCAGCATCACCAGGGGGCTTCTATTCGGTTCAGTATTCATGAAGATCACGATTAATTTTTTTAGGCACGTTCTGGCACATTATCGTTTTGTTATGATGTTTATATTTTCTATTTTTTTTTTCAAAAAATGGTCTCAAATAAGATGCATAGTGTCGACACATTTTGCAACTATTACCCCCCTTAGAATTGTCAATTATTGTACAAGGTTTGTCCGGAAAATACGTATAAAGAATTCGGGGGGTCCTGTCAAGGCTTTGTGGACGGGCTGGCGGTCCCCCCCTCTCTATGCAATCCCCTCAATACTCAGTTATTTTTGAATACGCAACTCTGAAAGACTTCCTTCTCCACGACCTTGATATTGAACTAATAAATACCTCTTGTAATGAATAGGTATTCAAAAATATCAGGTTTTAGACTGGTGTATTCAGAGAAGAAAGAAACCTTCATATATATTTTCACTATTCTAACTGAATTGAATGAAAAGTCATAACTTGAATTTGTCAAGATGAATTTATTTTTGGGAATCCTTGTAAATGATCGAAAAGTGAGCTCTGATTTGACTTGTTTTGATGAGACATGTCGCACCATGTATTCGATGCACCTAGGTCTCGAACGACTAGGTTGGGACTCACTAATGACAAACTGGATGTCAGAATCGATTCTGTCTGGCCGAGGAGACTGTAAATATCGAATTTAGCAAGCTGACCACTGGAAACTTTCAACTTAGGTTTGAGTTATAGTCGTTTGAAATTTTGAGGTTATTCCCCTGATATTCCAGGAACTACCAAATCGATTGGATTGAAACTTGGCAGTTAGTTTTGAACATAAAATATCGAAACTTGCGCCATATTGGTGAAGATATTTCATTTCGATATCATGTGAATGAAAATGATTCCTTCCTTTTTTGCAGGATACGTTGCAGAAGGTCAAGCAGGTTTTGGTTGAAGAGGAGAACCATATCAGGTTTGCGGACTGGGATGTCAAAGATGTGAGTAGTAGTTTTGATGAACTAAGTTAAGGTTATGTTGATTTGTTGTGAAGTTTTTCTATAGTCGAAAAAACATTCATTTGATATAGCAAACGAAATTGGGAAGAAAGTGGTCAATTTTAATCAAGTTATTGCTACCTAGATAACAGAATATTATCAGATGTATATGATCATGATATGCGCATAATGCACCACCATTACACATAAATATCACAGAAGAAAACTTCAATGAACTCGAAATCTGTGACTACACCAACTACCAACATTTCCGCAACGAACAGAATGCAAGTTTAAAACAAATCACACCGAACGGTATCAGGGCTACACTATGTACACTGGTGTACTATAGTGTAGTTCGTGAAGACACTACTCACACACTTTTGAACTTAGGAAAGAAAAATTGTAGTATATACAGGGTGAATCTATAAGTCATACAATAATTTTAACCATGGATTCATCTCATTAAATAAAACCCTTTTTTCATTTACCATTTTCCAGATTCGGCCCCAGTAAAAAGGCATAAGCATTAAAATATTTCTCTGTGTGCTAATACACTCCTGCACTTTGTTTGCAGGTATCACGTACGGTGATGTTTATTGCAGAATAATCAATCCATTGCTAGAAATTAAAAGAAATATGATGGGGGAAACTAATAATAATACTCACTTAATTCTTATGATTTGGTACTTTTGCGGTGATATTGTGGAAAAAATATTTCACTACATTTGACCATTAAAATATTAATCCTCCACTTGAAATTCGTGCAATATTCAGTTGTTTCCATCATGAGATGTCACACAACATCATTCTTGCCCCTTCTTATATTGAAAATCCCATAATTATTCTGATTGTCATCAAATATATGAACGATTCATAAGAAGTCACTCAACTACCCAAAAACATTAATTGAACTCTAGAATTCTATGGAAAGTCTGGTCCATAGACATGGTCTGGTCACGAAATAACATAGACCTAATTTTAGTCTATGTGAAACAGATAAGTATTTCTGTGTATTCTACGTTCCGGGTAAATGTGACCGGTGCTTAATTCACAGTCTTCACTAGCTCAGGGGAGAATCCACAAAAATGAGGAAATTTCCCGAATTTTATCAAATTTTATAACATTCAACGCTGAATATCTCGAAAAATAATAAGGAATAATTAAGTATTCTAAAATGGTTGAGGATTGGGATCTATAGTTTGATCAAAATTTGGAAGATTCTATTGAAATTGAATACAGGGTTTTCCAATAAGAGGTGTTATTTTGAATAGCCAGCTATTTTGGTAGATGTCACTTTTGAAACTAATTTTTTAACATTTGACAAGTAGAAACTACGCCATTAATGAAAATGGAACGATACATGCTTCAACAACGCATTGAAATTATTAAAATTCACATTAAAAATGGTGAAAGTTTGGCAGAGGCGATTCGTAAAACTCGAACATTTTTGGGTCGTTGTGAAGCACCTTGTCGGACCGCAATTAAGAAATTAATGGAAAAATTCGAGCTGTTGGGACACGTTAGTAACGTGAACAATAAAACCCGTGCACGTCGCTCAAGAACAGCCGTGAATATTGCTGCTGCAGCCGAAAGTGTTGAAGAAAACCCAGGTTTGTCCATTCCTCGTCGTTCTTCGGAATTAGGCATTCCACAAACGTCATTACGCCGTATTTCGCATGAAGATTTGGGTCTTAAGGCTTATAAAGTTCAGTTAACACAAGAACTCAAGCCGTCGATCATCAACAACGTCGTGTCTTTGCTGGTTGGTTCGTTGAAATGCATGAAAATGATCCGGAATTCCATCGAAAAATCATCTTGAGGGATGAGGCCCATTTCCACCTCGGTGGCTTCGTCAACAAGCAAAATTGTCGCATCTGGGGCTCGGAAAACCCGAGAGTTATTGTTGAAAAGCCTCTCTATCCTTAACGTGTGACTGTTTGGTGCGGTTTATGGTCCGGCGGAGTCATTGGAAATCGAAAATGAGGCTGGAGCAACAGTTACGGTGAATGGATTGCGCTATCGAGAGATGATTAATGATTTTTTATGGCCGGAATTAAATGGTATTGATCTGGACAACGTTTACTTTCAACAAGACGGCGCTACGTGCCACACAAGCAACGAAACCATTGATTTTTGCGGGAAAACTTTCCGGAACGTGTTATCTCTCGAAGAGGTGATCACAATTGGCCACCGAGATCTTGTGATTTAACACCTTGCGACTTCTTCCTTTGGGGCCACGTGAAAGAGAAGGTCTACGGCAATAGCCCAGAGTCGATTCAAGACCTCAAAGATGGAATTCGTGAGGCTATCGAGGACATAGGGCAGCCACTTTGCGGTTTGGTTATGGAAAATTTCATTAAAAGGATATGGTCCTGTAAGCGTGGTCGTGGAGGTCATTTGCCTGATGTTATTTTCCACTATTAACGGCATAGCTTCTTCTTTATAATGAAATAAAAATCCGATCATTTATATTGAAAAATTACATTTTTCTTTGAATATCAAAATAACACCTCTTATTGGAAAACCCTTTTCATGTAGGTTTTCCGAATCTCATTGGTGGCGTAGATAACAGGGAGGGCTTCCATAAAATTACTTATAATTAAGTCAGTGATTGTATTGAAATTTTATTCAGAGCTTGAGCATACGGAAAATACAAATTCAACCAACGAATCTACCGAAGAATATACTCACGTAAACCCCTCAAAAAACGAGTTTTTCAATTAACCTCCCGACAAAAAATCACGAAACCGAATGATGAATGGGATCGGGGCCCCTTCAAGCTCAAAAAATCGGCCCATCATCCTGAACCAGTTCCCGCGTCTCGTGTTTTTTTTTATTTCGAATCGACACCATGAATGGGTCCCGCAGCGAGGGAGAGCTAGGTGGAGTGTCGATGCCAAGGCGGAATAAAGAAAGACACCGGGAGGCGATATTATTAGGCCGCATTTACATTGCACCGAGTCATCGCGGTAATATATCACCGCGTGTTCGATTGAATATATCGGCCTTCGACAGGAGATAACCTGCAGGGAGGTTTGTTGTAGGGATGAATTGAAATTTGAATTTCGTTCTTGCGCTGAATGATTCTTCTTTATAGGAATTGGTTTAACGGAGAAGAAAGAGCTCCTTTAATAATAAATTAACATAATCACAAGGACAAATTTCCGTCGATAAATCAACAAATATTCCCCCTGATCAGAGCTATTCATCCAATCAACCAAAACATCTACACCGAAGAAGCGGAGCCAAGAAGAATGACTATACAGCTGTTTCACAATTGTTACTGATCTTCAGGTCAACTTACCTTGGATAAAGCCGCAAAAGGAATCTCGATACTTTTCACCTTTCAGATGGATCCCTGAAGTATAACTACGTACAGGGCGCCATCTTCTGGGAACATTTTGCGAATCCCACCTTCGAGTGCAGAATACTTTGATCTATGTGCAAGACGTTCATCCTTAAGTCGCATCATGGTCGCTGTATCTGCGATATTGCAGTTTTACAAACACCATCACGACATGGAAACGTTCGCTTTATGTGGATTCCCACAAGACGAAAACATCCAACATCTAACAAAGATAGGAATTGGTTTAACGGAGAAGAAGGAGCTCCAGTAATAATAAATTAACATAATCACTAGGACAAATATCCGTCGATAAATCAACAAATATTCTCCCTTCTTCTTTATTTTGAGGTGAATGCAAGCTTTTGAATTAGTTTCGAAGTGAATACCGTGAGCAGTTATATACAGGGTGAAAAATGTTTCAAACGACTAGGTTGGACCCACTGTTGACGAATCCGGTGTGAAAATCGATTCGCCGTACGTAAGATTACGGGCGTACGGAGAATTCTTTCGATACATTGACATTTTTGAAAAAACACAGCAACACAGATTCATCTGATTCGATAGTGTTTTTCAATTCTACCTCTTTCTTAAGTAAATTCAGGCAAATAGGGTCTATTTCTACAGAACAATGAGCAAAATTACTCCATTTAACAAAATGCAAGAGGACTCTCTAATTTTTCTTTTCAAATTATCTGATTTCGATATCAGTATTTTTGTATTGTCCCAATCTATCAGGTTACTCCGAATAGTCGAACATACATGGTTCGTTATTTGGAATTTTTGTATGTCTCTATTTCTTAGGTTGTTTTTGTGCTTTACTTCATAATATAAACAAAGCGGGAATGTGAGGTTGTCTCAGAAATATCAAACCACGAACGAAACCGATGATACTTCTTTATTTTCATGGTTAATGTGAACTAGGGTACCATTCTTGAACTAGAGAGAGAAGAGCTAAAGCCTTGAAACTTGTTTTTCATTTTTCACTTCGACTTTTGATCTATTTCAGGTCGAAATACTCAACAAGTACCTGTTTCTGACTTCGAAACCAGCCCTCTATCTGATTAATCTTGCAGAAAAAGACTACATCAAAAAAAAGAACAAGTGGTGAGTATATGACAGACGATAGAATGTGAGTATAGGGACAGATTAGCCGACTTAGGGCGGGTATTATAAAACTATTCTGATCTAAAACTAGAAGTTAACTTGTGAAATCTAGTTAGAAGTGAGAGTTAACTGTTAATATGCGGTAGTACTTTGTTTCGAAAGACTGGTAACCAATTAAGAGGTGTAAAATCAATGTTCCCACTAATTATTCTCGGGGTAACATCAAGCTGTACATATATTTCATTAACATAAGCTTTGTTAAACCAAATCAAATTGGGTTTTATTGCTTAGTACGGTATCTGTAATGGTGATATTTCACCATTCTTCTTCTTCTTCAGTGAGAATACTGAATCTTTTTACCTACCCAACTAGATTACTGATCAAATACCCCCTCAAATCTACTGCTCAAGAAGTGGAAAAACAGTATTGTAAAAAATACTCTTTGGAATAATAGACAAATACTCATAACTTTACTATTTTTATAAGGAAGGACTGGATTCACACAATATATTGCGAATAAAATGAATAGATTCACATAAAACTGATGCTATTTATAACGTAAGCCTTATTTATTATGGATTGACAAATAAATTCTTCCAACACTCATTTGATTGCTCTTGAAAAAGCTGTAATCAATAAGCCTTGATTTCATCGGCAGAAGCACTTTGAGCGAAGTATTCATTACCAGATATTTCCTTGTTGAGACTCTTTTGTTTCAATAATCTGTTCTATCACTAGAACATTTACGTTGTTCCTTAATGATCAGTTCAACAGGCAGATTTCTGGAAGGTAGAGCGTTCCTCTTAAGTAACTTTCACTGCTTGGATCAGGAGCTTGGAAAACAATTGCCTTCATGAATGTGATCTAATATTTCATGATCAATTCGTGCTTACCTCTATAAAAATGATCATCATAGGTAAAATGCAGGTAAAAGACTCTCATAAATCTTGTTTGTTGGTTTTCCAATTTTGAGTTACAAGTTGTCTAGGTTTTTATCGTTTCTTCAAAACTTCCAGGCCCGACTTGTTGAAGGATGTTTCTTTCATCCAAAATCTAAATTTTTCACCGAGCTGTGGAAATCTATGGGAAGGGACATTTGAGTTGGCTTTTTCGCGCTAGAAATACTCGTAAAATCATACAAACGCCAAGAAAAACGCATACACTTTCTCAGTTTCTCAACATTTCTTTTAACTTGTCAATGATAATGTCTGTACCCAGGGTTACTCTGATAGCCACCAGAGAGAGTAGTGCTCATCTTCATTCGCCAATTGATTGAACTCCATGAATTCTCTAGATAGTCTGGACACCTAATAAAAAAGTTTTCTCCTGCATTCTGAGATCCACGAAAGTAGTGCAATTTCTTGAATTTCGTCAGATTCTTTTGACACTCAAGGTTGAATATCTCGAATAAGGTTCATTTCAGAAGCTGCCACTCATACTTGGAAGAAAACAGGAAGAATGGTTAAAGAAAAAATCTAGAAAAGCACTGCCGTGAAGGCAGCAGGTTTCGCGCGCATGTTCAATGTAGATGACCGCTTCGGCAACGAATTTGAACATGCGCGTATGCCTTTACGGCAGAGCTTTTCTAGATTTTTTTTTGATAAATCACTGGATTTCAATTCGATCTAATCTGTATTTTTGGAAATATTGGAAAAATAAAATTTTGAATGGGTATATCTACGGAATCATTGGGCGGATTTTAACCATTCACGAATTCGACCTTCGTAAATAAGCCCCAAACCTGTACAAATATCGAGTTTTTAAGTCGTTTCTTTCGGAAGTTATTGTGTTTAGAAACTTCAGATATTTTAGAACTTAGAAACTCGATATTTGTAGAGAAGGTTTGAACCTTAATTACGAAGGCCGAATTCGTGAATGAGTAAAATCCACCCAATGATTCCGCAGATTTAACCATTCAAAATTTTATTTTCCCAATTTTTCCGAAAATACAGATCAGATCGAATTGAAATCCAGTACTTCATCGAAAAATTACAGTTCGAAAGTTCATACAGAATTTAATGAGGATGATATGATAAGAAAATCACAGAAATTTTTTTTTCAAATTGTTCTAATGACACGATCATCACGAAATTTTGCATAAAGTTGTCTTGCAGCAATTTCAAACTAGCTGCAAAGTTTTATCAGGATTGAACTAGTATTTCTTGAGTTATACCTAAGAAAACAACGATATCGAGAAGAAAACCTCGAAATTTGACATATTTTTTTCCCATATCTCCTAAACTTATGATCGTATCGAACTGAAAGTTGGTACACTGCTGTGAAATATGAAGCTCAAAGTCCGGGTGGAATTTTTTCTTGGATGTCCTAAACGGTTTCCGAAACAAATTTGTTGGGAAAAAATTTCGAAAAACAATGACAGTATGATTCTGACAAAATTTGGCTCAAAGTTGGGCATTATACTCCACCTAATTGCCAAGTTTAAATCCAATCGCTCAAGTATTTTCTGAAATAAAAAATAAATAACTTCAAAATTTCAAGTGGCTCTAACTCCGAAACTGTTCGACCGATTTGGCCCATTAACGAACTTAGGCGCGGCATTCCAATGCGCGACCTACCCTGAAAGTTTAAAGTTGCTAGCTCACTCCCTTCGACAGTTATCGTCTCCACGGCCGGCCGGCCGGACAGAATCGATTTTGACACCGGATTCGTCATCAGTGAGTCCAATCTAGTCGTTTGAGACAATTTTCGGCTAAATCATCGAAAATCACAGACATTTGGAAAAAACGATAGCACGCTGTTCCCCTAGAACATGCGCGCAAAAAGTGTCTTCTTTGAGAAGCGAAAACTGTGGTTCAAATCAATGTACAACTTATTCATTAACCTCAAAACGTCTAACCTTCAATCATTGACACCCGGAACAGCATCACCATCTACAAGACGATCAGAAAAAAAATCTTCCATAACATCTCTTTCTCCAACGCCTAAACCCTTGTTGATACCACTCGACTTGTCGACAATCCTATATTAATTAAAAGGCTCTAAAAACGCCAACAATGGCCGGCCGTACTCTCTCCGTGTGTAATTAAGTCCTTTTCTGTGCTCATCACGGAACGTTACCGGTATTGAATGGCCGGACGCCGAAGAACGAAATTAGCGGCGATTGACGTTGACAGTCGGTGCCGCGAATCGGTCGAGATCAAAGCAATCAGCAGTCATTATGCCGCCTTTGAAGATTGACGTCGATTATTATCGGAAGGCCCCGATAGAAACGGACGGTTTTAATGTTGTGGGCGGTTAATTGTATCGACAGTGGAAGGAACAACGGAACGTTGGATGGTGGAAGGATTTCGTTTTAATTGTTGGTAGCATTGCATGGATGAGTTAGAAATGATTAGACATTCAGTCTAGTTCAATATGTACGAATTATTTTCGCGCGATTGTTTTAGGGAATAACGGGCTATCATTTTGCCAAGATGTGTGTAATTTTCGAATTTTGAGCCGGTTGTCTAGGTTGGACTCACAGATGAAGAATCCAATTTCGGCGAGTTGAAATTTTCAGGGTAGGTTGCGTGTCATATTGTGCTGGTAACGTTTGTTAATGGGCAAAATTGGTCGAATCGTTTTGAGGTTATACTCATTTGAGCTTTTTAAGTTATTTCCCTAATAACATTTTATGCGATCGGATTGAAACTTGGTATTGAGTTGAAGAATACTGACTGCTCACAAAATTTCGTTTGGATTGAATCATTAGGAAATTCAGAAAAAAGTTTAGAGAAAACATTTTTTCTTTCGAAAACTATTCATCTTTCAATGAAAATTCGTATTTTTGCGTGCATGTTATGGGGAACAGCGTGCTATCGAATTGTCCAAATGTCTATATTTTCGATTTTTTCCCGAAAATGGTCTCAAACGACTAGGTTGGACTCGCTGATGACAAATCAGGTGTTAAAATCGATTCTGTCCGGCCGGCCGGACGACACGATAACGGTCGAAAAAATTGAGCCAGCGACTTGAAAATAAATAAATAAATCATTCGGTCGTATCATTTCGGAGTTACAGTCATTTGAAATTTTAACATTAATTCCCTGATATTTCAGGCACTACGCATGCGATTGAATTGACACTTGATAGTTGGATAGTTATAAGCATAACAACAGACAATTTTTCACGAAATTTCATTGAGACAGCAAAAATTTCCGAAATTTTTTTTGAAAAATTTTTCTTTTCGGAAATTATCTATTAAATCCTAGAAAAACTTATGCTCGTACTTTGAACATCATATTTGGGAGCCGTTTACCAAATTTCATTCTGATACAACCATAATTTCTGGAGATATTGGAAAAAAATATGTAAAATTTCGTGTTTTTTTCTCGATATCGTTGTTTTTCCAGAATAATTCGAAAAATACTAAGTCAATCAAAATTAAACTCGGCAGCTAGTTTGGAAATGCTGATAGCCAACTCTGTAGTGATCATTTCATTAGAATAAAAAAAAATTTTAAATTTTTTTTTCAAATATTTAATACGAACCTTCGAACTGTAATTTTTCGATGAAGTACTGGATTTCAATTCGATCTAATTCTTGGAAATATTGGGAAAATAAAATTTTGAATAGATATATCTGCGGAATCATTGGGTTGATTTTACTAATTCACGAATTCGGCCCTCGTAATTGAGGGCCAAACCTACTCTACAAACATCGAGTTTCTGAATTGTTTCTTTCGGAAGTTATTGTGTTTACGGTCGGCCGTTAGAAACTCGATATTTGTAGAGTAGGTTTGAGGCTTAATTACGACGGACGAATTCCTGAATGGGTAAAATTCGCCCAATGATTTCGTGGATATACCCATTCAAAATTTTATTTTCCCAATATTTCCAAAAATACAGATTAGATGGAATTGGAATTCAGTACTGCATCGAATAAAACCTTGCTTTTGCACGCATTTTCAAATTCCATCAGCTCTTTCTTCTGCATGAACCATTTCTTTGTTTGAATCTCTATTACTTCAAGAATTTTATGACTGTATAAACTTTTTACACTTATTTCGAATAAATCTTAAGGTATCAATATCGAAAGATATCAGTTATCATTTAAGAATTTCGAAGAAAAATCTATATTGAAGTAGCCATCCGAACTAAAAAAACTCCGGAATCATTCGAACAACACTCTCTATAACTTCAAGAATTTGATGACTGTATAAACCTTTCACACTTATTTCGAGCAAATCTTAAGGTATCAATATCGAAAGATATTATGTTATTATTTTAGAATTTTGAAGAAAAATCTATATTGAAGTAGCCATCCGAACTAAAAAACTCCGGAATCATTCGATCAACACTCTCTATAACTTCAAGAATTTGATGAATGTATAAACTTTTCACACATATTTCGAGCAAATCTTTAGGTATCAATATCGAAAGATATCATGTTATTATTTTAGAATTTTGAAGAAAAATCTATATTGAAGTAGCCATCCGAACTAAAAAACTCCGGAATCATTCGAACAACTCTCTCTATAACTTCAAGAATTTGATGAATGTATAAACTTTTCACACATATTTCGAGCAAATCTTAAGGTATCAATATCGAAAGATATCATGTTATTATTTTAGAATTTTGAAGAAAAATCTATATTGAAGTAGCCATCCGAACTAAAAAACTCCGGAATCATTCGAACAACTCTCTCTATAACTTCAAGAATTTGATGACTGTATAAACTTTTCACACATATTTCGAGCAAATCTTAAGGTATCAATATCGAAAGATATCATGTTATTATTTTAGAATTTTGAAGAAAAATCTATATTGAAGTAGCCATCCGAACTAAAAAACTCCGGAATCATTCGAACAACACTCTCTATAACTTCAAGAATTTGATGACTGTATAAACTTTTCACACATATTTCGAGCAAATCTTAAGGTATCAATATCGAAAGATATCATGTTATTATTTTAGAATTTTGAAGAAAAATCTATATTGAAGTAGCCATCCGAACTAAAAAACTCCGGAATCATTCGAACAACTCTCTCTATAACTTCAAGAATTTGATGAATGTATAAACTTTTCACACATATTTCGAGCAAATCTTAAGGTATCAATATCGAAAGATATCATGTTATTATTTTAGAATTTTGAAGAAAAATCTATATTGAAGTAGCCATCCGAACTAAAAAACTCCGGAATCATTCGAACAACTCTCTCTATAACTTCAAGAATTTGATGACTGTATAAACTTTTCACACATATTTCGAGCAAATCTTAAGGTATCAATATCGAAAGATATCATGTTATTATTTTAGAATTTTGAAGAAAAATCTATATTGAAGTAGCCATCCGAACTAAAAAACTCCGGAATCATTCGAACAACACTCTCTATAACTTCAAGAATTTGATGACTGTATAAACTTTTCACACTTATTTCGAGTAAATCTTGAAGTATCAATATTAAAGATATCATGTTATTATTTGAGAATTTTGAAGAAAAATCTATATTGAAGTAGCCACCCGAACTGAAAAACTCCGGAATCATTTGAACAACACTCTCTATAACTTCAAGAATTTGATGACTGTATAAACTTTTAACACTCATTTCGAGTAAATCTTAAGGTATCAATATCGGAAGATATTATGTTATTATTTTAGAATTTTGAAGAAAAATCTAAATTGAAGTAGCCATCCGACCTAAAAAACTCCGGAATCATTCGAACAACACTCTCTATAACTTCAAAATTTGATGACTGTATAAACTTTTCACACTTATTTCGAGCAAATCTTGAGGTATCAATATTAAAGATATCATGTTATTATTTGAGAATTTTGAAGAAAAATCTATATTGAAGTAGCCATCCGAACTAAAAAACTCCGGAATCATTCGAACAACACTCTCTCTAACTTCAAGAATTTGATGACTGTATAAACTTTTCACACTTATTTCGAGCAAATCTTGAGGTATCAATATTAAAGATATCATGTTATTATTTGAGAATTTTGAAGAAAAATCTATATTGAAGTAGCCACCCGAACTGAAAAACTCCGGAATCATTTGAACAACACTCTCTATAACTTCAAGAATTTGATGACTGTATAAACTTTTAACACTCATTTCGAGTAAATCTTAAGGTATCAATATCGGAAGATATTATGTTATTATTTTAGAATTTTGAAGAAAAATCTAAATTGAAGTAGCCATCCGACCTAAAAAACTCCGGAATCATTCGAACAACACTCTCTATAACTTCAAAATTTGATGACTGTATAAACTTTTCACACTTATTTCGAGCAAATCTTGAGGTATCAATATTAAAGATATCATGTTATTATTTGAGAATTTTGAATGAAAATCTAAATTGAAGTAGCCATCCGAACTAAAAAAACTCCGGAATCATTCGAACAACACTCCCTATAACTTCAAGAATTTGATGACTGTATAAACTTTTCACACTTATTTCGAGTAAATCTTAAGGTATCAATATCGAAAGATATCATGTTATTATTTGAGAATTTTGAAGAAAAATCTGAATTGAAGTAGCCATCCGAACTAAAAAACTCCGGAATCATTCGAACAACTCTCTCTATAACTTCAAGAATTTGATGACTGTATAAACTTTTCACACATATTTCGAGCAAATCTTAAGGTATCAATATCGAAAGATATCATGTTATTATTTGAGAATTTTGAAGAAAAATCTGAATTGAAGTAGCCATCCGAACTAAAAAACTCCGGAATCATTCGAACAACACTCTCTATAACTTCAAGAATTTGATGACTGTATAAACTTTTCACACTTATTTCGAGCAAATCTTGAGGTATCAATATTAAAGATATCATGTTATTATTTGAGAATTTTGAAGAAAAATCTATATTGAAGTAGCCATCCGAACTAAAAAACTCCGGAATCATTCGAACAACACTCTCTATAACTTCAAGAATTTGATGACTGTATAAACTTTTCACACTTATTTCGAGCAAATCTTGAGGTATCAATATTAAAGATATCATGTTATTATTTGAGAATTTTGAAGAAAAATCTATATTGAAGTAGCCATCCGAACTAAAAAACTCCGGAATCATTCGAACAACACTCTCTATAACTTCAAGAATTTGATGACTGTATAAACTTTTCACACTTATTTCGAGCAAATCTTGAGGTATCAATATTAAAGATATCATGTTATTATTTGAGAATTTTGAAGAAAAATCTATATTGAAGTAGCCATCCGAACTAAAAAACTCCGGAATCATTCGAACAACACTCTCTATAACTTCAAGAATTTGATGACTGTATAAACTTTTCACACTTATTTCGAGCAAATCTTGAGGTATCAATATTAAAGATATCATGTTATTATTTGAGAATTTTGAAGAAAAATCTATATTGAAGTAGCCATCCGAACTAAAAAACTCCGGAATCATTCGAACAACACTCTCTATAACTTCAAGAATTTGATGACTGTATAAACTTTTCACACTTATTTCGAGCAAATCTTGAGGTATCAATATTAAAGATATCATGTTATTATTTGAGAATTTTGAAGAAAAATCTATATTGAAGTAGCCATCCGAACTAAAAAACTCCGGAATCATTCGAACAACACTCTCTATAACTTCAAGAATTTGATGACTGTATAAACTTTTCACACTTATTTCGAGCAAATCTTGAGGTATCAATATCGAAAGATATCATGTTATTATTTAAGAATTTTGAAGAAAAATCTATATTGAAGTAGCCATTCGAACTAAACAACTGGGAAATCATTCCAACAACACTACCCGCAACAAATCTCTATTCTCTCGTTTCTATCGTACAAAAGACCTTTCAAAACGTATATTTATCCCTTTTTCGGTTTTTTACATTCCCCAAAGCCAGTAATTACACTTTCTATACACGAATAATATCATTAAGAGCATTAACGACGTCGTTGAACATATGCCGGCAATTTGCGGTGAAAGAGAAATTCGTCCAGAAAAATATCGTCCATTGTGAACGTGCACGATACTTCTTTTCTGTGGTATCTCGAATCTTTTCACGTTCCGTTCTTCTTCTTCTTCGACAGGTTGATGAAGATAAAGGAATGGGTTGACAAGCACGATCCTGGGGCGCTCATTATACCGTTTTCGGGCGCTTTCGAGTTCAAGCTGGTGGAGGAGTACGAGGATCCGGAGCTGAGGAAAAAGTTCCTGGAGGATAACAATGTTACCAGGTGAGGATCATGTTCAATATTTTTTCATTTTTTCGTGCATGCTCTGCTATCTTTTCATCCAAAAATTTTCGAATTTTGAGCCAAAAATGGTCTCAAACGACTCACTGATGACGAATCCGGGGTCAAAATCGTTTCTGTCCAGCTGGCCGACCGGCCGGCCGTCTGTAGGCACGATTAAGGGCGTACGAAGAATCCCATCGACTTAAAAATTCCAGGGTTGGTGGCAGTTCAAAATGCGGAGGTCCGATAATGGGTAAAATCGGTTAAATGGTTGCGGAGTTACAGCCATTTGAAGTTTTAAGGTTATTTCCCTGATATTTCGAGAACTACTGAGGCGATTGGATTGAAACTTGGCAGTTAGTAAAAACATAAGGAGTCGCAACTGCTCGCGAAATTTTGTTGAGATCGTGCTGTCAGTAAATTTTGAAGAAATATTTTTTTTCAAAATTCGTTTCCAAAAAAATTTTTTTTCAGAAACCATTAATCCCATTCGGTAAAAATTCTGGTAATACTTTGAGCTCCGTATTTCACACCAGTGTACCAAATCTCAGTTTGATACGATAATAATTTTTGTAGACATCGTGAAAATATATGTCAAATTTCGTGGTTTTTTTCTCGATATTGTTGTTTTTTTCGGAATATCTCGAAAAATAGTGATTCAATCATGATGAAACCTGGTGGCCTATTTGAAAATGCTGTGCAAATTTTCGTGATGATCGTGGCACTAGAAGAATTTGCAAAAAAAAAAATTTTTTCTCTATTATTCAATATTCTGTGTTCTCATTATCATACTATTCTCATGAAATTCTGTATGAACCTATTTCGATAAGGTTCTGGATTTCATTTCGATCTTATCTGTATTTTCGGTAATATTGGGGAAATACAATTTCGCGTGGGTATATCTGCGGAACCATTGGGTGGATTTTACCCATTCACGAATTGGGCCTTCGTAATTGAGGTCCAAACCTTCTTTAAAAACATCATGTTTCCAAGCTGATCCTTCCGGAAGTTATTATTACAGAAATTGGGAAAAAATATGTCGAATCTCGCTGCTGACTTCACGTCAGTGCTATTCAATTTTCAATCCTCTTATACAAATGTTTACCTATGTTTTGGCGCCATTCGTGCCATATCATCGAGGCTGAAAAATTCATGAATGTGACTTACCCTCAAATTGAAGTAAATCAAAATCATTCAAAAATACATAAATAGAAAATATTTCAATGAAATTACACATACAACACCAAAACAGTTAAAAACCAATGTTCGTTACTTTTATCAACAAAATGATGTGTACTTTTAATATTTGTTTTTTTTTCCACCTTTTTTCATTACATGATCTATATCAACTCATTTAAAATTTCGTTCATATTCTCTACTACAAAAAAACAGAAAGTCACATCACTTTGTTGATATTAGTAACCAAGTTGATTTCTAACTATTTTGGTGTATTGATTTTGTTCTATGTATGTGTAATTTCATTGAAATATTTCATAATTCTTCAGTTTCAAATTGTTTGCGTTTACTGTAATTTATAAGTTAGTCATGTTCATGAATTTTTCAGCCTTGATGAAGGCACGAATGGTGCCGAGACGTAGGTAAATATTTGTATGTGAGAAATCAAAATAATTATAATAAAATAGTCCACTTGCCTGACAGACTTATTCGATCAATCAATCATGGACTGAACTGAAAGTTTTAAAAACAAATAACAATGGGGGTTTTTCCTGAATTTGGGTTATTACTGCAAATGCAAATTTGAACATAATTATTATGGGTTTGATTCATCATTTTCCCAAATAACCTTCAGAAAGTATTCAAAATCAGATTTCAAAATTGGGGTTTGGGATTTGCCAGGCATGCACGTGACAACGCTGTTTAGTAGAATAGCTTTTTCTGCTATAGAATAATGAAATATTTATTCCTATTCTGTGGTACACACGTGTTCTTTGTCAATATTACCAAACAATTTCCGTTTGCGATTTGTCAGTAATATGACAGTTTGACAGTCTGTGCTCTTCTTTTTCTATTCCATGGTCGTTTACTTCTACTCTAACCAGATCGAAGTATAGCTATCTCTGTTTTCCTAAGCAAAGTAACACATTTGACGTCCTTGTCTTTCCGAGAAAGCTGAATTCGACGTTGCCATATCATGCACTCAAGACAAATCCCTTTAAATGCAAATCCCCATTTTTATTTTTCAGTTTATTTTTTAAAAATATAATATTGAAATTATATGTTTGAAATGTGATGTTCCGAAGGTTTTTCATGAAAATTACTGCATTTTCGTTTGAAGGAAAAACCCCCATTGTCGAAACGATAGCACGCTGTTCCCCAGGACGCATAAAGGAGAATACTGAACATTTTTATGTGGAATGTTCAGAGTTCCAGAACGATCTCACAATATACCAAATATGGTAAACCCACAAGATTTTCCGTCGCGAAGCTATGAGTAAGATATTCACACCATTGTAAGCAGTGTGAGTCCCTGAACAAAAAATATGTGGGCCAACATAGGCGGTCTCTCTTTATTTGGAAGATATTGGCCCCCAAAGTTCCAAATTGTTGCATTTTCAGATACTTTTTTCCGTCATAAAAAGGATCTCTCACTTCTCAAATCTAGTTCATTAATCATCTTTGAACCTTCAACCATCGAATAGAGACACTTTCTTTCAAGAATATTCATTATTTAAAGGAAGAAAAGTGAAAATATTAGACAACCACTTAACCTATATTTCTACGAAATACTTGTCAATGTTGAAGCGGAGCTTGGCAACAGCGTCTTTTCATCGCTGGCCAACGTATTATGACCGAAGAGTAGTTGCTGGCGGGAAATATGAAATGATGGGCAGTTGAAGGATATGATTGTAAGGAAAATGCTTCTGTCACTGAAAAGAGGTGGTTATTCGCTAACATCAAAACAAAATCATTGATAATATTTGTTTAAGGTTTCACTCCCAATATTTTCGTTTGAACTTTCTTTCCCCTTCAAAATAGGGAGGTTGTTATCTACTTCGTTTTTTGTTGTCTTCGAGATGGTCCCAGTTTAGAATGAGATTCAGGGTATTCCAATAAAATGGGTTATATAATAACCTCGACTTCATTGGACATCTGGAAAGGGCGCGACCTATCACATATAAAAAAAATGTACGTTGAAATATATATCAGGGTGTATTCTCATTCCATTTCTATGTGTTTCAACCTTGTAGATTTCATTAGAAACGAATTCTCCTATTGGAAGATTTAGAGTGTCGCAGTAAACAGTAAGAACTAAGAACATATTTCATGATATTTTTTCTCGCCTGCAATAATCTGTCATTCACGAATACGCACGATGCACGATTCCGACCGATGAAATTCGCGCCATTGTCAAACTTCACTTTTAGACTGAGTCGAAATCAGAAGGAATAGAGGTTAAGTGGTTGTCCAGTAATTTCATTGTTTTTTCATTAAATATTGATTATTCTTGAAAAAAGTGTTGCTTATTGTTGGTTAAAGGTTCAAAGGTGGTTTGCGAACTATACAGATGAAGTGAGAGATCGTTTTTATGGTGGAAAAAAGGACCTGAAAACGACTCATTTTGGAAATTTGGGGGCCCATATCTTCCAAATTAAGGGAGACCGCCTATGTTCGATTTCACATTTTTTATTCAGAAAAACACACTGCGTACAATGATCTAAATATCTCTTTAATATCTCGGCGACGGGAAATCTTGCGGGTTTACCCCAAATATTTATTCCTTCTTGAACAAACAACTCGATTTGCGAACAATAAATCTCTTGAACAAAAGCTCAACACGCATCATCTTCACCGGACCGCTCTTCCAAGAAACCCACCCCCTCCAATTAGCTACCTCCTTGACCACCGCACGGCCCACATAAAATCCGAAAATTGCGCGGTTCATCCGAAAGGGGGCCTCGACAGTCCGCCCTCCCTTTGTCTCCCATAACTCCGTCTCGAGTTTATTAAATGCGACATTCGGAGAAACCATAATAAAGAAGACAACGACCGTTTTTAATGCGATCAAATGACCGGGCAATTTGATTTGAATTCCACCTTGCGGTCTCCCTGAAGAACGGCTGTTCTCCTCCCCGGCCCGTTCGTGAGGACCCCTGTTTTGTTGTCTGGCGACCGGACCTAAACGCCCACCGCGGACGCGCCCAGCGGTGCGCCCGGCCGAACGACGACAGACGTCCGGGCATCGCGCGTGGGAGGATTTTTTCCTGGAGGTTGGGATCGGGATTTCAAGAAGAGAATTTCAGATTGAAAAACTACATATACTCCAACAATTAAAAAATTTCAAAAAGCACTGCCGTGAAGGCAGCAACTTTTGCGCGCATGTTCAATGGAGATGACCGCTTTGGCAACGAATTTGAACGTGCGCGCAAAAGCTGCTGCCTTCACGGCAGTGCTTTTTGAAATTTTTTTCTAATAAATTACTGGATTTCAATTCGATCATATCTGTATTTTTGGACATATTGTAAAAATAAAATTTTGAATGGGTATATCTACGGAATCATTGGGTGGATTTTACCCATTCACGAATTCGGCCTTCGTAATTAAGGTCCAAACCTTCTCTACAAATATCGAGTTTCTAAGTTGTTTCTTTCGGAAGTTATTGTGTTTACGCAGTCGGCCGTTAGGCTCAAAATTTTATTTTTCCAATATTTCCAAAAATACAGATCAGATCGAATTGGAATCCAGTACTTCATCGAAAATAACAGTTCGAAGTTTCATACAGAATTTAATGAGGATGATATGATGAGAAAATCATAGAAATTTTTTTTTCAAATTGTTCTAATAACACGATTATCACGAAATTTTGCACCAAGTTGTCTTTCAGCATCTTAAAACTAGCTGTGAAGTTTAATCAGGACTGAATCAGTATTTCTCGAGTTATACCGAGAAAATCAACGATATCGAGAAGAAAACCTCGAAATTTGACATATTTTTTCCCGATATCTCCGAAACTCATGATCGAATCGAACTGAAATTTGGTACACTGCTGTGAAATATGAAGCTCAAAGTGTGGGTGGAATTTTTTTTGGATATGATGAATGTTTTCCGGAAGAAAAAATTTTTTGTGAAAAAATTTCGAGAAATTTTTTTTTTTTAATTTACTGACAATATGATCCTGACGAAATTTGGCTCAAAGTTGCGCGTCGTTATACTCCACCAAACTGCCAAGTTTGAATCCAATCGCTTGAGTAGTTTCTGAAATAAAAAATAAATAACTTCAAAATTTCAAGTGCCTATAACTTCGAAACTATTCGACCGATTTGGCCCATTAACGAACTTAACCGCGGCATTCTGATGCGCAACCTATCCTGAAAGTTTCAAGTAGCTAGCTTGCTTCTGTCGACAGTTATCGTGTCTACGGACGGCCGGCCGGCCGGACAGAATCAATTTTGACACCGGATTCGTCATCAGTGAGTCCAACCTAGTCGATTTAGACCATTTTCAGCTCAATCATCCAAAATTACAGACATTTGGACAAAACGATAGCACGCTGTTCCCCTAGAACATGCGCGCAAAAATACAGGTTTCTCTGTATTACCTTTACATAATATCTTTCGATATTGATTTGATATCTTACGATAAACTTTTATGTGTTCGACGTACTACGTCTTCAATGACAAAATTATTATATCAACTGGCATATAATGATCAAAGTAAAAAACTCGAGAAAAGGGTTAAAAAATTGAAATACAACCTAAAAACAATACTAAACAAAGTGTTTCATCTTCTATCTTTATTCTTTCTTTATCGAAAGATAGAAGATGAAACACTGTGTCTAGTATTGTTTTTAGGTTGTATTTCAATTTTTTTACCCTTTTCTCAAGTTTTTTACTTAGATCATTATATGCCAGTTGATAAAATAATTTTGTCACAGATACTCCATTCGCTGTTATAAACTATCCCGGTTGGCCATGACATTCTGACACATTTCACCGTGTGTATTTTGAAAATGTTAGGTTATAGTCATTTTCCTGTCAGATAACTACGCCTTGTTGTCCCCTCTGCATAGAGGTCGTAGAAATTACGTATTTTTCAAAATGTGAATTCACTTTGGGAAAAAAAAATGAATTAGAGAAAATATTATGTGAATTCAATAATTCCAAAGACCTGGCGAATGTTCAAGAAATTTTTTTTCTCTGTTAATACTGGAAATATTTCACGTATATAAACATGGTTGTAGCATTCAATTATGCTATTTTCTTGTACGAAAATCAAGAATAGACTGTTAACATTTTACTGAAAAATAATGGATAGAGTAGTCCGTTACTTTGTGATAGTTCATTCGAAAAAAAATAAAAGTTCTCGAATAACCCCGCAGTAAATCTTCTAAACCAACAGACAAACCTATGTAATTCCCTCCTTTTCTCAAGAAATAAGTCTACAGAAGACATTTAAATACCTTGTTGCACAACTTGAAATACTCCAGTATGAAAATGTAGTATTTCCACAAAACCTGTGTCACCTTAAAAAAACTAACTCAGTTTATAAAGTTGTTGGGAATCTATGTGAACGATACACTGCGTTTCCTTTCACATACGTCGAAAATATTGGACAGCTTTTGATAAATTATTGATTCCAAATTATCAGGGTTACTGTCGAAAAATGCAGATTTCAATTCTACATAGCACTTCCTGATACTTTATCTCTGCTTCTTCGAAACTACCTTCGGCATTTTGATTTTCCGAGCGTAATGCACAGAATACAAATGTGATGATTATGTCAAGATTGAGAGTAGAAATTGGCATTGGCATTCGGCAACATCTCTGAGAATTATTTTGACATTGCCGATATTTCACCTGCGTCAGTTTTAAATAAAAAAAAACTTGATAGACCTGAATCATGGCCAACTGTGAGAGTTCATGTGAATGGAGTATATTATTCTTCCCCATTCTCATAGGGACTACTTCAAATATCGATGAAAGGATATTTGGAGGAAATTGTGCATAATACTATAGAATTATATCAGTTTATGTTTCAGATATTGGAAGTGAAAACCTGAAAAATAATTCAACACCCTCCCAAAATATCCTTTAATCGATATTTGCCAGTTCACAAACTACATACATAATTTCAAAAGGAAAAATAATTTTAGGGACTCAATATTTCAGTAGGGGATGGCAATTTGCATCCTATCTATCGCAAACACATTCAAATTTTCAATTTTGCATTCGTGTATCTCTAAAAATACAGGGTGAGTTTTCAAGTTGTACATTAATTTTTACCATAAATTCCCCTAATCAAATAAAAAACTTTTTTTCTTTGCCGTTTTTCCAGATTCGGCTCAGGTGAAAAGTTTAAGCATTTAAATATTTCTCAATGTGCTAATACACTCCTGCACTTTCTTTGCAAGTTCAACACAGATATCTCTTACTGTGATCTCTTTGGCAGAATAAACAATTCAATGTTTGGAATTCAAAAAAGATTATTGAAAAATTCGTTTACTCGCTTATTTCTTATGATTTGGTGCTTTTTGCGATACTATCGAAAGGTAAACATTTCACTACACTGGACTATTGAAATAGTGATTTTCCACTTGATATTCGATTTCATTCGACTATAGAATTATACACAATTACATCTTCGCCCACTCTCATATTTAAAACTACACTGTTATTCTTATTTTCATCAAACTTATACCTGAATTATTTGAAATCAATTAATTAACCTAAACACATTAATAGAACTCTATGCAATGTCAGGTTCATAGACATGAAGACCTAACCTCCTTAGTTGTGATCTGATCACGAAATAGCATAGACCTAATATGAGTACATTAGGGCCGTATTTATAGTTATTCCTTGAGGCTTCCTCAAACTGAAGGCCGCCTTGAATTTGCTTTTCTATGTTTCTATGCAAACAAACTTTTATTTGTTTCCATAGAAAAGCAAATTCAAGGCGGCCTTCAGTTTAAGGAAGCCTCAAAGAACAACTATAAATACGGCCCTTAGTTCTTTGCGAAATAGATCAATTATTCTGTGTATTCTATGGTTCGGATAAGTGTAGACGGAACTTAATTTACCGCCTTTACTAGCTCAGGGACGGATCCATAAAAATGAGGTAATTTCTCTATTTTTTATCACATTTTATAACATTACACGTTGAATATCTCCAAACGGTGCGTTTAAGGAGAAATTATAACGAATAATTAAGTATTCTGAAATGATTGAAGATTCTTATTATGACATAATATAAACTTCATCTGCAATCTTCATGCCAATTTCATATAGTTTTTTGAATCGTTGAGTCTATAACTCGAAAAATGTTTGAAGTAGGATAAAAGTGATTACTGCAGAAATTGTGTCATATTCATAGAAAACTTCACACCAAAATTCATCTCCTTCAGAGTCACCATATCAAAGCTGAAAAAGAAAATCTGATTTTTTTTTGAAAATTTTTGTAGCCTGTGTCTTTTTACTGGAGCCGAATCTGGAAAATGGTAAATGAAAAAAGTGTTTTATTTGATGTAAGGAATCTACGGTTGAAATTAATGTACAACTTAAAGACTCACCCTGTATAAATAAATCCATGCACAAAGCAGGATGAAAAATGAGGATTCAAGTTATTTCTAAAACTGCCTTGAGTAACAAGGTATTACAAGCATAACAAAATAATTTAAACAAGTTGTTACCAGGAACCAAAAATTCTTACACAGCAAATAAGAAAAAAAATTTTCCCGATTATGTTTCACATTATTTCATAAATTGAATGCGACATAGAACCGTATGTTTTCGGTCCTGAATGGCGCTATTCTAATGATAGGTTCCAACGCGGCATTATGTGATATTCCGAAATTCGCCCAGCGACCATAGAAGGGTGGACGATTGTTGATGATTACAGTGATTAACTGATATCTGGGTCGCAGTACGGCAGTTGAATCCAGGTTTCGATAGAGCACGTCCAAACAATGATCAGGCAACGAGCCATTCCATCGAAAGAATTTGGTGATGAAAAATTGAACGACGAATTTTTGGAAATCGGACCGATAGAAAATGTGGATATGAAAATAATTTGATTCCACCAGGGACGTACTCCTGAAGATTTCAATTTTCGAAAATCGCGTGCAAACGAGGCAGCTGAGAGCTGAGACTGTAAATGAGGAATTCAAAGGAGTCTACTTGATAAGAGTTACAAATACAATCATTACAAAATACATATTCTAATGTATAATACCTTCACATAATATCTTTCGATATTGATATCTTACCATACATATACAGGGTGTTTCTAAATTGATGCGAAAGATTTCAATGGGTAATTTTTCAGCAAAAATTAGGGGGGATCTTTCATATAACTTTTTGTTCTACACCCTTTCCCCTCCAAGTTACAGCCCTTCAAAATTAGGTGAAAATAAAATTTTTTATTTAATATATGTATCCACTTTGAAAAGATTTAGGAGAATGAAATTTGGCAGATTACTGTTGCTAATCAAATCATAGTTTTTGTTACCCTCAAATGTAATCACAACCCCTATAATATTCTGCTTAAGAACTTTTTAATGCGCCTATATTCTACTATTTAAAAAATTGTTTCAAAAAGACAGAAACAGTTTGCAACTTCCTAAGTTGTTAGTTTGGTCACAAAAAAATGAAATACTGCTCAGACTCTCTTATATGAATTCACTTCATTTTGGTCGAGGGGCGCCATTTTGGAATTCATTATGATTTTTGTAATTGAAATTTTGTCCACGTTATTATAAATTTTTTTGTAATTTTTTAATTGTTATTAGTAGTACAATTATTGTTCACGCTCTAATTTACAATCTTCTTCGACCAAATAAAAAATGCCATTCTTTCAATAAAGTTTTATTTAGTTGTGAAAAATGTTTGAAGTTATGATAAAACTGTCTAGGAATTAGAAAAATTGTGGGCAATAAAACTATCTGTCATATGACATCGTTTGACAGCAGCCTTCTTGATTTTTTCATAAATGATAAACTCTCTGTGAATTTATGGGAAAAGATTCTGAGCAGTATTTTATTTGTTTGTGATCAAATTAACAACTTTTTGATAAAACGTTGCATATTGTTTTTGTCTTTTTAAATCAATTTTCCAAATAGGAAAATATAGGCGCATTAAAAAGTCCTGATACAAAATATTATAAGGGTTGTTTTTTTCAGCCCCTTGCAATTACATTTCAAAACCTGCCATTTTATTAGCATCAGTTATCTGCCAAATTTCATTCTTCTAAATGAATGAGAACAATTTTCTTTACTTGATTTCAAAGGGCTGTTACTTGGCGGGAAAAGTGTGTTACTTGGCGGGAAAAGTGTTATATGAAAGACCCCCCTTATTTTTGCTAAAGAATCAACCTTTGAAATCCTTCGCACCAATTCAGAAACACCCTGTATATTGTCTTATGAATGACAAATGTTATTATTATATCAACTGACATACGATGAAAGAAGTCAAAAACTTAAGAAAAACTGTTAAAACAATAAAATTCAATACAATAATAATACTATACAAGGTGTTCTATCTTTCGATTTATAGTCCTCAGTAGCATCTATTCTACATTATATTTTTAAATCTCACATCGTGTATTCACTAAGTCCTGATTACAAACGGACTCAGTTGTTAAACAAGCCCTAGTAAGCTTGTCAAATAAGGGTATTTATGCATAGAACAATTTTGTCACAAGTGTGGAACTTGCCATTGTATTTTATTATGTTACAGTATTCACAAATTTTCAACTTCGATCATTGTATGTCACTTGATATAATAATAATATTTTTCATCCATACGCAATACGTTGAACACAATAAGAGTAAAATATCAATATCGAAAGATATTATGTAAAGTTATTACAGAAAAAACTGTATTTTTTAATAGTTTGGTGGAGAATATCATATCAGAGCAATATTCCCCAATATTTCCAAAAATACTGATTGGGTCGAATTTTAATCTAGTACTTGACTCAAAAACTATAGCTTGAAGGTTCAAGCAAAACTTCGTGATTGCCATATGAAAAGAAAATCGGTAAATATTTGTCCAACGTGCGCGCAATAGCTGCTGATTCCACATCAGTGCTTTCCTAGAATTTTTTCCCCTCGTTTCCGTGAAAATATTGAAGATATGAAACGTGATATTCCCAAATCAGGTCAAGAAACATTTATCGAAATAAAATCCATTCTTTCGGCAACGTTTCGGCCCTTTATTGGACCTTCCTCAGGCGTCAGAGCAGAACAATAAAAATTCAAAGACTTTCTTATAGAAAAAGTAGTCCGTGGTGGTAAATTCAGAGTGATTTCACCAAGGGATTAGTATTTACACATTCACGTACTCTGCTGAATGATTCAACACTTCATTTTATTGTTTTCATGAGTAAGGTGTGAATAGTGGCTCTTACTTCTCTGACTTCTGTGCGAGAAAGTTGTGAGATAGACTGTGGACAAGAAGACTGAGTAACTCGATTTTCTGAAGATACTGAGTTTTCTTAAAAAATTCTCAAAATCGACACGGTGAAGGATCCCGTCCATTCGCCATTTTGCAACCAAAGTAGCTCAGTTACGATGTTTCAACATTTTCGCATTATATCTCTAGGATTAATTGATGAAAATCACTTTCCTCCTTCAAAATCAAATCACGATATTTATTTTCAGTGCATTGGATAAGATCGTGGTGAATGGATACAAGGCACTGCAGTTGGAATACTTCTTCACTGCTGGTCATGACGAGGTCAAAGCTTGGACAATTCAAGTAAGTATGGTTTCCTTGAATTTTATGGACAAAATCAAATTTTATTGCTAATTGTGCGATATGAAGGAAGTACTCGTGAAGACTCTCCGAAGCATTCACTCCTGGATATCAGCAATCTGTAATTGGAAGTGTTGAAGTCGTTCTGTGTCGCGGCTCTTGATAATTAGGTCGATTCTGATCAACGGTTTTGAGCAATATGATCCGTCACTTTAACAAGAATCTTGCTATCAATATTGCTATCTTAGCAACCTCAAAATAGTACTTGCTATGCTTAGAAAGGTTAGAAAAGGAATCTTACAGAGATCCATTTGTTTCAGTATTATTTGTTCCAAGAATTCGAAAATATTGAAGATAGGGAAGAATGTGCTAATAGAAATTTGTTCAAGGTTCTCTAGAATATTTAATTTTAAGGATTCTTAGACTTAAATACCGGCAAAGTAAGCAACAGCTGATCTGATTATCCTAATGATCTCAACAACAGCCATCCCTTTGAATTCCCAACCGAAAAGTTCATCGAATTTCGAATTATTAACGCCTGTAAAAAATTGCTGCATTTGATTTCTGGAAACCAAAATTCTATCGGTTTCCAGGAAATAGGTCAATTTGACTTTAATTGGTTTTTCTGTTTCGTAACATTTTCGAATAAGTCGATGTTTACATGAATAAAAAAAGTATATGCTAATGGAAATGTGTTCAAGGTTCTCTAGAATATTTAATTTCAAGGAAAATTCTTAGACTAAGGTACAGGCATAGGCAACAGCTGAGTTGATTATTCTACTCAACAACAGCAATCCCTTTGAAGTGCCAACGAAAAAGTTTATCGAATTTCGAATTATTAACGCCTGAATAAAATTGCTGCATTCGATTTCTGATAACCAATATTTTATTGGTATCCAGGAAATTGGTTATTGGTCAATTTGACTCGTTTCGTTTCCCAACATTTTTTATGTCGATGTTTACATGAATGAAGAAAGCCGTAGATAGAGGTTACGTATGCGAAACCATAAAGAAAACTCACGAATTAGGGTTATTTTCTTCTTCCTTGTAGTTCTAAAGTCACAAAATACAGTGTTGTCAGCTCTAACATCACCGATTATGGAAGTCCATGATAGCAATATTGTTATGACGAAATTCATAACAAACATTGCTATAACACTCGGAACAGAATACGAAACATCATGGCCATATTGCTATAAATTAGAAACATAGCAATATGACTAGAATAGCAAGGTTCATAGCAATACGCAAACAGAATCGACCTGAATGTTGGAGTAGAACGAATGGGAGAAAGTGGGCGTGTCCACGGACTTCGCATTCTTGAATCAAATGATAATAGAACAGTTATATCTAGGGAACAATCGATGCATCTTTTACGATTTCTGAGAGAACGAAACAGGAAACTCTTATTCTTTGCGGAAAAACAGGTGGATTCTGTTTAGGTATTGCTGTAAACCTTGCTTTCCGAGTCATATTACTATTTTTGCGCGCATGTTCTAGGGAAACAGCGTGCTATCGTTTCGTCCAAATGTCTGTAATTTTCGATAATTGAGCCGAAAAAGGTCTCAAACTACTAGATTGGACTCACCGATGACGAATCCGTTATCAAAATCGATTCTGTCCACCCGGCCGGCCGTGGACACGATAACTGTCGAACGGAGCGAGCTAGCGACAGACAGTTTCGGAGTTATAGCCACTTGAAATTTTGAAGTTATTTATTTTTATTTCAGAAACTGCATGAGCGATTGGATTTAAACTTGGCAATTAGGTGGAGTATAACAACGCGCAACTTTGAGCCAAATTTTGTCAGGATCATACTGGCAGTAAATAAAAAAAAATATTTTTTCAAAATTTTTTTCCAAAAAACCGTTTATCATATCCAATATAAAATTCAACTCGGACTTTGAGCTTCATATTTCACAGCACTGTACCGAATTTCAATTCGAAACGATCATAAGTTTTGGAGATATTGGGAAAAAATTTGTGAAATTTCGAGATTTTCTTCTCGATATCGTCGTATGTTTTTTGCGTTATAACTCAAGAAATACTGCTTCAATCCTGATAATATTTCGCAGCCAGTTTGAAGATGCTGAAAGACAAATTCATGCAAAATTTCGTGATGATCGTGTCATTAGAACAATTTGAAAAAAAAATTCTATGGTTTTCTTATCATCTCATCCTCATTAAATTCTGTATGTACCTTCGAACTGTAATTTTTCGATGAAGTACTGGATTTCAATTCGATCTGATCTGTATTTTTGGAAATATTGGGCAAATAAAATTTTGAATGGGTATATCTGCGGAATCATTGGGTGGATTTTACTTTTCACTAATTCGGCCTTCGTAATTAAGGTCCAAACCTTCTCTACAAATATCGCGTTTCTAAGTTGTTTCTTTCGGAAGTTATTGTGTTTACGCAGTCGGCCGTTTGATTAGTTATAGATTTCTCTCAACAGAAGAGATGTACTTGCCTAGAAATCGGGGTTATTTGCGAAAACGAAAAGAGCATAGAGAACTTATCTTTGATTTGCGAAGTATTGTCGAATGAAATTGAGCGTTACTCCCTCTGGTGGCTATCAGACTAACCCGATATAGTCAGATCATCATGGACGAGTTTAAAGAAATTTCAAGAAAATAGAGATAGATTTTGTAGTACTACTACATTTTCATAATGGAGTATTTAAAGTTGTACAACAATAAGGTATTTAAATGTCTTCTGTAAACTTATTTCTTGAGAATTTCGAAAAGTAGGGAATTCCATAGGTTTGTCGGTTCGTTTAGAAGTTTAACTGCAGGGTTATTCGAGTACTTTTATTTTTTTTTCAAATGAACTATCACAAAGTAACGGACTACTCTATCCATTATCCTTCAGTAAAATTTCAACACTCGATTCTTGATTTCCGTACAAGAAAATAGAATAACTGAATCTTCCAATCATGTTTATATACGTGAAATATTTCCAGTATTAACAGAGAAGATAGTTTCTTCAACATTCGCCAGGTCTTTGGAATGATTGAATTCACATATTTTTTCAAATTCATTATTTTCCCGAGGTAAATTCACATTTTGAAAAATAAGTAATTACCACCTGCTAACTTATTAAGTTAGCAGAGCCATTCTTAAATATGCATCGCATTCGATCAGAAATGTCATGAATAATTGTCGAGTATTTGTCGTAGACCATCTAACCTGAAAAAACCAGAAAAAATAATTTTTTTATAGCTCTTTTATAGGTTTTAATGAAATGTTCTGGTTTCTCAGGAAATTTGTCAGATTCGGCAACACTGCATTGGTAAATTGATATTTCAGGTATGTTTTTCGTATCATTATTGACTGATATTGGGTTGTATATGTTAATTCTTCTATTTCCCGAGATGAACAATTTTCGTTTCAATGCTGAATAATGGAAATATTCCATTCTCACGGATATACATCGACGTAACTTAGTGATACAAAAAAGTTAATTAGATATTGAGTTAGCAGAGCCACCCCTTTCAAAAAAAAACAAAAAGCGCGACATTTTTTTTTCTTTCACGAGAAATATATTCTGCTCGTCCTTCAATCGTTCAGCTCATTTCCGGAAGAAAAACGGTCATCTAATTAACTTTATTGTTGCACAAAGTTACGTCGATGGATATCCGTGAGAATGGAATATTGCCATTATTCAGCATTGAAACAAAAATTGTTCATCTCGGGAAATAGAAGATTTAACATATGCAACCTAATATCAGTCAATAATGATACGAAAAACATACCTGAAATATCAATTTACCAATGCAGTGTTGCCGAATCTGACAAATTTCCTGAGAAGCGCGACAATTTTTTTTTCTTTCACGACAAATTCTCGACAAATATACGACAATTAATGAGATGGTTTCCATTGACTTCCATGCAAGTGGCTCTGCTAACTTTATGGACATAACAAACTCCAGGTTTACGTCTCGAATCTTCAAGATCTGAAATATTCGATAACGGGGATGGCGACACAGGGCACGTAGCCACGTAGCTCCCTCCCAGTCTTGTCTAAAGGCAGAAGAATTTTCCGCATCCATGTTTTTCCATCGCGAGTCGTCGGAGAGACAGACATTCTCATGCAAATCGGAAACCGGGGTAATTTCTCCCTAATTTATTTCAGTTTACGTTTCGCTGTCGGTTATGTCGGAAAATGGGGCCCTTTCATTTTCGATTTGCATAAGGGACAGACGCGGAATCGTCAGAGTAGGAGTAATCGACTTCATGCGGTTTGCCAACGTACAAAAGGGTAGGTTTATGGCTCTAGGGGGAGAACAAACAGTAGATTTTCGATCATATTTTTGCGCGCATGTTCTACAGGAACAGCGTGCTATCGTTTTGTCCAAATGTCAAATTTTACCCGAAAATGGTCTCAAACGACTAGGTTGGACTTACTGATGACGAATCCAGTGTCGAAATTTATCTATCTTACCCGATAACGATTGAACTGTAGCAAGCGCCCTCTCTCGGCTCTTTCTTAAGTCGCGCGCACAGTACCTTCTCTTGCGTCTTAAGTACCCTACGTCCCTGCTTGTAACGCTTGGTCACATCATCGGTCAACGTACAGAGGGCGCTAGCGCGCACGCTGTCCCTGGTAGATCCTCTCAAGATCTCGGAAATACACTCATCCCCAACGGCCCGGTACACTCCCTTGTTTTCCGCGTAAGGGGTGTCCGCTCACGTAGGCATGGAACCGGCTTAGTTTGGTGCATGCCCTGACGAGTTCCCCCAAACTAATCCGGGACGAAACGTGACACTTTCCCAAAGAGGGTGCAGCTACCTCGCAAACCTTCAAAAGCTTCAGAACGAAGCAAGCTAGCGAATTGAAACTTTCGGGTTAGGTCGTGCATCTGAATGTATCAGTCAAGTTCGTTAATGGTTCAAATCGGTCGTACGGTTTTGGAGCTAGAACCATTTGAATTGTTGAAGTTATTTCTTTAATATTTCAGAAAATACTGGAGCGATTAGATTGAAACTTGGCAGTCAGTTGAATCATAATGACGCACAAGGTTTTGCTAAGTTTTGTGGAGATCGTATCGTTACTGAATTTTGAAGAAAAAATTTTCGAAAATTTTTCCGGAAATTTTTTTTTTTCCAGACTATTCTTCATATTCGAAAAATTCATACCTTGGAATCCATATTTCACAGCAGTGTACGTAATTTCAGTTCGATAAGGTAATTTTTTGAGGTGATATAGGAAAAAAAAAACTGTCAAATTTCATGCATTTTTTCCATAGACATATTAAACTCTCTGGACACGGCGTACGAATTCATTTCCAAAGAGTCGAATGATGGTAATGAAGAAAGTGAGAGGTCCGAGAGAGTGATGGACCTGGATCGGGCAGACCATAGACAAGATACACGATACCAATATCCGTTATTCTATAGCGCTTGGAGAGTGAGATGAAGGATGATCTCACTTGCACAATATGACGCCTATCTAGAGATAAAATCAAGCATTTACTAAGGGAATCTCCGGGGAAATGACTTCTTCTTGGTATATTAGATTACATTGAAGTTTTGAAAATTGGTGATGAATGTGAACATAACTCCGATATGAATATTCGAAATGATTAATCAATAACAATATATTATGAATTCTCCTGGGTCGCTTGTTTCAGGACGGCAGTCCCAGCTCCAAATGATTTTTTCCTTATCAGAGTACAGACACGCGAGCTGAGCGGCTTCCGGAGCAATTTAATTGAGCTCTGAGCTGCCTCACAAGTATATACGGTATTTTGAACAGTACGCGAGCCACTCAACACCGTCCAAACTTGCGAGGAAGCCGAATCAAATTGCTTCGAAAGTCGCTCAGCTCGCGTGATCGCATCTTTTGAATTTTGTGCGTTAGATGGTCTCAAACGATTAGAATGAACTAAATAGTGAAGAAACCTGTGCGAAATTCATTTCTGCGCTCGGATTCATAGCAATTATACATTCATTTGATTTTTTAACTCCCTTTCCAAATTATTGTATTTTACTTTCATTTTATATCTCCTCGTACAATTAATGGCACAACACAAATTTACCATTATTCACCAGTGAACCCGGTTTAAAATGAAGGAAATCAAATTCTATTCAAGACGCTCACGAAAACACAAAAAAAAATGGGAATTATATCTTCTATACAGTCTTTATATTCTAATTCAGAATGGAATAACACAAAATCTGCTTTGAAATGATTCGACTTGCAAAAATTTTGAAAAAAAATGTATTTCAAACATAAACTTATAATTACAGTCTATGGCTTCAAAACTGATCTGTCTTATTTTTGCCGTATTCTATGATGGTTTGGCCCGCCTTAGTTCCATCTTTGTCGGCCCGCTTCCTCTCTCTTTAAGCCATGTCCATATAGTTTTATAGGTCTATGATTTTTCCTCGGTATCGTTGTTTTTTATAGAATTACTCAGAAAATACCGATGATTAAACTTGGTGCTCAATTTGAAAATGCTGATGGACAACTTTGTGCAAAAATTTCGTGATGATCGTGTTATCAGAACAATTTGAAAATGAATTTCAATTTTTTTCTGTTCAAATATTTGATATTCTTCGAACTTTTAATTATATTATCCTGACGTGATTTTGTATGAACCTGCGAGCTGTCATTTCTTATCGAGTACTGGATTTAAATTCGATCTCATCTTCATTTTCGGAAATATTGGAAAAATAAAATTTTGAACGGGTATATATGCGGAATCGTTGAGTGGATTTTACCCATTCACGAATTCGGCTTTCGTAATTGAGGTCCAAACCTTCTCTGAAATTCGAGAAATTCCGTGGATCCAGTCCTTTTTTTCTTAATCGCAGACCGATCCTGCTTCACAAATATATTCTTCAAATTGTTTCTATTGTCCATTTTCTATAAATTCATTAAACTCATGAAACTCCATTAAAGAAAGTATATTCGAAAATATTCTGCTACCTCAAAATTGTGAACAAAATTATTTGCCGAAATATTATCTTCTAGTATGTAGGTTCTCAGTGAAAAGGGTAGAACACAAATATTTTTCATCCTTCCTTCGTCTACTTCAAGTCTGTGTTTCTATGATACCACTTGGGACCTCTAGCGGATGATAACCGAACTTTTCCTTTCAGAAAGGAACGAAGGCTCCACAAGCTGCAGGTCGCATCCATACCGACTTCGAGAAAGGTTTCATCATGGCTGAAGTGATGAAGTTCCAGGATTTCAAAGAAGAGGGCTCTGAGTCTGCTTGCAAGGCTGCTGGAAAATACAGACAGCAGGGGAGGAACTACGTCGTAGAGGATGGAGATATAATTTTCTTCAAGTTCAACGCTGGAGCTGGCCTTAAGGACGCGAAGAAGAAATGATTTTTCGTAATTTATTTGGGAATTTGACTAACATCGCTGATTGTGTGCTTATTTGTTCACATAAACGACTTATATGTAAGGAATAAATTATGATCTTTGGTATTCTAGGTTTTCTTTCCAGTTACCTCTGAAGGAGGTAAAAAAAAACAAATACACATCTATCTTTTTGGATTCTCAGTTTTTCTACATATGGTATTTAAAAATAATCAGCTTGATATACCGAAGAGATGAGATGGCAACTTCTTAGTTAATTGTAGAAAAATGACTCTCAGCTTTATGTAAAATTTCGAGGGGATCGGATCATTAGGGAATTCAAGAAAAAATATTTGTTGACGACACTATCCTTTTAACAACTAACTCCATATATCAGATTCCCATAAAAATTTTTTCAAACCTTGAATTCAACATTTTAAATTTATGTATCATATTCCAATGTGATCTGATATCTACTATTCGAAATATCGAAAAAAATCTCAAATTTCGTTGTAATTTCCCCAGAATAGTTCAAGATTAAACTTGCTCGTCAGTAGACAAATTTTGGTGCGCAAATTTCTGGAGTTGTCCGGAAATTTTACTCGCTTCTTATCGCGTTATCATGTAGTATGTGTAATTTTTGAATTAAAAACCGAAAACGGTCTTTATAGGTTAGGTTGAATACCCTGAAGAAGAATCCGTGGTCGAATTCAATTCGGCGGTAGCTCAGTGGTTAGAGCGCTTGCCTCATGATCGTAAGGTCTGAGGTTCAAGCCCTTGGTCGGGAAAGAATTTTTCCGGTTTTCAGGGGACCGTCCAACCATTCGCTGTTGGATAAACAATTAACAGTTCTGTTCCTAACGTGGCGCGAGGAATCAGTAACAAAGCCTACACAGAACACACCTGGTCTCCTAACTGGCACCAGCATTAGCTTCTGAGGGGTTCCACGGCAGAACCTAGGAGAACCAGCAATAATACAATACAATACAATTCGGTCTATCCGGCTGTCATTATGTCATCTACCTTTCGAAAGAAAGGACTTTACGACGAAGTTGTCAGATTAGGTTTGGAGTCCGAATTTCTCGTTAATGAAAGAAATCGGTCTAATAGTTTCGGAATAAGATCCATTTGAAATTTTGAGGTTACTCAAAACTCTATACTATGTAATATAGAGTTCTATGCCTCGATATCTCATGAAGTACTGAATGAGAGTCAATTTGACAGAATTCTTGAACTTCTTCTCTCGGAAGTTATTGTGCCTACTATCGGCTATTAGGTCAAATGTAAACATGATTATTCTCTCATTTAAAAGTTGGAATGGAAAACTGAGTGATGATTTTAAGTTAAGGTTTCTTCTTGAAATCACCCAATGGTATATTATCGCCCTGTTATTTCACCCCCTTTCAATAATTTAAATAATAAGGAATCTTTGGTTATCCATTCGCTCCACCCTTTCACTAGTTTTCGCTAAATTCGTCATAGATCACTAGTGATCTTCAAACTGTTTCGCAACACCTCCTCAATTTTTTATTGCTTGCACATCATCATGAATTATTCATGCGAAAACCCAACTACATGTGTTGAACGTGAATTGTAGATGTTTTGGAACAATTGATCCGTAAGAATCATAAAAGAATTAGGTAACTTTATTTACATTATAAAATAATCAGTCTTACAGTAACGATATGATACAATTCAGGTCATTCACTGATTTTTGTCGACAGCCTTTTCTTCACCCATTCGTAAAACTCGTATTCAGTTTTTAAAACGCTTTTGAGTAGGTTTTGTTTCACTGGATCCATTTGTAGACTGAGTCTCGGAAGAAAAACTGGAAAATTATCGATTAAATCTAGAAATGGAGTAGTTTTTCAACCTTACTTGATAATTTGTCCTCGTATATCTGGGAAGCACCTTTGAAGAAATATGGAATTTTGTTTTCCAATGCAGAAATTGTCAGGTTTAAATCTTCAAGTACGCCAACTACTGGATATAATTTCTCGACATTGTTTTTCGCCATTTGTAGTGCCCATTCACTGTTGCCACTTCTACAAAAAAAACTGCTGAAACACTCTCAACACTAATGGGCAAAGTACGAAAGAAATAACTAGTAAAGGCTATCAAGTAATCCTAACCACCGCGTTTTTGGACAGTTCCAGTGATATCTAGTAAAGGACTTCCCCATCAAGCAGTAATGGGGGTTTTTCCTGAATTTGGGTTATTAGTGCAAATGCAAATTTGAACATAATTATTATGGGTTTGATTCATCATTTCCCAAATAACCTTCAGAAAGTATTCAAAATTAGATTTCAAAATTGGGGTTTGACATTTGCCAGGCATGCACGAAGTGACAACGGTGTTTAGTAGAATAGCTTTTTCTGCTATAGAATAATGAAATATTTATTCCTATTCTGTGGTGTTCTTTGGCAATATAACCAAACAATTTCCGTCTGCGATTTGTCAGTAATATGACAGTGTCTGTGCTCTTCTTTTTCTATTTCTCGGTCGATGTCTTCTATACTCTAACCAGATCGAAGTATAGCTATCTCTCTTTTCCTGAGCAAAGTAACACATTGGACGTCCTTTTCTTTCCGAGAAAGCTGAAATCGACGTTGCCATATCGTGCACTCAAGACAAATCCCTTTAGTTGCAAATCCCCATTTTTATTTTTCAGTTTTAGGTGATCAAATATTTTTTTAAAAATATGATATCGAAATGATATGTTTGAAATGTGATGTTCTAAAGGTTTTTCATGAAAATTACTGCATTTTCGTTGAAAGGAAAATCCCAATTCCCGATAGTCGCAAAGTGGCGCATGAGCCGGCATTGAGCGCTTACTTAGTTTTTTTTATTTTCTGAAAATATTCTGATTCTTCAAAACATCACATTCGTGGTAATATTTGTTGTCACTTCCTGTATACTTTTGCTCAGATAAGTCGAAATGTTGTATGAATTATTCTATTTTTAGGAGCCCGCTTTACTGTTGGCTCTTCAGACATCATTCGAAAAAATCGTGAGCATTTGCAATCTTATTCAATTTCGTATCAAAAGCGGTTACTGAAATTGATCCCACCCCGCTAAACTTCAGCTTGACTTCACTCAAAAACAATTTCACAATATCACGATGGGCTAAAGGGTTTTCTAATAAGAGGTGTTATCTTGATATTCAAAGCAAAATGCCATTTTTCAATATAAATGATCGGATGTTTATTTCATTATAAAGAAGAAGCGATGCCGTTCATAGTAGAAAATAACATCAGGCGAATGACCACCACGACCACGCTTACAGGACCATATCCTTTTAATGAAATTTTCCATAACGAAATCGCAAATTGGCTGTTCTATGTCTTCGATAGCCTCACGAGTTTCATATTAGAGGTCTTGAATCGACGCTGGGCTATTGGCGTAGACCTTCTCTTTCACGTGGCTCCAAAGGAAGAATTCGCAAGGTGTTAAATCACAAGATCTCGCTGGCCAATTGTGATCACCTCTTCGAGAGATAACACGGTCCAGTAACTTTTCCCGCAAAAGATCAATGGTTTCGTTGCTTGTGTGGCACGTAGCGCCGTCTTGTTGAAAGTAAACGTTGTCCAGATCAATACCATCCAATTCCGGCCATAAAAAATTATTAATCATCTCTCGATAGCGCAATCCATTCACCGTAACTGTTGTTCCAGCCTCATTTTCGAAAAAGTAAGGTCCAATGACTCCGCCGGACCATAAACCGCCCCAAACAGTCTCACGTTGAGGATAGAGAGGCTTTTCAACAATAACCGTCGGGATTTCCGAGCCCCAGATGCGACATTTTTGCTTGTTGACGAAGCCACCGAAGTGGAAATGGGCCTCATCACTCAAGATGATTTTTCGATGGAATTCCGGATCATTTTCATGCATTTCAACGACCCAATCAGCAAAGACACGATGTTGATGATCGGCCGGTTTGAGTTCTTGTGTTAACTGAACTTTATAAGCCTTAAGACTCAAATCTTTATGCAAAATAAGGTGTAATGACGTTTATGGAATGCCTAATTCCAAAGAACGACGAGGAAGGGACAAACCTGGGTTTTCTTCAACACTTTCGGCTACAGCAGCAATATTCTCGGCTGTTCTTGAGCGATGTGCACGGGTTTTTATTCTTCACATCACTAACTTGTCCCAACAGCTCGAATTTTTCCACCAATTTCTTTATTGCGGTCCGACAAGGTGCTTCACGGCGACCCAAAAATTTTAGAGTTTTACGAACCGTATCTGCCAAATTTTCACCATTTTCATAGTGAATTTTAATAATTTCAATGCGTTGTTGAAGCGTGTATCGTTCCATTTTTATTAATGGCGTAGTTTCTACTTGTCAAATGTCAAAAAATGACAGCTTCAAAAGTGACATCTACCGAAATAGCGGGCTATTCAAAATAACACCTCTTATTGGAAAACCCTTCACTAAATGACTGAGGGGCTAGATATTTGTAGAGTAGGTTTGTGGGCAGGCTAAAAATTTCAAGTTATCAGGTCGAAATCGCAAAAGTGAACAAATTCAAAAACACCACAATAGTACAGATTTCGAGGACGATAATGATTCCCTACCTGCACCTGGGATCTTGTCCACAAAAATAAGGGATATTAAACTCGTAAATCTCTTCTCCAATCATACATTTTCTTTGCATGTGAATGCATTTCAGCAAACTGCTTTCCTTACCGGATTGTGACCTGAAACAATTCGGAAAAACATGCACTTATATTTTAAAAACTTGACATGTATGAGATAAAAAGAACGTTGACTACAAATACCTGGAGGATAATTTTTCTATTGGATCCCGTATGATATTGACGTAAGTGGGAGATTGTCGGTCAAATTGTGTAAAATTGACGAAATAGGAACTCCTATCGAAACTCAAGGGAATAGCCTCGTTTCTGAGTCTTCTGTACATGCTAGTTATCAACTCATCCTAAAAAAAAATTGAGATATAATACCATACTTTTATAGTTACAGTTTTCAAATGTTTTTCCGAGTATCACGCAAAAACCACAATACCAATTTCATTAATCTGTTCTAGTTCAAAAGTTTATATTCAGAGTAAAAGAATCTCGCCTTAATGATTCTTTGTGGAGCGTGTTCTCAGTTTTCTCTATACAGTGCGCCTCAAAATTATGGAACACATTCATTTTCACAGAAGAAAAATATTTGGCAGCAAAATCCTGAAACAGGTCAATTTTTGTTTCACTTTTACTAAGTATTTTTGAAGGATTTTTGTTGCACGTTGTTCTTTACAGGCGTGCAGAAATTTTCAAGAAAAAAATTAATTTTTTTTTTGAAAAATTAGTTACTTCAAAGAGGGTTTCAGTATGTGCACTTTGTCATGGCTCATTTACTTTGAGACGATGAAAGTTGTGCATTAACAAAGTTATAATGGTCGACTTTCATTCGGTGACAAATTTCATCAGGTACCATCCTCTCAAAGTAAATGAGCCATGACAAAGTGCACATACTGAAAACCTCTTTGAACTAACTAATTTTTCAAAAAAAAATAATTTTTTTCTTGAAAATTTCTGCACGCCTGTAAAGATGATACAAAGACCTTGCCAAAAAAGTACCACATGACCCACTTTCCCTATTCAAAAAATTTAGAAGGTTGATGGGGTTGGCACAGGGTGCAACAAAAATCCTTCAAAAATGCATACAATTTGGTAAAAGTGAAACAACAATTGACCTGTTTCAGGATTTTGTTGCCAAATATTTTTCTTCTGAGAAAATGAATTTGTTCCATAATTTTGACTCGCACTGTATAATTGGTATACCTGCAGTGTGTCAATTCGTTACCGCCCTTATAGAGGGTCCCGCAGCAGTGGCGCTGTGTTCCAAATCTCTATTTAGGAAGCAGCAATCTAGTTTCCTATGATGTTTAATTATTACACAGGGTGTTCCATTTTTTCTGGGCAGGTCCCAACTTTCTTTCTTCATAAGGCAACCAGTATTTTCTATCACTTTTTCGGTTTCTACACGAAAAATAAAGTACGCTTTATACATATCTTTACCACAAAAATATCCACGGTTTTCGAGATATTCTGTCCGACTTGTCCTTTTTTCCAATATTCATCACCCAGAGTATGTGAGATTATTAAGTTGTGCCAAGTCCCATTGGAATTTATTTCTAGTCAAATATTGAACTCTCTCAAACGATATATCTGAAATCGAACTGGGATATACAGGGTATGAAAAACACCCTGCTACATATTGAAAATAAAAATTGGCAGAATCTTTCTTATTTCCAATATAACACTCTATATTTTATAGCATTAGAAAAAGTTCTTCAAATTTCGTCTAGTAGTTCTTACTTACTTCTTGTTTTCACTATTTTTCCTCAAAATAGCACATTTTTCTGATAAACTACTTCTTACTATAAAATAGGATTTGAATCTTGAGAGCTTAATCTCGAAAAAGAACAATTCGGACGACATTTCGACTTTTATGGAAGACATTTGGGAGATAAAGCTAACCAGTAGACTCAAAAAAGTGAGATTTCAACTTCGTCGAGTATTTTAAAAAGTTCTCAAAATCGACGAAGAAAGCGATCGATCCCGGATCCTGCTCCTTTTTGCAACTAAAAAAATCTCTTTTACCAGGTTTTTGCACCTACATCTCAAATGATCGGTCCAAAAAAGGTTATACAGTGTGTCCACGGATTGGGTGCCGGTAAGGTGTAAATGACGAAAAATTTTGGAGTTAGACTCTGATATTCTGGGAATCGCTCCTGCTTGGTCTCAAACTGAGATGTTGAGAAAATGAGCCAAATCAATTAATATACAGGGTGTTTCAGAACTGATTTGATGAAGATTGTTAAGAATAAAGTACCTTTGTTTTAAAAGATATCGAGAAAGTTTATTGGAAAAAGTTGTTTAGAATGACGAGCTCCTGCAGGAACTTTTTCCAGATAAATCAGCCTACCTTGACTTTATTAATTAGTCATGAAAATTTTTTTAATCCGATGCATGGGATATTTTGTCATGATCAATAATTTTGCTGATTTTAAAATAAATCAGTGTCAATAATAATTTCTTATAACAATAAAATACGTTTGATGCTGAAAAAACATCATTACAAACAAAAATTAAAAAAACTACCCAAATGCTACACATAATTCAGCCCGTTGGGTGACTGCTTTATACGCAATCGCCCAATTCATCGTCCAGCAAATTCACGATTCAACCATTCTCGAACTGTTCGTGTTGAATGTGCTGGGTGACCTGGTGGTCTGCTGAAAATGTACTGTTTGTCGATCTCCTGGTAGCATGTTATTCAAGAAGTTTTGAAGGCAATTTTCCAGCATTTGATTTATCTGAAAATTGAGTTCCTGCAGCAGCTCGTCATTCTAAACAACATTTCTAAATGAATTTTCTCAATATCTTTTAATACAAGTTCTAAACCACCCTGTATATTAACTGATTTGGCTCATTTTCTGAACATCTTAGTTTGAGACCAAGCAGGAGCGATTCCCAGAATATCAGAGTCTAATTCGGAAATTTTTCGTCATTTACACCTTACCGGCACCCAATCCGTGGACACACTGTATATCGCTAAGAGTACATAAGTTTAATGAAAGTTGATATTCAGACGTATGTTTAACATGTGTTCCATTTTCTTGAATGCAGTCCTAAGTTTCCTAAGTAGAGAGAACACCGCGCCACTGTTGCACTTATACGTTTGATTCCAATAAATTATCATCAATTATCACCTATGAGGGTGATGACAGCAACCCCTAAAACCTAAAATAGGAAGCGGGGTTGAAAGACGTTTCGTAGATAATTCGATGTTCTTTTGAAAAATGCCATACACTTTACCTTTTCTGTGAGATTCTCTCCAATTTATTATTCGGAGGAAACGAAGAAAACAATTGAAGAATGCAATAACAAATTCAGTATTGATATTGCGGAAAAAATTTTTATCATATTATCTGGAAGTTCTGTTTTCTTCCACACTTTCACCTATTGGTAAATTTTCATATTTCATTACAACTCTTGCTATCGTAACTATTCTACTCTTTTTGCGCGCATGTTCTAGGGGAACAGCGTGCTATCGTTTTGTCCAAATGTCTGTAATTTTGGATGATTGAGCCGAGAATGGTCTCAATCGACTAGGTTGGACTCACTGATGACGAATCCGGTGTCAAAATCGATTCTCTCCGGCCGGCCGTCCGTGCGGCCGTAGACACGGTAACTCTCGACAGAAGCAAGCTAGCAACTTTAAACTTGCAGGATAGGTTGCGCATCAGAATGCCGCGGTTGAGTTCGTTAATGGGCCAAATCAGTCGAATTGTTTCGGAGTTATAGGCACTCGAAGTTTTGAAGTTTTAATTTTTTATTTCAGAAACTAATTGAGCGATTGGAATTAAACTTGGCAATTAGGTGGAGTATATCGCACCGCAACTTTGAGGCAAATTTCGTCAGGATCATGTTGTCAGTAAATTCCAAAAAAAAATGTTTTCGAAATTTTTTTCTAAAAAATTTTTTTTTTCGGAAACCATTCATCATATCCAAAATAAAATTCCAGTTACACTTCGGGCTTTATATTTCACAGCAGTGTTCCAAATTTCAGTTCGATACGATCATAAGTTTTGGAGATATCGGAAAAAAATATGTCAAATTTCGAGGTTTTCTTCTCGATATCGAATTTTTTTGGTTATACTCGAGAAATACTGATTCAGTCCTGATAAAACTTCACAGCTAGTTTTGAGATGCTGAAAGACAACTTTTTGCGAAATTTCGTGATAATAGTGTCATTAGAACAATTTGAAAAAAAAAATTTCTATGATTTTCTTATCATATCGTCCTCATTAAATTCTGTAAGAAACTTTGAACTGTTATTTTTCGACGAAGTACTGGATTTCAATTCGATCTGATCTGTATTTTTGGAAATATTGGAAAAATAAAATTTTGATTGGGTATATCTACGGAATCATTGGGTGGATTTTACCCATTCACGAATTCGGCCTTAGTAATTAAGGTCCAAACCTTCTCTACAAATATCGAGTTTCTAAGTTGTTTCTTTCGGAAGTTATTGTGTTTACGCAGTCGGCCGTTAGACTGACTGCCCAATGATTCCGTAGATATACCCATTCAAAGTTTTATTTTTCCAATATTTCCAAAAATACAGATTTGATCGAATTGAAATCCAGTAATTTATCAGTGAAAAATTTCAAAAAGCACTGCCGTGAAGGCAGCAGCTTTTGCGTGCATGTTCAAATTCGTTGCTGAAGCGGTCATCTACATTGAACATGCGCACAAAAGTTGCTGCCTTCACGGCAGTGCTTTTTGAAATTTTTTTTTTTTCGAAATTGCATACCTTCTAAAAAAATCAAGTACATAGAATTCTTGAAAAAACAATTGAATCATATTTTAGTCGAAAGGTCATTCAACCCTCCTTCCCACTTAAGATTTAAGGGGTTGCTTCCATCACGCATTTGATGTTGCAAAAAACCTTCAGATGTTTGCTTTGCTTACTTTCAATTCGAATAGTTTCATTATATATAGGACTTTATTCCTAAATCATTTTTCATTATAAGATGTTGATGGGTTTCTGGCACTTGACGTCAATGCAAACGCAAGCAAAGTATTTTATGAAATAAAAAGTTTGTTTTCAAGTTCTTTCGATCTGCATCGCTATGTTAAAATCATTAGGTTCAAGTTCCAGTGGATCTTAATTACAAAATGGAGGCATAATTATAAGAGAGGTCCTCTCTGGGTAGAACTAAACCTCGTTCCAAATCCAAGTCCAAAATTGTCCAAGGAATTCGGCGATATTTCGTAAAAATTTCCAAAAATTTTATTTTTTTCTCTTGGGTAAATGGTTCTGAATTGGGCGTTCAAAATTTTTTGTGAATACAAAATTTTACGCCAGGGAATCAACCCATTATTATTTGGCTCAAATGTCAGTCATTATTCATATTAAGCCGATAATTGTCTTGAGCGAATAGGTTGGAATTTTATTCTGTAGGGTCCACCTCGAACGAACCTACTAAGAAAAAGCTCTGTGTTCACGAAAGACCCTCATGCCCACCGTAAACACATAGAGACGTCCATGGACTAAAAAATGAAGCCCATACACAATTTTGAAGAAAATTGGTCAAAACTACGCGGCTGATTTGAATTAAGAATTTAAAAATTTCAAAAAGCACTGCCGTGAAGGCAGCAACTTTTGCGCGCATGTTCAATGTAGATGACCGCTTCAGCAACGAATTTGAACGTGCGCGCGTACCAAATTTCAGTTCGATACGATCATAAGTTCTGGAGATATCGGGAAAAAATATGTCAAATTTCGAGGTTTTCTTCTCGATATCGTTGATTTTTTCGGTATTACTCGAGAAATACTGATTCAATCCTGATTAAACTTCACAGCTAGTTTTAAGATGCTAAAAGACAACTTTATGCAAAATTTCGTGATAATCGTGTTATTAGAACAATTTGAAAAAAAAACTTATATGATTTTCTCATCATATCATCCTCATTAAATTCTGTATGAAACTTCGAACTGTTATTTCCGATGAAGTACTGAATTTCAATTCGATCTGATCTGTATTTTTGGAAACATTGGAAAAATAAAATTTTGATTGGGTATATCTACGGAATCATTGGGCGGATTTTACCCATTCACGAATTCGACCTTCGTAATTAAGGTCCAAACCTACTCTACAAATATCGAGTTTCTAAGTCGTTTCTTCCGGAAGTTATTGTGTTTACGGTCAGCCTAACGGCCGACTGCGTAAACACAATAACTTCCGAAAGAAACAACTTAGAAACTCGATATTTGTAGAGAAGGTTTGGACCTTAATTACGAAGGCCGAATTCGTGAATGGGTAAAATCCACCCAATGATTCCGTAGATACACCCAATCAAAATTTTATTTTTCCAATATTTCCAAAAATACAGACCAGATCGAATTGAAATCCAGTACTCCATCGAAAATAACAGTTCGAAGTTTCATACAGAATTTAATGAGGATGATATGATGAAAAAATCATATAAATTTTTTTTTTCAAATTGTTCTAATAACCCGATTATCACGAAATTTTGCACAAAGTTGTCTTTCAGCATCTTAAAACTAGCTGTGAAGTTTAATCAGGACTGAATCAGTATTTCTCGAGTAATACCAAAAAAATCAACGATATCGAGAAGAAAACCTCGAAATTTGACATATTTTTTCCCGATATCTCCAAAACTTATGATCGTATCGAGCTGAAATTTAGTACACTGCTGTGAAATTAGAAGGTCAGAGTGTGAGTATAATTTTTTTTGGATATGATGAATGGTTTCCGAAAAAAAAATTTTTTTGTAAAAAAATTTCGAAAAAAATTTTTTTTTGAATTTATTGACAATATGATCTTGACGAAATTTGGCTCAAAGTTGCGCGTCGTTATACTCCACCAAACTGCCAAGATTGAATCCAATCGCTCAAGTAGTTTCTGAAATAAAAAATAAATAACTTCAAAACTTCAAATGCCTATAACTCCGAAACTATTCGATCGATTTGGCCCATTAACGAACTTAACCGCGGCATTTCAATGCGCGACCTACCCTGAAAGTTTCAAGTCGCTAGCTCACTTCGTTCGACAGTTATCGTGTCTACGGCCGGCCGGCCGGACAGAATCGATTTTGACACCGGATTCGTCATCAGTGAGTCCAACCTAGTCGATTGAGACCATTTTCGGCTCAATCATCCAAAATTACAGACATTTGATCAAAACGATAGCACGCTGTTCCCCTAGAACATGCGCGCAAAAAAGAATATAACCTTGGAATATCCTGTATTTCAATTTTCATTGAATTTATCTGCATTCATTTCGGATGTAGATATGTGAAGAACGAGTCGCCGCTGATTAAAAGCTATCAAACGATAATTCAACCGCCAGCAGTCTATGAAAAGGTTCTAAAGATGTCCAAGGACGCAAAAAATGTTACAAACACATTTAACCCAACCTGATTGTCTTATGAAATAACAAAATTTCGCTTCAACAGATTTTATCAGGTAAAATCGAAGTGTACTCAAAAAATTTTTGGGTTCAAGAGAATAAACACTTTTTTTAAGAAAATTCACTTTTCCTTCTTATCGACAACTTGTTTCCATCTTATGTTTTCATGATAAATCTTAGTATATGAAGAAGACATAATTAAAATAGGTTTTATAGTTGAACGAAGATAAGAATGTAATCAACCTCTCTGAAAAAATTGCATTATAACTCATATCATCGGGTCATTGATGAACAAAATAAAAATGTAACAAGCATCGATTGGCTTACTTCTGGTAGGTCACAACGTAAACAAATATTATCGCCCCATTGCAAAAGCAATGTGTTTCCTGATAACGTTTTTGTTTGAATTAATACGTTTATTTTTATTATGAAGATTGAAAATCTTCATAATGATTTACTGACACTATTAACTCAATTGCGAGCTCAAGTTTTGTTCCAGATTTATTCTCGGAATTTTTGTCGAATTATAAACCGAAAGTTACAACCTTAATCGAAGATATCAATAGAGCAGACTGAAAATCGAGGACCAAGATCGAATTACTGGTAAAATCCACCCTATGGTTTCGGGAATATACAGGGTGGTCCAAATAGTGACGTCAATAATTTTTTTAGATTTCTCACACCTTGGGGTATCTAAAAATAGGCCGATTACAATAAAAAAGCTAGTATATAATGTTTTTCTCTTGATTTCGATAGCTTTGGATCGTGCTAAGTTTTTAAACTCAGCCAAAAGCTAAGCAAACTCTTCTTTGTGTTTTTAAATTGAAGTTGAATGTTTGGATGAAACCTATTGAAAATCAAAGTTCTATCCTTCAAGCCTTTTCTGAGTAACTTTGAGTAATTTCAGGAAGCTGAATTATTTTGTTATTAAAACAGCATTCAGGGTGAGTATATCACAAAAAATATCTGCAAAATATCTACAACATAAAAGACATGAATTTTTGAAACCTCGCTGGCATAATAAATTGTAAAAACAAAAAAAAGTATAACTCGAAAACTACAAAAACACGCGAACATACTTGAGCTATTTTGGATACCCCTAGGTCTGAGGAATCTATAAAAAAAGTTATTGAAGTCACTACTTGGGCCACCCTGTAAATGCATTTTATTGAGTTTACACCCACTAGAATTTAATTTTCCTGAAAATACAGATGCAATCGAATTGAAACCAAGTGCTTTGTCGGAAAGTTCAAGCAAAATTGCAGCGAAATTCAACAGATGGTTTATGCCATATAAAATTAAAAAAAAAAAAAATAAAATTTGGAGAACATCTTTACTTCCGAACGATATGCATATGATTAACTCCATTTCACGAAGAAAAATTTCGAATAGTTTATTAAACTGGTAAGATTCCGAGTATATCTTCTTTCTCACCTGTTCCATTGTCGAGAGAATCTGCGGTCCTCTCCTCAACCGAACATGCCTGTAATTATTGTATCCCTGCAACTTCTGCAGCAACAACACCAAAAACTCTCCACCACAATTAGGCACTTGATTCAAAAACAAAAAATAACTACTTATCTCGTCCATTTTCACTCTTTCTGCCATCGACTTTGTGACCATCCTATGACTAACAGAAGTGTATGATTCAACAAAATCCATATTCATATTGTCTAATTCGAAATCTTCTATTTCCTCGCTGGTATTCAAGAAAAATACCAACACAATTATTGTCAAAAGGGTAGAATAGTACAGCACACACCTCACTTTAAAGTACATATTCATTTTGATTGAATTTTATTGCCTTGTGATTTTCTAGGTGCGAATAAAACTAACAAAGGTTGAAATTAATTCTTGTGCTGTACCATCTTCGAAGAAGGTGAAAGGTGCTCAATATCCTACGAGACAACACAGACAGACTTGGGTTTGGGTCAAACTACGAAACAACTCACCTAGTTAACTTTCGTGTTGATTCAAGATTCAACAACAGGAGGGAGGCATAATGAAAGTTCGAAGATCTGTACGGTAATTTGTGTGTAATGAGTTTGAAAATCTACCTAGAAATCTAATGATCATTTCATTATTGAATATGATGCTCTGCTCTCTGTTGGAATGTTGTAAAAGAATCATATTTGCAGTGTTAAATATCATCAGTTGGTCTCATAATTCTGTTAGTTTAAATTCGAAAAAAACTTTCGATTAACAGGTTAATTTGGCTTTAAGTACCATGTTGCGGTAATTGGAAGTTTCTTTAATCACTTAGGGCCAACCTTACGAAAAAGCTCATTACGCGAGAGATCTGAAATATTTTATAATTAAAACAATTCATATATTCATATAGATAACGAGTATAAAATGATTTTGGATTCATTAAATTAGCTCTCAGATCATTTGAACCGGTGCCAACACAATAATATTACATATTCTCAGTTGTTTGTATGAGAATACGTAACTTCGTTTCAATATCTTCCTTATTTACATTTAAAAATAGATATGATTCTAAAAATTCAAAATTGGCGCTGTGAATGACCTTGTTTCTTGTACGTTTGTCACATTTCCATCAAACTCGCCGTTTTCCAGAAAAATACAAATGCGACTCAAAGTTTCTATCAGAGAAAAACATTAAAACAATTATACTTAGTCTATAGGTGAATGAGACAACGTAAAATTACCAACAGTGCTGATAAATCAGCTAGATAATTGGCTATACTTCAAGTATTTGAGATATTTGAGTTCGATAAGTTTTATAGGTTATCAGGTTCATACGAGTGTAGGCAACGTCGATCGTTTCCTCCCGGCTGATCTTGATTAGTCCACGTGAACTAGTAGAAAATTCTAGACTGTGGGTCACTGTTTATTTTCATTTGAGTGCTGTCAGATAACATTTTGGGAATATTTATATAATCATTTGCATTCTGCGTCGTAGTAATTCGAGTACCGGTTCCTGGAAAACAGAATCAACATGGAAAACTCTCCTTCTTTCGAGAGATTCAAGGAATTAGATCTCAGTAGAGACGAAATAAACCGACTTGGAGAGGCTCTCAAGAAGGAGGAATTTCGAAAATTACTAATTGATTACGTGAAGGAGGTTCAAGATCCTGAAAATCGGCAGTTGTACGAGAAAGAAATCGCGGAATTGGAGAAAGAAAGGGGTAATGATATTACATTTTTACATCCGACTCCCTGTTATGTCATCAAAACAACCCTTGATGGCGATAAAAAATGTTTTATCAATATTTGCGGTAATGATTTAGTGAAGAAACCCTCGTCTACCCCATCTGAAAAGGATGGTGCCAGGGGTCTCCAGTGGTCTTTACCCCATTCTTTATCACCACCTTCTGAAGATTTGGATAATAAAGGTGAAAGATGCAAAGTGTTCGATGTACTTTTCCACCCAGATACTTTGCATTTAGCTCAGAGAAACGGTGCATTTCGAAACATGGTTAACAACACTGCATGCAACGCCATCGAAACACATTTTGATGTTGAACTAGATAAAAATAATCTAAGATTTCCTAAACTTAAGTACAAAGGCATGGCTCGAGCCAGTGTTATTCGAAAACCTTCTGCCGAAGGCCCTGTTGAAAGATCTCCGGAAGAAAAAGAGTTTTATGATAAACTATATGCTCAGGCAGATGAATCAACACAAAGTTTTAAATTTCCTACTAAAAGAAGTAAAAAATCTAAAAGCAATAAAAACCCAAATGCTAAGTCACCGTATACCACCCCAAAATTCCTGATCAAGCATCGTCGGCATATAGAAATGGAGGAGTTTACCGAACATAAAGGGTCTAAATTGAACACAACCATTCCTAAGGAATTAATTATTGAAGTTGATTTGCCTTTGTTAAAATCTGCTGATGACATAGTCTTAGATGTAACTGAAAAAACAGTACAATTGATCAGTGAGAAACCTGCAAAGTACAAATTAGACCTAACATTACCGTATGAGGTTAGTAAAGATGCTGGGAATGCTAAATTTGATAAAACTTTGGGAAAACTCTGCGTTACCTTACCAGTCCAAAAGAAGCCTTCTTTTATTATGAGGGATTTTGCAAGGGAAGATAGTGGAGTTGAAAGTGACCATAGTTCTCCAGTATCACCCGAATCGGAAGAAGAAAGTAATGAAAAAACCGTCTTAGATAATGAGTGCGAAAGTAAACATTTTGTGAAAAGTGCCGAACAATTTAGGACTAAGTATCTGGAAGATGATGTACAATATTCTCTACCGGATTTTACCTGTCATGTGTTTGATGATACTATAGCATTTACACTTCATGTTAAAAATGTTGATCCTGAGTCGTTAGAAAAACTGATTGACGAAGATGAAAAATCAGTCCAAGTTAAGTTTGTGAGTGTTAGTCCTAGTTTTTATCAATTGCATTATGCATTTATGCTCAAATTCCCTGTGAATTCCATTCAAAAAGACTTTGTTTCCATGGAAGTCTGGGATAATAATGTTATTTTAAAAGTTCCTTTTGAAAATTGTGATAATGAATGTTCTTGGTATATGTATGGCATATCCGAAGAAAATTTACAGAAAAAATTCTTCGAAGAACCCAGTATTTTGAATGCCATCCACAATCAAGAGTTCTCGAATGACTCCATCGGTGACAGTTCTGAATTGAAAGAAGGTTATGATACTAACACCTGTGATAAGAAAGATGAGATCACAGCATCCACGAAACCTATAGAGATTGCAAGCTCAGTGGAAGAATCCAACAGTTTGAAAGAAAATTCTGAAATTGGTTTCAACTTAGCGTCATACTACGAGTCGAGTGGAGACGAGCTTAGTTGTAGTATGAGTCCATGCAGGAGCAGGGGCATTCTGAAGAGGTCGTCCGCAAGGAAGATGTTCTCCAGAAGTATTTCCGAGTCCAGTCTTGATGATTGTATTGGTTCTATGGACCCTGAGGGGCTGGATATACCCATTCCTGAGGATACTGAACATGAAACTGAGATCTCAACAAGCTTGAAGAAAACCGTTAGGTTCAACAATGTGGTCTCAAAGCAGCTCTATAGGTATTTACTTTTTTTCAACTTGAGTTTATCGTTTAAAAGTTGATTTCTGCATGGAAATGTAATTGTAGTACTATCTGGGAGTTTTCATATTACAATAGCGTCCAAATGTCTGTAATTTTGGATGATTGAGCCGAAAATGGTCTCAATCGACTAGGTTGGACTCACTGATGACGAAATGTCGCGGTTAAGTTCGTTAATGGGCAAAATCGGTCGAATAGTTTCGGAGTTATAGGCACTTGAAGTTTTGAAGTTATTCATTTTTTATTTCGGAAACTACCCGAGCGATTCGGTTCAAACTTGGCAGTTAGGTGAAGTACAACGACGCGTAACTTTGAGGCGAATTTCGTCAGGATCATATTGTCAGCAATTTTAAAAAAAAATTTTTTTTTCGAAAACCATACATCATATCCAAAAGAAATTATACTCACACTTTGACCTTCTAATTTCACAGCAGTGTATCAAATTTCAGTTCAATACGATCATAAGTTTTGGAGATATCGGAAATAAATATGTCAAATTTCGAGGTTTTCTTCTCGATATCGTTGATTTTTTCGGTATAACTCAAAAAATACTGATTCAGTCCTGATTAAACTTCACAGCTAGTTTTAAGATGCTAAAAGACAACTTTATGCTAAATTTCGTGATAATAGTGTTATTAGAACAATTTGAAAAAAAAATTTCTATGATTTTCTCATCATATCATCCTCATTAAATTCTGTATGAAACTTCGAACTGTTATTTTTCGATGAAGTACTGGATTTAAATTCGATCTGATCTTTATTTTTGGAAATATTGGAAAAATAAAATTTTGATTGGGTATATCTACGGAATCATTGGGTGGATTTTACCCATTCACGAATTCGGCCTTCGTAACTAAGGTACAAACCTTCTCTACAAATATCGAGTTTCTAAGTTGCTTCTTTCGGAAGCTATTGTGTTTACGCAGTCGGCCGTTAGGCCGTCCGTAAACACAATAACTTCCGTAAGAAACGACTTAGAAACTCGATATTTGTAGAGTAGGTTTGGGGCTTAATTACGAAGGTCGAATTCTTGAATGGGTAAAATTCGCCCAATGATTCCGTAGATATACCCATTCAAAATTTTATTTTTCCAATATGTCCAAAAATACAGATATGATCGAATTAAAATCCAGTAATTTATCAGAAAAAAATTTCGAAAAGCACTGCCGTGAAGGCAGCAGCTTTTGTGCGCACGTTCAAATTCGTTGCTGAAGCGGTCAGCGCCAAAGTTGCTGCCTTCACGGCAGTGCTTTTTGAAATTTTTTTACAGCATGACATCGCCCGATGATTTTGAACGACTAGATTTAACTCTGATAAAAAATCCTTTGTCAATTTCAATTTGCGAACATATTTTCTCAACATCTCTGGAGTATTGATAGGTTCAGATTGAAACTTATTATTTGGTTGAATAATACCAACACGCAAACTTAGGCAAAATTTTATTAGGGTTGTATCTTTAGAAATAAAAAAAAAATCGAAAATGAATTTTGAACATTATAGCTTTTGATATTTAAGATTCTTTCAATTTTTTAGGAAGACTGACTGTCCTAGTACTGCAATTTTGGAATATGAAAAGTGAGAAGAAAATTTCAAATAGGGAGTGACTGCAAATGCTGTATATTTTCTATGATTTATATATAATATTCTATTAGAGAACAATAAAGACTTCAAATCAGACAATTCAGTGTTGAGCACAACATATCAGTAGATATAGAGTGTGTCAAATTGAAAAGGGATCATCCTTAAAATATCGGCTTGCAGGCAAAATAAAAAAAATACTAAAAGAGGTAAGCTTTGGTTCCTAGGGGGAGATTTTATATGTTTGTTTCCTTTAAATCTGTATCAACCCTGTGAACCTGATGACAGCAACTCCTAAAATCTTAAATGGAAAGGGGATTTAGTGACAACTTATTTTGAAGGTGATTCGGTGGCCTTTTCAAAAATGCCATATACTTAACCTTCTAGGTAACTACTTTTGAAAAATAAACCAAAGAGTAGAATAGTTACAAAAACAAAAGTTGCAATGAAACATGAAAATGATGAAATGATTTCTACTAATAGGTCTAATAACTGCATTTTCTAGAATTGTGTGAAAAAAAAAGAACTCGCAAATGCCTTGATAAACATTTTTCCACACCATGAATGAATTTGTTGTATTCTTCGGTTATTTTCTTGACTTCTTCAGAATGACAAATTAGAGAAGTACTAATCAAAAAGGTTAAGTGTACGGCATTTTTTAAAAGGCCATCAAATTGACTTCAAAACAAAGTGCTACTCAATTCCCTTTCCCATTTAAGATTTTAAGGGTTGCTGCCATCATGCTCACAGGTTTGATACGAATTGATTGAAGCTGACCAAGTAAAATGTCCCCTACGAAACAAAGTTCATCTCATTCTTTCTAATTTTGCACGAGGGTCAAGTAAGGGTGGCACCGTTTTAAATTGCTTTTTTTCACTTATATATTATGTATTTTTTTGTTTTCTACTACTTCATCTTCTTTCTTCTTGGCAGAATCAATTCCAGTATTCTCGGTCAGCGGAAAAAGAACCAGAAGAAAGCTCAAAAGAAGAAGAAGGCTCATGATAAACGACACAGCGAAAGTGAAGCTTCAGAAGCAGAAGAAAGGAAGGAGAAGTTCCTCAAATCTCAAACTAACGATGATCTCAAAGCTGAAAAGACTACCAAAAGGGACGAGAATATTTTCGAAATGGACATGTAACAGGTTTAATTAGAACATAGTTGGTTTTCGTATGGGCTAAGTAGAATAGGTTTGATGATATAAGGTTAGGAATTTCTCAAGAGTATTAGGTTTTGTCAAGATTGCTGGCAAAGTAATTTTTGATCCACAAGAATCAATTTCTGCGAGTCTTATTTTTGTTTGTAACAAACGTTAGTTCTTTAAGGAATATTAATTTCTTTCTGTGTTTTTTTAGAATTTTATTGATTTCGGTTCTTTTATCCTGCCATAAAACTAAGAAATCAGATACAAATAAAAGGTTTTGCGTTTTTGTGAATACCTAATAGACGACTTCGGCCCAAGTTGCCAACCCACAATTTACTTAGCAAGTTTACTTTCATTGGGGAACGGGAATTTCAGGACAAATTCGACATGATAAGGTTCGCATTATTTATGAATAACCGTAAACCATGCCTCGGCTCTTCAAACCAGATAATTCCTTCCAAATATAGGTTTTTGTTAAGATCGTCCCCGATTGGCTGAAATTTAAGTTGGGATTCCTGATTTCATGCAAACAGTGTCAATTTTCCTAGGATACGTTCCGAAAATCAACTCTATTGTTTCGGTTGCCGATTTTCCGCTCCGTAAATATGAAATATTCGGATGGTTCCTGGAACAAGCGCGTGAAAAAGGTTATTTACGGAATCTGGTTGATGAAAATGCCGTCGATTTACTGTCACCAGAACGCTTTTCTATGGTAAATATCCATAGCATAGAACAATCATGTTTACTTTAGGTTTGTTTTGGTTCCGAGTTCAGATCTGTTCGGGACGGTTCTAGCATAGACCAATAGTCTGTGGTTCTGAACTCGGAACCAAAACAAACCTAAAGTAAACATGATTGTTCTATGCTATGGATATTTACCATAGAAAATCGTTCTGGTGACAGTCAATCGACCGCATTTTCATCAACCAGATTCCATAAATAACCTTTTTCACGCGCTTGTTCCAGGAACCATCCGAATATTTCATATTTACGGAGCGGAAAATCGGCAACCGAAACAACAGAGTTGATTTTCGGAACGTATCCTATGAAAATTGACACTGTTTGCATGAAATCAGGAATCCCAACTTAAATTTCAGCCAATCGGGGACGATCTTAACAAAAACCTATATTTGGAAGGAATTATCTGGTTTGAAGAGCCGAGGCATGTTTTACGGGTATTTATAAATAACGCGAACCTTATCATGTCGAATTTGTCCTGAAATTCCCGTTCCCCAGGGAAAGTAAACTTGCTAAGTAAATTGTGGGTTGGCAACTTGGGCCGAAGTCGTCTATTGGAAATTTGTATGTCCGACGAAAAATTTGAATTATGTTTAAAAAAAACTTCAATTGCAGAAAGTTTATGAAACGATTTTTCCATTAAAATCCTCTTAAGTATCGTACTAATAATCTGTGAAACTAATTTTCAATTAATAGTGAAAATATTCAGTTTTAAAACACTGAGAAAGTTCAAAACTGAATCAGCTCCATATGTTCATTCATTTTTTTTCCCTTTTTTTGGCAAGTTGCTTTTTGACTTTCAGTATGCTTATTTTTACGGTTAGCAGGTCTAGGTAAATATGTAGCTCTACTGGTAAGACTTGTCCCAGTGATAACGTGTGATTGGGTACTTAGTACAACCTTGATTTTTGGAACACTTGTGATACTGTTTTTTATTGCTTATGTTTTTCTTATGATATTGAAACCCCAGTGATGAAATTTTGATCATATATGTATTTTATACAATGTTCATCATGTAATTTGAGTACTAATGTTTCAAATAAAGATTTAAAACATTAGTCCTGGCTATTTTATTGTTTGTAAAGTACTAGAATCGCACTGACGCGATGTCATCAGCTTTTGCGCGCATGTTTGAATTACCAAGGCACTGAGAGATTCTACAGGGTTTTTCAACAAGAACTTTGTTTTTCAATGTGGTAACACCGGCACCACATGACAGTTTTGACATTTAGTTTTTTGACGTATTCGCAGTATATGCTTTGGCAATTGTTACAATTAATTCAATTTCGCCCGAAAATCGCATTAAAATAATTCAAATCCACTATGAAAATGGTCGTTCTGTTAAAGTTACATTTCGTAAAATTCGTGATATTTTCGGACAACATAAACGTCCTTCTGAGACCGCTGAATTTTGGCCTATTATTGATGACATGGATGTCACTGAAATGTGGTTTCAACAAGACGGTGCCACATGTCACACAGCCAATGAAACGATCAATTTATTGCAAACCAAATTTCCCGATCGCATAATTTCGCGAAATTCAGCTGTTAAGTGGCCGGCCAGATCGTGTGATTTAACACCACTGGATTATTTTTTGTGGGGCTATGTTAAAGACAGAGTTTATACGGAGCCAATCGAATCGATTGCAGCCTTAAAACTCAAAATCCGTGATGTCATTAACAAAATAGACCCTACATCTTGCCAAAAAGTGATTAAAAATTTTGATGAAAGAATCAACGTCTGTCAGCGTGGTCGAGGTGGACATTTGTCAGATATCATTTTTCATTCATAATTGCCGAACTTTTCTCTTTGTAATACAATAAAAATTTTATTCATTTTCCATTAAATTCTTTGTTTTATTTTGTTTTCAAAAACAAAGTTCTTGTTGAAAAACCCTATCTATTAAGAATTAACTTCATCGTATATCCATGTGCTGAATTTCAATCGGATAGTGTCTGTATATGTATTGAGATGACGAAATTTCAAATGCGCTAATTTTCTGAATCATTGGGCGGATTTTCTGTATTCTTAATAAACTCGGAATTTATCATCCCAATATTTACAAACGAACAGCAAGTGGAAAACGATGGCAATGAGCTCTTATTCTAACATCAAATCCATAGCTCAAATGAAAAAACTTGGTACTTCATACAAATTTCTCTACCTAAAATCGAAACTGCAATTATATGTTTTGTTCCAACTATCTAAGTCATACATAGTACTTCATAAATTTTTTGTTAATCGTTCTAATGATACGATCGTCACCAAATCTTGCACAAAATTATCCATCAGCATTTTCCAACTTAATATTGAGTTTTTTGATGATAAGATCAGTATTTTTTGAGTTATTCTGGACATATTAACGATACCGAGGAAAGGACCATTAAATTTAACATATTTGCCGCAATATCTACAAAAGTTGAAATGGTATCGAACTGAAATGTGCGACACTGTTGTGAAAGATTGAATTCAAGGTCTGTGCAAATTTCATTGAAATCTGACCAATAGTTCCCTAGAAAAAACTTAGAAAATTTTCGATATAGTCTCATTTAATCTTTAGCGATACCATGAAAAAAAAAATTAATAGCAGTTGCGTGTCAGTATTCTACATCTAATAACAACGTTTTAGTTCGATCAAAGTCGCGATTTCAAAGTGATGCTGAGGATGTGTGGATTACCATTTTCGACCATCATAATAATTGGAAGCTGCACATATGTTGCGTCTATCTACCGCCAAGAGATGACTATGCTAGGACATGCTTCACCAGTAGACTTCAGGTAAACCTGGACCTCCTCGCGGGTGAACCAACGCTTATATATGGTGACTTCAATTTTCCTCACATTGAGTGGAAATCCAGTGATTGCGGCTCATATTTTATTCCAACAAATATCGATAATACGAATTCGACCTTGATAGATCTCTTAGCCTTTGCGGAGTTCTCACAGCACAATTTCATAAAGAATATAAATGAAAGAATTCTTGACTTGGTCTTTTGTACAAAAGTTGAAGTTTCAAATTTGAATGAATGTGATATTGCTTTGGTTACTCCTGATTGCTACCACCCACCAATCGAATTTTACATACATTTTCCAAGATCTGGTAAACTGCGTGATAAAATTTCAACGTTTTTTAACTTCAAGAAAGCAAATTACATCAGACTCAATAAATTTTTTGCAGATCATGATTGGTCATCTTTATTAGTCGGTAAGCCAGTCGATGAATCTGTTTCGATATTTTATAATATTCTTGCCAAAGGTACTGATTTATATGTTCCAAAAATTGTAATAAAAAACAAACGATTTCCCAAATATTTCTCGAAGCTCACTGTTCAGTACATAAAACAAAAGAAGGCGATGCATAAAAAATGGAAGAAATTACAGATACCATATTATTATGAAAAATTCAAACAACTCAGAAAATTGAGTAAAATCAATATTATAGAAGATTTTAAAAATTTTATAGAAAATGTTCAAACTGATTTGAAAGATTGTCCAAAAAAATTCTGGAATTATTTGAAAGATAATAAAAACGATAATAGTATACCAGATGTAATGTTTTGTGCTGATGAATCTGCCAATACCGGTGAAGATATTTGTAATCTATTTGCTTCCTATTTCAGGAGTGTATTCAAACCGTATCGGCAGGTCTACCACTCATCTGGTCAATTTACCAACAAAAATGTATTGAATTGTATAACATTCTCGGCAGAAACTGTGTTACAGAAAATGAAATCTATAGATGTGCATAAAGGTGCTGGATTCGATGGTTATCCTTCTATCTTTGTTAAAAATTGTAGCTCCTCATTATGTTTTCCACTGTCAATTTTGTTTAATAATTCTGTTAAATCTGGTACATTTCCGGGCATTTGGAAGGTTGGACTTCTGGTTCCAGTTTATAAAAACGCCGGCAAAAAAAGTTCTGGTGAAAGCTACCGTGGTGTTAGCAAGTTATCGACATTTTGTAAGTTGTTTGAGAGCATGGTTCATGACATGTTGTTCAATAGTTTGAGAACCTCGATTATTGATTGTCAGCATGGCTTTTTTTCGAGGCGATCCATTGAAACAAATTTAGTCATATATTCACAATATATTGCAGGGGCCCTAGACGAACGGGTACAGGTCGACTCAGTATATACTGATTTTACCAAGGCATTCGACAAAATTGATCACAACCTTTTAATGACTAAACTGGCTAAAATCGGGGTTCACGGGGATCTTTTAAGATGGTTTTCATCTTATCTGAGCAATAGGACTCAGTTAGTGGTGGTGAATGGTTTTAAATCCGCACCATTCGTGGTCACGTCTGGGGTACCACAGGGCTCTAACTTGGGACCTTTGTTGTTCCTTATATTTGTCAACGACTTGAGATCTTGTTTTAAGTTTTGTCATATTCTCCTATATGCGGATGATTTGAAAATATTCGTGAAGGTTGTGACCATCCGGGACTGTATAAGAGTTCAGCAAGAGCTAAACGAATTTGCTGATTTTTGCCGGCTCAATATGCTGGAACTCAACGTCAAAAAGTGTGTCTGTATTTCTTTTACGCGGAATGCGACACCATTGCATTTTGATTACCACTTAAACAACGTTAAGTTGACCCGAGAGAATATAGTGAAAGACTTGGGCGTGATGTTCGATTCAAAGCTGTCTTTCAATGCACATGTAGACTATCTGATTGATTCCTGTAGTAAATTGTTGGGCTTTCTCTGTAGAACATGTAAACATTTTAATGATGAGTTAGCTTTGAAATCAGTTTTTTATTGTTTAGTGTACAGTAAATTAAATTTTGGCAGTGTTATTTGGAATCCACAATATAATGTTCATAAGATCAGACTCGAAAGGCTTCAAAACAGGTTCATTAGGTTTCTACATTATAGGATTACGAATGTTTACGTGAACGAGGGAATTGGTGAGCTCCGTATTAAGTATGGTATGCAATCATTAGAAATAAAAAGACTAAACAATGATTTAATTTTCATTTTCAAAGTTATATGTGGTTTTTATGATTCATCTGATTTAACATCAATGATTTCGTATCATGTACCTCCTAGGAATACTAGGAATAGGCAGCTGCTCGCAACACCCATTTGTAATACAAATCTTGGTAAAAATTCTCCTGTAATTAGAATGAGTATTTTGTTCAATAAGTATTGTGGGAATCTGGATGTGTTCACAATGGGTTTGTTTAAGTTTAAGGGAATGTTGCGAAATATTTTCAAGAATGCGTAATTTATAGTATAAGGAGCTAATTTATAGTATGTATAGTTATTATTTGATTTTTTAACAATGAATGATGTTTTTTTGAATTTTCACTGAACAACGTTTGTAAATTTTATATCTATTATTTGTGTATTAGAGGATACTATTGTGGGAGTTATCCTGTTTGTATCCCAAATCAAGAAATAAATAAATGAAATAAATAAATTAGGTATTCCCTGAGGAAATACCTCGAATATTGAAATTAATATACAGTGAAATTAGTTTTGGACGGACACCAACGGAACTACAAAAATTTGTCCGTACGAGAAAAGTCCATAAAAAATTCCCTATTTTCGGAAGAAATTAAAAAGCTGAAATTTAATATTTATTTCAATTGAATAACGTTAAATTAGTAAGGAAAACTAAATATCATAAAATTACCAATAAAAGAAGAATACAAAAGAACGTTCTCGTTTATATCGTAAGTAATTATGTAACAAAGGTTCAAAAAGTTGCATTATCTATTTTATGGCCAACTCTCGCTGGTCTAACAACGAGGATCTAATAAGTTATTAATTCCACTACATTCCTGGACATTCAAGTTATAAAAAATAATATTTTGATATTTCTCAAATTGGTGTCTTGTCTTGTCTAGACCATATTATAGAATTCTTCTATTTTGAATTCCTATTTTCCTGTCCAATATATGTAACCACTCTGTCACGATCTCAGACCTCATCCAAGCCTTTATACCTTAGCCAGCGAAGAAATTTTTATTTTTAAAGACTATAAACAATGCTACGTGTAAAGCTGATTTGCGAATGACAAGAAGCTTCAGCAGAAATAGAGCCACTCGAAATTATATTTCCACAATATTTCCAAATATACAACCGATATGATCAAACTCGAGTAATTAGTCGATAATTGAAGGCTTGAGGTTCATGAAAAATTGGTAAGAATTATATCTTCGCAATCATCGGACGCATTTTGACCCTATCATGAATCGTAACTAAACCCCAAATCATCAAATATCGAGATTCCCCTCAGAAGTAACCTAGCGGACGTATGTGAACACAATAACTTCCCAAAAAAATCAACTTTCATTTTGATTATTGAATTCAAGAATAGGCCTGTAGTTGTGAGAACATAAAGTTGAATCCACCGACAAATAAGTGAATATGATCGAAGAGAAAAAATCTAGACAAGCACTGACAGGAGCTTTTACGAGCTTATTCAGATTCTAACTATTAGATCAACACAAAATTTTGCACCTAGTTGCATGTTGGTAATCTCCACCCGATAACGAAGTTTCAAACTTATTGCATTCGTACTTTTTGAGATATTGCGGAAATAACATTAAAATTCCAAGTGACAACGAAATTTGGCCCATTTTTTTCGTTAAATCTCCGATATCGGATCGAATAGAGCAGTTCCAGCTATCTATGGTTCACTGAGATGAATCAGCTGATGGGGGGACAGCATGTCAAACGTTGAAAGTAAAACAACACAACCTCACTTTTCCGCTTTGTTTATGTTATGAAGTACAATTTTTTCAACAATTTCAGGATAAATTCACAAGTTAAAATGATTTACATTAATGGAATTGGTGAATAACTAGGCCAAGTTATTGTTTCGTTGTGAAATACAACATAAATACACCGAGAGGTGTATGGTGGAACATTGTTTTTAAATACTGACTCAAGCTTTGTGCCAAATTCCATTGAAATCTAATCAATATTTTCAGAAAAAACAATTTTTCATCAAAAATTTTAAAATTTTCGTTTGAACTTTTTTTTTCATGTTCTAACAACTGAATCCACTCTGCCCTAAGTTGCGCGTTGAAATTCCAAAAGTGTCCACAAAATCTTAATTCGATCAAGACAATATTTCAGGAGATATCTAGGAATCAACCTCAAAATTTCAAATGGGCCTAACTCCGAAACTATCCAATTGATTCCACCCATTAACGAACTTAACCGAGATATGTGGCCTCCAAACCTAATCTGACAATTTCAAGTCGCTAAGCCTTTTCCTTCAAAAGTTAGCGCATATACGGACGGACGTCGACAGAATTTAATTTGACATTCGACCACGGATTCTTCTTCGGGGAGTCGAACCATTGTATTCAACCCCTTTATACTATGGTTCAACCCAATCGTTCAAGACCATTCTGGGCTAAAATTCGAAAATTACAGACTTCTTGACGAAATGATAACTCGCTGCTCCCTAGAACAAGCGCGTAGAAATAACTGTTTCAAATTTGAATTGTTTTCACTGTGCGTTTTCTAAGATTCATTCATAATTTCAGATAATAAAGTAAACATGATCCATACCCACATCTGAAAAAAGTCACATATGTACCTATTTACATACCGGTATATTCGACAGTCTGAATTAAGAATCCTTACCATCAACAACAACAGTTCTGTCTGAAACAAACTATCCAAACATGGTGAATCCAGTAGATGATGATGAAGAACAAGAAATAGAAGTCGCACTAAGAAATGGAAACCATTATGGGACAAAATTTCTCAGGGAAGGTATACATTACACTATGCCCGAATATATATGCGTAGTATCAAACAAGAACAATAAGGTGACATTTCATCTCCATGTGGAGGATGTTCTGCCCAATTCATCCAAGATGGTTGTTGATGAGGACGAACAAAGCATCAATCTCAAATTTTGTGTTATCACACTGAATCCGCATGAAGCCATACATTATGCCTTCATGGTTAAGCTACCACCAGAGGTGTCTCTCAACGAACCTAAACTTGAGATAACAGAGAGTCAAGTCATCCTGAAGATACCTTTCGAAAATGAAGAGGATAGGCTTCGCTGGTACCTGTGCGGTTTGATAGATTCGAAGATGGTAAAGATGAATGTGGAAGATTACCAAGTGATGATTTATGATACCAGTCTTGATGAGGGTAATGGCTCCCCTGACGAAGCAGAGGATGACGAACAGGAGCAGTGGAAAGTTACAGAATGTTGAACATGATAACTAATTGCAACACGTTTGTATTTTTGTTTTATATCTTTATTTTGTGGCTTGTACTATTTTTATGTGAGAGAATTAAATATTGAATGATTTTACATGGAAGCTTTATTTTTTGTTGGTGAATTTTTATGAAGGGTATCTGAGTTAACAAAACTTCAATGTCAAAATAATCGTCAGAGACGGGGCCAAATGCCAATGCCAATTTCTATTCTCAATCTCAACATAATCATCAGGCTTGGAAGCTGAAAATGCCGAAGGTAGTTTTGAAGAAGCAGGGACAAAGCATCAGGAAGTTCTATATAGAATTGAAGTCTGCTTTTTCTGGTAGTAACCCTGGGGCGCTATTTTCGAGCTCATCCGAATTCAATTCGTCTACGAGCTCTCGCGGCCATGCGACAGTTTGGCAACGTGGTGTTCACGGTGTACTTGGGCAAGATTTATTCACGAAAACACCATTTTTATTATAATTTTGAATGTTTCAATGATTATTCTGAACTCTAAAATAACTTTTGAATATAAAAAAAGCCGAATGACCACAACAAAGGGAGAAATGATCAAATGCCTCATTTTTTAGGTGTGATGATCACTTTGCACGGTACAAAAATGACTCATATGCACATGCGCAGCAGTAAATGAACTTTCGCATAGCTTCGTTTTCGACTGAAATACATCGGATGGGTCGAGGCAGCTGGATCGAGGCATGCGGATTCACTAATTTTTCTCTATTTCAAAAACCGTGTATTAATCCATAGAGCAAACTATTCACTTCACGCACTTAAAAAGTATCTTATTCATACTCAATAAAAAATTTCAAATTTTATTCAGAAAAACTTTCTTTCTGGGTAGAATAATTGATCCAGAAAAAACTTTTATTGATTCCTGATAAACTACCATTTTAATTTTTCACATTTTCGGCGCTGTATATAGGATTTTCATTAGTTTTCAGTTTAATCCACCAAAGTTTTCACTTCAATCCACCAAAACTCAACTATTTATATAGAACACGTTCAACAAAATTATTGTTTGTTGCATTGCTCTTGTGAATATTCTCCAACAATTTTTCCCTGTATAATATTAATCAACTGTATTTTAACCGAAAAAAAATTCATTTATTTTTGAGAAAACCTCAATTTGGAAAAAAATTCAAATTCTCCTGCAAATGAGTTCAAACTGAGACTAATTAATCTAGTTGAAGTGAATTTCTGATGAAATGAGTCCCCACAAAATTACCATTTGAGTTCATTTTAACTATACATGCAACTTCTGTTGCGATCACAAAGTTCAAATTAGGTATTTAAAATGCTTTGTTCAGTATTCAGAAAATTCAGTTCAACCATGATTTTTTAAATGAAACACTCCATATTGTATATGCTTCATTTATTTTGATATTGTTACCAATATTTTGTACACATAAATTACCAACAGTTTTTGAGCCTTCAAAGTATTCCTAAGATTGTAGACATTTAAAAGTCTGCGTTTACACCTTCTGCCGAAACTGCTATTCGACACCTCATATATAGTATATTCACAGCATAATTCAATTCTTGAAGCTTTGAGTAATTGATTTTAGATATTCAGGTGACGATATATCCATTCGATACCTAAAACAAAACTGATCATATATAAAGGGTTTTTCAACAAGAACTTTTTTTTTGAAAAGCATTAATAAGTATCCACTGTGTTTTCGTTTGAATATCATGTCAGCTCCGGGCATGTAATAAGGATTGCCTACAAATACAAATTCTAAGGAAAAACAACACGTTGCCAAACTGTCACATTTGGCCGAATCTAGACCTCACTTTCGCAAACGAAAGTGATTCGGATGACTCGAAAATAGCGCCCCTGATAATTTGGAATCAATAATTTATCACAAGCTATCCAACATTTTCGACATATATGAGTGAAAACCAAGGAATTATATTTAAATGAATAGTTATTTATTTTTTAGCTGCACATCACCCCATTAGAAATATTTTAAGTGAAAGAGACTACAAAGAATTTCCTCTTATTGGTGCACCCAAAAAGACACTGACCGAAGACTTTATTTAAAAAAAAACTCTGCAACGACAAATTTAGAATTGTAATTTGAAAAATGAACACTTTCCGATTGATACAATATATACTCACTTTTGCAAAGGAACATTTGGAACCTACATGACTTTCAGGATAGGTGGTTAAACAACTGAATAATGAAGTATCGATCAAAGGATATTCCGGGAGGGGAATTTTACACTATTTTCAGTTGTTTTTCTTTCCCAATAACTGGAAAATAACTGATGAATCTTATTTATAGAAAACACTCTTGAAGATTGCGGGATTCAAACTTTTTGTCGAAGGAAGTTCTAGGAAAAATATTGCCTAAAGAATAATAAAAGAATTATGCATCTCATCAACGAAGTCAACTATTACGTTTCAAAGTTTATATCTGACTTCTTCATCAGAAACTAGAGGAAAAATATTTTCTTTCAATAAATTCGTATTTCAAGATTTTTTGTCTATTTGAAAAAAGTATTGAAATTCGAAATTATTGAAACAAAATAATTGTATAATATTACTATACAAAAAAATATCTTCAAATCACCTACGAAAAGGCTGTATTGAAAAACTCGACATTATGAAAGAATCGATGATTTTTCAATATTACGTTCCTATACATGAAATGATTTTTTTCCATACTTACTGAATTTAAAATTTCACCAATTTCTGGAATAATCCACGGAAAGCGCAATTTCAAGTGATTATTTTGAGCAGGAAAATCTGATTTCCTTCATATTATCCTAGCGGACTACGGGTTCAGATTGATGAAAAATATAAATTCAGGAATTGTTCCGTTTCTGATTGACTGAGAATGCTGGGAACTTTGATATTAAATGTTAATATCCTCCATTAGCGCATCCACCATGGGTGGATCCATTATACTTTGTGATCTTGTTTGAAACTAGTGAACCAAGAACTACTCGACAAATTTTTAGAAGAAAATTCATCTGTGGAGGTGTATATCCACCCAGAGTGATATTCGGTAGGAAATTGTAATTTTTCGGCAGGTTCTAATAAAATGGTGAATGCGCTAACTCCCTGGTAGCTTTTTACGCGCTTGTTCTGGGGAACAGCGCGTTATCATTTCGTCACGATGTCTGTAATTTTGAGCCTAGAGTCTTGAAATTTTCAGGTTTGGTTAAGATCCTGAATATCTCGGTTGAGTTCGTTAATGGGCCAAATCTGCCAAATGGTTTTTGTGCTACAGCCATTTGAAATTTGGATTTTCCAATAACTCGAAAAATATTTATCTGATCGAAATGAAAATTACTTGGAAGATGAAAAGTGTCAATAAGAAAAATTATCCATGGAAAAATTCGAGAAAAAAAATTTTTCTCTTGAAAATTTTATATTTCAATGAAATTTCACTGAAATTTCCAAGTCAACATTTCGCAATGTGAACAACTAACAAGCGCGTAAAAGCTGCTGACTTCACGTCAGTGCTTTTCTAGATTTTTTCATTGTTGAATCTAATGGTGAAACCACAGAATATTGTGAAATTACGCGTAGGGTGGTGAATTAAATCCATGAAATAAACTTCAATAGCTTCGGAGTTCTTTCACCGATTCTGCCCAAAGACGAACACATCTCTGCAATGCACGGTCGGCTTTTGAAGAAAAATAAATAATTCATCATCAGTAATCGAGTCATATCGTTCGAGTCCATATTTCGGCGAATATCTCATAATCACAGACATTCAAGTAGAATATGCTGGTGTTTCCTGTAAAATATACGCGCAAAAATCGATTGTCACATATTTAAAAAATTTCAAAAAGCACTGCCGTGAAGGCAGCAACTTTTGCGCGCATGTTCAATGTAGATGACCGCTTCAGCAACGAATTTGAACGTGCGCGCGTACCAAATTTCAGTTCGATACGATCATAAGTTTTGGAGATATCGGGAAAAAATATGTCAAATTTCGAGTTTTTCTTCTCGATATCGTTGATTTTTTCGGTATTACTCGAGAAATACTGATTCAGTCCTGATTAAACTTCACAGCTAGTTTTAAGATGCTAAAAGACAACTTCATGCAAAATTTCGTGATAATCGTGTTATTAGAACAATTTGAAAAAAAAATTTATATGATTTTCTCATCATATCATCCTCATTAAATTCTGTATGAAACTTCGAACTGTTATTTTCGATGAAGTACTGAATTTCAATTCGATCTGATCTGTATTTTTGGAAACATTGGAAAAATAAAATTTTGATTGGGTATATCTACGGAATCATTGGGCGGATTTTACCCATTCACGAATTCGACCTTCGTAATTAAGCCCCAAACCTACTCTACAAATATCGAGTTTCTAAGTTGTTTCTTTCGGAAGTTATTGTGTTTACGCAGTCGGCCGACTGCGTAAACACAATAACTTCCGAAAGAAACAACTTAGAAACTCGATATTTGTAGAGAAGGTTTGGACCTTAATTACGAAGGCCGAATTCGTGAATGGGTAAAATCCACCCAATGATTCCGTAGATATACCCAATCAAAATTTTATTTTTCCAATATTTCCAAAAATACAGACCAGATCGAATTGAAATCCAGTACTTCATCGAAAATAACAGTTCGAAGTTTCATACAGAATTTAATGAGGATGATATGATGAAAAAATCATATAAATTTTTTTTTTCAAATTGTTCTAATAACCCGATTATCACGAAATTCTGCACAAAGTTGTCTTTCAGCATCTTAAAACTAGCTGTGAAGTTTAATCAGGACTGAATCAGTATTTCTCGAGTAATACCAAAAAAATCAACGATATCGAGAAGAAAACCTCGAAATTTGACATATTTTTTCCCGATATCTCCAAAACTTATGATCGTATCGAGCTGAAATTTAGTACACTGCTGTGAAATTAGAAGGTCAAAGTGTGAGTATAATTTTTTCTGGATATGATGAATGGTTCCCGAAAAAAAAATTTTTTTGTAAAAAAATTTCGAAAAAAATTTTTTTTTAAATTCATTGACAATATGATCCTGACGAAATTTGGCTCAAAGTTGCGCGTCGTTATACTCCACCAAACTGCCAAGTTTGAATCCAATCGCTCAAGTAGTTTCTGAAATAAAAAATAAATAACTTCAAAACTTCAAATGCCTATAAATCCGAAACTATTCGATCGATTTGGCCCATTAACGAACTTAACCGCGGCATTCCAATGCGCGACCTACCCTGAAAGTTTCAAGTCGCTAGCTCGCTTCGTTCGACAGTTATCGTGTCTACGGACGGCCAACCGGCCGGCCGGCCGGCCGGACAGAATCGATTTTGACACCGGATTCGTCATCAGTGAGTCCAACCTAGTCGATTGAGACCATTTTCGGCTCAATCATCCAAAATTACAGACATTTGGACAAAACGATAGCACGCTGTTCCCCTAGAACATGCGCGCAAAAAGCATCAACTAGAGAACAGTTTGACCGATTTCGTCGATATACAGGGGGGCAATGTGGCTACAGGTCTTTTTTTCCAGCACGAGGGTGCTACGCCTTATTATGCCGCTCCAGTCAGACAATTTACAGATATGGACTTCCCCAACCAGTGGATTGTTCGGAGGGGTCCCATATGGAAATTTCTTAATCAGTTCCCTCTATAGACTTTCTGTTTGTGCGGCCACTCAAAATCGGATATTTGTTCCACATAATGCGCTTCCCTGGGAGAATTCACCCAGGAAACTGTTGACGAATGTCAGGCGGAAGTTTAGGCAAAATTCATACCAATGTATCGAAGATGGTGAGACTCCAATTTTAGCATTCGTTAGATTGAACTATTCACTGAAGAAATGTTCCATATCTTCATTATTTGTCTCTTTGAAACTGGATATCATCTGATGCTACAGTTGTGAATTGAGTTACATTTGACTGTAAATGTTCAATATTAGATGAACGAATGATCAAATGTCAAAAATCAGCTTTCATAGTGGGGAAGGAAAAAAATTTGAACAATATATCGCACGACATATCTTCCCTTTTTCAGTAGATAGAGCCTCACCTCAGACATGTATTCTTGTGTTTTATGGTCACCAAATAAACATTTTCGAAGGTACGAAAATGACCATTCCAGAATTTTCTCATGAACGAACGAATTTCGGTCACGAAATTGAACTTAATGAATATAACACACATTCATGACGATGGTGAGTATAGCTTTCTTTGAAGGTTGCACGATCGACATTGACTTTGGGTTTAATTTCAACGTGGAAGGAACGATATTAACAAAACTGTCACATTTGAGGTCACTCGCATTCTGTGGATGCACAAGGACGCTGATTTTCACGATTATTCGACACTTAATGATTTGAATATGTGAGTTAAACAAACCATATTTTATAATGAAGTCGTTACTCCTGATAATTGATGTAGTAATTCATCATCATTATTATTATAAGGATTCATTTGTAAATAATTAATCGATATAGTACCAAAAGTATAGGTACCTTGAGGACATGCTCCATGAAGGACAAATTCCATAGCCGATAGAGGTCAGGAAGTTAGGAGCGTTCATCGTTCATATTCATTCATTCAAATAATGATAATGAAAATTGGGGTAAAACCTATAAACCCATAAAAATATACAACAGAAGTGTGAATAACTAAACAGAAACGTTCAACCCAAAAATGAAAATAATTGTATTATTACATCAAGAAACAAATTGATAGAAAAACGATCGTGTATCATAATTTGTTCTTGAACGTAGGGGGTAGCTTATCTCATAGGTTGAAAATGAAAGCCCTGTTGGACAGAAACTAACGGCCGACCGTGAACACAATAACTTCCGAAAGAAACAACTAAGAAACTCGATATTCGTAGAGAAGATTTGGACCTCAATTATGAAGCCCGAATTCGTGAATGGGTAAAATCCACCCAATGATTCCGCAGATATACCCGTTCAAAATTTTATTTTTCTAATATTTTCAAAAATACAGATTAGATCGAATTGAAATCCAGTACTTCATCGAAAAATGATAGTTTGAAGGTTCATACAGAATTTAGTGAGGATAATATGATGATAAGATCACAGAATATTGAATATTTGAAAAAAAATAAAAAAAATTTTTTTAAATTTTTCTAATGACACGATCGCACAATAGTGCCCATCATTATCTTCAAAATAGCTGCGAAGTTTCATCACGATTGAAACAGTATATCTTGAGTTATACCGAAGAAAACAACGATATCGAGAAGAAAACCACGAAATTCTACATATTTTGTCCCAATATCTCCAAAACTGATAGCCGTATCGAATTGAAATTTTGTACACTGCAGTAAACCATGAAGTTCAAGGTATAACTGAAATTGTTCCCGATTATGAACAATAGTTTCAGGAAAAAAAAATTTTTCGAAAAAAATTCTGAAAAAAATGATTTTTTTGAATAGAGTGACCATAAGATTTCAACGAAACTTTGCTCGAAGTTGCGCGTAGTTATGCTCCAACTAACTGTCAAGTTTCAATCCAATCGCTTCAGTAGTTTCCGAAATATGAGGGAACTATCCTCAAAATTTCAAATGGCTATAACTCCGAAACTATTTGGCCGATTTGGCCCATTAACGAACTTAACCACGGCATTACGATGCGCAAACTACCCTGCAAGTTTCGTTCGACAGTTATCGTGTCCACTGCCGGCCGGACAGAATCAATTTTGACACCGGATTCGTCATCAGTGAGTCCAACCTAGTCGTTTGAGACCATTTTCGGCTCAATCATCGAATGATTGGACATTTAAACAAATTGATAGCACTCTGTTCCCCTTGAACATGCGCGCAAAAAGGAAGTGAATGCTATTTCTTCCAAAAAATCACTTAATAATTATTTATTCGAAAAAACATGCGGTCATATTTTGATGGGCAACCCTGTAGATATTCGCCTATTAACAATTGTATGTGAAAAATTGGTTTCAGACAACTACTCGATGAGCGCACTAATTCTGCAGCCGGATCTCGCACTATTCGACAGAGTTTCAAATGAACAAAAATTCTTCATCAATATGTTTATGAAATTATAATTATTTGGAACGAACTCGCATAAACAGATTTCCTCATTAGTAGGATATCCGATATATTTATGCATGCATTAACAATATTAACATGCATTTCGTTATTGGGGTATTCCCTAACCTTGGGGTTAATATTCAGGACTCGTAAAAGAGGAAGAATCAAATTTTTGTTAGAATGTTTTTGACCTCACTACCATCCTTGATTACCCAATACACCTATTGAATCGATAAGTCTACCGGAAATAAATTGATTTTATCCAACTGGAACAAATATCAATAAAGAAGATACATAATATGTCTACATCTTTTATTTATTATATCACCATTTATATAACTGAGTTTTTTGCCTCCTGTTGGTCTGTCCTTTAACGCCTTCAAGGTACCTTGAAAAACTGTTGAGTTTCGAAATACGATAATATTGAAAGAAAATAATTCTGCAAACATGAAGATGTCCGCTTTGGCAACGAATTTGAACATGCGCGCAAAAGCTGCTGCCTTCACGGCAGTGCTTTTCAAGGTTTTTTTCTATAACTAATGGATTTCAATTCGATCTAATGAAATTTTGAATGGATATATCTACGGAATCATTGGGCGGATTTTACCCATTCATCAAAAGCTGCCGCCTTCACGTCAGTGCTCTTTAAATTTTTTTTTTGATAAATTTCTGGATTTCAATCCGATCTAATCTGTATTTTTGGAAATATTGGGAAAATAAAATTTTGAATGGGTATGTCTACGGAATCATTAGGCGGATTCAACCCATTCACGAATTTGACCTTCGTAATCAAGCCTCAAACCTACTCTACAAATATCGAGTTTCTAAGTCGTTCCTTCCGATAGTTATTGTGTTTACGGTCGTTGAAACTTTTTTTCAAAGTGTTCCGATGACAGAATCCTCACGAAATTTCGCACAAAGCTGCCCATCAGCGTTTCCAAACTAGCTGCCAAGTTTCATTCTGATTGAATTAGTATTTTTTGAGGTATTATGGGAAGAACAACGATTTCGAGAAGAAAACCACGAAATTTTTTATTGTTTATCTCAATATCTCCAGAAATGATGGTCGTAACGAAATGAAATTTGGTACACTGCTGCAAAATATGATGTTCAAAGTATGGGCAGAAGATTTTTTCCGGATTTAATGAACGGTTTCTGAAAAAAAAAATTGTTTCGAAACAAATTTCGAAAAAAATTTTTTCAAAATTCACTGACTGTGTGATCGCAACGAAATTTTATAAAAGTTGTGCGCTGTTATGTTTCAAGTAACTGCCAAGTTTCAATTCAATCGGATGAGTAGTTCTCGAAATACCAGGAAATTAATCTCAAAATACCAAACCTCCGAAACCATTCGACCGATTTTTCCCATTGACGAACTTAACCGCCGCATTCTAATGCGCGACCTAATCTGAAAGTTTTGAGTCGCTAGCCCGCTTCGTTCGGCAGTTATCGTGTCGTCGGACGGCCGGCCGGCCGGTCACAATCGATTTTGACACCGGATTCGTCATCAGTGAGTCCAACCTAGTCGCTTGAGACCACTTTCGGGAAAAAAATATAGAAAAACACTGACGAGCTTTTACGCGCTTCTTCGAATTCTAGCTATTAGATCAACACGAAATTTTGCACGTAGTTGCGAGTTGGTAATCTCCACCTGATTACGAAGTTTCAATCTGATTGCATTCGTTCTTCTTAAGATATTGCGGAAAGAACGTTAAAATTCAAAATAACAACGAAATTTTCCATATTTTTTTCCTTATATCCCCGAAAATAAATATCGGATCGGATTGAAATCTGGAATATTGTTGTTAAATAATCAAGGTAATTCAAGGTTTTGGTCAAACTTCGCATGAAGAAGTTGCAAATTGTGTCCGTCTTTTTGAAACAATTTTTTAAATAGGAATATATAGGCACATTAAAAAGTTCTAATGCAAAATATTATGGGGGTTGTTTTTTTCAGCCCCTTGTGATTACATTTCAAGGTAACAAAAACACTCAAAAACTGCCATTTTATTAGCATCAGTTATCTGCCAAATTCCAATCTTCTAAATTTTTTCAAAGTGGATATAATAAATGAAAACAATTTGTTTTATTTCATTTTAAAGGGCTTTTACTTGAGGGAAAAGGGTGTTGAACAAAAAGTTATATGAAAGACCCCCCTCAATTTTTGCGAAAGAATCACACTTTGAAATCTTTCGCATCAATTCAGAAACACCCTGTATATAGCATTTTTTTAATATCATTCAGTTTGTTTGTTTCTCGTCTCGATGGTCGAGAGGAGACGGGAAAGTGCCTTCGGGACGAGAATGGGGGTTTTTCCTGAATTCAAAATTGGGGTTTGGGATTTGCCATGCATGGACGAAATGACAACGGTGTTTAGTAGAATAGCTTTTTCTGCTATAGAATAATGAAATATTTATTCCTATTCTGTGGTACACACGTGTTCTTTGTCAATATAACCAACCGTTCGCGATTTGTCAGTAATATGACAGTATGACAGCTGGGCCCTTCTCTTTCTATTCCTTGATCGTTGTTTTCTACTCTAACCAGATCGAAGTATAGCTATCTCTTTTTTCCAATAACACATTTCACGCCCTTTTCTTCCCGAGAAAGCTGAATTCGACGTTGCCATATCGTGCACTCAACACAAATCCCTTTAAATGCAAATCCCCATTTTTATTTTTCAGTTTTAGGTGATCGAACATTTTTTTTGAAAATATAATATGGAAATTATATGTTTGAAATGTGATGTTCTAAGGGTTTTTCATGAAAATCACTGCATTTTCGTTTAAAGGAAAAACCCCCATTCTGGTCTCGATGAAACCTAAACCTAGACGTTTGAGAACATTTAAGACATTAAAGTTCGAAGATTGTATACATTTGGGCAAAATGGAACACTCAGTTCATCAGAACATGCGTAAAAAAATGAAGAATTTATTAGGGGCGCGCCTCATTCTTGAAACACCCGGTATATGATTTCTCATCTATTACGAAATTATCATCACTTAGCTTGATGCTCTCGTAGGTAGATCGAATTTGTTACAGCAATAAAGATCAGCCATAGAGTTGAAAGATCTTCTTATGGGAGTAGGTGGATGCTTAACATATAAGTCTGTTTGTTCTATTGTGCAACGAGATTTCTCAAAAGATATTGCTTTCTAGTCATGTAGTTCCGCATGATGCACCAGCCAATTACATAAGACTCCTCATTGTGATGATAGTAAGTGTATTTTTATTCTGCGGACGGTTCAATTGTTTCTCAGATCTAATTCCATCTATCGAACTCACTTTTTAGTTTCGAATTGATACAAATGATGATGTTACATTACATAAATTAATGATTATGTTCTGGAGACGGGTAATTTCGATATGAAAAGTACGAAATATTTTGATGGAACTCCATTGGAAAAATTCGGAGACAGCACTGAGCTTGTAGGTTTGTTTTGGTTCCTTGTTCCGCATGCGCGATTGCGATTTTATGTTTTGGTTAATTTCAGAACCGGTTCAGGATTTGAGTATTCCTGTTTTGGTTGTTTTTTCAGAATCGATTCCGAACAGTTCTAGAACTGTGAAAGGAGTTCGGACGTTACAGTCCGAATTGCTTCAGAATTTGGTGGTTTGGACAAGCATAGAGTGGATGTCAACGAGTTGAATGGTTAACCTGAATTTTTCGACGTTGTGTTGATTTGGTTTTTGATTCGATTGTTGTATTTGTTTAGGAAATGATTAACTGTTAAACATAAATTGTTGTTATTGAGGATAACTCCTTCGCTACGACCTCCCAGGATAATCTAATGGATTTTATAGGGTGTGGATAATTTGCTGACCAAAATATAATCCTCTAAATCACGACCTTAAAGAATATTTAATGGAACCAAACTCTAAAACTGAGTTGTATACATTGGGATGATCGTGCCACCACATTCAAATTTCAAACCCACCCCAAATTGGGGGTAGTTTATTCTTGTAATTTTTCAAAATAATTTGCTGACCGGAGGTTTCCAGTTGAGATATTTTATCGAAACGCTATATTATGATCAAATATAGCATACTTTTTGTGCCACCGTAAAAAAAATTCAGATCCGCCCCCGGTAAAGGGTAGTTTATTCTTGTGATTTTTCAGAAATCCTTGCTGATCGATATTTTCTATTGGAGATATTTCATTGAAACAAAGTAAAATAATTGCAAATCGGATACCCTCTGTGCCACCATACAAAAATTCCAGGTCCGACTCGTTTAAGGGTAGTTTATCCTCGTAATTTCTCGGAATACTTTGCTGACCGAAAATTTTCAGTGGAGATATTTTATTGAAACAACGTATGGCTTTGGAAATATTGGAAAAATAAAATTTTGATTGGGTATATCTACGGAATCATTGGCGGATTTTACCCATTCACGAATTCGACCTTCGTAATTAAGCCCCAAACCTACTCTACAAATATCGAGTTTCTAAGTCGTTTCTTCCGGAAGTTATTGTGTTTACGGTCAGCCTAACGGCCGACTGCGTAAACACAATAACTTCCGAAAGAAACAACTTAGAAACTCGATATTTGTAGAGAAGGTTTGGACCTTAATTACGAAGGCCGAATTCGTGAATGGGTAAAATCCACTCAATGATTCCATAGATGTACTTCATCGAAAAATAACAGTTCGAAGTTTCATACAGAATTTAATGAGGATGATATGATAAGAAAATCGTAGAATTTTTTTTTCAAATTGTTCTAATGACACGATTATCACAAAATTTCGCATAAAGTTGTCTTTCAGCATCTCAAAACTAGCTGTGAAGTTTTATCAGGACTGAATCAGTATTTCTCGAGTTATACTGAAAAAATCAACGATATCGAGAAGAAAACCTCGAAATTTGACATATTTTTTCCCGATATCTCCAAAACTCATGATCGTATCGAACTGAAATTTGGTACACTGCTGTGAAATATGATGCTCAAAGTGTGAGTGAAATGTTTTTTGGATATGATGAATGGTTTCCAGAAAAAAAAATTTTTGGAAACAAATTTCGAAAAAATATTTTTTTTTAAATTTACAGACAATATGATCCTGACGAAATTTGGCTCAAGGTTGCGCGTCGTCATACTCCACCTATCTGCCAAATTTGAATCCAATCGCTCAAGTTTCTGAAATAAAGAATAAATAACTTCAAAACTTCAAGTGCCTATAACTCCGAAACTATTCGACCGATTTGGTCCATTAACAAACTTTACCGCGGCATTCTGATGCGCAACCAATCCTGAAAGTTTCAAGTTGCTAGCTTGCTTCTGTCGACAGTTATTGTGTCTACGGCCGGACGGCCGGCCGGCCGGACAGAATCGATTTTGACACCGGATTCGTCATCAGTGAGTCCAACCTAGTCGATTGAGACCATTTTCGGCTCAATCATCCAAAATTACAGACATTTGGACAAAACGATAGGACGCTGTTTTCCTAGAACATGCGCGCAAAAAACGATTTATTTAATTTTAAATAGTTCTGTTTGAGATGTTAGGATTTAAAACCCAGATGAAACCACAAAATGGGGCTAAATCCTCCCAAAGTAAGCTCTAATCGGTACTTGAATCACTGTTGCTAAGTAAAGTGACCTGAAGTCTCTACCAGTGTAATCCTCATGAAATTTTGCGTCGGCATTCTTCAACTAGCAATGAAATTCTATTTCAATAGCCATAGGTACCTCCGAGAAATTGTAGAGAAATTTCCAAATTTCGAACAGCAACGAAATTTGATACATGTTTCACATATTTTTTTCTTGATATCTCCGAATATAATGATGAATCGCCCTGTTGTTGGATATTGTTCCCAAAATCTGTGCTGAATTTTTACCTTATCTGATAAATGGTTTTCGACAGAAAAAATAAAGTCGAAAAAATTTGTTTTAAAAGTTTCAAAGACTTTGAAGAGGAATTGATGCAGGCCATTAATTAGTCCTAGCTAAAGGTTACTCTCTTTGGACAGATCAATTGAAACGTTACAGCAAAAACCAGATTCAATTTATAGAAAAGCAAAATGGTGCAGGAACTGGGATAGATACCTTACTCTGTCGATTTTGATCCTTTTTAAAAACTACCCGGAATTGTTGAACTATCAAGTTTTTATATTTCTTGTTAGATCTTCTTCACAACTTCATTCCAAAGAAGCCTAAATGTTGTCACAGTTTTTCCATTTCGAGTTTAAGCTTGCCACGCGTCAAAAATATCCCGATTGTACGGTGATGTTTTCCAGAAATTTTCTGAGCTTCCAAGAACATCGTATGAGTATACACACACAAGGTGGACCACGAATTCATACGTTTTTGTATGAATTTATACTATTTCTAATGAATTCATACTTTTTACTATGATTTCATGAATTTATGTATGAATTCATGCTTTTTAGTAGGCATTCATAGATATTTGTATGAATTCATACTTTTTAGTATGTAAATGTAAAAATACGTCAATAAAATTCCATGGCCCTTCTACGCTTTCGTACTTTTTTCTTTGATTTCATACACTTTCCGATGAATTCATAATTTATTCTATGAATCCATAATTTTTCTACGAATTCGTAATTTTTTTTATGAATTCATACACTTTCCAATGAATTCATAATTTTTTCTATGAATGTATGAATTCTTTAAAAAAATTCCTTTACTCTTTCATGGGGTTAACAAAAAATCTTCACCAAGATATAGATATACATAAGGACATTCTTGAAGGTGCTCAAAAGCCCGCTAAAACTCCCAATTTCTCTCCAGAAATCCTTATGCACTTCTGGCGAAAAGCGCAACCATAAACCGCTTGTTGATGAATTTGATTGATCGATAAACGAACCGTAATGAGTTTAAATTTAGCCCAAAACGGACAGGCACGACGTGTCAGAAACTGGAAACGGGCATAGGCACCGGGCTACATCCTTCCGTCCGAAAGAGAGGGAAAATGCGCTTTTATTTGATCGGCTGTGCCATGGCACGCCTGGATTTCGTGTGGAATCAACGCACACAGTCGCTACCTCCACATCGCTGCCGCGCGTTCGCTCAGCGCTCTTCGCGAAGATCTTCTCGTGCGTTCAAACCGGAAACACCGGACTCGGGCGACCAGATTCCTCGATTGATTTTGAATTTTTCACATTTTTCTTGAGGTCGTGTGTACACGAGGTTTTTGACACCGAAACGGAGCAGTGCTATCCGTTCGTGGGACGTTTTCGCGTGTGGCTGAGGTTCAGTTGGAGGGTTGTTTACCTCGAGAAACGTGGACGGTGTGTTTACTATGCGCTTTTGGGGTTGAAGCAGCAACAGAAGGTGAGAAATTTTTTTTTCGGGGTGTTTCTGAATTTTTAGGGAGGATTTTAATTTTATTTTGAAATTGGTAGAAAAATTTGTTTTTACGCGCTTGTTCTGGGGAACAGCGCGTTATTGTTTCGTCACAATGTCTTTAATTTTTGAATTTTGAGCCGAAACTGGACTCACTGATGAAGAATGCGTGGTCAAATTTGATTCTGTCCGGCCGTGTGTGCTCTGACTTTCGAAAGGGAGGACCTAGAGTATTGAGATTTTCAGGTAAGGTTTCGATCCTGAATATTTCAATTGAGTTAATTAATGGGCCAAATCTGCCTAATGGTTTTTGTGTTACAGCAATTTGAAATTTCGATTTTTCAATAACTCGAAAAATATTTATCTGATCGAAATGAAATTTGGTTGTAAAATGAATAGTGTCAATAAGAAGAATTATCCTTAGAGAAATTCGAAAGAAAATTTTTTTTTTTTCGAAAAATTTTATTATTCCATTTGAATTTCACTGAAATTTCCTAGTCGCCATCTCACAATGTGAACAAGCGCGTGAAAGCTGCTGACTTCACGTCAGTGCTTTTCTAGGATTTTTTCACTACCTCTCATATAAGAATTGAAAGTATAAAAAATCTAGAAAAGCATTGACGTGAGGTCAGGAGCTTTTACGCCTTTGTGCAAATTCTAACAATTAGATCAACACGAAATTTTGCTCTCAGTGCGCGTTATTAATTTTCACCTGATAACGAAGTTTCAATCTGATTGCATTTGTACTTCTTGAAATATGGCGGAAATGACGCTAAAATTCAAAATAACAACGAAATTTGGCCTATTTTTTTTGCGCGCATGTTCTAGGGGAACAGCGTGCTATCGTTTTGTCCAAATGTCTGTAATTTTGGATGATTGAGCCGAAAATGGTCTCAATCGACTAGGTTGGACTCACTGATGACGAATCCGGTGTCAAAATTGATTCTGTCCGACCGGCCGGCCGGCCGGTTGGCCGGCCGTAGACACGATAACTGTCGACAGAAGTAAGCTAGCAACTTGAAACTTTCAGCATAGGTTGCGCATCGGAATGCCGCGGTTAAGTTCGTTATTGGGCCAAATCGATTGAATAGTTTCGGAGTTATAGGCATTTGAAGTTTTGAAGTTATTTATTTTTTATTTCAGAAACTACCTGAGCGATTGGATTCAATTTTGGCAGTTAGGTGGAGTATAGCGACGCGCAACTTTGAGCCAAATTTCGTCAGGATCATATTGTCGGTAATTTTTAAAAAAATTTTCGAAATTTTTTTCCAAAAAAATTTTTTTTTCGGAAACCATTCATCATACCAAAAAAAAATTATACTCACACTTTGACCTTCTAATTTCACAGCAGGGTACTAAATTCCAGTTTGATACTATCATGAGTTTTGGAGATATGGGGAAAAAATATGTAAAATTTCGAGGTTTTCTTCTCGATATCGTTGATTTTTTCGGTATAACTCGAGAAATACTGACTCAGTCCTGATTAAACTTCAAAGCTAGTTTTAAGATGCTGAAAGCCAACATTATGCAAAATTTCGTGATAATCGTGTTATTAGAACAATTTGAAAAAAAAAATTTCTATGATTTTCTCATCATATCATCCTCATTAAATTCTGTATGAAACTTCGAACTGTTATTTTCGATGAAGTACTGGATTTCAATTCGATCTGATCTGTATTTTTGGAATATTGGAAAAATAAAATTTTGATTGGGTATATCTACGGAATCATTGGGTGGATTTTACCCATTCATGAATTCGGCCTTCGTAATTAAGGTCCAAACCTTCTCTACAAATATCGAGTTTCTAAGTTGTTTCTTTCGGAAGTTATTGTGTTTACGCAGTCGGCCGTTAGGCTGACCGTAAACACAATAACTTCCGGAAGAAACGACTTAGAAACTCGATATTTGTAGAGTAGGTTTGGGGCTTAATTACGAGGGTCGAATTCGTGAATGGTTAAAATCCACCCAATGATTCCGTAGATATACCCAATCAAAATTTTATTTTTCCAATATTTCCGAAAATAAAGATCAGATCGAATTGTAATCCAGTAATTTATCAGAAAAAAATTTCAAAAAGCACTGCCGTGAAGGCAGCAGCTTTTGCGCGCACGTTCAAATTCGTTGCTCAAGCGGTCATCTACATTGAACATGCGCGCAAAAGTTGCTGCCTTCACGGCAGTGCTTTTTGAAATTTTCTTATAACTCAGAAAGTAAATATCAGTTCAAATTGAATTTTAGAACATTGTTGTTGGATACTGACTTTGAGGTTTGTGCCAAAATTTGTTCGAATCTAATCGATATATTCGGAGAAAGAACTTTTTCATCGAAAATTTGAAAATGATCGAATATTTTTTTTTGATTTGCCAACAAATGGACCCACACGGAATTCTGCACTCAGGTGCGCGTTGGTATTCGAAAATTGTTCACAAATTTTCAATCTGATAGATCCAATACTTCATGAGTTATCGAGGAATTAACCTCTAAATTTCAAATGGACGTAACTCCGAAACCATTCGACCGATTTCACCCATTAAAAAATACAACCAAGATATTTCGACTCCAAACCTTATCTGACAATTTCGAGTCGCTAGGTTATTTCCTTCAAATGTTATAGCACAAACTGACAGACGAACGGACGGAAAAAATTTAATTTGACTACGGATTCTTCTGCCGCGAAGGCAGCAGCTTTTGCGCGCATGTTCAATGTAGATGACCGCTTCAGTAACGAATTTGAACATGCACGCAAAAGCTGCTGTCTTCACGGCAGTGCTTTTTGAAATTAAAAAAAAAAAAATTTATGATGATTGAAAAAAAATAGTAAGAATGTAAGTATGTTGTCAGCCTAACGGCCGACTGCGTAAACACAATAACTTCCGAAAGAAACAACTTAGAAACTCGATATTTGAAAAGAAGGTTTGGACCTTAATTACGAAGGCCGAATTCGTGAATGGGTAAAATCCACCTAATGATTCCGCAGATATACCCATTCAAAATTTTATATTTCCAATATTTCCAGAAATACAGAACAGATCGAATTGAAATCCAGTACTTCATCGAAAAATTACAGTTCGAAGGTTCATACAGAATTCAATGAGGATGATATGATAAGAAAATCACAGAAATTTTTTTTTCAAATTGTTCTAATGACACGATTATCACGAAATTTCGCATAAAGTTGTCTTTCAGCATTTTCGAACTAGCTGCGAAGTTTTATCAGGACTGAATCAGTATTTCTCGAGTTATACCGAAAAAAACAACGATATCGAAAAAAAAACCTCGAAATTTGACATATTTTTTCCCGATATCTCCAAAACTTATGATCGTATTGAACTGAAATTTGGTACACTGCTGTGAAATATGAAGCTCAAAGTGTAAGTGGAATGGTGTATTGTTTCCGAAAAAAATTTCGAAAAAAATTTTCTTCAGATTTACTGACAATATGATCCTGACGAAATTTGGCTCAAAGTTGCGCGTCGTTATACTCCACCTAATTGCAAAGTTTGAAAACAATTGCTCGAGTAGTTTCTGAAATAAAAGATAAATAACTTCAAAATGTCAAGTTTCTATAACTCCGAAACTATACGACCGATTTGGCCCATTAACGAACTTAACCGCGGCATTCTGATGCGCGACCTATCCTGAACGTTTCAAGTTGCTAGCTTGCTTCTGTCGGCAGTTATCGTGTCCTCGGCCGGACGGACGGCCGGCAGGACAGAATCGATTTTGACACAGGATTCGTCATCAGTGAGTCCAACCTAGTCGATTGAGACCTTTTTCGGCTCAATCATCCAAAATTTCAGACATTTGGACTAAACGATAGCACGCTGTTCCCCTAGAAAAACCAACTCTGGCCTTCATAAGTCAGCCTGTTATATTCGGAGTTTTGTTTGCTCTTGAAGCGCGAGAACAGAGCAAAGCAGAATTTCTCCAAACATTCAATGAACGAAGTTCCAACAAATCGTACCATTATTCTCTTCCTCAAAATCCACTTCTCTTACAATGCACATCGTGAGATCTGCTTCTTCAGCCGTAACAATTATTTTGCAACAACCTGTTTCAAATAAATGCCTCCTCAAGTACACCCGAGGAAGAATTCAATTGTGTGCTCATTCCCAAAGTATTTCGCCAACACGTCGTCGAGAGACTGATATCTTTTTTATCCTATTCCTGTATACTTACATGGATATATCTACATTTTACCATTCTACAAGTGTCTTTCAGAAGAGGGTAAAATAACCGTACGAGAGGTAGAAAAAGGACTGAGGCATGCGTGCAGCGAAAATATGTAAGGGATTTCAATCCATGTTTGATGATTGAGGATGCCAGACATGTACCAGTTGAAGAAGTGAAGGAATGCTCAAGTAGTTAAGCGGAAGAATATATAGCCGAAGGCAACATGCATGCTGCGATGTATCTGCTACGTCCATAGAAAATTCGTATATAATACAAGGGCTGTACTCTTTCTGCCGAGCCTATATAATAGCCGAAGATATTTTTGTTATATCCATTCAAAACTTTATTTAATACAGTGCGCTCAAAATTATGGAACAAATTCATTTCCTCAGAAGAAAAATATTTGGCAACGAAATTCTGAAACTGTTCAATTTTGTTTCACTTTTAACAAGTTTATATGCATTTTTGAAGGATTTTTGTTGCACCCTGTGTCATCCCCATCAAACCTTTAATTTTTTTGAATAGGAAAAGTAGGTCATGTGGCACTTTTTTGGCAAGGTCTTTGTATCTTCTTTACAGGCGTGCAGAAATTTTCAAGAAAAAAATGTTTTTTTTGAAAAATTAGTTAGTTCAACGAGGTTTTTAGTATGTGCACTTTGTCATGGCTCATTTACTTTGAGACGATGGTACCTGATGAAATTTGTCACCGAATGAAAGTCGACCATTACAGTTTTGTTCATGCGCAACTTTCAACCCCTACGAACCCTTTAATGGAAAAAAAAATGATGGGGAAAGAAACAACTTAGAAACTCTATATTTGTAGAGTAAGGTTTGGACCTCAATTACGAAGGCCGAATTCGTGAATGGGTAAAATCCACCCAATGATTCCGTGGATATACCCATTCAAAATTTTATTTTCTCAATATTTCCAAAGATACAGATAAGATCGAATTGAAATCCAGTACTTCATCGAAAAATTACAGTTCGAAGGTTGATACAGAATTTAATGAGGATAATATGATCAGAAGATCCCAGAATGTTGAATATTCGACATAAAATTAGAATTTTTTGTACAAATTGTTGAATCAGTGTTTTTCGAGTTATTCCAGAAAAAACAACTATATCGAGAAAACAAACACGAAATTTTACATCTATTTTTCCCAATATCTCAAATTATGGTCGTATCGGAATGAAATTTGGTACACTGCTGTGAGCTAAGATGTCCAAGGTATGAACAGAAGTTTTTTCCGAATTTAATGAACAATTTCCACAAAAAAACTTCAAAAAAATAGCGAAAAAAATTTTTTTCGAAATTTACTTACTGTGTGAACTCAACTGAGTTCCGTGAAAAGCTGTGCATTGTTATGCTTCAATTGACTGTGAAGTTTGAATTCAATCGCATGAGTAGTTCCTGAAATATCAGGGAATTAATCTTAAAAATTCAAATGACCATAACTCCGAAATCTTTCGACCGATTTGTCCTGTTAACGAACTAAACCGCCGCATTCCAAGGCGCGACCTAATCTGAAAGTTTCAAGTCGCTAGCTCGCTCCTGTCCACAGTTATCGTGTAGTCGGCTTGCCGGACCGAATCGATTTTGACACCGGATTCTTCATCAGTGAGTACAACCTAGTCATTCGAGTCCATTTTCGGCTCAAAATTCGAAAATTACAGACATTTGGACAAAACGATAGCACGCTGTTCCTCAGAAATGGCGTGCTATAAGAACACAATTTGAAATTCCGAAAATCTAAAAATTAATCAACAAATATTCCTTCTTCGTGTCCGCTAGTAAAAAAATTTGACTGAAGTACCTATCTGCAAAAGAGAAAGTGTCATCCAGGACATCTGCGTATAGCAGTTTTATATTCTTCATCAGTCATTTGTGCACCTTAACCTGTAATGACCCTGTTAGAGCTCTGGGAACTTGGTCCTGTTGAATGACAAATTTTTTTTCACAAACTCCAAAGCTCTGTGATGCAAAACCGCAGATGCTCTGGATGACAATTCTGTAAACCAAACATCGTTTTACTTCACAAGGATCTAGATAAAGAGAACAACCCTCATATTCCCACGTGTACCCAAGAGTATTTCTTCAGAACCAGAGTCATCAGCATTAGACAGAAATATCGTCTACCACATACCTAGGTACCTGATATCCAGCAAGTTGACTACGCCATAAAGTGGCTACTTCGGATAATAACCAATTTATGGAGGCGAAGAAATAAAATTGCCTCAATTAAGTTTATAACTCTTATAAAAGTTTATCGCAAAAACAGATGATGCCACTGGGTAGATGGAATTACGTCTATCGTATAAAATTTCTGAAATTCATCATGCGAAATTCTTAAACCTGTGTATTGTCGTACCGGGATCTTGCCTTGAATTTATTCTGCCATATTTGTTCTACCGACTGGAAATCTTCATGGGTGTGTTCCAACAGATTTTCTCCTAGATATGAATCAGAGCAGAGTATTTTTATGTTTTTGTGCAGAAATTAAAATCGACCCTCAGTTCTAATCCTACCATATCCAGATAAAAGGGAGAATTCAAGAGGAGCACTGACGTGAAGCCAGTAATTAATTGGAGTATCGATTTTAGGTAGTGGTATTTTTAAAACGTACCCAGTGTTTCCCTGTATGAGCCATGGGTTAGATGTTTGAATGAGAGCTTTTCGTCATATTATACAGGGCGAGTCTTTAAGTTGTACATTAATTTCAACCATATAGATTCCCTTCATCAAATACAACATTTATTCAATTGCGATTTTTCCAGTTTCGTCTCAGATAAAAAGTTATAAGCATTTAAATATTTCTCAATGTGCTTATACACTTCTGCACTTTCTTTGCAAGTTCTGCACATATATCTACATTGATCTCTTATGCAGAATAACTAATCCAATGTTTGAAATTCAAAGAAACATGATTGGGAAAACTCATTTACTCACTTAATTCTTATGATTTGGTATTTTTTGCGATATTACTGTAACGAAAACATTCCACTTCAATGGACTATTGAAACACTGATAATCATGGAATATCCAATTCCATTCCACTATAAGATTATACACAATTCCATCCTCGCTCATTCTCATATTGAACACTCCATAATTATCCTTATTTTCATAAAATTTAGAAATAAATTGTATGAAATCACTCAACTAACCTACACAAATTAATTTAACTCTTTAATTCCATAGAAAGTCTGGTCCATAGAAAGGAGATAAGGCTTCCATGTCTGTTGTCTGATCACGAAATAGCACAGACCTTAAATAAGTTAATTAGGTCTATGCGAAATAGATGAATATTTCGGTTATTCTATGGTCCGGGTAAACGTGGACGGAGCTTAATTTACGGCCTCTACTAGCTCAGGAGCGGGATCTATAAAAATAAGGAAATTTCTCGAATTTTATCAGATTTTATCACATTCAATGTTGAATATCTCCAAAATTATTCATTTATGGATAAATTATGAAGAAGAATTAAGTTTTCGAATATGTGTCATAGTTACAGAAAACTTTGCACCTAAATTCATCTCATTCGGAGTAACCATCTCAAAGTTACAAAAGAAAGACCGATTTTTTTCAAATTTCAACAGCCTGCACCATTTCCCGGAGCCGAATCTGGAAAAATGGCACATAAAAAAATGTTTTATTTGATGAGAGGAATCAATGGTTCAAATTAATGTACAGCTTCAAGGCTCACCCTGTATACACAACTCTTCTGTTTAATTTGACGAATAGTATCTCAGCTGTTGAAAATGTTATTGAAATACTTTTCGGTCTTCTGTAAGCTATTAGCTATATAAAGAGTGTTTCAAATTGAGCGGTTTTTTTAAGTATAAGTTAAATATAGATGGCGCTATGGCGCACTGAATTCGTCTGGGTATTTTGACATTTAAGAAGTGTGATGAATGACATTTATAAAAATGGCTTCGTACAAGATACAACAACGCTTTCGAATTGTTGAATTATTTTATGAAAATCAGCGTTCTGTGAGAAGTGTTTTCAGAAAATTACGTGAATTTTATGGTTTACATAATCGTCCATCTCAAAGCATTATTGGTCGAATTATTAAAAAATCTCAAGAGACCGTTTCAATGGAAGATCAAAAAAGTGAAAAATACAGTCGTTCACAAGATAATATTGATTTGGTTAGTGAAAGTGTTGCTGAAGACCCTGGAATGTCCATTAGACGACGTTCACAACAAGTTGGACTTAGTGGGTCCACAACATGGCGTCTTTTACACAAGGATTTAGCTCTGAATGCATATAAGGTTCGAATAACACAGGAACTAAAGCCATTAGATCATTTAAAACGTCGTTCATCTGTCAATTTCATAAATGAATAACCAGCTGATTTTTCTCAAAAATCATGTTTTCCGATTAGGCACATTTTCAACTTGGTGGATTTGTTGATAAACAAAATTGTCGTATCTGGGGTGAGGAAGATCCACAAATTATTTATGAGATTATATCGAGATGGGCGATTATGTAAACCATGAAATTCACGTAATTTTCTAAAAACACCTTTCACAGAACGCTGATTTTCATAAAATAATTCAACAATTTGAACGCGTTGTTGTATCGTGTACGAAGCGATTTATATAAATGTCATACTTCTCACTTCTTGAATGCCAAAATACCCAGACGAATTCAATGCACCATCCATATTTAATTTATTCTTGAAAAAAACGTGATTTGAAACACCTTTTAGTATACATCACGAAATTTTACATAAGCCTTCGTGTCGTTATTTCAAACAACTACCAAATTCAGACAGCTATTTTTCGAACCATCTAGGAAATTAATTCAGCTGGCTGTATCTCCGAAATGTTCCATCTATTCCTTCGAACGAAGACTCAAAAATATGATAGTCCTTCATTTCGACATCTCGATTTGATGGAGGTGAACTATTCCAGGGAGATTTATGGAATGGATTAGGATTACAAAATAGGAGATGCGTGTGGCAGCTTTATTCGGAATGTCACTCGCAGATGTGACATGCACAGCCATTTTAATATTTTATCGCGAGTTTTTGGTATTGGAATGAAGGCCGCTCATCTGTAACAGAAATGAAATAGGATGTAATTTGATGAATAGTTATGCCATGCATGATAATATGAGAGCATTCATAACATTGGAAAAGTGTCGTTCGAATCATGAGGAATATAAGTTTTTTTTCCTTCCTGAATGATGACCCAGTTCAATAACCGATTATGATACGTTCTAGGAATAATGTGTGAAATGCCTCACACTTAAAAAACCTAGAAAAGCACTGGTTGAGGTCAGGAGCTTTTACGCGCTTGTCCCGTTGCCAAAGCGGTCATCTATACAAGTGTTGCCCCCCTTCCAAACTCAATTTTTTTCATATGGCCCTCACGAAATTATTCACGAACCTCAAGCTATAATTTACGATTCGCAACTACTGCTAAGCGATACGCCCTCTGGCGATAGAAATTCGAACACTTCCAAGCTAGTAGTTTTTCGACGTGCCTGCTATTCTAACGTAATTTGCTTACTTTTGGAGTTCATTTTCGAGCTTTTGTGTTGTTCTCAGAGTTGAAATTTTGGTATACCGAAAATGTTTGTAATATTAATCAATCGATTCCTTTCTTTCCGATTAAAATTTTCGATTGTATTAATTCGAAATGGCATCCTCCCGAAATGACTATTGTTGTGTACCTCAACTCAATGTTATTCATAGTCAAAGAAGAAAGGATCATCTAGTGCTTCCAGTTTTCATTTTTTCCAAAGCCAAATGAAAGTGAAGTTAATTTGGAAACAGCATTTGGCAGGGAACTCAATGAGAAGAAAGGCCTAGCTTTAGAAATTGAAGATTGGAAAACAGGTCACGAAATACATGAAAGTATGTTCACTGCATTTCTCTGGAGATGTTTATTTTCATAAAGGTAAATTACCTACAATGTATTCATTTCGAATCAACTTCATGTCATGATGTTTTCAGGTGTATATGAAAATAAGGGAATTTTGAAGAAAAATGCTGCAGAAAATCTACCGAGCACTTCTGCAGCTACCTAATTCACATACTACACAAAATCATATTCTAAAAGAGTGATCTGGTTGAAAATCTGACAAAAACTTGATATACTGTTAGAGTTGATAATAGCTGAAGTTATTCATAAAAATACATTAATACTTTTCATTTCTATATGAAGGTAGGTTGAACCAGCTGTGACATTTTTCATTTTGTATGTGTATCTTGAGCTGCTGTAATATGAAAATGAAATCAATTATATGTATATCTGTTTCCTTTTCTTTAGTAATACGATGCAAAAAACTAAAGCAGAAAATCTGTTTTCATTTTATTGATTCACTCGTTTGTAAACAAAGAACAAGTCATATCATTTGGACTGATTCTAGATTTACCACATAATATAGCCTGCATTCAGCACTTCTTCACATAAATGAGAGTCCTTAAATTACTTACTGAGGTGCCTATTTTTCCAGAAATTCAAGTAAACTTAGATATTGGTTCATTTTGATCCACCAAGCAACATACACTAAAATAACACCGAAATTATCCTCCAGGAACGATTTAAAGTACGATTTTATATCGCGATCCATACGAAAAGTTCCTTCTCAAGAAATCTTACACAAAATTATAATAATTTCTTTAAATATTCAAGCTCTGCTTAATAAATATTCGTTCTCCACCACATTTCTAAGGTTTGTTTACATAAAACTACTAGCTTGGACAGGTTCCAAATTTATCCGTCAGGGCGCTGGCATCTTCGCAGAAGTTCCCAATACAGTACTAGATTGCAATTTAATCCAAAACTTTGAATGGGTTTAACTATCTAAAGAATAATTGGCGAATTCAACCCATTTAAGGATTAGACCTTCATGATTAAACTGAAATCCTACCTTACAAATATATTCCCTATGTCGATTCTTCCTAAAGTTAATGTGGTTACGGCCGGCCTAACCACTTATAGTGAACAAAATAACTTCCGGAAGAATCTACTCAGAAGCTTGATAATGGGGGTTTTTCCTTCAAACGAAAATGCAGTTATTTTCATGAAAAACCTTCAGAACATCACATTTCAAACATATAATTTCAATATTATATTTTTAAAAGAATGTTTGATCACCTAAAACTGAACATAAAACATGGCGATTTGCATTTAAAGGTATTTGTCATGAGTGCACGATATGGCAACGTCGAATTCAGCTTTCTGGGAAAGACAAGGACGTCAAATGTGTTACTTTGCTTAGGAAAACTGAGATAGCTATACTTCGATCTGGTTAGAATAGAAGACTACGACCAAGGAATAGAGAAAGAAGAGCACAGACTGTCATAATGTTATAGCACTGACAAATCGCAAACGGAAATTGTTTGGTTATATTGACAAAGAACACGTGTGTACCACAGAACAGGAATAAATATCTCATTATTCTATAGCGGAAAAAGGTATTCTACTAATCACCGTTGTCACTTCGTGCATGCCTGGCAAATCCCAAACTCCAATTTCGAAATCTGATTTTGAATACTTTCTGAAGGTAATTTGGGAAAATGATGAATCAAACCTATAATAATTATGTCCAAATTTGCATTTGCAGTAATAACCCAAATTCAGGAAAAACCCCCATTGTAGAGTAAGTTTGGAGTTTAATTACTAAGGCCGAATTGGCGAATTAGTAAAAACTATCGATTGGTTCCGCAGATACATCGTTTCAAAATTTCAGTTTCCTGATATTTCCAAAACCATAGATCGAATCGCCGTTCAATGAAAAATGCCACCTTGAAGTTTCAGCCAAATAAGGTCTATAGAACAATGAGCGAAAAAAATTAAAGTCTTCCTGCATTTTGTTGAATGGAGAGAGTTATTTTGCTCATTGTTCTGTAGGCCCTTTATGGCTGAAACTTCAAGGTAGGATTTTTCATTGAAGGGCGATTCAGTCTATGTTTCTGTCAATATCGAGAAACCGAAATTTTGAAAGGATATACCTGCGGAATCTTTCGATAGTTTTTAGTAATACGCCAATTCGGCCAATTCTAGTTACATACATCCAGATTGTATTTTTACGCCCGGCGTTATCAATTAGCACAAATGTTTGCAATTTCCAATTTTTTCCGAAAATGCGTTCAAATTAAGTAGATCTGTAGGTACTGTAACTTTCGAGAGATTATACATAGAGACTTGAAATTTTCGGGGAATTTTTATAGTATAACTATCTCCTTTAGTTCCGGAAATGGGCAAAATCGTTCAAATGATTACAGAGTTATTCCTCAATATCTCGAGAAATTCTAATGCGATCGAATTAAAACGTCCTTATTATAATTTGACAGAAACCTTGACGCCAATATTCAACAACAGGATGTCCAATTTCCTCTAGATCCGATTTTATTCTTGGAAATATGCAGAAAAATATATCAAACTTCGTTGTTATTTCCTCAGGTGGTTATTATTTTCTCCCTTATCTGAAGAAATAATGCTTTGATAACAAACTTCAACAAGTGTAACAACTCCAGACCTCACGTCAATGCTTTTTTAGAATTTTTACTGTGAATTCCTTGGTAAAATTTGGACTGTCTCATTTTTCGCCTATTGAAAAAAAAAGGATAAAGGATTGACCCCACAGAAATGTGATTAATTTTCACTATAACGATGAAATATTCAAGAATGAGTCCATCGATATTCACCAATGGGGGTTTTTCCTTTAAACGAAAATGCAGTTATTTTCATGAAAAACCTTCAAAAAATCACATTTCAAACATATAATTTCAATATTAAATTTTTAAAAAAATGTTGGATCACCTAAAACTGAAACATAAGAATGGGGATTTGCATTTAAAGTGATTTGTCATGAGTGCACGATATGGCAACGTCGAATTCAGCTTTCTCGGAAAGAAAAGGACGTCAAATATGTTACTTTGCTTAGGAAAATAGAGATAGCTATACTTCGATCTGGTTAGAGTAAAAGACAACGACCAAGGAATCGAAAAAGAAGAGCACAAACTGTCATATTACTGACAAATCGCAAACGGAAATTGTTTGGTTATATTGACAAAGAACACGTATGTACCACAGAATAGGAATAAATATTTCGTTATTCTAAAGCAGAAAAAGCAATTCTACCAAACAACGTTGTCACTTCGTGCATGCATGACAAATCCCAAACCCCAATTTTGAAATCTGATTTAGAATACTTTCTGAAGGTAATTCGGGAAAATGATGAATCAAACCCATAATAATTATGTTCAAATTTGCATTTGCAGTAATAACCCAAATTCAGGAAAAACCCCCATTAAGTATGCTACAACTAGTCACAGAAAAACTGAGCGCCATCTAGCAAAGGAGCGACCTAGTCTTCGCCTCTACTGATATTTTTGATACGAAATTTGAACGTCAGTACCAGCTCAGCCTTGAGAATTCGTTTTCGGTCCGGGTTAAATATAAGTAAAAACGTCGAACTGCCACGATGGCTTCCATAATTAAAACCAAAATTTGCATGAAATTCAAATTTTCCACTCCTTTCGAGACTTTTTAGTCTCAACGAAATATTGAAATAATCCCCTAAAAATTTCAACGCCATTTCTGAATAAGTCCATCCGAAAAACAGAGGATCTTTTTTCTAAATCAGGCCCGAATGCTGCGTCCATCCGAAAAGCATTATGCTCACAGCTTATCAGTTCACTGAGCCGACAGACTCTTTGTTATCCATACCGCTAATGAAATATTCCATCCGACTGGTTCCGTAATCCTTTTTTGATACCGTTACAACAATTTTTCCGGCGCCGAACGAAGTGCAGATGATCCTGACCATTCTTTGTTGGAATGGTCCGGGGTAACCCAAAAATTTTGATTTCACTGCTTCGACCCTCCGGCTTCCTACTACTACGGCGTATTAATGCTACTGTGAAAGATAAAAATCTGCAGAGGTCGGCGAATTTATATAAATTCTCTTTCCACGTCTAACATGGGGGTTTTTCCTGAATTTGGGTTATAACTGCAAATGCAAATTTGGACATAATTATTATAGGTTTGATTCATCATTTTCCCAAATTACCTTCAGAAAGTATTCGAAATGAGATTTCAAAATTGGGGTTTGGGATTGGCCAGGCATGCACGAAGTGACAACGGTGTTTAGTAGAATAGCTTTTTCTGCTATAAAATAATGAAATATGTATTCCTATTCTGTGGTACACACGTGTTCTTTGTCAATACAACCAAACAATTTCCGTTTGCGATTTGTCAGTAATATGACAGTATGACAGTCTGTGCTCTTCTTTTTCTATTCATTGGTCATTGTCTTCTACTCTAACCAGATCGAATTATAGCTATCTCTGTTTTCCTAAGCAAAGTAACACATTTGACGTCCTTTTATTTCCGAGAAAGCTGAATTCGACGTTCGACGTTGCCATATCGTGCACTCAAGACAAATCCTCTTAAATGCAAATCGCCATTTTTATTTTTCAATTTTTGGTGACCAAACATTTTTTTTTAAATATAATATTGAAATTATAAGTTTGAAATGTGATGTTCTAAAGATCATGAAAATAACTGCATTTTCGTTTGAAGGAAAAACCCCCATGGCGACATTTTTTATTTTTCACAGTGGCACTAATACGTCGTCGTAAAAACGGTGCCACCTGAGACAGAAAATCCCCACCTGGTATCATTCTTCAAATTATTCATTATTTGTAATGATTGCAGAGTTTGTTTTTGAGGAATTTCAATAAAGCTCTTCTAACAGAAATAATCAAGTTAAGATATTGCTAGAAATATATTAAATTAGACTTCATGGTTCTATATTTCTCTGATCAGACCATAGACATGAGTAGCAGCATAGCTCCCCTAATGTAATGTTGGTTCTCACCACTATAATATAGATATAGTACCATGGAGGTGAAAGAAGGGGTACCAAAAGTGTCAAACACTTTTGAGAACCTTCTGTGGATTTTCCCATACCAATATGGCCGACAACTACAAGGTGTATATTTGTTTTCTGTGGTGTACAGCAATTGGTATTCGTATATTCACAGAAGGTTCTCAAAAGTGTGTGACACTTCTCAAACGTTATGCCCCCTGTACCCTTTTCCTACCTCCATGTATATTACGATTAAAATTCAGAATATGCGCATTTAGATTTCTCGGATGAGAATGGATGATTGAATGATAGGCAACCTTAAATAAGGATACAAGTTCATTATGAAGAACCAAATATGATAGCTCATCACCATAGGTTCATCTAATTTTTGTAAATTTATTGACTTTCTTATGAAGAAAGAATAAAAAATTGGATTGAAAAATCAAAATGTTAGTTTTCCCCACAATTTCCCCTATTCAACGAATTCCCCATCAATTTCCTCACCCTCAAGAAAATCCTCACACCTGGCAGCACTGCTGCCAGGGTGCCAGGACTCGCCAGGACTGCCAGACCAGCTGCAAGAGGGGTAGGAAGAGTCACCGAAGTATACTCCATTCACTTTTATAAACTATCCCGGTTGGCCTTGACATTCTGGCACATTACAGTGTGTATATTCTATATTCTAATTCTAATTCTAATAAACAACGTTGTCACTTCGTGCATGCATGACAAATCCCAAACCCCAATTTTGAAATCTGATTTTGAATAGTTTCTGAAGGTCATTTGGGAAAATGATGAATCAAACCCATAATAATTATGTTCAAATTTGCATTTGTAATAACCCAAATTCAGGAAAAACCTCCATTATTTGGACATTGCCGATATTTCACGAGTGCCAACCTGCGTCAGTTTTGAGTAAAAAAACTTGATAGACCTAAATCATAGCCAACCGGGATAGTTTATAAAAGTGAATGTAATAAAGTGAAGTATAAATGACTTCATGCTATCACATGTAACAAAACTTCTGGAACTTTCAAAGTTTCTCTCAGTCCACACGTCGGTCCTTAAAGGGATGGGATGGTACTTTTTCAAATTAACATACTGTAAACGGCCAGAAAATTGCTTTCTCTACACCGATACTCCTGAATTTGGGGGTAGCTCCCGTACTATCAGAGATGCTTCTGACCATTCTTTGTTGTAATTCTCGGACGTACCATGTGAAATTTCACTGGAAGTGAATCATCGCAGAAGAATCGTAGCAACCTTCATCAGGTTATTAGTTTGGTTGCGATACTCGTTCAGCTCTCCGAATTTTCGATTGAGAAACGCCTGTTTCATCTTTCGTCATATCTGATTCAGTTAGGGTTTTCCACATTCTGAAATAATCGAATAACGGTACAGCGTCTGGTCCAATTGGGTCACCATTTGAGTGGATACGAATTTTAAGTGTTTCCATGAAACTCGATAAGAGGAAGAGCTCGCTTCACCTTCAATACCGTAGCGGACAGTGCCGTGAAAATCTTCTTTCCTAAACCTGTGGTTTTACAACCTTTTTCATGAAGCGACCCCCCTGGTATGGAAAAATATTTCGAGACTCTCAGGGTAGGTTACATTTCAAAATGCGACGGTTAAGTTCGTTAATGGGCAAAATCGGCCAAACGGTTTCGAAGTTCAAGCTTTTTGAAGTTTTGACATTATTTTGGCGATAATTCGGGAACTACTGCAACAATGGGGGTTTTTCCTAAATTTGGGTTATTACTGCAAATGCAAATTTGAACATGATTATTATGGGTTTGATTCATCATTTTCCAAAATTACCTTCAGAAAGTATTCGAAATCAGATTTCAAAATTGGTGTTTGGGATTTGCCAGGCATGCACGAAGTGACAACGGTGTTTAGTAGAATACTTTTTCTGCTATAGAATAATGAAATAATTATTTCTATTCTATGGTACACACGTGTTCTTTGTCAATATAACCAAACAGTTTCCGATTTGTCAGTAATATGACAGTATGACAGTCTGTGCTATTCTTTTTCTATTCCTTGGTCGCTGTCTTCTACTCTTACCAGATCGAAGTATAGATATCTCTGTTTTCCTAAGCAAAGTAACACATTTGATGTCCTTTTCTTTCCGAGAAAGCATAATTCGACGTTGCCATATCGTGCACTCAACACAAATCCCTTTAAATGCAAATCCCCATTTTTATTTTTCAGTTTTAGGTGATCAAACATTTTTTTTTAAAATATAATATTGAAATTATTCGTTTGAAAAATGATGTTCTAAAGGTTTTTCATGAAAATAACTGCATTTTCGTTCAGAGGAAAAACCCCCTTTGGGTCGAAACTTGGCAGTTAGTTGCAGTATAACAACGTGCAACTTTTCGCGAAATTTTGTTGAGATCATACTATCAGTATATCAAAAAAAAAATTTTTTTCAAATTTTTTGTCGCGAACTGTTCATCACATTTGAAAAGAATTCAGCGGATACTCGAAGCGCCATATTTCACAGAAGTGTTCCAAAATTCAATTCGATATGGCTATTAGTTTTACAGATATTGGAAGAAAATATGTAAAATTTCGTGATTTCCTTCTCGATATCGTTGTTTTTTTCGTTATAACTCAAGAAATACTGATTCAATTATGATGAAACCTCGCAGTTAGTTTGAAGATGCTGAAAGACAACTTCGTGCAAAATTTCGTAACGATCGTGTCATTAGAACGATTTTCAAAAAAATTCAATTTTTTTTTCAAATATTCAATATTCTGTGATCTTCTTGATCTACTATCCTCATCAAATTCTTTATGAACCTTCGAACTGTCGTTTTTCGATGAAGTACTGGATTTCAATTTGATCTCATCTGTATTTTTAGAAATATTGGGAAAATGAAATTTTGAATGGGTATATCTGCGGAATCATTGGGTCGATTTTACCCCTTGACGAAATCGGGCTTCGTAATTAAGGTCCAAACCTACTCTAACAAGATCTGAAGCCACAATCCTGATATGTGAAGATTTTGATTCGGAATAACAATCGTGACATATTTTCCCAACGAAATATAAAGGGTCCCTACTGCACTGCGTGTCGACACAAAGTTAAAATATGGCCAACAATCCATTGACATAAAATAACTCCAGCGCCACAAAATTTGCATATCTTCCGCTAGAATAGATCATGAAACTAAAATGGAGTAGCAGAGTGAAATTTATTCCATTATTTTATTTAAATGTCCAGCATTGATCCACTGTTCCACTAAGGCCGAGGCGTCTGTTTTCCAATGCAAAGTAGGTTATGCATTGTACTAATAGTAAATTCTAAAAAGTATTCTAAAAAAATCTAAAAAACAGCAGCTTTTGCGCGTATGTTCAATGTAGATGACCGTTTCGGCAACGAATTGAACATGCGCGCAAAAGCTGCTGCCTTCACGGCAGTGCTTTTCAAGATTCTTTTTCGATAAATTGATGGATTTCAATTCGATCTTATCTGTATTTTTGGAAATATTGGAAAAACGAAATTTTGCATGGTTATATCTACGGAATCATTGGGCGGATCTTACCCATTCACGAATTCGGCCTTTGTAATTAAGGTCCAAACCTTCTCTACAAATATCGAGTTTTTAAGTCGTTTCTTCCAGAAGTTATTATGTTTACGCTCGGCCTGACCTTGATTATGAAGGCCAAATTCGTAACTGGGTAAAATCCGCCTATACCTATTCAAATTTTTATTTTCCCAGTATTTCCAGAAATACAAATAAGATCGAATTGAAATCCAGTACTTCATCAAAAAATGACAGTTTGAAGGTTCATACAGAATTTAATGAGGATAATATAATGAGAAGATCACAGAATATTGAATATTTGAAAAAAAAATTGAAATTTTTTTTTTAAATCGTTCTTTTCATATGTTCCTCGCCAAATTCTGCATGAACCTTCAAGCTATCAATTTTAGATCAAACCTCAGATTTCAATTCGAATATTGGGAAAATGAGAATATGAATAGGCATATATCTACGAATCATAAGCCGCAAACTTATCCTATACAAATATTGAGTAGTTTCTTTCAGAAGTTATTGTGTTAACGGCCGTGAACGTAATAACTACCGAAATCATATACTCACAGACCTCAGCAGTTTTGAAGTTTGATTACGAAGGCTGAATTCACGAATTGGTATAATCCACCTAATGATTCCGGAAATAAATCCATTAAAAATTTTATTTTTCTGATATTTCCAAAAATACAGATAGGATCGAATCTAGTACTAGATTGAAAGACGACAACTTGAAGGTTCATGCAGAATTCGGTGAGGACCCTATGATTAGAAGATCATAAAATATAGAATATTTGAAAACAAAATTTTGAAGTAGTCTGTTATTCTAATAGAAATATCATACTTTGCGCAACAGCATTTCTAGGTAGTTACTGAATTTCATCAGTATTTTTCGAATTATTTTTTCGATTAAAGTGAAATTTAAAACACTGAAGGACGGCGCGCTCTCGTGGAAGATGTTCTGTCCCGAAGCCAGAGGTGGACTCATCGGATAGGCTGAATCCTCTGACACCTGCCTATGAGAACCGCAGAAGCGGTGAAGTGAAAGCGTTTGTGCTCTGTTGAAACGAAGTAGCTAGCGTGCGTCGGCTGGTGGCGCCATCGTTTGGCGACCCAGTTAATCTAGGCCGCCTACAACTTGTTTCGAATGGTAACTTCCGGATCTTCGCCAAAGTTCACTGCAAGCTGATGAAAAATTATCAAAATAACAATTTTTTCAACGAAAATCTGGCAAATCTTCGAAATTTTCTTTTGAATTTTCTGCCAATACGATCTTCCCGAAATTTTATGAATACACAGTGCGCGACAAACATGGAAAACATTTATTTTCTCAGAAGAAAAATATTTGGCAACAAAATCCTGAAACAGGTCAATTTCTGTTTCACTTTTACCAAATTTATTTGCATTTTTGAAGGATTTTTGTTGCACCCTGTGCCATCCCCATTAACCCTCTTAGTTGTTTGAATAGGGAAAGTAGTGGTACTTTTTTGGCAAGGTCTTTGTATCTTCTTTACAGGCGTGCAGAAATTTTCAAGACAAAAGGAAGACGTTGCCAAAAAAGTACCACACGACTCACTTTCCCTATTCAAAAAATTTAGAGGGTTGATGGGGATGGCGCAGGGTTTAACAAAACTCCTTCAAAAATGGTAAAAGTGAAACAAAAATTGACCTGTTTCAGGATTTTGTTGCCAAATATTTTTCTTCTGAGAAAATGAATTTGTTCCATAATTTTGACGCGCACTGTATATGTGTGGTTATTCTTGATCAAACAACTAACTAGTTGGGTAATCATTGTAGCTGAGCAGTGTGTGAGTCTGATGATGATGAGTGAACTCATCGAAATGCATTACTCTCGTTAAAAGATTAACATTTTCATTTGTGGAGAAAAGGCTCCTCCTTCTTCTAACCCGCTAAAAGCATATAAACTATGTAGGTACGCATACGCGGTCGATTCGCATTCATAATGTAGATTCATCAAAGACTGGAGTCCAATATAATATTCAATTCAAACCGCAAACACTCACGTGTACAGCCTACCCACGCTACCCCTATCAACTTAATTAGTTCTTAATTAGAACACGAATTCCCTGAAAAAGGGTTCCGCATTTTCTTTTGATCTATCGGCACATACTCAACCTAATCAAGCTCGAAAGTTCTCGGAATTAGATTTCATGAAGACAATAAGAGAGGAAATGTTATCAAAGCATTCCTGAACAGAGAGATACCTATGTCTGGGATCATGGCACCAAAACATGACTGTCCCATTCAACGACGGATCGCTGTCAGGGAAAACATGACCTGATTAGAAAGGGAAACTGTGTTTTGATGGTGTAAGTTTGATGCTCGTGTCATGTCGCATTAGTGAGTCGAGGAATTAGCATCTTTGTCTAAAGGTTTCCACAGATCTTGTTCGAAACCGAAGATTCTGAGCGCCTTGATTTGAACGATGGATTTTGAACGACGTTCTGTCGAACCCACACACTTCGTTTAAATGGCTGACGATTCTGGAAAGTCTAGATGGGGCGAACCCGCAAATTTTACCGTCGCGAAGATATTAGACATTTGCATCAATTTACAGGGTGGGCAGAATTCGTTGTCTACTGAAGGGATCTCGAGAACTATAGCAGTTAGAAGAAAACTGATAACGCATTCTCGAGCTCTTTTTTCCTGACTAATCCGAATCTGAAGACAGATCCAGCTTATCGTTCATAGAACTTGAGTTATGAGCGAAAATTGAGAAATTGTCATTTGCAATAATGCTGAAAAACTCGATTGTTTGAACTCGTATTCGAAATCTGTTGATACATTCTACAGGTACTTATTTAGGAGTAATTCAAATATAATGTGACTGAATTTTTCAATCCAGCCATTTCCGAGAAATGAGAAAGATTTTGGATATTTCAAATGTAAACTATAGTCGAAAGATATCTTATCTTGCTACAACATTTTTGCTGATTTCAAAAATGTATCATATGTCACTATTTACATGAATATTACATAAGAAAATATTCATTTCTTTTTTCCTGCCTTTCTATTCACTGTTGAATTATGAGTAGGCTGACGTTACCATAGCGACGATTCAATATGCATTTACTTTGTGTGAACTTGCGCCTCTATGATTGGAATCAGCGATTGCTGAATAAATATTTCTATGGTTAATTTGTCATAGTTCTTAAGATCAGCAATATTTCGGGTCATTAGGGATAATAAACAGATTTTCTATTGCTAATCTTAAGAACTATGACAAATTAACCATAGAAATATTCATTCAGCAATCGCTGATTCCAATCATAGAGGCGCAAGTTCACACAAAGATAATGCATATTCAATCGTCGCTATGGCAACGTCAGCCTACTCATAATTCAACAGTGAAAATAAAAGCAGGAAAAAAGAATTGACCAGTTTCTCATGTAATATTCATGTAAATAGTGACATATGATACATTTTTGAAATCAGCAAAAATGTTGTAGCAAGATAAGATATCTTTCGACTACATTTACATTTGAAAAATTCAAAATCTTTCTCATTTCTCGAAAATGGCTGGATCAAAAAATTCAGTCATATTATATTTGAATTACTCCTAAAAAAGTGCCGGTAGAATGTATCAACAGATTTCCAATACGAGTTCAAACAAGCGAGTTATTCAGCATTATTGAAAATGACAATTTCTCAATTTTCGCTCATAACTCAAGTTCTATGAACGATAAGCTGGATCTGTTTTCAGATTCGGATTAGTCAGGAAAAAAGGGCTTAAGATTGTGTTATCAGTTTCCTTCTAGCTGCTATAGTTCTCGAGATCCCTTCAGTAGACAACGAATTTTGCCCACCCTGTACAGAGTGTTTCCCTTGAACAAAAATCTGTGAACTAAAGTAGGCGGTCTCTCATAGTTCAAAAGATATGGGTCCCCATAATTCTGAATTTTCAGGTAACTTTTTCCACCATAAAAACGATGACTCGTTTCTTTTTATACAGTGCGCGTCAAAATTAAAAAACAAATTCATTTTTTCAGAAGAAAAATATTTGGCAACAAAATCCTGAAACAGGTCAATTTTTGTTTCACTTTTACCAAATTTATATGCATTTTTGAAGGATTTTTGTTGCACCCTGTGCCATCCCCATCAACCCTCTAAATTTTTTGAATATGGAAAGTAGGTCATGTGGTACTTTTTTGGCAAGGTCTTTGTATCAACTTTACAGGCGTGCAGAAATTTTACTTTAAAGAGGTGCTCAGAACGTGCACTTCGTTATGGCTCATTGGGGTTGGAAGTTGTGCATGAACAAAACTGTAATGGTCGACTTTCATTCGGTGACAAATTTCATCAGGTACCATCGTCTCAAAGTAAATGAGCCATGACAAAGTGCACATCCTGAAAACCTCTTCGAAGTAACTAATTTTTCAAAAAAAAAAATTTTTTTCTTGAAAATTTCTGCACGCCTGTGAAGAAGATACAAAGACCTTGCCAAAAAATTACCACATGACCTACTTTTCCTATTCAAATAATTTAGAGGGTTGATGGGGATGACACAGGGTGCAACAGAAATCCTTCAAAAATGCATAAAAATTTGGTAAAAGTGAAACAAAAATTGACCTGTTTCAGGATTGTGTTGCCAAATATTTTTCTACTGAGGAAATTAATTTGTTCCATAATTTTGACGCGCACTGTATAATCCATAAATCATCTTTGAATATTCATCCAACTATATAAGCGGATTTTTTTCGAAAATGATTCAAACTCAATAAAATAATTTAAAATATCAGATGAACATCTTACCTCTATTTCTCCTCATTTCCACTTACCCCAAAAGTGATGTTTGGTATTTGCGCATTTTAATCAGTCGAAATTCTGTGTTTTCGTCTATGACAGCTATGGAAATAGAGGTTGAATGATTGTTCGGAATTTTAGTTTCTTAGCGTTGAATATCTTATATTCTTGAAATAAATCGCCATTATCCTTTTGTTAAGGTTGAAAAGACTATTTGTGAATTATATAGAGGGAATGAGTGATTGTTTTAATGATGAGAACTCGATGGTTGTGAAGTAGGTTTGGACCTTAATAAAGAAGGTTGACTTCGTGAGTGGGTACAATCAATCTAATAATTCCGTAGATGTACCCATTCAAAAACTTTTTCCCAATATAACAGAAATACAGATTGTAAATTCAGTACTTGATCGACAAAGACAGGTGCATGAAGAATTTCGTGGGGAAAATATGATTTGATAGAATATTGAAAAAAATTTTTGATTTTTTAAAAATTTTTGTCCACACCCTCATCGCGATATTCTGCACAAAGTTGTCTATCAGCATTCTTCAACTACTTAGTTCCCAAGTTCCATCATGATTGGATCAGTATCTGTATCTGTATATTGTATTGTGTGGTAATTTTACTTAAAACGAATATATTATATTCTATTCAATGTTTTTTTTCATGTGTTGGCAGGGAGGGATGTTAATTATTTTCTTCGCCACCCCCATAAGCATAAAGTTAGAGTGTTTGTGGTCGAAAGTCAAAGTTTTAGAGTATGGGTGTTTCATTGACTCTCTTTTGAATTTTTCCTGTTTTTTACTCCGAAAAACCTGCCTCTTAGGATGATTATCAAATTTTCGTTTTTGCTTGCAGTTGTGACCATGCATACGAGAAACTATGGGCTGATTCTAGGAAGTATTGTGTACTTCACCATCTTCAGTATTGACGTGGAAGCAGGTAAAGTTTTTTCATTCATGATGTGTTTCACAGATTTTATCGAAAATTGATGCATACAAACTTCGAGCTATAAGTACTCTGTATCAATGCTCAAGAAACTATTTAACTGTAACGATCATGTTCAAATTCAAATTTTCGAAGGTAAATGTCTTAAATGCACTGGAAAATTATGAGAAATAATGAGAAAAATACCGAAGAAAATAATTAAATAAAGGTATTTTCAATAAGAGGTGTTATTTTGATATTCAAAGAAAAATGCCATTTTTCAATATAAATGATCGGATGTTTATTTCATTATAAAGAAGAAGCTATGCCGTTAATAGTGGAAAATGACATCAGGCAAATGACCACCACGGCCACGCTTACAGGAACATATCCTTTTAATGAAATCTTCCATAACCAAATCGCAAAGTGGCTGCCCTATGTCCTCGATAGCCTCTCGAATTCCATCTTTGAGGTCTTGAATCGACGCTGGGTTATTGGCGTAGACCTTCTCTTTCACGTGGCTCCAAAGGAAGAAGTCGCAAGGTGTTTAATCACAAGATCTCGGTGGCGAATTGTGATCACCTCTTCGGGAGATAACACGGTCCGGAAACTTTTCCCGCAAAAGATCGATGGTTTCGTTGCTTGTGTGGCACGAAGCGCCGTCTTGTTGAGAGTGAATGTTGTCCAGATCAATACCATCCAATTCCGGCCATAAAAAATCATTAATCATCTCTCGATAGCGCAATCCATTCATCGTAACTGTTGCTCCAGCCTCATTTTCGAAAAAGTAAGGTCCAATGACTCCGCCGGGCCATAAACCGCACCAAACAGTCACACGTTGAGGATAGAGAGGCTTTTCAACAATAACTCTCGGGTTTTCCGAGCCCCAGATGCGACAATTTTGCTGGTTGACGAAGCCATCGAGGTGAAAATGGGCCTTATCACTCAAGATGATTTTTCGACGGAATTCCGGATCATTTTCATGCATTTCAACGACCCAATCAGCAAAGACACGACGTTGTTGATGATCGGCCGGCTTGAGATCTTGTGTTAACTGAACTTTATAACCCTTAAACCCCAAATCTTTATGCAAAATAAGGTGTAATGACGTTTGTGGAATGCCTAATTCCAAAGAACGACGAGGAATGGACAAACCTGGGTTTTCTTCAACACTTTCGGCTACATCAGCAATATTCTCGGCTGTTCATGAGCGACGTGCACGGGTTTTATTCTTCACATCACTAACTTGTCCCAATAGCTCGAATTTTTCCACCAATTACTTTATTGCGGTCTGACAAGGCGCTTCACGACGACCAAAAAATGTTCGAGTTTTGCGAACCGTCTCTGCTAAATTTTCACCATTTTTATAGTGAATTTTAATAATTTCAATGTGATGTTGAGCGTGTATTGTTCCATTTTTATTAATGGCGTAGTTTCTACTTGTCAAATGTCAAAAAATGACAGCTTCAAAAGTGACATCTACCGAAATAGCGGGCTATTCGAAATCACACCTCTTATTGGAAAACCCTTTACTGCGTTAAACATGCAAAAAAGATGCCAGGTTGAAAAAAAAAGTAGAGTAGGAAACGAAATCGACGAATTGGTGTATAGAAGAAAAAAATAGTAAATATTAAAGTTTTGTTGTTTCGCAAATAGTTATCAGTATTCTGGATATGTATAGATATACAGATCCAGAATACTGAATTTGACTTCCTAAAAATATTCTGCAATTGAAAGTCGATGGTCTCTGTCCTAGTTTTGTGTATTCTTTCAAATATATTTGATGTTCGAATGAAAACATCGCATTTATCTATCTGTCATTTCAGGGAATTTGACTTTGATCATAAGTGAAGTTTGGCATCGATGCACCATTCCTAAATTACATTACTACATTTCCTAATATTGCAGAAATTACTCAATTACTCAAATTTAGTTGGAGCATAATGAAATCTTGTTCAACTAGTATGGTTAGTAAATTCAAGAAAAATGTTTTCGCAATTTGTTTTGAAAATTTTTTTTTTCAAACTATTCATCATATTCCAAAAAAAATTCGGCTTTGACCTCGAGCTTCATATTTCACATCTGTGTACCAAATTTCAGTTCGATAGGATCATAATTTTTAGAGATATTGAAAAAAATTTAAAATTCCGTGGTTTTTTCCTTGGTATCGTTCACTCCTAGAAAAGCTGCAGACTTCCTTTTAGTGCTTTTCTAGTTTTTTGATTGAAACCGCCGGCTTTTATGAGCAATGATGAAATTACTTCGATGTCAAACTTCACTCGTAATCAAAGTAAAATTCTCCAAACAGTCTAAACTAACGAATAAAATAGTTATTAGGTTATTATTACGAAGTCTGAGCGTTGTGCGTTTGACGGAATGTGAACAATGTAAACCAATTAAATAACTTTTACCATATTGGAGATTCCAGAGGATTTTTTTTCAATTTTCATTAGTTTTCATTGGCTTCCATATTCCTGCTAAAAATGAAGCAATGAATTATGCCAGTGAATTTTTCCACGTATTTAATTACCATCTCAAGCATTATTTCTTCGTATTTTCATGGGCTTCAGAATAATTATTAGTTTTATCCTAGTCTATCAATTCGCAAAATTACTTTGAACAATTTCGCAACAATGCACCGGCATAGTTGTTATGTTTGAATTTGCATAATAATGAAGCAAATATCGGTGGAACACGATGTGAATCATTTTCGGAGAGTCCTTTATTTACGAGTTTGGGAAACCGATGACATAATTAATAACTATTTGTTTTTACGCGCTTGTTCTAGGGAACAGCGCGTTATCATTTCGTCACGATGTCTGTGATTTTCGAATTTTGAACCGAAAATGGGCTTAAATGATTGGGTTGAACTCTCTGGAAAAGAAAACGTGGTAAAATTCAATTTTGTCCGTCTGGCCGTCCGGCTGTCTGGCCGTCCGTCCGACTGTCCGTCCGTCCGTCCGTATGTGCTGTAGCTTTCGAAGAAAAAGACTTAGAGACTTGAAATTGTCAGATTAGGTTTGGAGTCCAAATATCTCGCTTGAGTTCGTTAATGGATGGAATCTGTTGGATAGTTTGGGAGTTAGGCTCATTTGTAATTTTGAGGTTAATTCCTCGATATCTCATGAAGTACTGACTCGGTCAAACTGAAACTTCGTGGACAGTTTTAAAATACCAAAAAATTTTATTTGAAAATTTTTGATGAAAAATTCTTTTTCTTCGAAAATATCGATTGGATTTCAATGTAATTCGGCGCAAACCTTAGAGTAAGTATTTTACAATAATGTTTCAAATCTCAATTCGATCCGATATCTACTGTCGGAGATATAAGGAAAAAAATGTGCCTCATTTCTCCTATATCCTTTGATTCTAGTGTTAAAAGAACGATCTGTTTGTCCGATATGAGTATTCGGGCAGGTAAAACATGACAATTGGTAAACACCTGATAATTTTGTTCGATTCTATTTTGGGCTTAGAGTTCTTCAAAGTCTCACCTTAAGAGTAATTGGATCTGAAAGATATATTGATGTTATTCTTGTTTAGAATTTTCTTTATTCGTTCAGATGGCTCATTACAAAAGCAGTCCGAGTCCAATGTTTTTGTATTTTTGTAGTCAGTAAATTAAAAAAAAATTGTTCTAAAAAATTTTTTGGACATTTTTTTTATCGAAACTATTTATCATATTTGAAAAAACAATTCGCTCACACCTTGAACTTCATATTTCACAGCAGTGTAATAAATTTCAGTTCGATACGGTTATTATTTTCGGAGATATTGGGAAAAAATCTGTAAAATTTTGTGGTTTTTTCCTCTTTATCGTTATTTTCCCCTGAATGACTCGAATTATACTGATTTTATCATGATGAAACTCAGCAGCTGGTTCGAAAATGCTGATAAGCAACTTTGTACAAAATTTCGCAATGATCGTGTCATTAGAAAATTTAAAAACAAAAATTAAATTTTGTTTTTCAAATATTCTATATTCTTTGATCTTATGACCATATTATCCTCATTAAATTCTATATGAACCCTCAAACTGTCATTTTTCGATGAAGTACTGTATTTCAATTCGATCTAATTTGTATTTTTTCGGTAATATCCCAAAAAAAACTAAAAAAGCACTAAGTTGAAGTCAGCAGCTTTTGCTTGCATGTTCATATTCACTGCGAAAGCGGTTCTCTCCTTTGAACATGCCAGCAAAAGTTGCTGACTTCACGTCAATGCTTTTCTAGGTTTTCCCAATTCTAATTCGTGATTGAAATTTTCTGGGTATAAGGGAATTGTTAGTAATTTATGTGTCATTCTATGAAATGCGGCGAACTTGATTTCCTACCTATTCGTTATTGAAATGAGGAGAAATAAATACAACAATTTCATTCAAAAATAATTGCAATTCGCAATAGGATGGAATTATTCTCTATCAATTAAAATATTGTTTAAAGGCGATGAGTAAGTCGGTATTTATTGGTTGTTCAGAGAACAATAAACATCCATTTAATTGGCTCATATTCAGCGAACCAGTTTCAAATATCCTGTTGAAAAATTGATTGCGAATTCCCATATCCATTGAAATTTCAATAGAGCCGGGAAATGATCTGGATTGTGAATACCGTTGTGAACACATTGTTGCCAACATGATATATTTGGACAAAATGATTATTTTGTAAATTTTATTCTTTTGCTTTGTCGATCGGAAATATTTCGAATAATATGGCGTTACCTATTTTATTGAAAAATGATTCTAAAATTTTCTCGTTTGCCTGATGAAAGAGTCAGATTTTTACTCTGAACGTCACTGCCCGCTTAGTTCATCGGTTATATTGTTCAGGTATTGTTCATTAGTCAGCCTGATTTCCAAGAAACTGCCTTTGACAAATAGTTCAATCCTGCAATCCGGATTGGAGTTTCCATAAAAAAAAACAGGAAAAAACCTTCAAAATGAAAGAAATATGTCAAATTTCCTGTGTTTCCCTCGTTATATAAGTTATTGTGTTAACGGTCCACCTAACGGTCGGACCGTAAACACAATAACCTCTGAAAGAAACTACTTAGAAACTCAATATTTGTAGAGAAGGTTTGGACCTTAATTATGAAGGCCGACTTCCTGAATGGGTAAAATCCACCCAATGATTCCGCAGATTGGGCATATCTCAAATTCAAAATTTTATTTTCCCAATATTTCCATAAATATAGATTAGATCGAATTGAAATCCAGTACTTAAAAGGACAGTTTGAATTTTCATACAGAATTTAATGAGGATTATTATGATGAGAAGATCACAGATTATTAAATATTCGAAAAAATTTTTTTAATTTTTTTAAGATTGTTCTAATGACACGATCATCACGAAATTTTGCACAGTGTTGTCCCCCAATATCTTCGAACTAGCTGCGAAGTTTCATCACAATTGAAGCAGTATTTTTTGAGTTATACCGAAAGAAACAACGATATCGACAAGAAAACCACGAAATTCTACATATTTTTTTACAATATCTCCAGAACTAATGGCCGTATGGAATTGAAATTTGATACACTGCTGTGAGATATGAAGTTCAAGGTATATCTAAAATTTTTCTTGAATATAAGTAATAGTTGCAGAAAAAAAAATTGAAAAAATACATTTGGACAAAACGATAGCACGCTGTTCCCCTAGAACATGCGCGCAAAAATTGGATTGAGCTCACATTGAATAGGTAGTTACACTTTTGTTGACATTCCACTTAAAAGAATGCGTCAAAATTCATAGAAATCTGATGAATAGTTTTTAAAAATGATTTTCTTCAAGGTATTCGAAGAATGTTGAGAATTATTTTTCAATCCTTCAACCATACGATTCCCACGAAATTCTGCATCGAATTCCTCGTCGGATTACGAAACTTCAATTCGATCACATCTCTACCTCTTGAGATACTGACGGCCCTACGGCCGACTGTAAACACAATAACATCCTGAAGAAACAAATTAGAAACTCGATATTTGTAAAGAAGACTTGGATCTTAATTACGAAGGCCGAATTCGTGAATTCGTGAAATTTTTTATTCAATTGAGTGACCTTACGATTTCAACAGAATTTTGCTCAAAGTTGCGCGTCGTTATACTTCAACCTACTGCCAAGTTTCAATCCAATTACTTCAGTAGTTTCTGAAATATGAGGGAAATAACTCCAAAATTTCAAGTGGCTATAACTCCGAAAATATTTGGCTGATTTGGCCCATTAACGAACTTAACCACGGCATTGCGATGCGAAAACTACCCTGCAAGTTTCGAGTCGCTAGCTGGCTCAGTTAGTCGGTTCGACAGTTATCGTGTCCACGGCCGGCCGGCCCGACAGAATCGATTTTGACACCGGATTCGTCATCAGTGAGTCCAACCTACTCGTTTGAGACAATGTTCGGCTCGATCATCGAAAATTACAGACATTTGGACAAAAAGATAGCACGGTGTTTCCCTAGAACATGGGCGCAAAAAGACTCAAAATGTCAAATGAGTATAAGTTATAAATCGTTTCGTCGATTTTCTCATTACGAACTCAACCGTCGCATTTCAATTGGTTTCGTGCGTCGTTTGACATTTGTCATACGTTGGAGGTAAAACAACCTCACTTACCCGCTTTGTTTATGTTATGAAGTACAGCATTTTCAACAATTTCAGGATAAATTCACAAGTTAAAATGATTTATATTAATAGAATGGGTGAATAACTAGGCCTAGTTATTGTTTCGTTGTGAAATACAACATAAATACACCGAGAGACGAAGGAATCCGATTCTTCAGATATATTGTAGTGTAGACTTTATATTTCAATATTTGCATTTTTGACCCATTCCCCTAAGTTTTATCTGGTATTAGAAGAAATAGAATACTATGTGAACTATCCCAGAGGAGGCAAACATCCTATATTCTCGCCATAAATTGAAAAAACTGTTCTGACAAAGTAACAAACTATAGTAGAGTTTATTGGAGGCATTTCCACACTGGTTAATGAATTATGTTAAGACTATCTATTTAATTTGTTCTGTTTAATAAGTTGACTCATGATGAGATGAGTATGATAAGAATATTTCGTGTTTGTTATACACATTTCAAGAATTATATCTTCTAGACACTATAATAGCTGGCGTTTTGAATGACAAACCCATCCTGAATGGTAACCACTCGCATCTCCATATGATATATAAAGGCAATTCGTTATGTGATAGATTTGTCAAAATATCGCATGCATTATATATATATATATATATATATATATATATATATTTTTAGAGATAAAGGTCGTACTATTTTTAATATTTAATATTTAAGATAAGGGATATCGACCATTAATAACAAAGTTTTCTTCACTCTTTATTCATAGCCAAGCTTTCGAAACAATTTGTTTCTTCTTCAGGGCAGCTAAAAATTTTACAAACACATTAGAAAAAGTAAGTTTTGTTTAAAAATCAATATTACCGAATGTGAGATCTAAAACAACATCAAATGAAGGGAGAAAACTCCTTGCATCAAAAACAACTAAATTTTTCTCACAGATACAGTCTTTAAAAAGCTCTACAATATCAATTAAAAATTTCTTTCCCATGAGGTGTGCCTTTAAGGTTATCTGTCACAATTGTAACTTCACCGAATGTCATCTGTGAATAGTGCTTCAATTTAATGGTCTTGCTTATTCATCAACAGGGCCGTCAAAGAAGGGGGCGCTGCAGTAATCTAATAGGTAGGAGTAGATCGGACTCAGATTTTGTGTATCCGTTTTTTTGTTTATAGTGCTTTCTTGATTCTTAATGTGAATCATCTCAAGAATACATCTTTTTTTGTAATTTTTGTTCACATCTAAAATTTTAGTATTATTAAGGTCTACAGTATGTGAGTTCTGGTTGGCATGAATGGACAAGGCACATCTAGAGTTGTTCATCTTTATGTCACTCTTGTGTAAGGCTAATCTGCTTTTCAGCCATTGGGAAGTTTGGCCTACGTATGTTTGGCGACAATCTGAACACTTTATTTCATATATAACATTCGATTTTAATTCCCTTGGTATTGGATCTTTTAGTGTTGAATAAAGTGTAGATACTGTTTTTGTGCATTTTGTCGCTATTCTTATAGTCTTTTGGTCCTTCAGACAATTTTTTATTTTGCTTGTTAGTTGTGGTATACTAGGTAGGCTGCGATACATGAATGGTTCCTTGTTATTGTCAGTGTTGGAATCATTGTTTATCTGTAATGTCTCTATTCTTGATGAAAATAAAAGTTTGTTCAACATTGTTCTAGGATATGAGTTCTCTAAGAGAATTTGGTACAATTTTTTTATGCTTGCATCTACAAACGTTTGATCACATATTCGTGTTATTCGATTTTTTTGCTCTTTAATGAAATTTATTTTAATATTAATCGGATGGTCTGATAAGTAATGTATGTACCTGTCTGATGCTGTTTCTTTTCTGTACCAGTCCAATTTTACTATGTTGTTCACTCTACACACTCTTGTGTCTAAAAATGGGACTGACCTTGTTTCATCTTCCATTTCAACAGTAAACTGCAGATGTTGGTCGAAGCTATTGAATATTTCCAATATAACTTGTATTCCTGATGACGGAAGAGCCAGTATGAGATCATCAACAAACTTCTTTAGGAAAGAAAGTCTAAACGGTAATTTGGGTACACAGGTCTTAAGAACCATTCATGTATCGCAGCCTACCTAGTATACCACAACTAACAAGCAAAATAAAAAATTGTCTGAAGGACCAAAAGACTATAAGAATAGCGACAAAATGCACAAAAACAGTATCTACACTTTATTCAACACTAAAAGATCCAATACCAAGGGAATTAAAATCGAATGTTATATATGAAATAAAGTGTTCAGATTGTCGCCAAACATACGTAGGCCAAACTTCCCAATGGCTGAAAAGCAGATTAGCCTTACACAAGAGTGACATAAAGATGAACAACTCTAGATGTGCCTTGTCCATTCATGCCAACCAGAACTCACATACTGTAGACCTTAATAATACTAAAATTTTAGATGTGAACAAAAACTACAAAAAAAGATGTATTCTTGAGATGATTCACATTAAGAATCAAGAAAGCACTATAAACAAAAAAACGGATACACAAAATCTGAGTCCGATCTACTCCTACCTATTAGATTACTGCAGCGCCCCCTTCTTTGACGGCCCTGTTGATGAATAAGCAAGACCATTAAATTGAAGCACTATTCACAGATGACATTCGGTGAAGTTACAATTGTGACAGATAACCTTAAAGGCACACCTCATGGGAAAGAAATTTTTAATTGATATTGTAGAGCTTTTTAAAGACTGTATCTGTGAGAAAAATTTAGTTGTTTTTGATGCAAGGAGTTTTCTCCCTTCATTTGATGTTGTTTTAGATCTCACATTCGGTAATATTGATTTTTAAACAAAACTTACTTTTTCTAATGTGTTTGTAAAATTTTTAGCTGCCCTGAAGAAGAAACAAATTGTTTCGAAAGCTTGGCTATGAATAAAGAGTGAAGAAAACTTTGTTATTAATGGTCGATATCCCTTATCTTAAATATTAAATATATATATATATATATATATATTCTTTTGAGAACGAGCATTACAATTCTAAGATATATCACAGTGTTAGCAGAGGAAATGTAAACGGGGTACCATACATATTTGCGTATGATACAAGAGCACAGATAAAAAGCTCAGGAAAAATTCTGTCTCCCCGCATAAGTGTAGTAATTTGTTTATAGAAGATGGATGGCATCTTTTTCATTTGAAAATAATTTTTTCGTCATCTTGAATTCATTTCGACAAAATATCTTGACATAATATCTGAAACAGAAAGAGGGACAGAAAACCAGAAGGAAGCAGTAAATAATATCACCTACATTTGCTCATGACCGAGAGGGTCTTCTGACCAGGTTCAGTCCTTCAAGCGATGATTTTCAGATCCTCAGATAAACGAAGAACGCTACAGGCCCCTTTATTGGGGAATCATCTCCCATAGATCCATAATTGTTCATTTCGAACTAGAAATCTAATGCATTTTATAATAATAATGAACCAGATAACTTTCTCAACCGAACACGTTCCGATGTGGCTCGACTACTCAAGGATGGAACTTCTACATTTTGTTGTTTCTAATGTTTCGAATTGAACTTATTGTCAATTATTGAAGCCCTAATGTCCCATCTGCATAATGAAAGAGCATTTTAAATGGATAGTAAAGAATTTTTTGAGGATGAATCGAAATCGGTGTTCAAGGAAAAATTTCATATGAATTATTTTATTTGTAACATGTATTTAGTATAAGAAATATATAATTGAAGATTATGATAGCACTAACATAGCAACTGTAGACCAATATTGTAGTAATTTGATAATTTGCAACATAGAACGTTATTTGAAATAGTACTGAGAAGTTCTCTGGAACCCATGTTTTTTCCATTCCATACATTTGTTGGATTTCATTCTGCTGTTTATTTTCAGGAATTAATGAGCCAAACATTTCACTGTTTCATTTTCAATAGTTATTATAATAAATTCTATCTCTGATGTGGATACTCTAGGCTTTAGAAGACAAGGATAAATACTGCAATTTTCATTTATATCTTTTTGAACGATTATCATCTGAGAATGAATATTAGTTAATCAGATCCATTATCACAACATTTCACTTGTAAAATTAATAAAATCACTAAAATCTCCAAATAATCGCTCTTCGCCAATTTAAACAAACCGAATGTATTCCTTGGTCTCTCGGTGTATTTATGTTGCATTTCACAACGACAAAATAACTTGGCCTCACAGGTCTAGTAATTCACCAATTCTATGAATATAAATCATTTTAACTTGTGAATTTATCCTGAAATTGTTGAACATGCTGTATCTCATAACATAAACAAAGCGGGAAAGTGACTTTGTTTTACCTCCAACGTATGACAAATGTCAAACGACGCACGAAACCAATACGTAACCTGCTAATCCGAGAACCTGGCAACAATGGTCGGAAACGACGTGCAACAATATCAATCAAACTAACCATTCCACCGGGGTATTAATGGACCTGGAAACGAAAACTACCGCATTTCTCGAATCTGTAAGCAGTCACTTATAATTGAGTGGATTATATAACTTTTCGATATGAATTAAATTGCCAGGAAAGCGAGCGCAAAACCGTCGATAACATAACACGACTTTCATGAATTGCCGTCCACGTATCCTGGTTTTATTTGCGACGATTTTTAATTCAAATGTACTTCCGTTCGTTTCATTCGCTCTGGCCTCCAGAGATAAAACGGTAATTTAGAATTCGAGTATCCATCAACTGGTACAAAACAAAGGCCTGAAATCGCGTGCGAAATAAGAAGAGAATCTGATCGATTGTGGGATCTGTATTTTCTGCTGACAGCTTCGATTTGTTGCAGTGCAGAATGCGCTCGTTTGTTAAACCAAGCCTGTGTTCGTTGGTTTTAACTCATCTATTGCTTTCAGCATTGCGATATACAGGGTCGGGGTAAACCCGCAAGATTCCCCGTCGCCAAGCTATAAGTAAGATATTTACATCATTGTAAGCAGTGTGAGTTCCCGAACAAAAAATATGGAGGCCAACATAGGCGGTCTGTCTTTGTTTGGAAGATATGGGCCCCCAAAGTTCCAAATTGTTGCATTTTCAGATCCTTTTTTCCACCATAAGAATGATCTCTCACTTCTCAAGTATAGTTCATAAATCATCTTTGAACCTTCAACCAACGAATAGCGACACTTTCTTTCAAGAATATTCATTAGTTAAAGAAAGAAAAGTGAAAATATTAAATAAATACAACCACTTACCCTATATTTCTACGAAATACTTCTCAATGTTAAAGCGGAGCTTGGCAACAGCGTCTTTTCATCGCTGGCCAACGTATTATGACCGAATAGTAGTTGCTGGCGGGAAATATGAAATGATGAACAGTTGAAGGATATGATTGTAAGGAAAATGCTTCTGTCACTGAAGAAGAGGTGGTTATTCTAACATCAAAACGAAATCATCGAGAATATTTAGTTAAGGTTTCACTCTTAATATTTTCTTTTGAACTTTCTTTCTATCCCCTTCAAAATAGGAAGGTTGTTATATATAGTAGAACTTCGTTCTTTGTTGTGTCTTCGAGGTGTTCTCAGTTTAGAATGAGATTCAGGGTATTCTAATAAATTGGGTTATATAATAAACTCGATTTCATTGGAAAACTGAAAGGACGCGATCTATCACATATGAAAAGATATGTACGTTGAAAAATATATCAGGGTGTTTTCTTATTCCATTAGTATGTGTTTCAACCTTGAAGATCTCATTAAAAACGAAATCTCTTGTTGGAAGATTTAGAATATCGCAGTAAGCAGTAAGAACTAAGAACATTTTTCGATTTTCTCGCCAGCAATAATCTGTTCACGAATACGCACGATGGCACAATTCCGACCGATGAAATTCGCGCCATTGCCAAACTTCACTTTTAGACAGTCGAAATCAGAAGGAATAGAGGTTAAGTGGTTGTTCAGTGTGAGCGGTCGCCCCATACTGTTGGAACCACACACGTCGAATTGGAACACGACGTATTCTTAATTCAGGTGCAGAGAAGTTGGTTATCATTTCGATATAGCACTCAGATTTCACGGTAACAGCATTGCCATTGACGTTTTCGAAGAAGTAAGGGCCGATGACAAGTTTGGGATACAGCGCACCAAACGGTCACTTCAGGGCTATGCAGCGGTCTTTCGTGAAATGGGGGTTTTTCCTGAATTTGGGTTATTACTGCAAATGCAAATTTGAACATAATTATTATGGGTTTGATTCATCATTTTCCCAAATAACCTTCAGAAAGTATTCAAAATCAGATTTCAAAATTGGGGTTTGGGATTTGCCAGGCATGCACGAAGTGACAACGGTGTTTAGTAGAATAGCTTTTTCTGCTATAGAATAATGAAATATTTATTCGTATTCTGTGGTACACGTGTTCTTTGTCAATAAAACCAAACAATTTCCGTTTGCGATTTGTCAGTAATATGACAGTATGACAGTTTGTGCTCTCCTTTTCCTATTCCTTGGTCGTTGTCTTCTACTCTAACCAGATCAAAGTATAGCTATCCCTGTTTTCCTAAGCAAAGTAACACATTTGACGTCCTTTTCTTTCCGAGAAAGCTGAATTCGACGTTGCCATATGGTGCACAAAAGACAAATCCCTTTAAATGCAAATCCTCATTTTTATTTTTCAGTTTTAGGTGATCAAACATTTTTTTTAAAATATAATATTGAAATTTTATGTTTGAAATGTGATGTTTTAAAGGTTTTTCATGAAAATTACTGCATCTTCTTTTAAAGGAAAAACCCCCATTGTTGGTGATTTTCATCAGCCCACGAACGGCAATTTTGCTTATTAACGTGGCCAGAGGTGAAGGTGAGTCTCATCACTCATGAACAAAATGAGGTTATCATTTTGCTCAACAGGTGCTTCCATCTCAAGGACGAAGTGCATTCGTTGTGCAAAATCCCCTGGCTGTAACCGTTGCACAACGACCAATTTGTAGGGGTGAAACTGCAGTTCTAAACGCAAAATAGGCCTTAACTAACGATCACTGAGGTGAAGTTCAGCAGCATGCTGACGAGCAGACCGACTCGGACTGCGAAGAATTGTTTGTCGCACTCTTTCAACGTTCTCAAGTGTTCGAATTGTTCGTTGAGCTCCTGGTGGTCTTTTCCTCACCAATTCAGTTCGTGTGCTGAGTGCTTCAACCCAATGGAGAATGGTGTTTCGAGAGGAAACAGCCCGATTTCGGTGGATATGGAGATGGCAACGACAGTCACGCTGAACGGCCGAGACGGACTCATTATTGCGGACGTAACTGTCGTAAGCAAAAACGCGGTGCTCTACCGTCCACAGGTCCTGGTAAAAAAATGCTAAGCTAAGACCTACCGAATCCAACGGCTCCTTCCCCGCATCTGTCGACCCAAAAGGGGGGAGTACGAGCCGTTTCAGAAACAGAAACGTCCGAGGGTCCAACTTCTCTGCCAGACCCTGTACTTTAGTGATGCTCACTAGAGAAACGGGACGAGAATCTCATGATCTAATTCCGTTTCCTCTAGTCTCCTGAAATGAAACTGGAATATACAGTGTGTCCACGGATTGGGTGCCGGGAAGGTGTAAATGGCGAAAAAATTTCGAGTTAGACTCTGATATTCTGGAAATCGCTCCTGCTTGGTCTCAAACTAAGATGTTGAAAAAATGAGCCAAATCAATTAATATACAGGGTGGTTTAGAACTGATTTAATGAAAATTGTTAAGAATAAAGTGTCTTTGTTTTGAAAGATATCGAGAAAGTTTATTGAGAAAAGTTGTTTGGAATGGCGTGCTGCTGCAGGAACTCAATTTTCAGATAAATCAGCCTACGTTGACTTATAAGTTCATGAATATTTTGTTAATCCGATACGTGAGATATTTTGTCATGATCAAAAATTTAAATATTGACACTATTTCTTTAACAGGATTACGTGATACCGTAACATTTGGCCAGCGTTCATGGAATTGTCCTATTACTCCCAGATATGAAATGTCGGCACCTAAACTGTAGCACTCCACAATAAACACCCTTCGTCCTATGGTCAACATATTTTTAACTGAAAAATTTTCGTTTATGACGAATAAAATTTACGTTTCAAGTCACGTCTGGCATTTGTAACCATGGATATTATCAAATATTTTCATAACCTATTCACAAAATCAAAGTTGATCGATTTATCTGAGAATCGAGATTTAGCCGTGTCTTTTGATTCTAATCAACTTTTCCCAATAAACTTTCTCGACATTTTTTAAAGCAAAGGCACTTTATTCTTAACAATTTTCATTAAATCAGTTCTAAACCACCCTGTATATTAATTGATTTGGCACATTTTCTCAACATCTTAGTTTGAGACCAGGCAGGAGCGATTCCCAAAATATCAAAGTCTAACTTGAAAATTTTTTGTCATTTACACCTTACCGGCACTCAATCCGTGGACACACTGTAGAATTCGAGTATCAGTCAAGTAGTTAAACTTGACACTATCGACATGAAATCAGGAACCCCAACTTAAATTTCCGCCAATCATAGATGATCTTAACAAATCCTATATTTGGACGGAATTGTCGTGTTTCAGGAGCCGAGGCATCTTTTACGGATATTTATAAATAAAGCGAACCTTATCATGACTTTGTTCTGAAATTCCCCTTCCCTAGTGATTGTAATTTTGGACGAAATTTGTGGGTTGGCAACTTGAACCAAAGTCGTCTATTTGATATTCATACGGATAATGAGCGAAAATTTTGATATACATATATCAAGTATTTTTGTGTTATCAAAATACAATATACAGGGTTATTCCGGAGGAGACCGTCAGATTTTAGGATAAGTTTACACTAGTCAAGACAGTCTCGAGACAATGTTTGGTTTATGGTTGGGGGTCTCTATTGAGAATATACAGGGTGATTTGTCCGATTCGACCGATTTTACTTTTATTGATAGCTTTGGTATGACTCATTCGATTTTGATGAAATTTTCAGTGGAGTACAATGTTGATGAGCACATTCATTAATTTCGAAATTTTTCTCAAAATGAGCGATTGTTATTCTGATAATTACCGATTAATTGTGCAAGTTGAAAAAACACCCTGTACATCACGTTTCCAAAACCACGTTATCTTTTTACGATTCTACTATAATGAGTCATTATTTGAGAGTTTTTATTTTTTTGGCACACTTCTAGTTTTCCGGGAAAATTTAATCAAAAAAAGACAGTGTCGAAATTTCGCTCCAATCGATTCTACTTTTATTAATAACTTTGGTATGGCACATCCAATTTTGATGAAATTTGCAGTGTAGAACAATCTGGATAAGAACATTCAATAATTGCAACAATCTCCCGAAATACAGGGTTGTAATTGTGATAATATCAGAATTTCAGATTAATTATGCAGTTGAAAAAAAAACACCCTGTTCATTGCTTTTCCAAAACTTTCATAATCGTTTCAGATTCTACAATAATATGTTATTATTTAGAGGTTTTCAATTTCTTTGGCACACCCCTAGTTTTCCGAGAAGAAATGTTTGAAGAACAGCATAATCGAAATTTGGCGCAAAAGCAGTGAGAATATTCTGCACCAGGTAGTAAAGCTGTATATTCCAAAGATGCAAAGCAGTTCTCAAGTTCTAAAATACCCTCTTCAAATTCCAAATTCATATTTACTTGCTCATATTCTGTATGAAATCATTCAATTCAGAATATATTTCGAATTTGAAAAGAATATTTAAGAAGTGACGAACAACTTTGCATCCTTGGACAATACAGCTTTCCTACCTAGTGCGGAATACTCTCACTGCTTCTGAGTCAAATTTCGATTATGCTCTTTTTCGATCATTTTTTCTAAGAAAACCGGAGGTGTGCCAAAGGAATTAAAAACCTCTAAATAATAACATATTATTGTAGAATCTGAAACGAATAAGAAAGTTTTGGAAAAGCAATGGACCGGGTGTTTTTATTCAACTGCACAATTAATGTGAAATTCTGGAATTATCACAATTACAACCCTGTATTTTCAGAGGTTGTTTCAATTATTGAATGTACTCATTCAGATTGTTCTACACTGCAAATTTCTTCAGAATTGGATGAGCCATACAAAAGTTATCAATAAAAGTAGAATCGATTGGAGCGAAATTTCGACATTGTCTTTTTTTGAAAATACTTTCTCGGAAAACTGAAAGTGTGCCCAAAAAAATAGAAACTCTCAAATAATGTGTTATTATAGTAGAATCGTGAACAGATAGCGTAGTTGTGGAAATGCGATGTACAGGGTGTTATTTCAACCTGCACAATAAATCTGTAATTATCACAAAAACAACCGCTTATTTTGAAAAAAAATTTGCAATTAATGAATGTGCTCGGCAATATCGTACTTCGCTGAAAATTTCATTGAAATCGAATAACCCATGCCAAAGTTATCAATAAAAGTCAAATCGGACAAAACACCCTGTATATTCTCAATAGAGACCCCCAACCATAAACCGAACATTGTTTCGAGACTGTCTTGACTAGTGTAAACTTATCCCAAAATCTGACGGTCTTCACCGGAATCACCCTGTATATGGGTGATAGATGAATTAAAGGAAAGAAAGAATCCAAGAGTTCGACCCATATAAATTCAATCGGAATAAATGGAGTGGCACTTTGACGCCGATAGGGATGAAAACTTTTGAATTGAATTTGACTTTCCAACTTTTGAGGCGAAAATAGATAGGCAGATGAGTCCTTCTATTGAACTGATGGAAAAATTGTATAAAAGCACTGATGTGGAATCCGTAGCTTTTGCTCGATCGTTTATATCCACAGTTGAATCATTTTTCCTATTTTCGAACACATTCATCCATAGTTCGAGGTTTTTTATCGAATATTGAACACTGCAATTGGTCGTTCCCGAAAAACTTCTCATAAGAAAGTTTCGAAAATCACAGTCTCACGGCCATTCATAAACACAATAACTTCCGAAAGAAACAACTTAGAATCTCGATATTTGTAGAATAGGTTTGGACCTCAATTACGAAGGCCGCATTCGTGAGTTGGTAAAATCCACCCAGTGATTCCGTATACCTATTCCAAATTTTATTTTCCCAATATTGAAATCCAGAACTTCATCCAACAATGACAGTTCAAAGATTCATAGAGAAATATATGAGGATGTTATGATCAGAAGATCACATAATATTGAATATTCGAAAAAAAATAGGAATTTTCTTTCGAATTGTTCTAATGACACGATCATTACGAAATTTCGCACAAAGTTGTCCATCAACATTTTCAAACTAGCTGCCGAGTTTCATCATGATTTAATCAGTTTTTCTTCAGTTTTTCCGAAAAAAACAACGATATCGAGACAAAAACCACGAAATTTGACATATTTTTTTCACAATATCTTTGAAACTTATTATCGTATGAGACTGAAATTTCGAACACTGCTATTAAATATATGGATCAAGCTAAGACCAACCCTCTTTCCAAATGTTACGAACAGTTTCAGAAAAAAAAAATTTTCAGAAAAAAATGTTCTAGGGGAACAACGTGCTATCGTTTTGTCAAAATGTCTGTAATTTTGGATGATTGAGCCGAAAATGGTCTCAATCGACTAGGTTGGACGAATCCGGTGTCAAAATCGATTCTGTCCGTCCGGCCGAGGACATGATAACTGTCGAACGAAATGAGCTAGCAATTTGAAACTATCAGGGTAGGTCGCGCATTGGAATGCCGCGGTTAAGTTCGTTAATGGGCCAAATCGGTTGTATAGTTTCGGAGTTATAGCCACTTGAAATTTTGAAGTTATTTATTTTTTATTTAAAAAATTACTTTAGCGATTGGATTCAAACTTGGCAGTTAGGTGGAGTATAACGAAGCGCAACTTTGAGCAAAACTATGTCAGGATCATTTTGTCACTGAATTTTAAAAAAATGTTTCGAAATTTTTCTCCAAAAAATTTTTTTTTCCCGGAAACCATTGATCATACAAAAAAAAATTCCTCTCGCAGTTTGAGCCTCATATTTCACAGCGGTGTTCCAAATTTCAGTTCGATACGATCATAAGTTTTGAAGATATCGGGAAAAAATATGTCAAATTTCGAGGTTTTCTTCTCGGTATCGTTGTTTTTTTCAGTATAACTCAAGAAATACTGATTCAATCCTGATAAAACTTCGCAGCTAGTTTGAAGATGCTGAAAGACAACTTTCGTAATTTCGTGATGATCGTGTCATTAGAACAATTTAAAAAAAAAAATTTCTGTGATTTTCTTATCATATCATCCTCATCAAATTCCGTATGAACCTTCGAACTGTAATTTTTCGATGAAGTACTGGATTTCAATTTGATCTCATCTGTATTTTCGGAAACATTGGGAAAATAAAATTTTGAATGGGTATATCTGCGAAATCATTTGGTGAATTTTACCCATTCACGAATTCGTAATTAAGGTCCAAACCTTCTCTACAAATATCGAGATTCTAAGTTGTTTCTTTCGGAAGTTACTGTGTTTACGCAGTAGGCAGTTAGTCTGACCGTAAACACAATAACTTCCGGAAGAAACGACTTAGGAACTCGATATTTGTAGAGTAGGTTTGGGGCTTAATTACGAAGGTCGAATTCGTGAATGGGTAAAATCCGCCCAATGATTCCGTAGATATACCCATTCAAAATTTTAATTTTCCAATATTTCCAAAAATACAGATCAGATCGGATTGAAATCCAGTAATTTATCAAAAAAAAATTTAAAGCACTGCCGTGAAGGCAGCAGCTTTTGCGTGCATGTTCAAATTCGTTGCTGAAGTGGTCATCTACATTGAACATGCGCGCAAAAGCTGCTGCTTTCACGGCAGTGCTTTTCTAGATTTTATTATTAATTTCCTTGTCTCGCTGTTCACAATTTTCTCCTATAAAAATCCGAGAAGTCATCGACGAAAGACAAGCTCCAGCGATAACTACATTTCAGTGCCTAACGCGACGTAACAACCCGTATAATTAAAGAATTTTTTTCGACTTCCAACTTTTTCTCTCGTTTTATCCAATTAAACGGACATCCTCTTGGCTTCTCGCGGAGGAGCGTCGAGACGCCGAAGTGGGAAACTTTTCCAGGAATTTATTACTGACGAAGTTCATTTTATGATCGAGATAAGAAGTAAAAGGCCGATCGACAAAGTTTGACACGTCTTTCTGTCCAATCCGAAGGGGATGGGACTTCCACTATGAAAAATGAGTGGATGGACTTTTTCGTACATTTCTCAGTGTAAATCGACGCACATATCATGAGTGTTGTCGTTTTTTACTTGCTTGTTCTTGGGAACAGCGTGGTGTCGTTTTGTCCAAATATCTTTAATTTTCGAATATTACTCAGTGGGAAAAATCGGCCGAATAATTTCGGAGCAATGGCCATTTGAAATTTTGATGTTAGTTTCTCGATATCACGATATTTTGTTAGATTTCTGGTTTAAAATATCGAGTTATTGATCTATGGGAGATTATTCCCCAATATAAGGGGCCTATATTGTTCTTCGTTTATCTGAGGATCTGAAATATCATCACTTGGAGGACCAGACCTAGTCGAAAGACTCTCCTGGTCAGTGAGCAAATATAGGTGTGGAGTCATGTGTCCTGTGAAATCAAACACGCAATAAATAAAAGGGATTAGCCTGTTTATCTTACTCTCGAGTGTTACAACAAAAATGAATTTGAAAGGCAATAAATTTTTTTTTGTTGAGAGTCACAGGCAAACAATTCTTGTTGTAAATATCCTCGAGTGCTGACAGGTAGTTCTTCGCTAACGCCGGTCGGGGTCGATCGTGGAGCCAGGGGGCTGAAACGCCGGTCGGTACTGTCAGGAGTGCTTCCGTCTTCGAGGGTGGTAAAAAAACCAGATGTTGATGCGTTGGATCTTCTTGAATGTCTTCGCCTTGACACGGATAAAGATGAATGCAGATGTCGGTCAGGAATGCAGCGTATAGATAGAATATCTTCTTAGCGGTGAATGCAGATGGGTTGGAGTTGAGTGATTTTTGAGAGCTGAGCGAAATTTATTCATACGATTTTTCGGAGATTTGAATTTCGTGTTTTGACTCCGCCCTTTTTTCGTTTTTGTTGACGTGGATGAATTCGCTACATAGGTAATATTATTTACTGCTTCCAGATGGTTTTCTGTCCCTCTTTCTGTTTCAGATATTATGTCGAGATATTTTGTCGAAATAAATTCAAGATGACGCAAATATTATTTTCCAATGAAAAAGATGCCATCCATGTTCTTCAAACAAATTACAGCACTTATACGGAGAGGCAGAGTTTTTGCTGAGGTCTTTATCTGTGCTCTTGTATCATACGGAAAAATGTATGGTACCCCATTTACATTTCCTCTGCTTACACTGTAATATACCAAAGAATGTAATGCTCGTTCTCAAAAGAATATATATATATATACTAATGGGATCAAATTGAAACTTCGTAATTAGTCGAAACATACTAGCGCACTTTTCAGTGCAAAATATTGTGTGGATATAGTAGTTGGGCAATTGAAAAAAAAAATTTACGAATCTTCGTTAAAATCTTAATTTTTCTCGGAAATTATTGAAAATATTTCACAAAAATTTGGCACAGACTTTGAGGTCTGTATTCAACAACAGTGTTCAAAATTTCATTTTCATCTTATATTTATTTTCGGAGATATAGGTAAAAATTTTGTGAATTTTTTAAATTTTTTAGGTTATTTCCTTAATATCTCAAAGAGTACTGACGGTATCAGATTGAAACTTCGTAGCTAGCTGTAGAATATCGGCGCGAAATGTTCCGGGGATCTATACAGATCGGATCGAATTGAAATTTATAACTCGATGGAAAAACGATAGCTTGAGGTTCATACAGAATTCTGTGAGGACCGTATGAAAAGAAGATACAGCCAAATATTTTCATCAGGAAGTGAAGTTGCTTTTGACGAGGTCAATACGTGAATAGGCGATTTGGCAACGAATTTGAAGGAGCGCGTGAACTTTTTTAACAATACATTTTTCAAAATTTCATCAAGTTCTTCGCGTTTGTGTTAACCTCCAAAAACTCAGCTTGCTAAATATACGTGAACCTTGAACACACTAATGACTGAAAGGAATAAAGGAGATTCCTCGCATAATTGAAAGGAAAAAATTATTTGCAAACTTTTTGTTTTCGATCGAGTTACAGGGTATTAAATTTTGAATTTTTATTCTAGTTTTTTTCCCATATTATCTGCATTTTCCAAGATATTCAACGGAAATTTGACCGGGGTATAACATTTCAGAGTTCCCACAATTTGGCATGCCAATTTCTGGAACACATTCCTCTGTTTCACTCCAGAGCTTTTTTTCGGTGAACGCTTGTAAGTTTCCAATATTGTCGGGAAAAGCTCTGTAGTTATACTCAACTTTATGGTCCCGTGTGGTTTTGTCATATCTGCATCAGATTTCACGAAACAATTCTCTCAAAATCCTCAAAAAAATCGAAATTGTCATAAAAATCCATTAAGTGATCTTATATAAACTCATTATAAGTTTTTATGGATATTTTCTGATCTGTAGCAATAACATTAACATTCATTAACATTCTTTCAACTCGTAAAAACATCTTATAAAGTGTATATACTATGAAAAAAAAACTTTGAGAAACTCCAAACTTCAACACTCTGTATCTTGAAAACGAAAGGTTTGCGGTGCCATAGTCACGGAACATTTTTTTCCTTGAATGTCGCAAGGAATCTCCTGTCTTCTTTTCTACTTGCAATTTAGGAACACCTGTACATTTTTTCCAGCTTTCTCACATATAATGAATGAAGGGGACTTCCGATTTTTGTTTCATTTCTGACACGTTGGTTATGAGTGAAATATAATATTTGAATGTCACTTTCACTCTTACTTTATATCGGACCGGAGTTGAACTTATTACATCTGGAAAGGCCATTGTTCTGGGACATACAATTTGATTTGTATTCACGTCGGGTGAAAGACATGATCGGAAAGATAATACAACTTAAGAGTTAAATAGGTTTTACAGTTTCTACTCATGAAAATAATTCGATGTGTAATTAGTGGGATAATTGCTCCATTTCTCACTACCATCACTTCTCGAGAAATAATGAGATTCAGAAAAATTAGGAAGTTTGATGGATGAATTATTTAGATTCATCATTGCGAATGAAAAATTTTAGATAAGGAACTAAAAAGACTAATTATCAACTTACTGAAAATTCCATTATACAATTTGTTCTATCTCGGTGTTTTTGTTTCTTTTGTTTTATTTTTATACGCACTTATTCTAGCGCAGATAAGCTTTGTGATTTTATCTAAATTACTGTAATTTTCGAATGTGTGCCAAAAATGGTCCTAAGCGATTTGGTTCTACTAACTGATGAACAAAACAAAAATCATGAGGCATAGCAACAGCAAAATACATGGTAATAATACCAATATTGAAACCGTTAAACAATATACAGGGTGAGTCTTTAAGTTGTACATTAATTTCAACCATTGATTCCTTTCATCGAATAAATTAATCTTTCATTTGCTATTTTTTCCGATTCTTCTCAGGCATAGAGTTATAAGCTTTTAAATATTTCTCAATGTGCTAATACACTCCTGCACTATGTTTGCAATTTCACCATGGGTATCTCTTACGGTGATCTATTTCGCAGAATAACCAATCCAATGAAATGAAAAAAAATTTACGGAAAAAACTCATTTACTCACTCTATTCTCATGATTTGGCCCATTGAAACCCTGATCTTCAACTCGATAGTCGTACACAATTCCAACTTCGCCAATTCTCATATTGAAAACTCCATAATTATCCTTGTTTTCATCAAACTCATGAATTATATGAAATCGTTCAACTAATCTAAACAAATTAATTGAACTCTATGGAAAGTCTGGTCCATAGACATGAAGACATAGCCTCCAATCTGTGGTCGGATCACAAAATGGCATAGACCTGATATAAGTATGTTAGGACTATCACCAGATATTTCCTTGTTCCGACTATTTTGTTTCAATCGGTCAGTTCTATCACTAAAACATTTACGTTGTTCCTAATGATCAGTTCAACAGGAAGATTTCTGGAAGGCAAAGCATTCTTCATAAGTAACTTTCTCTGTTTGGATTAGGGGCCTGAAAAACAATTGTCTTCATGAATGTGATCTAATATTTCATCAGCAATTTGTGCTTACCGCTATAAAAATGATCATCATCGGTAAAATGCAGGTAACAGACTCTCATAAATCTTGTTTGTTGGTTTGCCAAATTTGGGTTACAAGTTCCCAAAATTTGTATCGATTCTTCAACACTTCCAGGCCCGACTGGAGGAAGTTTCTTTCATCCAAAATTTTTCACCGCGCTGTGGAAATCTATGGGAAGGGACATTTGAGCTTGCTCTTTCTCGGTAGAAACACTTGTAGAATCACACAAACGCCAAGAAAAATGCATAAACTTTCTCATTTTCTCGACATTCCTTTTAACTTGTCAATGATAAAGTCTGTACCTCGGGTTACTCTGTTAGCCACCAGAGGGAGTAGCGCTTATCTTCATTCGCCAATAGTTGAATATTTCAGTGTATTCTGTGGTCCGGATAAACGTAAGTGGAGGGGTAATTCCTCAAATTTTCATCAGATTTTATAACATTTAACGTTGTATATCTCCAAAACGGTGCTTCTAAGGAGAAATTATGAAGAATAATTGAGTATTCTGTAGTGATTCTTAGAAGGACATAAGATGTACTTTATCTGAATTCTCCAAGCTCATTTCATACAGTTTATGAACCGGCGAGTCTATATCTAGGAAACCTTTTGTACTAGGATGAAAGGTGATTACTGAAAAATAAGTGTCATAGTGTTCATCTCATTCGGAGAAGCCATCTCAAAGCTACAAAAGAAAGACTGATTTGTTTTGGAAATTTAAATAGATTTTTACCGGGGTCGGAGCTGGAAAAATTAGAAATGAAAAAAGATTTTTTTGACGAGAGGAATCTATGATTAAATTCAATGTACAACTTACAGACCCACCCTGTATATGGACTCGAAAATGAATAAACTTCAAACTCACTTCTGTCCCAAACCATTCCTCATGCTAAATTTCCAGTAAGGCACAAAATTGCCTGAAATCCAGCACATTGAGAGAAGACCAATTTCAACATTCGTTCACGACAGGAAGTGTTTAATCCTAATGTTAATCCGATCGATCAAATTTTCTCCCATTAATCTACAACACCATAAAAAAACCTGCTAATATGTTGCAAACGGTTATTTCCCGACATTAATAATTACCAAGTTCCCAAACGTTCGAAGTTCCAACAAACTCGGGGCAACTTCGATTTATCATTCGGTAGTTTTATGCAAACTATCCCAGGATCTATTCCTACTTCATCAATCTCCTTGGAAAATCTGGGACTCCATCCTGATTCGAGTGGCGAATCCAGCTTTTCAAGAGAGTGGAGCGTTGAAAATTTCCTGTTTTTTGTCCAGCATTGAATGGAGACGGAAAAGTTGAAAAGTTTGACTTATCCAAATACGGTTTGTCAATAGAGGGGATTTTTCAGTCTAGGATAAGAAATTTTCGGTGGAAATTTCCTCGATTTAAAGTGTTTGATTTATTATTCTCGGATAAAGAAATTTCTGAATAGAATGGAAAAAAACAGAGCCGTATCTAGCATTTCAGCGCTTGTGGCAAACTGTCAAAATGCGCCGTTGTACTGAGTCATCAATAGGTTTGTTCGTTGTACCTGCATGAAATACACTAACTACACTGATACTGATCGGTGTGGTTTTGTTGTAAACTTGCACTCTGCTCGTTGCGGAAACGTTGGGAGTTAGTGTAGTCACAGATTACTAGTGCAGTGCATAGAGCGAGGTTATCTTCTGTGATGGTTATGCGTAAATATAATTCATAATCATAGACAACTTTTGTTGTCTTTGGTTCTGGACGTGTTTTTTCTTTTGTAACTTAATCATGGTTTCTTCACGTCTATGAACCAGACATTTTAATTTTCGGAGATATTGAAAAAAAAATCGCCTCATATCGTGGACCTTTCCTCGCTATGATACTAACATCTATTATACAGGGGGAGTCTCTAAGTTGTACAATATTTTTAGTCATAGATTCCTCTGATCGAATAAAACACTTTTTTCATTTGCCGTTTTTTCAGATTCTGCTCAGGTTGAAAGTTATAAGCATTTAAATATTTCTCAATGTACTAATACACTCCTGGGCTTCGTTTGAAATCCCACCACATATATTCCTTACGGTGATCTGTTTTGGAGAATAACCAAGGCAAAGTTTCAAATTCAAAGAAACAAGATTGAGAATACTCATTTACTCACTTAATTCTCATGATTTGGTGCTTTTTGCGATATTATCGCAAGAAAAACATTCCACTACACTGGACTTGAAACACTGATCTTCAACTTGATGTTCATGCAATATCCAATTTCATTGGACTATAACATTATACAGAACTCCATTCTCGCCCATTCTCATATTTAAAACTCCATAATTATACTTTTTTCCCGAAATGTATGAATGAATTATATGAAATCAATTAACTAACCTTAAAAAATTCTCTAGAATGTGTCTGTGGTGTGGTCACGAAATAGCATACACCCATAGAAATCATAACTTAATGTGATATCTATGCATATACTTAACATTAGTTCTATGCCAAATAGATGAATGTTTCTGTATATTCTATGATCCTGATAAACGTGAACCCAGCTTAACTTACTTCCTTCACTAGATAAGGGGCGGATCCATAAATATAAGGAAATTTTCCGAATTTTTATCCGATTTTATAATATTCAACGTTGAATATCTGCAATATATGTGCGTATAAGGAGAAATTATAAGCAATAATCAAATATTTTAAAATGATTGAAGATTCTTATGATGACATAAGATAAACTTTATCTGCATTCATCATGCTAATTCCGTATAATTTTATGAATCGGCGATTCTATAACTCGAAAACTGTTTGAAGTAGGATGAAAGTGATCACTGAACAATTAGTGTCATATTTATAGAAAACTTCACACCACATTTCATTTCATTCGAAGTTGCCATATCTAAGCTACAAAACAAAAACTGATTTTTTTTTAAATTTAAACAACCCGTATCTTTTTGCTGGAGCCGAATCTGGAAAAATGATACATTAAAAATGTGTTTCATTTGATGAGAGGAATCTGTGGTTAAAATTAAAGTACAATTTTAAGACTCACCCTGTATATTTTCAAATATTGAGCATTAAGAATAACGATACCACTGATTTGAAAATCTTCTCTCCGCTGTACTTCAATTTAAGTATAATGAATAACGTGTACCTACTATCAATTTAACGACCTACTTGGGTCATAAAAGGCATAACGAAGAATTCCAATTAAGGCACGTAGTGAACTACTCAGGAACTCAGGATTTCAATTACTGTCAGCCTGGAAATCAGCGAAATTCTTATATATTATGTATGAAAAACTTCAGTAGCTCTCCTCAGTCGTAGAAACAACCCTCATTAAAACTTCGACGGAGTAGCTCCATTATTCATTAGTTCATCTCCAAGCAAACGGGATCATTTTCATGTATCAAACTCTGCGATGAATTATTTCATTTTCTAAGTTAACCCTCAACTGCTATCGTTATTTTATATAATTCATCTTATTATGGGGGGGGGGGGGGTCATTTTTGACCCCAAATTTGAACTATTTGTGAATATGAAAAATCTCTTAATTTTTTGGTTTTTTAAGTAAATTTTGGAGTCTGCTTGGGTAAGATACACATTTACTCTTCAAATAATATAAATATTTAAAAAAAAATGATTATTCAAAACGTGAAAAAATTAGGTGGAAAGATTAGGCTTTACTTTTCAACACACTGTTCAAAAACTGAGTGTACTTGAGCAAGAATTTTGGTGCTCAACTACTGAAGAGTCAGTTTAGGACAAAAAAGTAAAATTTGCGTTGTATTTCATTCAAACAACAGCCGCCTACCTTTGTGGATCAAAATTTCGGATGCTCAAAAATACAATATTTTTGGTCCACGACCATTGAATAATATATATATGTCGATGGCTTTTGTTGAAGGACTATGTCATTAATCAAGCCGTGTGAAACAATGGATGAGTATAGTTATGATATAAGTGAAACATCATGAGTATGATGAATATTATACATTCCATGCAGAGATCAAGTGACGTTTTGACGTTTCTTGTAAGCTTGACGATGTCCAGCAATAACAGAGAATGATTCGGATTTGAACATTCTGACAACTCTATTGTAGGTTTTTGAAAATGCAGAATTAGGTATTCCAATTTTACCAATGAAGTCGAGGACAAAGTTTAGTATTTAACCCGCGTATGATTGCTATTATATGATCGTTGAATAATATAAAGGGTGTTTCAAATTGCGCGTTTTTTCAAGAATGAATAAAACACATAATTTGCATTCATTTTCATGAACTTTTTATTGGTAATTGAAGTATCAGTTATGACATTCATATACGAAAAGTAATATCTGTCAAATGGCCTCTTCTTGCAGCTCTACCGACGGCCACTCTTTTGTTAAAATTTTCAATGACATTTTGATATAATTGGGGCTCTATCTCACTAATGACACGAATAATTTCATCATTTAGTTCAGGAATCGATTGTGGATTATTCTTATAGATCTGGCTTTTCACATTACCCCAAAGAAAATAGTCCATCGGTGCCAAATCACATGATCTTGGTGGTCAACTGACATCACCGTTTCTGGAGACTATTCGTCTAGGAAATTTTTGATCTAATGGCTTTAGTTCCTGTGTTATTTGAACCTTATATGCCTTCAGAGCTGAATCCTGATGTAAAATACGCCACGTTGTGGACCCACTAAGTCCAACTTGATTTGAATGTCGTCTAATGGACATTCCAGGGTCTTCAGCAACACTTTCACGAACCCAATCAATATTTTCTTGTGAACGATCGCTATGACTGTATTTTGCACATTTTTAATCTTCCACCGAACCGGTCTCTTGAATTTTTTTAATAATTCGACTAAAAATGCTTTGAGATGGACGATTATGTAAACCATGAAATTCACGTAATTTTCTAAAAACACTTTTCACAGAACGCTGATTTTCATAAAATAATCCAACAATTTGAACGCGTTGTTGTATCGTGTACAAAGCCATTTTTATAAATGTCATACATCACACTTCTTGAATGGTAAAATACCCAGGGGAATTCAGTGCGCCATTTATATTTTATTTTTTTTTCAAAAAAACCGCGCAATTTGAAACAACCTTTACTATTGTGTTCCGGATTGCACTCAATGGAATACTTTTTATGTGGACTGTTTTTACAGATACTTTTTCGGTATCTCTAGCATACATATTATATCTAGTCTTCTTGGACAAATGTAGCACCTCTGAGATTTCCATGACAAGTTTGAACGTTCTAATTGATGATTATCCTGATCCTTTTAAATCAACAGTTAAAAAGGAACCGGAGATCTCCCGATAATTTTCGGAGTGTAGCCCGATTTTTGATGTGCCCTTCAATCGAATCTTCTTCGGGATATTTTATGATCTGAGAAGGAAACATTTTTCTGGTTAACTGGCTTCCTTATGTAAAATGTGATCATTGACTGTAGACATATCCATGATGGCAAATCATAAAGCTGACTATAGAGAGCACATATTTGGTCTAGATTATAGACACCCCCGTTTGTTGCATTGAAGAGTAGAATCATTTCACAACTTTTCCAGATTCACTATCCCCGCTGCTGTCATGGTGCATTTATGATGAAAGTATCACAAAATTTCCTCATTTGTATGCAAATCCCTATACCTATCGCTTAAATAAGACATGCCCAGCTCAGCATTCTTTAGTTTCCTTCTATACAGGTATACTATTGAATTCGCCATATTCGAGTTCGAAAGACGTTATCTTCCTGATAAAAGCTTCTGACTTCATGTCAGTGCTTTTCTATCGCTAGGTTTGATTTATGGCCTTCGCTGGTTCCACACAATACTAATTAGATAAGAATTGAAATTCACAGAACTCAACCTCAAGGTCTAAACGACCCGAAGAAATTTCTTCTTTACTAGGAAAAACTGGAAAAATCAGAGTAGATTTTAGCTACAGAATTATAATCTCCGAAGTCTCAAAGTACTATTAAAAAAAAATCCAAAATTAACCCAATACGAAACCACCCTAATCCTTCGCCAATTTGCAACCCTATATAGCCGATCGGTTTGTGTAGATTTGAGGTGCTGTACAAATAATTTATCAGCTCACTTTCTGCAAATAAATCATAAACAACCTCCTTGATCATTCAAATCTCATATTCATTCAACTATCAAACACTCGAAACACTTTTTGGACATCCTGTAGACAATGAATATTCCAGAGTACTTGAGAACGAACTGCCATTTCTGCACGTATCCTCGCAGTAGAAAATCGATTCTACCCCAGTCGTATCATGAACTTGTCTCTCAATAACGTTATTCCTAATGGATTTGTTGCATTTCAAGGATGATCGAGCACATCCCCTATTTCATCTCAGTCTGACGGCCTGGAATTGCCGGCCCTTGCAGATCTGGGCCATTTAACAATTAGGCCTCGGACATTATTTATGAGTACATGATCCGTGTTGTGACTTATTTGTAATGTGATGTTGACTTTGCAGGTCCCTTCGCGTCCAGAAGGCTGGCAAGGGAGATCTACCCGGAAATTGAGTCGGACGCTGATGTGAACCAGTCGCAAGGTGAGTGTTTCTGGGTTCCGGGTGGCTCTTATAGGATATCCGGAGTGTCTAAAGAAAGTAATAATACTGATTTGTGTTCTACTTTCGTTACACACAGCTTTCAAGTTATATATACAGATTGAGTCTTTAAGTTGTACATTAATTTCAACCATAGATTCCTCTCATCAAATAAAACACCTTTTTCATTTGCCATTTTTCCAGATTCGGCTTAGGTAAAAACTTATAAGCATTTAAACATTTCTCAATGTGCTAATACACTCCTGCGCTTTGTAGCATGTTCACCACAGATATCTCTAACGGTGATTGCTTCTGGGGAATAACCAAGCCAAGGTTTGAAATTCAAAGAAACAAGATTGAGAAAATTCATTTACTCATTTAATTCTAATGATTTGGTGCTTATTATGCTATTATCGCAAGGAAAACAATTCACTACACTAGACTTGAAACACTGAAACTTCAACTTGATGTTCATGTAATATCCAATTTCATTCCACTATATGATTAAACACAATTCCATCCTCGCCCATTCTCATATTGAAAACTCCATAATTATACTTTTTTCACGAAATTTATAAATGAATTATATGAAATCAATCAATTAACCTGAAAATATTCTCTAGACTTATAAGATGTTATTCTATGTCTATGAATGTTATGGTTAGGTCTGTTGTATGATCACGAAATAACATAAACCTAAATTAGTTCTATGCGAAATAGATAAATATTTATGTGTATTCTATGGTCCGGATAGACGTGAACCCAGCTTAATTTACTTCCTCTACTAGATCAGGGGTGGATCCATAAATATAAGGTAATTTTTGGAATTTATCCGATTTTATAATATTCAACGTTGAATATCTGCAAAACGGTGCGTGTTAGGAGAAATTATAAAGAATAATTGAGTATTTTGAAATGATGGAAGATTCTTATAATGACATGAGATGAACTTTATCTGCAGTCTTCACGCTAATTTCGTATAGTTTTAAGAATCAGTGAGTCTATAACTCGGAAACTGTTTGAAGTTGAATGAAAGTGATTACTGAAGAATATGTGTAATTGTTATAAAAAACTTCACACCGAAGTTCATATCATTCGGAGTTACCATATCGAAGCCACTAAAGGAAAACTGATTTTTTAGGAATTTAAACAGCCTTTATCTTTTGCTGGAGCCGAATCTAAAAAAATAATAAATGAAAAAAGTGTTTCGATTGATGAGAGGAATCTATGGTTAAAATTAATGCACAACTTAAAGACTCACCTGTATAGTTATAGTTTGGTAGGGGGATACATTCCACTGCGACCTTAAGGTCTATTGTGCCTCCTCGTCGGAGCTGTTTTCGCATGCTCTCCCTCCAGCTCTAGAGCTCTGATGAATTCTGATATCTGTGAGGGCTTCAAGGAGGCTAAGTTCTCATATAATGCTCCTGTCCAAGATATTTCTTGCGCAGGCTCACAATGGCGAGGCATTCTGTGATCAGGTGAACAGGAGTTTCCTCCTCTTCCCCACAAAATCTGCACTTGTCAGTTTCTGATAAGGCTATTCTCATCATGTGCTTCCTAAGGCGACAGTGTCCTGTGAGGAAACCAGTGAGGAGGCGTTCTTACTGATATCCAAATGATTTTTGGATCTAGCAATTTCAAAGATCCGAAGGAAATTTTCAGAGTGTTCCATTCCTGGAGAATTCCTCCAGAGTGCCCCTCTTTCATTTTCTTCTTTCTCCAAAAACTCTTCCTTATAGGTACATTTGCCTATACCACAGAAAGGTTCTGGGCCTGTAGGTAGCGTTTGTGCTCCCTTTTTGGCTAGAGAGTTAGCCTCTTCCTTTCAAACAGCAGTATTTCCCTTCAAGTGAAGATATATGCATAGGATACATGGTGCGGACACTCTATTACATATTTTGGGTACGAAATTAGGTCCAAACGTTGTCAAAATACAGGTTTCTTGTCCTATTTCAGTTCTCGCCGATAGATGCCGGGATAGGAAAATCTGCCATATAAAATCTGTAATATTTACGGAAGTAACCGACCTGTCATATCAAAACTAGTGAAATGAGAATTTCTTTTCGATTTTCCGAGTTGCACCATATATTATTTTCAAGAATTTCCGGAAATAAATTCATTTTGACGTATTCAACTTATGATTATTCATTTCATTCAGTCTGAATGGCTACAATATAGGTATATGAAAGTTTCCTTCGTCTCTGAATACACAAGTCTGAAGCTTTATATTTCTGAATACTATTTATTATCTCAATATTTAGTTCATGATGAGAAAGCCTTCCAGAGTTGCGTCTTCAAAAACACAACAAGAAAACATTTGGAACGATAGATACTACGATTGATTTGTCTGGTTTGAAATTCGTCTGATAAATTCGTTTGAACATGAACAGCAAAGTGAAAATTCATATTTCAATTTGATTAAAAATAAACATGAACATTTCCTCAAAATATTTTCTCAAGTATGTAACAAAATTCAATACTTTTGAATTGAATATTGGATACTAGGTACCTACAAAATTCAAAAACCATATTTTTATAAAGGGAGATCCACAATGTCCAATAAAATACATTAGTAATATCAATCTCCTGTTCCGTTTTCACCGTTGTTTTGGCTTCGAAATGACTTCTTGTATCCATCCATGAAAGTATTTAAGTATTCTAGCAATAAACATCATATTGCACCTTATTTCCTTATACATATTTCATATTATTAATGTGTAAATGTTCCACATTTGTTAAACTTCCCTTATATATCAGTAAGAATCCATAATGTCAAATATCTGATTCAGTTTTCGGGGAATAAATCAATCAGATTATAGCTCGATGCATTTTATTCAGCTGAGTTAATTGTATGGACTTGGCAAAGCGACGTTAGCGCCATCATCGTTTACAGAGCCAAGTAGGACAATATTCAACAATAGATGACTTCGGCCCAAGTTGCCCTCCCACAATTTTCTTCACAAATTTACTATCACTGGAGAACGAGAATTTCAGGACGAATTTGACATGAGAAGGTTCGCGTTATTTATAAATATCCGCAAAAGATGCCTCGGCTCTTCGAACAAGAAAATTCCTTCCAAATATAGGTTTTTGTAAGGCTGAAATTGGGAACTTCTGCGAAGATGCCAGCGCCCTAACGGTTAAATTTGGAACCTGTCCAAGCTAGTAGTTTTATGTAAACAAACCGTAGAAATGTGGTGAAGAACGATTATTTATCAAGCAGAGCTACATTATTTAAAGAAATGGTTATAATTTTGTTCAGGATTTCTTGAGAAGGAACTTTTCGTTTGGATCACGATATAAAATCGTTTCTGCCAATTACTGTTTCCAAACTAACTTTACTTTCATTTAGCTTTGAAAAACATGAAAACTTGAGGCAGTAGATGATCCTTTCTTCTTTGACCATGAATAACATTGAGTTGCGGCACACAACAATAGTCATTTCGGGAGGATACCATTTCGAATTAATACAATCGAGAATTTCAAACGGAAAGAAAGGAATCGATTGATGAATATTACAAACACTTTCGGTATACCAAAATTAAAGTAAGCAAATAACGTTAGAATAACAAGGATGTCGAAAAAACTACTAGCTTGGAAGTGTTCGAATTTCTATCGCCAGAGCGCGTATCGCTTAGCAGAAGTTGCGAATTTAAGTTCGGATTCCTGATTTCATGTAGTGTCAAGTTCAAAAAGGATATGTTCCGAAAATAAACTTGGTTACTTCGGTTGTCGTTTTTCCGTTCTGTAAATATGAAATATTCGGTTGGTTGCTGAAAAAAAAAAGTTCATTACGGAATTTGATTGATGAAAAAGCAATCTTTCTGTCACCTGAACAAAGACATATTAAGTCTATGCTCCAGAACGACAATCAATATTTTATGGTAACATATCCATAGCATAGAGGTAGAGTTTTCCATTGTTGATTGTTGTCTCTTCTACGTTCTATGGATCATAAAGTAAATAAAGATTGTTCTATGCTATGGATATAGTACCATAGAACATTGACTATCGTTCTGGTGCTGTCACCAGAACGTTTTTTCATCAATCAAATTCCGTAATTTACCTTTTTTGCAGGAACCAACCGAATATTTCATATTTAGGGAATAGAAAACCGGCAACCGAAATAACCAAGTTGATTTGCGGAACATATCCTTTATAAATTTGACACTATTAACATGAAATCGGGAATCCCAACTTAAATTTCAACCAATCACAGATGACCTCAACAAAACCACATATTTGGAAGGAATTATCTTGATTGGGAGCTGAGGCATCTTTTACGGATATTTATAAATAACGCGAACCTCATCATGTCTAATTAGTCCTGAAATTCCCGTTCCCCAGTGATAGTAAATTTGTGAAGAAAATTGTGGGTTGGCAACTTGGGCCAAAGTCGTCTATTCTAGGACCGCGCTCTGATATATTATGTGCATCTTGATTCTGTGCTTTGAATTTTCATATAGTTTTATTACGTCATCCTTTGTACGTATGATCACAGACACAGGGTACTACCATGACGTAAGCAAAACATGGTGTGCTCATCTGAAAAAAAGTGACGTCAGCTAGTTGAAAACACAAGGAAAAATATATTCTGTGCTTGGAATTTGAACGAAAAAGTAACATCATCATTTGCATCTACGATGAGCAGATGAGCACACCATGTTTTACATGCATCTTGGGTACAACGAACAAACCTTATGCCTGTTTTGGACGCTCGTAGAAAACAAAAAATTCTGTGCTTCGTTTCAATAGAAAGTCCTCCACCTCTAAGAAAATAAAATAATTCCTTCCGATTGCAACACTTATAATGTCGCTGTCTTCAATATGAGTTAATACACATCTCAAACAGAACCACATAATTACGGCCCCCATCAGAACCAAGCTCAGTTTCAACTCCAGCTCATTAAGAATCTACCATAATTTCAGTCATCTATCTTCGCAGTATCATTATAATACATCTTTCAATTTCTTCATACAAAGATTAATTTTTTTCATCCCACAGTTTGCATAGTTGGGGACCTAGTTTATGGCAGCAATGAGGCAGTTCCTTCAGAGCAGCCGTGTCTGAAATGCAAATGTCAGCCTCCTGGAGTTCAGTGCGAAGCTTTACGATGTGCTAACAAGAAACCAGGTTGTAAAATGGTACACAGGCCGAATGAATGTTGTCCTGACTATCAATGTGGTGAGTACATCAGATAATATTTTATGCAAATCGTTAAATCGAAAGAAGCATGCAGGAACTGCGTAGTTTTGCACAATGGTTGAAGAATGCTGCGAATTTCAGTCAAAGGTTTCTTGTTTTATCGTTTCGGATAAGTGAGGGAATTATTTTTCTTTAATTCGACCAATAATTAAATGAACAGCAACGCTTATAGAAATAAAGATGTTACCAATATGATTTTGGAGAAAAATTATGTGAACCGCGCTGTACGTCAGGTTGCGCCATCTTGTTGAAACCAAATGTCGTCGATGTTTAGCTGGGTGTTTCTGTAGCTGTATGAGGAGTTTTGATGGTTGTTGTCTATGGTTTGGCAGTAGAGAATGTCAAACTGTTTTCACATATTGGTACAGTAGGGTTCGGCATTAGACGACTTCGACCCAAGTTGCCAACCCAAAATTTTCTTCACAATTTTTCTATCACTGGGGAACGGGAATTTCAGGACAAATTCGACATGATAAGGTTCACTTTATTTATAAATATCCGAAAAAATTGCCTCGGCTCCTCAAACAAGATAATTCCTTCCAAATGAAGGTTTTTGTTAAGATTGGCTGAAATTTAAGATAGGATTCCTGATTTCATGTTAATAGTTTCAAATTTATGTAGGACATGTTCCGCAAATCAACTTGGTTATTTCGGCTGCCGGTTTTCCACTCCTTAAATATGAAATATTCAGTTGGTTCCTGAAAAAAAGATTAATTGCGGAATTTGATTGATGAAAAAACGTTCTTCCTGTCACTCGAACGACAGTCAATGTTCAATGGTAACATATCCATAGCATAGAACAAACTTTATTGGCTTGATAATCCATAGATCATAGAAGAGACAATCAAAAACGGAAAAATTACTAGGTATGTTCTATGGATCATAAGGTAAATAAAGATTGGTCTATGCTATGGATATGTTACCATTAAACATTGATTGTCGTTCTGGTGCATAGACTTAATATGTCTATGTTCTGGTGACAGAAAGATTGCATTTTCATCAATCAAATTCCGTAATTAACCTTGTTTTCGAGGAACCAACAGAATATTTCATATTTACAGAACGGAACACCGGCAACCGAAATAACCAGTTTGATTGGCGGAACATATCCTACATAAATTTGACACTATTAACATGAAATCAGGAATTCCAAACTTATATTTCAGCTTAACAAAAATCTATATTTGGAAGGAATTATCTTGTATGAGGAGCCGAGGCATCTTTTACGGATATTTATAAATAACGCGAACCTTATCAAGTCGAATTTGTTCTGATATTCCCGTTTCCCAGTGATAGTAAATTTGTGAAGAAAATTGTGGGTTGGCAACTTGGGCCGAAGCCGTCTATTCATCATGAATCGATTAATGCCAGAACAAAGTAAGTAGGTGAAAAGTAAGTAACGCTTCCAAATAGTGGAATATAATAATTTGCATTCATTTTCAAGAACTTTTTATTGGTAATTGAAGTATCAGTTATGACATTCATAAACGAAAAATAAAATCTGGCAATGGCCTCCTCTTGCAGCTCTACAGACGTCCACTCTTTTGTTAAATTGTTCAATGACACTTTGACATAATTAAGGCTCTATCTCACTAATAACACGAATAATTTCATCCTTTAGTTCAGGAATCGATTATGAATTATTCTTATAGATCTGGCTTTTCACATAACCTCAAAGAAAATAGTCCATCGGTGTCAAATCACATGATCTTGGTGGCCAATTGACATCACTGGTTTTGGAGATTCGTCGTCCAGGAAATGTTTGTCTAATAAATCAATTGTGTCATTAGCAAAGTGAGGTGTAGCGCCATCCTGTTGAAACCAAATGTCCTCTAGATCAATATTCATTAATTCAGGCCACAAAATTCGATTATCATTCGACGGTATCGATCACCATTGACAGTCGCAGTTTCACCATCAGCATTTTCAAAGAAGTAAGGTCCAATTACACCTCCTAACCATAATACACACCAAACAGTGATTCCTTTAGGATGCATAGGTTTCTCATGAATAATTCTTGTATTTTCCTCACCCAAGATACGACAATTTTGTTTATTAACAAAGCCACAAAGTTGAAAATGTGCCTCATCGGAAAACATGATTTTCTCAGAAAAATCAGCTGGTTGTCCATTGATGAAATTGACAAATGAACGACGTTGTAAATGATCTTATGGCTTTAGTTCCTGTGTTATTTGAACCTTATATGCCTTCAGAGCTAAATCCTTGTGTAAAATACGCCATGTTGTGGACCTACTAAGTCCAACTTGTTGTGAACGTCGTCTAATGGAAATTCCAGGGTCCTCAGCAACACTTTCACGAACCAAATCAATATTTTCTTGTGAACGACCGCTACGACTGTATTTTTCACTTTTTTGATCTTCCATCGAACCGGTCTCTTGAAATTTTTTAATAATTCGACAAATAGTGCTTTAAGATGGACGATTATGTTAACCATAAAATTCACGTAATTATCTAAGAACACTTTAAACAGAACGCTGATTTTCATAAATTAATTCAACAATTTGAACGCGTTGTTGTATCGTGTACGAAGCCATTTTTATAAATGTCATACATCACACTTCTCACATGTCAAAACACCCAGACGAATTCAATGCGCCTTCTATATTTTATTTATTCTTTAAACAACGCGCAATTTGAAACACCCTTTACATCGTCGGCTTATGGTGGAGATCGAATGCTCGAGGAAGAAGTAAGGTCCAATTACACCATTTGACCATAATGCACATCAAACAGTGACTCGTTTGGGATGCATGGGTTTCTCATTAATAATTCGTGGATTTTCCTCACCCCAGATACGACCATTTTGTTTATTAACAAAGGCACAAACTTGAAAATGTGCTGGTTATTCATTGATGAAATCGACGAATGAACGACGTTTTAAATGATCGAATGGCTTCAGTTCCTGTGTGATTTGAACCTTATATGCCTTCAGAGCTAAATCTTTGTGTAGAATACGCCATGTTGTGGGCCCACTAAGGGCCGGTATTATAAAACTTGACTTTAACTTTAACTGGCAGTTTTGACAGTTATATCCTAACACAACTGTCAAAACTGTCAGTTAAAGTTAAAGTTAAGTTTTATAATACCTGCCCTAAGTCCAACTTGTGAACGTCGTCTAATGGAAATGGGTCTTCAGCAACACTTTCACGAACCAAATCAGTATTTTGTTGTGAACGACATCTACGACTCTATTTTTTACTTTTTGATCTTCCACCGAATCAGTCTCTTGAAATTTTTTAATAATTCGACAAATAGTGCTTTGAGATGGACGATTATGTAAACCATATAATTCACGTTATTTTCTAAAAACACTTTTCACAGAACGCTAATTTTAAAAAAAAATACAACAATTTGAACGCGTTGTTGTATCGTGTACGAAGCTATTTTTATAAATATCATACATAACACTTCTTAAATGTCAAAATACCCAGACGAATTCAGTGCGCCATCCATATTTTATTTATTCTTAAAAAAACGTGCAATTTGAAACACCCTTTACATTGTCGACCTCTGGTGGAGATCGAATGCTCGAGCACGTCATCCACTCAAAGAATTCAAGCAATGTATAACAGTAAAAAGATCGCGAACATAATCGAAAAATAACATTATTTCCACCCCGATACCTCAACCCTCATAAACCACCCCTATCTACATCCAATTCAACGAAGTCGTAAATTTAATGTACTACCCGCGATATTGCAGCTTGCAGAGCGAACTGCGGGAAAATATCCAACTGACGAGGCCGCATATTTCGCCCATAACCGAGCAATTATGAGAAGAAATTCAGAAAGATGGAGAATTTAAAACCGCCAGTGTGCAATTTAGTTCAGCAACTTCCTAACGCCCTGCACCGTCGACTGAATACAAATTCGAGAACTTGTAAAACTCTCCAGCATTTATGTTGCGACCTCAAAACGTGATAGAAATTGTTAGGAGGCAGTAGGAAATATTTCATATAATTTCACCTAAATTTGTGGGATGTCCATGAGAGAGTTCGCGAGGAACAAAGCTGTCATGAAGTGTAGGAGTCAACTGCGAAGAATTTGAGCTGTCTGGGATTTTTTAATTTCGGCCATCTGCCTAGGAGCACTTCCTCACCAAGCGCTTTTATGATAACAAAACAGTGTGTAACTACTCTCTAATCCACTTACACTTTCTGCGTCTAACGCACGTTTCGGAAACCAAGTTTCCTTTGTCAAAGACACATCGTGACTAACTACAGTTACAAGTGTCATGTTGAACGAATGGGAGGATGGTATACATGACCAATGCGAAAGGGTTGTTAAAGGTCATTAGGGTAGTGCTGACAGGGCTGGGCAAAATACATGATTGGCTTAATTGAAAAACAAATTACAAAATACTTTCTCGCAAGTATTTGAAATACAAAATACAAAATACTTTCAAGTCGGGTATTTGAAATATAAAATACAAAATACAGTATTTTCACTAACTGTATTTGAAATACAAATTACAAAATACATTCATGTGTTACGTAAAATGTGAAAAGAGTACAACTAATTCAGCTCAGCTATTTTATCGCTAAATAAAGAATTTCCTTTCAGAAACACAAGATTTTTTAATGTAGTATCAGACAAACAGCCTCTTGTTGGGGAATGAATAGAACCTACTAAAGAAAACAATCTTTCTACAGGTCCTGATGGGCAGAAACTTGTGTTATATTTGTACTTGTATTTTTTTCCGAATATCCTAGGCTTCAACGAAACCCCTCAGAAGCTTAAAGCTTGTGCGAGTTAGGATACCCGGTGGGTTCTGTGTAGACTTTGTTACTAATTCCTTGCGCCACGTGAGGAACAGCACTGTTAATTGTTTACCCAACAGCGACTGGTTGGACGGTCCCCTAAAAACCGGAAAAGTTATTTCCCGGCCAAGGGCTTGAACCCCGGACCTTACGATCATGGGGCTTGCGCTCTAACCACTGAGGTACCGCCGCTATGTGTTATATTGTGTTATATTGTATGAACACATTTTTACGCGCTTGTTCTGGGGAACAGCGCGTTATCATTTCGTCACGATGTCTGTAATTTTCGAATTTTGAGCCGAAATTGGTCTCAAACGACTAGGTTGGACTCACTGATGAGGAATCCGTGGTCAAAATGGGTTCTGTCCGTCCGGCCGTCCGTCCGTGTGCGCTGTATTTCTCGAAAGAAAGGACCTAGAGTCTTGAAATTTTCAGGTTAGGTTAAGATTCTGAATATCTCGGTAAAGTTCGTTAATGGGCCAAATCTGCCGAATGGTTTTTGTGCTGTAGCCATTTGAAATTTTGATTTTTCAATAACTCGAGAAATATTCATCTGATCGAAATGAAATTTGGTTGGAATATGAACAGTGTCAATAAGAAGAATTATCCATGAAAATATTCGAAAAAAAAATTATTTCTTTCAGAAATTTTTAATTTTTTATTTTCCTATTTCATTGAAATTTCCAAGTCACCAGTTCGCAATGTGAACAAGCGCGTAAAAGCTGCTGACATCACGTGGAAGCACGCCAGTGCTTTTCTAGATTTTTCATGTTATTTTTTTTCATAATATTCAAGGATGGTAAGCTCTTTGCTCTTATCGTTTTTAGAAGTTGACTAACTCTAACTCCATGATGAAATGACCATTGCGCAGGACCTCTTCTTCCTTTCCATTTGCCGAAAATATGATTGCTAGCCAAAGAACTAGATGAAGCAGATGAACGTCGCGCCATCTGAAGGGGGATTCAGGGACTATCTTCTGTAGAGCGCTCAGCGCTAGATGTATTTATTCGAAAGTATTTCGAAGACAAAAGTATTGAAATACAAAATACAAAATACCTCAGCGTCAGGTATTTGAAATACCAATTACAAAATACATTTTCAAGAAGTAATTGAAATACAAATACAAAATACGTATTTGTATTTCAAATACGTATTTCAATTACAAGTAATTGAAATACTGCCCAGCCCTGAGTGCTGGGGTGAGTCAGGTAAATATTTGGAATAATGAATAATGGGTTTACTAATGGGGGCGAGATCATTGTTTAGCAATCTGTCCTTTCTCTTGAACATAGGTATACCTTCAAGAATATTTAAGTAAATTTTGCAGGAGCTTTTCGATAGCTCCACGGATTTTTCTGCAATGACTGGTTGTTAAAACGTGATTAGCGACCGCCGATTTGTCATTTTTAAACTTAAAATTATCTAGAGACAACACCACAACAATAAGTTTCGACATGTATAGAAAACCCACAAACTCGGACTGTTATATGCCGGTCGACTCAGAGACACCCTGGTCACATAAAACAGCCAGCCTACACTTTTTGATTAATCGTTTTTTCAGGATACCGCTCAGTGAAGTTAATTTCAATAAAGAACTGTGGTGTCGTGTGTCCTGTGAAATCAAACACGCAATAAAGAAAAGGGATTAGCCTGTTTATTTTACTGTCGAGTGTTACAACAAAAGTGAATTCGAAAGGCACTAAAATTCTTTTTGTTGGAAGGCGCAGGCTAACAATTCTTGTTGTAAATCTCCTTGAGTGGCGACAGGTAGTTCTTCGCTGACGCCAGGCTTGGGTCGGTAATGTCGGGAGTGCTTCCGTCGTCGAGGGTGGTAAAAACCAGATGTTGATGCGTTGGATCTTCTTGAATTTCTTCGCCTTGACACGGATAAAGATTAATGCAGATGTCGGTCAGGAATGCAGCGTATAGATAGAATATCTTCTCAGCGGTGAATGCAGATGGGTTGGAGTTGAGTGATTTTTGAGAGCGGAGCGAAATATATTTATACGATTTTTCGGAGATTTGAATTTCGTGTTTCCACTCCGCCCTTTTTTCCGTTTTTGTTGAAGTGGATGAATTCGCTACAGAACAGAACAAAATTTCCCACATTGCTGATCACAACGGTCACAATGAACACTTAGTACGAAAGTTGATTACCAAACATAAAGATAAACAATATTTCAAATACATAACTTTAATGAAAGAAACAGGAAAAGATAACGTTTTCGGGGCATTTACTTATCACCCTGAAACCTACAAAAAACTGCTGAACATTTTCAAAAAAGTAAATATTAAGTTAGCTTTCACAGCCGCCACGAGAACCAGACAACTTTTGGGAAATACGTTTGATAAAATTCCGGATGAATTGAAATCGGGCATAGACGAAATAAAATGTCCAGATTGCGATAAATCTTACATCGGACGAACAGCGAGGAACATTAACACCAGAATCAAGGAACACATGAGCCATATCCGTAAAAACCATTCTGGCAAATCGGCGGTCGCTAATCATGGTTTAACATCCGGTCATTTTATTCCAGAAAAATCCGTAAAGCTATTGAAAAGCTCGGGCAAAATTCACTTGAATACTCTTGAAGGTATACATATGTTCAAGAGAAAAGACAGATTGCTAAACAATGATTACACCTCCATTAATAACCCATAAGTCCAAATATTTACCTGACTCACCCTTGATAGCCCAGCACTACCCTAATGGCCTTTAACAACCCTTACCCATTGGTCCTGTATACCATCCTCTCACTCGTTCAACATGACACTTGTAACTGTAGTGAGTAACGATATGTCTTTGACAAAGGAATCTGGTTTCCGAAACGTGCGTTATACGCACAAAGTGTAAGCGGATTAGAGAGTAGTTACAAACTGTTTTGTTATCAGTATTCTAACCACAGTGAAATCAAATAGTTATTTGAATAGCAAGGTTTATAGCAATACGCAAACAGCATCTACCTGACTATCCATCACCCCCCAAATTCAATCTCTGGATGCGCTACTACCCCCGCGAGGAATACCTTCATGAGAAAATGAAATTCTCGACATTTTCGGCTCAAAATACAGACATCGTGGCGAAACGATAACGCGCTGTTCCCTATCTATCCTTTCAATTCGTTCTCAAGTTATTGTGTCAACGGACAGATGAACAAAATCGATTTTGACATCGAATTCTTCATCAGTTCAACCTAGTGGTTTTTAGGACCATTTCCGGAGAAAAATTAGCGAATTACAGACATTTGGGCAAAATTATAGCGCGATGATCTCCAGAACATGCGCACGAAATGGAAAACCTGCTTTTATATTAGATTTTCTTTATTCTGAATGATATAATTAGCCATTTAAATCACAAAGGACAATTTTTAGACAACAGTTAACTTCGGAAATTGAAATTTCAAATATGTTTACACCCATCAAACTTGTCAAGCTGAAAACATGAAGGGAAACAAAGCGAAGCAGCAGACAAAGCAATAGGAAGAGCACCGATTAAAACTCATGACTGCGTACGAAAATAAACATAGTGGCATGCTTTGAGAGTTCTCGAGAAATTTTTTGCAAATTTCCAACCCTCCTCTTTGAACCCTTGAAGTCTAGTAAGAAATATTGAAAGATCACATGTTGTTTGTATCAAGCAAGAGTATTGTTGATTATTTTTCCCATTATAAACGCTTGTGATAGAAGAAGAAAAAAGTAAATCCTCTCCTTTGAAATTTTAATGTTTATTATGACCGTGCCAATATACTGCCAGGCTTGAATGTTAGGAATTGAGATTTGAGGAAAGATTCCATAACAGTTGAAATTCCTCCTAATTTTCTCAGGGATTTCTTATGCGATCGTATTGAAACATGTTAGTTAATTGTAGCATATTGACGAACAAGTGGGTGCTAATTTCCGTTGTGATTGTAACGTTATTTATAGAAAAAAAAAAATATTTTTCGAAAATCCTTTGAATTTTTCTCGGAAGAAAATATTATTCCAAAATTATTAATCACGTCTTGAGATAAACTTGGCACATACTTTCAAGTCGATGTTTTACAACGAGGGGTTTTCCTGAATTTGGGTTATTACTGCAAATGCAAATTTGAAGATAATTATTATGGGTTTGATTCATCATTTTCCAAAATTACCTTCAGAAAGTATTCAAAATAAGGTTTCAAAATTGGGTTTTGGGATTGGTCATGCATGCACGAAGTGACAACGTTGTTAAGTAGAATTGCTTTTTCTGCTATAGAATAACGAAATATTTATTCCTATTCTGTGGTACACACGTGTTCTTTGTCAATATAACCAAACAATTTCCGTTTGCGATTTGTCAGTAATATGACAGTATGACAGTCTGTGCTCTTCTTTTTCTATTCCTTGCTCGTTGTCTTCTACTCTAACCAGATCGAAGTATAGCTATCTCTGTTTTCCTAAGCAAAGTAACACATTTGACGTCATTTTCTTTCCGAGAAAGCTGAATTCGACGTTGCAATATCGTGCACTCATGACAAATCCCTTTAAATGCAAATCCCCATTTTTATTTTTCAGTTTTAGGTGATCAAACATTTTTTTTAAAAATGAAATATTGAAATTATATGTTTGAAATGTAATGTTTTGAAGGTTTTTCATAAAAATTACTTTTAAAGGAAAAATCCCCACTGTGCACAAAATTTCAGTTTGATCCTCTTTCGATTTTCGGAGGTATTAAAAAAAATTGTAAAACTTTCAGGTTTCTCCAGAAGTTTTTTTATTTTTAGGATAACTCAAAAAATTGTGAACAAAACTTGATATCTAGTTAACAAATGCTGATGCACCAACTTGGCCAAAAATTCTGATAATCGCATCATTAGAACCATCTGAAAAAAATCAAATTTTGTTTCGAAATATTTTATATTTTGCAATCTTCGAAACATATATTCTTCACGAAATTCTGCATGAGCCCTCGAACTGCCGTTTTTCAATCAATTTGAATACACGCGTGAAAACTGCTGACTTCACGTCAGTGCTTTCCTAGTATTTTTCAATAACAACATTGTGTTCAAATATAACTTTTTTATCTCCCCAGAATGTGAGTACAAAAGAAGAATATATTCAAATGGTGAGCGGCTAGAATCATCGGCAGGAGAAGAATGTAAAGTATGCTACTGCAGAGGTGGAGAAATCAAGTGTGCAGATCTATCATGCTACATCAGAAATGACTGTGAAGGAAAACGAGTACCTGGACAGTGTTGTCCAAAGTATGACCACTGCCCAACAAGAGGTATGTACCTACAATAAGCATGGATCGTAAAACGTTCATCCTTTCTAAAATGGTTCAAAAATTAATAGGAAATAGGCTACACAGCTGTGATAAAACCGGTTGAAATTCTTCAATTAGTTTCATGATTCCCCCATCATACTAAACTAAGTTTCCCTACAGTTTGCGAATTAAAATTGTTTTAATAATTTCGAGAAGATACTACTCATTTCATTCCACTAAATTCGATCCACCCTCAGAATACTCCTACAGACGTTGGGGTCGAAGCTTACATTGCCCTTGGAAAATCATAAAATCTACTGCCAGATCCTGTTGTATTATCGAGTTCGATCTTCAATGAAGTAACCTTTATTTTGCAGATTCCTTGGAGAAATTCTTGCCGAACAGCACCTTCAGTCTCAGCTCGCCACCTGACTCCCCCACTGCCGAAGAAAACATCTTCACTTCCACACTCACTAACCAACCAACAACAAACAACGATCTCCATACCTCCGAGGACAGCGACAACAAGATACAACTCGAAGCGGTAGACCAAGAAAACTCTCTGCAAAATTCCAAGATCACCATACAAGAAATAATCCCAGAAATCCTTGAAATACCCATAACCTCCAATCCGAAAGAAGAATTCAAGCTAGAAACACAAGGTAAACTCATAATCGAAGAAACTAAAGCTACGGAAGAAATTGGAAAGGAAAATGATATCTTTGTGACAGATTCTGAAGGGGAATCAAGCGAATTAACTGAGGTTATCCAGAGCCCTCCCCCAGTCATCAGGATAGGGGATAACTTACTATACTTGAAGAAGAACGAGCTTGTGAACGAGAAAGATGCAAGCAGTACACCCTCATCTATCATAACCCTAATAGGAGCTGAAGGTCTTCAAAGAGGAGGATTCGAAGACGCCGAGAATAACACAAACTTGGAAGGTTTAACTTCTATTTCACAAGATTTCTCAACACCTGAGGAAAGAACAAATGATCTTGTTTCGGCTAGTTCATCTCATATACTATCTCTGGTGAAGAAAAAGAAGAAGCCAGTCACAGCCCCACCTTCTTCCACACCAGCTGTTCAGGAAATTACAACAGCATCTCCTCCAGTTCCAGATTCTGCATCAACTGACTCGCCAGAGGCACAAAGCATTGTATCAACCGAAGACCTAACACAACCATCAACTGAAATCTCTGCATCATCCGCAGATCCATCCCAGACTTCGGATACTGGATTTATCACCGAAGAACATTCCATTTCAGTTGCGAACGTTACCGAAATTTCAATTACTAACGAACCAACAATCATTTTGGAACTCGAAACAAATCAAAACCCTGCATATCCAACACAACCAGACACTCTATCTCAAGACGTGTGGTTGAAGCCGGAAACAGATCAGGTACTGAACCAGAGTGAGGTCCCCAGGGAAATTCAAGAGAAGAAATTTAAAATTCTCCCGGAAATATTAGAAATTAGAAACAATAAAACTGTGCCAAGCAATATGACACACATTGAATGGTTGAAAGAGAGCGTTGGTCAAATCAACACCATAATAAATCTCAGTGCAGCTCTGCCTCCGGAAATTCTAAATGCTCCAGCAGAAACTGATCAAGTGGAGGAAGAAGATTTAGAAGACGAGACCACAACTACTGTAACAAATACAACTCCAGAACCAATCGATCCAACCGAACAATATCAGGAAGATATCAAAGTCAAGCCTGAAAATCTCACGGAATTGATCAACATAGATCCATCGAGGTCTGTGGAGACGGTAGAGAATTCAGAAGAATACAGTGGTGAACAAACAACCTTGACTAGCAACGCAGCTTTGACCTCAAATGAAGACGCTAGTATAGCGGACGATACAAAAGATTCGGAAGTTGACGATATGCTGTTCGTCAAAGAATACACTATTGACCTATCAAACGACGAAGAAAAGAAAATATCAGAAGAGAGGCAGAACCCTAAAGCTGACCGTCAACTTACCGATGTTGAAATGATAGACGTCGCAGAGTTGGTAAAAAATAACACTTCGTCGACGCCGGAAAAATCCATCAGTCCTGAAAAAGTTACTTCCAACCGAACTATAACTAAAAGAGAGAACTATGCAGATTCAGTAGACGATGCTGTTTTCGCCGAATTAGATCGAGAATTGGGACTAGGAAGTACAGAAAAACCAAAAACACCCGCAGAAGAAGATGCTGAAGCTCGTAAGATATTTCAAGAGCTCCTAGAGGAGACCAGTACTCCAAAATCGAACAATCCACCTGGCGCAAAAACTAAAGAAGCAGAATCTTTGGAAAAAGTTAGTCAGGCGTTGGCAAAATTAGCATTTAAAGGCTCGCAGCCCTTGGATGCTGGAGTTTTGGGTGCTCTTAGGGACTTCTTCAGTTCACAATACAAAGCATACGAAAAGAATGGACAATGAAGTGACCATCAATCAGAATTTTGAAGAGGTTTCAAGTATGGTTGAAGAATGTTTATGCAACATAGGGTGGAGCTAAAAGCACAAGGCATTTAATTATCTCTAGTTGCCGTTACTGTTTCCTCTGTCACTCTTTCCCTCTGTATATTCCTGATAAGTAGGTGATTTCCAATGAGATGAGAAGAAACCGACGATTTCTTTCTATAATCTGTAGGAATTAAGTGATAAGCAGCAACAGGAGAACTGAAAAATTATTTAAATTCACTGTTGAAGTGAAAATTTCCAAAATGTACCAAAAGACTTTATTTTGAAGATTTTCTATATTTATGCTTGTTGAGATGGAGTTGAAAAAAATTGATAGGTGCCTATTTATCTCACTGATGTTGCTCAATAGGGTTTCAGGGTAGGTTCGAATGTTATAATTTATTTTCAAACTCTCTGAAGCTACACTAGATGTTGGTACCTATCAGGAAATGATTGTTCAGATGTTAGTCTCTTCCTGTATTGAATAAATTATTAATAAAATTAGATGTACCACATTTGATTTCTTTGAGATCTTCATTAGATATTCCTTTCTGATATCAGATATGTAAAAGGTTTCTCAAACGATTGGAACCACCAAAAGGATCTTATTGATTCAAGAAAAAACCTATAATCGATTTCAAGCGATGGACCAAAAGCTCCGGTTATAGTTTCGGTTATCCAAACTGACATATGGGCAAAGGATTATCTGTCAATTTGGAAAACCGTAACTATTGGCGAATGAAGATAAGCGCTACTCCCTCTGGTGGCTATCAGAGTAACTCGACGTACAGGGATTATCATTGACAAGTTGAAAGAAATCAAGAAAATGAGGAAGTTTTTGCATTTTTCTTGGAGTTTATGTGATTTTAAAAGTGTTTCTACTGAGGAAAAGCAAACTCAAATGCCCCTTCTCATAGTATTCCATAGCCCGGTGAAAAATTTCGAGGTAGGGTGTTAGAAACTTTCCTTAACAAGTAGGGCTTGAAGGTGTTGAAGAATCGATAAAAACCTTGGCAACTTGTTAACTAAAAATTGGTAAACCAGCAAACAAGATTTATGAGAGTCTGTTACCTGCATTTTACCGATGATGATAATTTTTATTGAGGTAAGCACGAATTGCTCGTGAAATATTGGATCACATTCATGAAGACAATTGTTTTCCAGGTCCCTAATCCAAGCAGAGAAAACTACTTCAGAGGAATCTTATGCCTTCCAGAAATCTGCCTGTTGAACTGATCATTAAGGAACAACGTAAATGTTTTAGTCTCAACAAGGAAATATCTGGTGATGAATAATACTCTTCGCTCAAAATGCTTCTGCCGATGAAATCAAAGTTGTACAAGGATTATCTATTACAGCTTTTTTAGTCCAATCATATGAGTGTTGAAAGAATTTATTTGTCAATTCATAACGAATAAGGCTTGAGGTACAAGTAGCATTAGTTTTATGTGAATGTATTAATTTTTTTCACAATATATCGTATAAATTCAGTCCTGCCCTATATAAATAGTTAAGTTATGAGTATTTGTCTATTATTCCAAAAAGTATGTTTTACAATACTATCTGTTGTTCAACTCTCAAGACAGCCTAAGAAATCCACCAAAGTCAATCTTGCCATTTGGATCTGGAAATAAATAATATTAAAAAACTGTCTAACCTTGGAGATATTCCCGTAATTTTAGAGTTGCTACACTGAATTAGATTGAAGGATGATACATACCTACTTTATAAGAATGTAATATGTGCTCTCAGTAATACACTCGTCAACTATAAAAGTCTAAAAAGTCTTTGAATAAATCGTGAAATCAAATATTATCAAACCAATACATTAATAAACAGTACAGAATCGACTATCAAAACAAAATCTATCTCTGTATGTTAAGTTCTAAAACTGGCCACCTTGGCGCTGCCATCTTAAATTCAGACGCCAATAACCGGAGATTTTGGTCCATCGCTTGAAATCGATTTATGTTTGCGGACAACTTGAATGCGTTTTATTATAACTCTTCTCGGTGTATATCCCTAAGTACACACCGCCATCAATGAAAGATCCCAAATATAGTGAATTTTGAAAATTGAAAACAATTCCAGTGATCATAAAAGGCATTTTCGTAGGTCTAATGACATCTATTGAACAGTCTAACTGACAATTCAAGATGACACGAGTTATGATCGGGTTGGTTTCCGAAATCCCTCTATAAAGTAGCAGGAATGGGCCGAAGCCAAATTTTTTTTGGTAGGAAAAACATCGAAAATGTATCAAAAAAATCAATGACGATGATGTTATGAGACTACATCTGCTAGTCAAAGTTAATGGATTGTCAGTATTGTTACTATCCACAATTTTCACACACACTTGTTGCCATTTGAGTATATTTTCTGCTCATGAATTTTTATAGTCATTAATTAATTGAATAACCTAACCTATATATTGGGTCGAGTTTTACCTGAGTACCAAAACCCACTTCTCTTATACCAAAAAACAAATCACACATAATTTTCAATTCTTTATTATCATATATTTTTCAATGATTCGATGGTCAATGTTGATGGTTTTGACATGACATGGCCTGTGGAGGGCAATATTCATGGTGGCAAGTACAATAATCCACTACTTCTTGAGTACCCTCATCACAAAAGCAACTGTGATCACAATTACAACACGAAGGAGATGCAAGCTCACATGTCTTGATACAGGGTACGCTTGGTTCTGGACAGGGCACAGTATGATAGCATTGCTCTGGACAAGGCGAACAAGGTTCTGGACAAGGCAAACAAGGTCCTGGACAAGGTAAGCATGGCTTAGGTGGAGATGAATGCTGTTCTGGACAAGACTGGCAGCAGCACTGAACTTCACATGTCGTAGGACAACACTGACACTCAGTATCACATTTTTTCTGACAGTAACATTTACAACAGCAGTTGGGTGGGAGACATGGCGTGCATGAACACATAGGAGGTCCGCATATATAGCATGTATAACGTTTACTTTTGTTTTTTCCGTAACGTTTGCTTAAATGTTTTCCGCGAGAATACTTGCTGCAATGACATGAAGCTGGTACAGTTCGACATTTCGGATTATTAATGCAACAATATCTTTGACAACGATCTTGAAGGCCGTTTCTTTTATCACAGATGCATCCTCTGTGGAGTTTACTTCCGCGTAACTCGACAGATTTGGAACAAGTCAAGGATTTACCACTTTTTCTGTAAACTAAAGCAGTATCTGAGCTACTTCTAGGTAAGCATATAGTGTTACAACCACAACATAAGGTTCCCTCAGCAACTTTTGTGTGCTTTTTCCTAGGACAATATTCAAATTTGCAAGGGTGCTTTTTACAATCACAGGATGCGCAACATCTATTAGGCTTACAACAAGGAACACAGCATCTATTGGAACATAAACAACGACGTGGATTACAAGGCATGTTACAGCAGCATCTACATGTACTTATTTGTGGTCTACAACAACATTGCCTGAAATAACAGCATTTCGATTGTTTAGAACACATAGGTGTGTTATTGAAATGGCAACATGGCGAAGCAGGTGAAATTTGTGGAGTCAAAGAAATTGGACGGCCGGTTGTTAAAAAACTAGTACAACTATCTGGGAATGGGCCACACTTCGATCTGGAGTTGAAAGACTTTTGACTGCAATTTTGCACAAGTTTGCATTTACATTTGGGAGGTCCGCAAGGTAGGCACGTTCTAACTGGACAACATGGGACACAAGGATATGGTTTGACTTGGCATGGAGGACTATCTTCTAATTTTTCTGACAATTTCTTCAATGTTTTCATTAGACATTTTCTCTTTTCGGAAAAATCGCATCTCTTGCCCATCACGAAAATTTCTCTTACAAAAAGTGATTACCAAAAAGGTTTTGATACAAATCTAAAATCAGCACGAGTCAATTTGGCATATTTTATATTTGTCAACGTGGCAAAGAACGCATTGATTGTTGTAATCATGATGTAAAATCTTACATCTTGGTTGTAATCGTGTTCTGTGCTGTAATCCTTGTTTCGATGTTCTTTCCGCTTTGGTCATCCCTTTCCTGCCATCGAAAAACAACGACATCTGTGATCTATTTATAATTCTTGTTCTTCTCACTTTCTCAGATTGGAAAATATTACCGGAGTGAGGTGATCTTTGATAAACTTCTAAAAGCTGATTCGTAATTTATTTTGGAGTTGGACACATCATAATTTGAATTTGAAATAACTATGTCGTCGTATATGGTAGCAAGAGCTTTCACTCCTGGTAAATACCCTATTTTAGGTCTTGCACTTGATGCTCATTGCTAGGTTATATAAATACCCAATTTTCAGCTTTCCGCCGAGTAGTCCAGAAATTGCTATTCGCAGATCTTTCATGCCTCCAAAATACAAAACGTTGCACAGCTATAAGATGTTCAGTGCCATTCAACCAAAAAAGGTTTTATGCGGAGAAGAAAGTCTTTGAACGTAATAAACCACATTGCAATGTAGGTACCATTGGTCATGTGGATCACGGAAAGACAACTCTCACCGCTGCTATTACTAAAGTCTTATCTGATCAGAAACTGGCTCAAGCCAAAAAATATGCAGAAATTGACAATGCACCAGAAGAAAAAGCTAGAGGTGAATAAATCGAAAAATCACCTTAGGGTAGACATTGAGAATTAATTTTTGTAGGAATCACAATCAATGTAGCGCATGTAGAATATCAAACAGAAAATAGGCATTATGGACACACAGATTGTCCAGGGCACGCAGATTATATCAAAAATATGATAACTGGAGCTGCTCAAATGGACGGAGCTATCCTTGTTGTAGCTGCTACAGATGGTATCATGCCACAGACGAGAGAGCATTTATTATTAGCTAAACAAATTGGTAAGTTCCTTATAAGATTTGTAGTTTAATGGTTGTTTACTTATTGATACTTTTAGGGGTTCAACATTTAGTAGTATTCATTAATAAAGTAGATGCTGGTGATAAAGAAATGGTAGAATTAGTAGAGATGGAAATAAGAGAACTCCTCACTGAAATGGGATTCAATGGAGACAGCATACCTATAGTTGCTGGTTCTGCATTGTGCGCCTTAGAAGATAAAGATCCTGAAATTGGTAAAGACGCTATAATCAAGTTACTGCAGGAAGTTGATGCACATATACCGACTCCTGTCAGAGAACTCGATAAGCCATTTTTGTTACCCATAGAGCATACCCATTCCATTCCTGGCCGAGGAACTGTTGTAACTGGTCGCTTGGAAAGGGGTGTTGTGAAAAAGGTTAGTGGATTTTGAAACAAAGTATGTCAATTGTTAATTAACTGGTCACTGTCTTTTATGTATATATATTTTTATTTGTTTTATCTGTTTTAAAATGTTTTATATCAAAGTGCTAGTAGAATAAATGGTGGTAACAGCATAACAAAATTGTAATGGTGTGGAACCAGAATCTGAGAACTACTTTTTGTCTATTATGGTATTTCTTCTGTGACATTCAATAGTGGCGGAAAATTTTACTCAGTTTTCAAATGTTATACAGTAGTGGATGAAATTTTCTCGAAGCCCTAAAATAGTTTAGTTTGGTCCTAAAGAATCAAATTTCATTATGCGAAAATGACAACTTTCCTATTTTTTTTTGCAACAATATTTTGCTAGAAAGAGGACAATAATTTTCGTGAAGTTGAACATTGGTTTCTGTATAATAATAATAATATTGATCAAGGCAAGCATAGTTCCAGATGATCTATAGGAAATCAAATCTCGGTCAAGGGACAATTAAAAAGAAAAACTATTTTTTCCGCAACCTTTTGGTCCTTTATTGAGCCTTATTCAGGCTAAAATGATACAAAAAACAAACAATTCAATAAATATTAAATTAAAACTTGAGCTATACAACAATTTTTCAGGTCAGCAAGAACCAAAGTCACAAGAAAAAATATCATCACAAGAGCCACATAAATATTACAACACAAATTTAAAAGATATATAAGAGATAATAATAATATTGTTTTTGGGATTGTTTTATTTATAATTTTTTTCCAAATTAAGCTCTGGTATTTCAGGGTATGGAATGTGAATTTGTTGGATACAACAAGAGAATAAAGTCTGTAGTCACTGGAATTGAAATGTTCCACCAAATTTTAGACGAAGCCCAGGCTGGTGACCAGTTGGGAGCCTTGGTACGGGGTATCAAAAGGGAGGACATCAAAAGAGGTGAGGAAACTCTCTGAATCAAAGAAAATATCAATAAAGAATTGGGTCCTTGTTCGGCATAACATTAAAACTTTCTTTTCAGGTATGGTTATGGCTAAACCTGGAACAGTCAAAAGTCACGATAACCTAGAAAGCCAGGTTTATGTTCTGAGCAAAGAAGAGGGCGGTAGAACGAGACCTGTTACAAATTATTCTCAACTACAAATGTTCTGTCGAACTTGGGATACAGCTTGTCAAGTTTTGGTACCTGATAAAGAAATGGTTATGCCTGGAGAGGATTCAAGGTTTGCATATTTCTTTTAGTTGTGTGCAAATTATACTTTTCTGATTTGAAATAACCTGGAATGGGGGTTTTTCCTGAATTTGGGTTATTACTGCAAATGCAAATTTGAACATAATTATTATGGGTTTGATTCATCATTTTCCCAAATCACCTTCAGAAAGTATTCAAAATCAGATTTCAAAATTGGCGTTTGGGATTTGCCAGGCATGCACGAAGTGACAACGGTGTTTAGTAGAATAGCTTTTTCTGCTATAGAATAATAAAATATTTATTCCTATTCTGTGGTACACACGTGTTCTTTGTCAACATAACCAAACAATTTCCGTTTGCGATTTGTCAGTAATATGACAGTATGACAGTCTGTGCTCTTCTTTTTCTATTCCTTGGTCTTTGTCTTCTACTCTAACCAGATCGAAGTATAGCTATCTCTGTTTTCCTAAGCAAAGTAACAGATTTGATGTCCTTTTCTTCCCGAGAAAGCTGAATTCGACGTTGCCATATCGTGCACTCAAGACAAATCCCTTTAAATGCAAATCCCCATTTTTATTTTTCATTTTTAGGTGATCAAAAATTTTTTTTAAATATATTGAAATTATATGTTTGAAATGTGATGTTCTAAAGGTTTTTCATGAAAATTACTGCATTTTCGTTTGAAGGAAAAACCCCCATTAAGCATTCAAAAAAAAAACTCAATATACATCGACAAAAAAAAATGTTTCTTGAAGCACAGGAAGTAGAATATTGAAATACAAACACAAGAATCATAAAAAAAATACAGAAATAATACATCAGATGTAACAACCTAAATGAAAGTCTCTGGGACAATGATGATGTAGTACATAGAAATATAAATAGATAACAATTGACTATTCCTCGGGAGTAATTTAGGTAATATACCGAGGAAAACGACACCAAATTTTACATATTTTTTCCAATATCTTCGGAAATTGAAATCTAATCAAACTGAAATTTGGTTCACTGTTTTAAAATATTGACTTCGAGGTGCCTATGAGATTTCATTGAAACCTGATGAATAGTTTCGGGAAAAACTATTTTGCCAACAAAAAAATGGAAAATTTTCGAAAAAGTTTATTTTTTTATTCACTTACGATACTTTCAAAAAAAAATTTCGGGAAGTTATGCGCTTCGGTATTCTACAACTATATATCATGTATAACTATATATCAATTCAACGGCGTAAGTATAGGCCACGAGCAGTTTTGACAGTTCGGAGAGATTGGAGGACCAACAATAACCTAAAATGCATTGTTTACTATGGGAAAAAGCGATTTAGCTTGTGATTTTGTTTGAATTTGGACGCTTATGACTGAAATATTTTGCATTATCTAGGAAGTATATCCAAAGTACTTGATATCTTGTAACAGTAGCAACTTCACTAAACTTATGGAATTTTTTGAATAAATACAATTTTTGCTGGTTGATGCTGTTGTTGCATGTTGCTTGGTTTAGTAAGACAGGAAATACAATTTAAAACTTAAGTTTTTTGAAGTGTATTCAAGCTTGAGTAATCAACATCGAATCGATGAAAACTACCAATGAGTTGTTGAAGTATTTTCATTTGAATGAAAGGTACTAACTGGATGTGGAGAGGAACTCAATTTATCCATTATAAAAGAGAGAAATAAGAAAATTCTATCGGTTCTGAAAGGGAAAATCATATTTTCTGATAATTCAATAAAGAACTGCGATCTAAAACGAAAATTCACAGAATAAATGTTACTTCGCAACTTGTCAGTTATATCGGCAAAGAACATAGGATGGAGATTAGTCTCCGCAATCAATAAAACTTGAATTAGATAGGATTGATTCATACCATTTACATTCAGGTATGTAATGACATCGAATTTTGAGCTGATTTTCATGTTTAGTCTACTAATATCATGTAAGTTATTTTGGTAGGGCATACCGAACGATTCGGGGTATGGAATATTTGCTTCAAAAAAAAAGCTTCAAAAAACACATATATAGATATTTACTACAGTTAGAACCTTATTCCATGGCAGATTTTGGATGTTTCTGACTGTTTGGTTTCCATTTTCTTTTTTTTGACACTATTTCATTTCATGTAACTTATATGTACTTTACTGTAGGTGAAATGATCTGAAATAAAGAAGCTTGTTATGTTATGTTATTTGAAAATCATAAGTTCTTATTCAGCATTTCTTCGTTTCTTGAACAAGACAGGATTCATAAAAGATATTTCCATTCAAGTATTCAATGCAGTCAAATTTTTAGCTGATTCTCACTTGAGGATCAGTATTACTACTGACAATGTTTTATTTCGGTATACCGATTGATACCAGGTGAGGAATTTTCGTTGAATCATCAGTTTTTGATAAACATTCCGGTTTGTTTTCACAAAGAAATGATCTAAATCATCACTGATCGGCATTTTAGCCTAATTTGATCACCCTTGAGTCGTATTTAAGAAACAAGAACCATCCACTGTGTCGATATACTGTTCCTATCTACTACACCCAGGAATACCTGGCAGTGTCTAGGAATGAAAAACTTATTAGGACGGTGATATCACATAATATTTTTGCAATATTTAACCTCCATACAAAGTTACAAGGTGCCTATACAGAGTGTAACAGCCAAATGGAATAAATTCGATAACGAATAAATGAGGGCGTGTTGGGAAAAACGCTCGGAAACGTCGAATTGTAATTTTAAATGCGCATATTTTTCAAAAAAATAATATTATATAGGGTGTTCCATGTGACCGTGGCCAATACCAACTTTCTTATTTCAAATGCAACCTCTGTATATTATTTATTTTTTGGATTCTTCAGAGAATTCTAGACACAATTCATGCACAATGTCCTATACCTATCTTTAACTATTTCGGAAATATTAAGTGTTTTCAAATTTAGTGCAAAAATCAACGTTTTAAATAAAAATTATTTTATTTCACAAATTCGGTACATTACACTTAAAACCTAATAAGTAATACGGATTATTTCTTAATAATTAAAAAAAAACAAAAAAGAAACATTAATGTCAATGTAGGAAATGTTCAAAATGCTCGCCGCGAACGTCTTGGCAACATGCTAATCTGGTGTAGAATTGTCTTCTAACGTTACTCAACATTTCTGAAAACACTTAATATTTCCGAAAAAGTTGAAGATAAGTATAGGACATTGTACATGGATTATGTCTAGAATTTTCTGAAGAATCCAAAAAATAAATAATATACAGGGGGTTACATTTGAAATAAGAAAGTTGGTTTTGGCCACGGTCGCATGGAACACCCTATATAATTTTATTTTCTTGAAAACTATGCGCATTTAAAATTACAAATCGACGTGTCCGAGCGTTTTTCCTAACACCCCCTCATTTATTCGTTATCGAATTTATTCCATTTGGCTGTTACACTCTGTATAATATAGAATATACTACAACACACAAAAAGACTGTTGACTAAACTAGCCAAAGATCTGTTTATTTGCCTGTTTATGAAATCGGGGACTAATTTTTTATTAAGTACACCAAATTTATACTATCCTGGAATATATCAATCCAAAATTTCCAAATGAATACGAAATCACGGGAGAAATCGCTTTTTCCCACAGTAAACAATGCATTTTAGGTTATTTTTGGTCCTCCAGTCTCTCCCAATTGTCAAAACTGCTCGTGACCTATTTTCTGAGATTTCGAAAAAATAACCTCGAAAATTCAGATGAGTATGACTCCATAACTGTTTGGCCGATTTAGTTCATTAACAAACTCATTTTGATAAGCAAGCTACAATAAAATTCCGTTCTCAGATGGCAACGTAATTATTTTCAGAACATTTTAATAGATTTTCATCATGAATTAGTAATGGAACTCTTTTATGGGTAGGATTCGAAACGAATTTTTGCACATTTAACTCGATTCTTATGAACTTTCTTGTTTACATTTTCTAGGTTGCAATTGAAAATGTTGAAACCAATGGTCATTGAAGCTGGTCAGAGATTCACCCTGAGAGATGGGTCTCAAACTCTAGGTACCGGAGTAGTCACTAAGGTGCTTCCGGACATGAAAAATGAAGAAAGGGAGCTATTGATGGAAGGAAAGAAAGCAAGGGAGAAGAGATTGTCTGCTGATGGCAAGTGAAATTGAATAAAAAAACAGTTAAATTTTGTCGAAAGCATTTTATTTGTGAATCTGAGTGTTCTGAGACTAAGGAAATAGAGTTTCTACAGATTGATAACATCAAACAAAATTGCAGTTTTAGGTTAAGGTATTTTATAAGAAAGTAAGCATTGTATATTTTTGAGTAATTTGCAATTCTGTCGATAATTTACAATGTTTGTTAGTTTGATATCATATTATGCAACCATTATGAGAAATAAACAATAGGTAATACAAAAATATTTGGCTTTTGTGTTTTTTAATTTGATCCAGGGTTGGTAAACCCGCAAGATTTCCCGTCGCCGAGATATTAAAAAAAAATTAACATCATTGTACGCAGTGTATTTTTCTGAAAAAAAAATGTGAAATCGAACATAGGCGGTCTCCCTTAATTTGTAAGATATGGGCCCCCAAAGTTCCAAAATGAGTCGTTTTCAGGTCCCCTTTTCCACCATAAAAACGATCCCTCACTTCATCTGTATAGTTCACAAACCACCTTTGAACCTTCAACCAACGATAAGCAACACTTTTTTTCAAGAATAATCAATATTAAATGAAAGAACAATGAAATTACTGGACAACCACTTAACCTCTATTCCTTCTGATTTCGACTCAGTCTAAAAGTGAAGTTTGGCAATGGCGCGAATTTCATCGGTCGGAATCGTGCCATCGTGCGTATTCGTGAATGAGATTATTGCTGGCGAGAAAAATGAAATATGTTCTTAGTTCTTACTGTTTACTGCGATACTCTAAATTTTCCAATAGGAGAATTCGTTTCTAATGAAATCTACAAGGTTGAAACACATAGTAATGGAATGAGAATACACCCTGACATATATTTCAACGTACATTTTTTTCATATGTGATAGGTCGCGTCCTTCCCATATTTCCAATGAAATCGAGGTTATTATATAACCAACTTTATTGGAATACCCTGAATCTCATTCTAAACTGGGACCATCTCGAAGACACAACAAAAAACGAAGTAGATAACAACCTCCCTATTTTAAAAAGGATAGAAAGGAAGTTCAAACGAAAATATTGAGAGTGAAACCTAAAACAAATATTCTCAATGATTTTGTTTTGATGTTAGAATAACCACCTCTTCTTCAGTGACAGAAGCCTTTTCCTTACAATCATAATATCCTTCAACTGTCCATCATTTCATATTTCTTCGGTCATAATACGTTGGCCAGCGATGAAAAGACGCTGTTGCCAAGCTCCGCTTTAACATTGAGAAGTATTTCGTAGGTTAAGTGGTTGTTTGTTATTTTCACTTTCCTTCCTTTAAATAATGAATATGCTTGAAAGAAAGTGTCGCTATTCGTTGGTTGAAGGTTCAAAGGTGACTTATGAACTAGATTTGAGAAGTGAGAGATTTGTATGGTGGAAAAAAGGATCCGAAAATCCTACAATTTGGAACTTTGGGGGCCCATATCTTCCAAACAAAGAGAGACCGCCTATGTTGGCCTTCATATTTTTTGTTCAGGAACTCACACTGCTTACAATGATGTGAATATCTTACTTATAGCTTCGCGACGGGAAATCTTGCGGGTTTACCTGTTTTTTGGAGTACTCAGGACAAATTTGAAGACTTCACTTTTTTCACAATATGTGAAGATTGTCCTGAAGAATCTTTCGTGTCCAATTGGTAGGTACTCGATGATTAGTGATGGACTTATTTCATTACAATACAAAATAATAAAAAACTTGGAAAGATCATTTACTAACATTCGTACACATTACTTCAACCCCAATTATTTTCTGCAGGTTGTTTGAATTGTTCATGAAGGTCAGTATAAGGCTATTTTGAAGCTTGCTTTGAGAAAATCAAGTTTTCCTTAGAGATTTATATACTGGAAATCAATTTGAATATTTGCCAGGCCAAGTTGGTAAGCCTATCGAGTATAGTCAGCTGCGTTCGATCAGTGTTCTTTCTACATTCTCCAAATTACTCGAGCGAACTATGGAAAAACAGATCAGGCATTACCTGAATGTTAACAATGTCTTACCTCTGAGACAGTCTGGCTTTAGGAGAGGATATAGCTGTGAGAGTGCCCTTGCTGATGTTACTGACGATATCTTCAGAGCATATGATAGGGGTGATATCTCATTATTGATTCTGTTAGACTTCAGCAGGGCATTCGATACAATTAATCACGAAATTCTGCTCTCAATATTACGCTATATCGGCTTTGCAGACAGCTCCATATAAAGCTCATAACATCTTATCTTTCTGACCGGGTGCAGAGGGTTGTTCTTGACGGTCGGTGCTCTTCGTCTCTGGTACTTCGGAGTGGGGTCCCCCAGGGTAGTATTCTGGGTCCTCTTCTGTATATTTTGTATACACTCATTTTTAATTTATATCTCAGATATTGTAGCTTTCACTTTTATGTGGATGATACGCAGATTTATATCTCTTTTCCTGAGGGAGTTAGTGCACTGGCTGAGGAAAGGATTAACACTGATCTCACTTCTTTCGCGAATGGTGCTAGTGACCATCTTCTGCAGCTAAATCCCAGTAAATGTTCTGTAGTGATCTTCGGCAACGATTCACAGATTTCTGAAGTCAAAAGTACAATTCGGATCAGACTGAATGGCGATCATCTCTCTGTTGTAAATCACGGCAAGCGCCTAGGTCTCATTATAGACTCCAAGATGCGATTCAGGGAACATGTAACTAGCAAACTTAAAATAGCTTATTGTAACTTGAAGATGATCTATAGTCATAGACATTACCTTTCAGAAGACACAAAAAAAATGCTGTGTGATACCCTCATCCTCTCACACTTCAATTTTTGCAATCGCATTTATATGCCTTGTTTGGACGGTCGCGACCACTACCGAATACAAAAAATTCAAAACTCGTGTCTTAGATTAATATACGGGGTGAGACGTGGAGATCACATATCTCCGGCTCTACAACCAGGGCTGGGCAGTATTTCAATTACTTGTAATTGAAATACGTATTTGAAATACAAATACGTATTTTGTATTTGTATTTCAATTACTTCTTGAAAATGTATTTTGTAATTGGAATTTCAAATACCTGACGCTGAAGTATTTTGTATTTCGATACTTTTGTCTTCGAAATACTTTCGAACAAATACATTCAGCGCTGAGCGCTCTACAGAAAATAGTCCCTGAATCTCCCTTCAGATGGCGACGTTCATATGCTTCATCTAGTTCCTTTACTAGCAATCATATATATATATTTGTATTCTGTGCTAGCAATCATATTTTCGGTAAATGGAAAGGAAGAAATGGTCCTGCGCAATGGTCATTTCATCATGGAGTTAGAGTTAGTCAACTTATAAAAACGATAAGAGCAAAGAGCCTACCACCCTTGAACACTATCCTGACATTAAAAAATGTTTTCATACAATATAACACAAGTTTCTGCCCATCAGGACCTGTAGAAAGATTGTTTTCTTTAGCAGGTTTTATTCATTCCCCAACAAGAGGCTGTTTGTCTAATACCACATTTAAAAATCTTGTGTTTCTGAAAGGAAATTCTTTATTTAGCGATAAAATAGCTTAGCTGAATTAGTTTTACTTTTTTCACATTTTACGTAGCACCTGAATGTATTTTGTAATTTGTATTTCAAATACAAATAGTTAAAATACTGTATTTTGTATTTTATATTTCAAATACCCGACTTGAAATTATTTTGTATTTTGTATTTCAAATACCTGCGAGAAAGTATTTTGTAATTTGTATTTCAATTAAGCCAAGCATGTATTTTGCCCAGCCCTGCCTACAACAATCCGGCTGGTTGAACATGCGCAATAGAGCACAGGTACATATGGTTTGTTTCTTTTTCAAAATAATGAAGTACACGACGCCTGCCTACCTCCACCAGAAGATTACTTATAGAACCAATTTTCATAACTTGAATCTCAGACGAAGAACTTTACTTACAGTCCCACATCATAAAAAGCAAATTTTCAAGAGATCATTCTCTTACAATATTTCTTATGTCATGAACTCCATCGCTTCACTTGATCTCAAACAGTCGGCAACCACATTCAAGATAAATTTCAAGAGCAATCAATCTCAGAGTTAGAATGTACTAACCCTGTCCATCAATTGCTACCTCCAAAATCCTGCCTTGTTCCTCTCCCTGTAGGACTCAAATTGCATTTTTATTACCTTGGGCCAATAGTTTTTCAAGCAACTTTGAGGCCTGAACAGTTTCTGGGTAACCAGAAAACTGCAATTACCAAGGCCTATTGTGTTTTTTGCATTGTTTCAAATATGTTTTAGAATATGATGGTTTTCTTGTATGACTGGCAAAAACAACAATAAAATTATTTATTATTATATTATTATTAAGTATGTCACGTCAAGGATGTTTTGAGAGAAAATGCCGCAACAGGTCAACTATTACCCGCGGAACTTTTGTCTAAGAGAGACAAAGATTTGAGAACAGACTGTGTTATTGTTTGGACAATAATAGGAATAATTTCAAGCAACTGATTGACACCAAGTATGAACTGTAACTACTTCAAGTACTCAATGAAAATTTAAAAACTCTAGTATTCATGTAAAGGGGCAAGTTTATCATTCAATTGAGGTATAGCTCACCTTCTCTTCCCTATTAAGAATTTTAGGGGGTGACAACCTACACATTTGATTTTGGCATACAAATATTGTGCTCAAAATATGCCGTCCTACGACTCTTAGAATTAACCTGTTCCGGCATTTTCTCTCAAAAGTGGCTGGGCAAGTTTTCAAATTGGCACCCTGTATGAATAGATCTAATAAAAGATTTGAACATTGAAAGTAGGAATAAAAATTTCAAGAAATTACTGACGTAAGGTCAGGAACCTTAAGGCGCTTGTTGTAAACAAATAGGCGGGACTTATTTTTTCTCAATATTTCCAAAAGTAAGCACCGCATCGTCGCTACACTCTGTTGTTAACATATCGAAATCAACATCTTCGCCAAATTTCATGAAAATTTGATGCATAGTTAACGGTAGGCCGACTGTAAACACAGTAACTTTCAAGAAGAAATTTTCAATTTTTTTCCAGGTTCTGATGACACTATCACCACGAAATTTTGCACAAAGTTGCCAAGTTTCATTTCGATTGAATCAGTAGTTTTTGAGTTATTCCGGAAAAAACGACGAAAAAGATGAAGTTTTACATATTTTCCCCAATTATGGGTCGTATCGAAATGAAATTTGGTACACTGCTGTGAAATATGATGCTTAAATTATCAGCAAAAGTTTTTCCCGGATTCAATGAATAGTTTCCGAAAAAGAAAATTTTCAAAAATTTGCTGAGAGTGATCTCAACGAAATTTCGTGTTATGCTTCAAATAACGTAAATAAGTTTCAATTCAATCGCATGAGTGGTGTGAGAGTGAAATATTAGGGAATTAATCTCAAAAGACCATTACTCCGAAACCATTCGACCGATTTGTCCTATTAACGAAGTAAACCAACTCATTCCAATGCGCGACCTAATCTGAAAGTTTCAAGTCGCCAGCTCGATTCTTTCGACAGTTATCGTGTCGTCGGCCGGCTGGAAAGACAATTTTCGAGAACAAATTCGAAAATTACAGACATTTGGACTAAACGAAAGCACGCTGTTTCCCTGAACATGCTCGCAATAAAAATTTCTTCATGGCTTTTGATGTGGTACTGAACAAACAGTTAATAGTAGCCAAAGTTGACGGGAATAAGACCAGTGTTACTTACAGAGAGAAATACTCAAAACGTTTCCTTCGTATATAGTCACTTTTCGATCACTCAACCCATAAAGATCTTAATTTACTGACCCAATGATTTCTCCTTTTGTATTTGAGATATCCAAAACACTAGACTGATAACTTACCAATTTTGTTTAGGTTCTCAAATAAATACTCACCATCGGGATTCTCCAGTAAAATAACACACAAAAGCAAATTATGAAAAATTATTTATTTGAAAATTACCTATGGCCTATTCATTCTCCGCGGTACAATTAGTTACAAGTCACTTTCATTAACCGACATTCATTTACTCTCTGTTAACATAACTCAACAAATTTAGATAAATAAGCACACACTTCGCTCAGTCATTACAGGATGAAAATAAGAATAGTTACAGAAAAAATTGAGGGTATATCACTTCGATAAAAACGACTCCCTGCTCATAGATCTTCGTCATCTTCTGGAAGAGCCGTTTCTTGAGCTTCCTTGAGGTCCTTTTCGATTTGTTGTTGCCATTGAGGATCCATTGTGACTTCTGGGGGTACCAAAGCGGGTGATGCTACAAAGTCTAGGTTGGAGTCACCAATCAATTTTCTGGCCAGCCATAAGAAAGGTTTTTCGAAGTTGTAATTTGATTTAGCAGAGATATCGTAATACTGAAAAAAAGAAAACATGGTGGTAATCAAGATGAATCACGAAATTTCCGCCTACCCACACAATTCTAAATACAATAACTTTTCCCCGCAGTTCAATGACGATTCAAAAAAGATTATCATTATCACATCACATAACCACGAGAAGCAACAAATAAATATTCTAATGTATACTTCAATTTTCAAGAACGTATAGAAACTCAGCAACTACAGTTGATAGCAGATAATTACAAAGTTATGACAAGCTTATATAGAATGTAGATATGATAAGGCAATTAAATCAGAAGAAATCAGTTGATACATCCTAGTTTCAACCACCAACCTAGAGATTGACTCAATACTTGTATTTATATAATATCCGGATATAAAGGGACTGTGATGATCAATCATAATGACTGGGTACGAAAGAATTGCATAAGATTATGAAAAATGGCGGTAAATGATCCTTACCTGGAGATTCTTCTTCCTATGGAATACAATGCTCTTGGCTTTGACTTTTCTGTCCTTAATATCTACTTTGTTACCACACAATACAATTGGGATGTTTTCGCACACTCTGATCAGATCACGATGCCAATTTGGGACATTCTTATAGGTAACTCGGGATGTAACATCAAACATGATTATGGCACATTGTCCTTGAATATAATATCCATCACGAAGACCACCAAACTTTTCCTGACCTGCAGTATCCCAAACATTGAAACGGATAGGACCTCTAGTGGTATGGAATACCAAAGGATGGACTTCGACACCAAGTGTTGCTACATATTTTTTCTCAAATTCACCAGTCAAGTGACGCTTAACAAAGGTTGTCTTTCCAGTACCACCATCTCCGACCAAGACACATTTGAAAGTGGGCATTTCTTGTTCTGCAGCCATTATTTCTTAGTAATTTAGTCGTGTCTGCAAGAAAGAAAGCGTGAAAAGTTTCTGGAGAGTTCTAATTTAACCTTGGTTTATGTTGAAGAAATTAAAATGATAAAATCAATCGAATTCAGTAAAATTTTCTTGAAAATATCTTTGAATTGTAGGTAAATAATGAATAACATGCACAGAAGATATCGTTAGAACGTTAACACGCTTCAAATACGAATTTTGAACATGAGAGAAATGTCGAATCGTATCATGGGAATTTAGAAATATCATACCGACTTAATGAATATTTTTTAAAGAAAATAAGAGACAGATGACAAAAATAACAAGACATTAACATTTAGTATTGCAAGCTGAACTTACCCTTAAAACTTATACCCTCAACAAACAGTGATGAACACGAAAATGACTGATTGCTCTGGCGAAGTCTACAAGTCGTTAGAGCTCACAATGGCGTTCTCTCAGAAATGGGCGGCAAACTTAAGATGATCGAAATGTTGAGTTTTGAGATTGATAAAAATGATGGTTTTTTGATTTTATTTATTGTTTTATATTATCTCATATATGAAAACCTTAAATACTCGGTAAATTTTTAATATTGAATTAGGAAAATTGAAAAAATTCCTAAAAAACTGAAATTCGGATAGTCACATGACCTCTGACGTCACATCGAATAGTGGATCATGCGTGTTGCCGCCACAGCACTGCAGTTCAGTTTATCGATTTGTCAGTTCGATGGTGTTGAGTTCTGTCGTTGGTTTCTAGGCTCGGTGTCGTTCATTTAAATCTATTGAATGGGATTTTTTTATGAAATAAAAGTTTTTTGTGGTGTGTGATTAAAGTCGGTCCAAAATGACGAAAGATAGATTGGCAGCTTTGGTTGCGGTAAGTTAATTTGATTTCATATTGGAAAATCTTGCCCACTCGAAGTATCTCGTAAGAATCAGTTTCCCATTAATTTGAAGTTAATTGAAGAAGTTACTAGTCTGTAAATGGATTGTCAACATCGAATATGCCTCAGGATATCCATACTGGAACGTTATCGAATAGAATTTCGATCTGAAATTGAGATTCAATTACATTTATGAAGTACTGAAATAATTGATTAATGTGAGGTTAGGTAAATGTTAGATTTGTCATGAATGACAATACCCCACCCCTATCGTTGTTTTGAAATTACTTGAAAAGCAAAATTTGAAAATTCTGGTATTTTTTGTAGGCCCAGAGTGACGACGACGATGTGGGCCCTGATGATGTTGCTGTCAATGTCGAGGGCAGAGATGGATTCATGGATGCATTTTTTGCCGAGGTGAGTAATTTCGATCCGATCAATCAAACTGTTCAACAAGTTTTAAATAAAAACCACCGATTTCCCATTAGTACGAGCTGCTATACAATGATCAACAGTTTATTGAGAGTGAAATGAAGCGTGGAAATGTTACGTTAATATTAAGGTTTGTTAGGAAATACTAAAAATCATTGTCAAAAATTTTAGTCCTGAAAGTAGGTTGAAACAAGATAACAGCCCAGGCTGAGATTATTGCGAGGAAACTGTCAAGTGTTGAGCTCTAAGAAAAGAAAAAAGATCCTTGAGGTACACCCTGTTGCTATGAAAAGGACAGTTTGAACATTGAACATTTACTGAATTTTTTCATGAAGCCTGAGTTCAATCTGAATCATTCACCATGTTTCACTAAATTGTAAACTAATTTAATAAAATAAAGATTTATGATTGCTCATTTTATATTATCAATTCAGAAATTTCATTCCATATATAGTAATATGATTCATCCTATAAATAGGTATTTGTATCAGGACGAGAGGATTTTAGACAACGGTTAGCTGATTTTTGCGCGCAGGTTCAGGGGAACAACGTGCTATCGTTTTGTTTAAATGTCTGTAATTTTCGAATTTTTTGCCGGTCTCAAATAACTGAGTTGGAATCAGTGATCACGGTATTGCAAGTTGGTGCGAAATTTCGTGTGGAGCTAGTTGTTAGGAGATTTTGAAAAATTGTTTAGTCGAAACTTTTTTAAATTTTGTTCAATAATTTTCTTCCCGGAAAATATTGATTGCATTTCGACGATAAGTGACACATACCTCAGACTCAGTATTCAACGACAATAGTTCAAATATCAGTTCGATCCGATTTTATTTTTGTAGATATAAGGAAAAAATATGCAAAATTTCGTTGTTACTCGGAATTTTGAGGTTATTTCCGCAATATCTCAAGGAGCACAATACAATAGATTGAAACTTCGTAATCGGTTGAAGAATACCAATGTACAAGTAACTGAAATTTTTTGTTTCGATCTAGTAGTTAAAATTTTATTTGATTCCATCAAATAATAAACCAAAATGATGAATCTTCAGTTGCGTGCCTCGTCTCAAACTTTCCAGTGCCCTCTTCATATCTAGAAATTAATCTTTGTAACAATCCTAATATAAATCAATTCTCCAGAGAAAGATTTGTATTTGGGGTGAAATTCATATCTAAATGGCTTCTCGTCTAGAACCATTATCCTTAGTCGAGTTTACTACTAATTTCCTGCATAAAGTTTGAATTTACGACAGCCCTGTTTTGTCCCATGAATAATTGATCAACTATTCATATTCCGTTAGCCCTGAATTGGAGAATTTCTTATCTCCCAAGTTTCATTATCTACGAATTTTCCTGTTTGCAAAGTACGATCTAATGAGTTCACTCGTTTCCTATCATTGTTCGCATGCTAATATTTTTTTTGTACGAATCTTGATCTAGGTTGAAAGTCATGTTGCAACGCTTGAAAATAGCGATGGCCTCATCTCCTTGACGTATTGTACCGGGGTCGTCCGAAATGAAAGTGATTGAAGGGTTGAATTAAGTTTTTATTCTTTTATTTGAGAACTTCAGTAGATATTATGAAATATGGCAACCCACAAATTTCTTCCAAATTTACTAGTACTGGGGAAGGGGAATTTCAGAACAAATTCGACATGATAAGGTTCGCGTTATTTATAAATATCCGTAAAAGATGCCTCGGTTCCTCAAACAAGATAATGGGGGGTTTTCCTGAATTTGGGTTATTACTGCAAATGCAAATTTGAACATAATTATTATGGGTTTGATTCATCATTTTCCCAAATTACCTTCAGAAAGTATTCACAATCAGATTTCAAAATTGGGGTTTGGGATTTGCCAGACATGCACGAAGTGACAACGGTGTTTAGTAGAGTAGCTCTTTCTGCTATAGACTAATGAAATATTTATTCCCACTCTGTGGTACACACGAGTTCTTTGTCAATATAACCAAACAATTTCCGTTTGCGATTTGTCAGTAATATGACAGTATGACAGTCTGTGCTCTTCTTTTTCTATTCCTTGGTCGTTGTCTTCTACTCTAACCAGATCGAAGTATAGCTATCTCTGTTTTCCTAAGCAAAGTAACACATTTGACGTCCTTTTCTTTCCGAGAAAGCTGAATTCGACGTTGCCATATCGTGCACTCAAGACAAATCCCTTTAAATGCAAATCCCCATTTTTATTTTTTAGTTTTAGGTGATCAAACATTTTTAAAAAATATAATATTGAAATTATATGTTTGAAATGTGATGTTCTGAAGGTTTTCCATGAAAATTACTGCATTTTAGTTTAAAGGAAAAACCCCCATTCCTTCCAAATATGAGTGTTTGTTAGGATCATCTCTGATTGGCTGAAATTTAAGTTGGGATTCCCGATTTCATGTTAACAGTGTCAAGTTTATTTAGGATATGTTCGGCAAATCAACTTGGTTATTTCGGTTGCCGGTTTTCCGTTCCGCAAATCTGAAATATTCGGTTGGTTCATGAAAAAAAAGTTGATAACGGAATTTGATTGATGAAAAAACGTTTTTTCTGTCACCAGAACGGCAGTCAATGTTCTATGATAACATATCCATAGCATAGAATAATCTTTATTTACTTTATCATCCGTAGAACATAGACGAGACAACATTCTACAATGAAAAAATTACTGTTTATGGTCTATGGCACATAATGTTGATTAAGATTGTTCCATGATGTAAGTAAAACATCATGGTTCTATGCCATGGATATGCTACCACAGAATATTGAGATAGATTGCTCTTTTATCAATCAAATTCCGTAATTAACCTTTTTTCAGGAACCAACCGAATATTTCATTATTACGGAACGGATAACTGGCAACCGAAATAACCAAGTTGGTTTGCGGAACATATCCTATATAAACTTGACACTATTAACATGAAATCAGGAATCCCAACATGAATTCATAAAATCTTAACAAAAACCTATATTTGGAAGGAATTATCTTGTTTGAGGAGCCGAGGTTTCTTTTACGGATATTTATGAATAACGCGAACTTATCAAGTAGAATTTGTTCCGAAATTCCCCTTCCCCAGTGAAAGTAAATTTGGAAGAAATATGTGGGTTGGCAACTTGGACCGAAGTCGTCTATTGCGACCATAGAAGGCAAACATTCAATAAATCGAAAGAAAAGAAAAACAATTTGGAAAAACGTCGGTTACCGAGAATTATCGTAATTGGATCAGCATTTTTTGGGTTATTGGTTTGGGGATGAAAAATGTCGAAATTTAACATGTTTTTCTCCAATATTTTCGAAAATAAAATAGGATCGAATTGTTTTTGAAAAAAAAACTTTTTTCGAAGAAATTTTTAATAATCATACGACACCAACAATTAGTTTTTCTGAAATTTGGTACATACGATTTCAAGAAAATTTTGCAACCAATTGCACGTCGGTATGCTTCAAATAACTACCTAGTTTCAATCAGATTGCTCGAGTATTTCCGGACAGATTGAGGAACTAATTTTAAAAATTCAAATCACTCTAACTCAACATTTTAAGTCCAAATAGCGTTATCAGCTTGATGAAATTGGAGAATAAAAATCGGAATAACAAGTCAACCAGAAGGTGGCTAAAAAAATGGTAATTGTTCCTTATTTATTGTTTCCGTACTAGTCAGAGACACCCTGTATTAACAGGTGGACGTATAATCGTAATGTTTTTGGGGCTGATCTCGGGATCTACTCGACCGGTTTTCGGAATATTTTCACCACCCATCTTCATATTCTGCTTATGAAATTGTAAGACTTAAAATTGAAATATTTTCAACAAATTGGCGAATGCGCCATTAATATTTCGAACTATATGAAAGACAATTCTTACTGATAATTTAAGTCCGAAAAGTAAGTGGAAGTCTTTATATGAAGAAAAAATCATTGCGCTTGCAAGAAAGATCTTCATTCTTTTTGAAGAGGATTGTTGGAATCCACTAAAAAAGTGAGAAATTTGAATGGTATAACTGAGCAGTATGAACGGAAGAACATTCATTACATAAGTTAAATTTATATTCCCATATGTTACATTTTTATTTTTTGTGCATTTTCTTTCCACGAACGTGTTTGGAGCTTCTTTCACAAAAAGATCTTCATTCTTTTACTGAGAAGATTGTTGAAATCCACTAGGGAAGTCAGAAATTTGAATGGTAGAACTGGGCAGTATGAACGGTAGAACATTCATTACATAAGTTGAATTTATATTCCCATATGTTACATTTTTATTTTTTGTGCATTTTCTTTCCACGAACGTGTTTGGAGCTTCTTTCACAAAAAGATCTTCATTCTTTTATGAGAAGATTGTTGAAATCCACTAGAGAAGTCAGAAATTTGAATGGTAGAACTGGGCAGTATGAACGGAAGAACATTCATTACATAAGTTAAATTTATATTCCCATATGTTACATTTTTATTTTTTGTGCATTTTCTTTCCACGAACGTGTTTGGAGCTTCTTTCACAAAAAGAAACTTCATTCTTTTACTGAGAAGATTGTTGAAATCCACTGGGGAAGTCAGAAATTTGAATGGTAGAACTGGGCAGTATGAACGGAAGAACATTCATTACATAAGTTGAATTTATATTCCCATATGTTACATTTTTATTTTTTGTGCATTTTCTTTCCACGAACGTGTTTGGAGCTTCTTTCACAAAAAGATCTTCATTCTTTTATGAGAAGATTGTTGAAATCCACTAGAGAAGTCAGAAATTTGAATGGTAGAACTGGGCAGTATGAACGGAAGAACATTCATTACATAAGTTAAATTTATATTCCCATATGTTACATTTTTATTTTTTGTGCATTTTCTCTCCACGAACGTGTTTGGAGCTTCTTTCACAAAAAGATCTTCATTCTTTTACTGAGAAGATTGTTGAAATCCACTAGGGAAGTCAGAAATTTGAATGGTAGAACTGGGCAGTATGAACGGTAGAACATTCATTACATAAGTTGAATTTATATTCCCATATGTTACATTTTTATTTTTTGTGCATTTTCTTTCCACGAACGTGTTTGGAGCTTCTTTCACAAAAAGATCTTCATTCTTTTATGAGAAGATTGTTGAAATCCACTAGAGAAGTCAGAAATTTGAATGGTAGAACTGGGCAGTATGAACGGAAGAACATTCATTACATAAATTAAATTTATATTCCCATATGTTACATTTTTATTTTTTGTGCATTTTCTTTCCACGAACGTGTTTGGAGCTTCTTTCACAAAAAGATCTTCATTCTTTTACTGAGAAGATTGTTGAAATCCACTAGGGAAGTCAGAAATTTGAATGGTAGAACTGGGCAGTATGAACGGTACAACATTCATTACATAAGTTAAATTTATATTCACATATGTTACATTTTTATTTTTTGTGCATTTTCTTTCCATGAACGTGTTTGGAGCTTCATTCACAAAAAGATCTTCATTCTTTTACTGAGAAGATTGTTGAAATCCACTAGGGAAGTCAGAAATTTGAATGGTAGAACTGGGCAGTATGAACGGAAGAACATTCATTACATAAGTTAAATTTATATTCCCATATGTTATTATACATTTTTATTTTTTGTGCATTTTCTTTCCACGAACGTGTTTGGAGCTTCTTTCACAAAAAGATCTTCATTCTTTTACTGAGAAGATTGTTGAAATCCACTAGGGAAGTCAGAAATTTGAATGGTAGAACTGGGCAGTATGAACGGTACAACATTCATTACATAAGTTAAATTTATATTCACATACGTTACATTTTTATTTTTTGTTCATTTTCTTTCCACGAACGTGTTCCAAGCTTCTTTCACAATGTAGACAGATGTATTGAAGAATGATTGTACGTCTCTGCATCTCCAGATGAATCGCCCTGTCTAGAAGAAAATTTTCTCAGACAAGGTTGAACAACAATTCCGACGGAAATTTCGTCGAGATCAAGCTCTGTATATTTAAGAGGCGCTTGAGGGGTTGAAAACTGCCTTTGACCTCTACGAGAATTCGTGCCGGCTCGACATTCCGCCATAAATATGTCTCAACTTGGAAAATACCGCGTTCGAAATGGCATTCCTATGGGAGACGTGCTTGGATAAACTCGTTTCCGTCACATGATCACTTTCACTTAACATTTGCCGGGTGGAATGTGATAAATATGGGCTATAGGTGTAATTAGTTGAATCATTTCAGAACCGATGCATAATATAATATGCTATGAAATAGGATATTATTCATGGAATTTCCGAGAAAAACATTGATTCGGAGTATGGAACTTTTGCTAGCTTGTTCAAATTCCTAGACAGTGCTGTCACTGATGCATATGCTCACGAACCACACGAAATTTTGGCATGAATTTCCAGATCCATATTTTCGAATCGATTAGATTCCAAATCGAATTGGTATACTTCATTCACTTTTATAAACTATCCCTGTTGGCCATGATTTAGGTCTATCAAGTTTTTCTACTTAAAACTGACTCGTGAAATAACGGCAATGTCCAAATAATTCTCAGAGACGTTGCCAAATGCCAATGCCAGTTTCTACTCTCAATCTCAACATAATCATCACGCTTGGACACTAAAAATGGTAGTTTCGAAGAAACAGAGACGATGTATCAGGAAGTGCTATGTATATTTGAAATCTGCTTTTTCTGATAATAACCCTTATAATAAGGAATCGATAATTTATCACAACCTATCCAACATTTTCGACGTATGCGAGTGAAAACCCAGTGTATCATTCACATAGATTCCCAAGAACTTTGTAAATTGAGTAAGTTCTTTTAAGGTGACACAGGATTTGTAGTAAAGGTTCTTTCAATAGGGACGGGTCGATGTTGGCAGCCTGTGGCGGCCATGTTGTTTTAACGTCGTCTTTCTAACCTATATTTTTTTATTCAGTTAGTAATGCCAAATCACCATGGCAAGTTACACGGTTGAGCAACACGTCCAAATGTTAAAAATGTATTACCAAAATGAGTGTTCGTTAGTGCAAACGTTACGTGCATTGCGCCCATTTTACGGCAGACGAGGTGGTCCTTCAAAGTCGACTCTCCAACGTTTGGTGGCCAAATTCGAATCGACCGGTTCAATAAACAATCTGCCAACACCCGTACGTGCAAAGACCGCCAGATCGGCCGAGAACATCGCTGCTGTCCGTGATAGTGTGCAGGAGAACCCGAGGCAGTCAATTCATCGACGTTCACAAGAACTCGGTCTTTCACAAACATCAACGTGGCGCATTTTGCGTCAGGACTTAGGGCTGCACCCGTACAAGATTCAACTCACTCAGGAGCTCAAAGTTACTGACCATAGGCAACGCCGTTCGTTCGCTGATTGGGCTACAGTGTGTTTGGCAGAGGACCCCAACTTTGGCAGAAAAATCATTTTTTCCGACGAAGCGCATTTCTGGATGAATGGCTATGTGAACAAGCAGAATTGCCGTATATGGGATGACAACAACCCACACGAAGTTCACCAAGTAGCCATGCATCCACAAAAAGTGACCGTATGGTGCGGATTTTGGGCCGGCGGTGTTATTGGTCCGTACTTTTTTGAAAACGATGTTGGTGAGGCCATTACCGTCACAGGCGAACGGTACAGAAGGATGATCACCGATTTCTTTTGGCCCAAATTGGACGATCTACACTTAGACGACATGTGGTTCCAGCAGGATGGCGCTACGAGCCATACAGCGGATGCCACCATGGATCTTCTGCATGAACGCTTTGAGGGCATGGTTATCTCTCGCAGAGGTGACGTGAATTGGCCACCGAGATCCTGCGACTTATCACCTTTAGACTTTTTTTTGTGGGGTTTTCTTAAGTCGCAGGTCTATACCAATAAGCCACAATCGACCGATGCCCTTAAAGTCAACATAGCTCAGGCTATCGCTGAAATTCAACCCGAACTATGCGGCAGAATTGTTGAACATTGGACAACTCGAATTCGTGCCACCGTGAGAAGCCGCGGCGGACATTTAAACGATGTGATTTTCCACACATAATGGCATATATAGCTCTTTCAAATAAAAAAAAAATCGTTAAAATCTCACACACGGCCTTTTTTATTTCATGTCAAAATCGACCCGTCCTTATTGAAAGACCCTTTACTAGGTACAACATTTTCATACTGGAGTATTTCAAGTTGTGTAACAAAGTATTTAAATTTAAAAATTTAAAGGTAGTTGCTTGTTGATAATCTCCACCTGATTACGAAGTTTCAATCTGATTGCATTTGTACTTCTTGAGATATTGCGGAAATAACGTTGTAATTCCAAATAACAACGAAATTTGGCACATTTTTGCGCGCATGTTCTAGGGGAACAGCGTGCTATCGTTTTGTCCAAATGTCTGTAATTTTGGATGATTGAGCCTAAAATGGTCTCAATCGACTAGGTTGGACTCACTGATGACGAATCCGGTGTCCAAATCGATTCCGGCCGGCCGAGGACACGCTAATTGTCGACAGAAGCAAGCTAGCAACTTGAAACTTTCAGGAAGGTTGCGCATCAGAATGCCGCGGTTAAGTTCGTTAATGGGCCAAATCGGTCGAATAGTTTCGGAGTTATAGGCACTTGAAGTTATTTATTTTTTATTTCGGAAACTACTCGAGCGATTGGATTCAAACTTGTCAGTTGGGTGGAGTATAACGACACGCAACTTTGAGCCGAATTTTGTCAGGATCATATTGTCAGTAAATTTAAAAAAAAAATTTTTTTCGAAATTTTTTTCCAAAAAATTTTTTTTTCCGGAAACCATTCATCATATACAAAAAAAAATTCCACTCACATTTTGAGCTTCATATTTCACAGCAGTGTACCAAATTTCAGTTCGATAAGATCATAAGTTTTGGAGATATCGGGAAAAAATATATCAAATTTCGAGGTTTTCTTCTCGATTTCGTTGATTTTTTCGGTATAACTCGAGGAATACTGATTCAGTCCTGATAAAACTTCACAGCTAGTTTTAAGATGCTGAAAGACAACTTTATGCGAAATTTCGTGATAATCGTGTCATTAGAACAATTCAAAAAGAAAATTTCTATGATTTTCTTATCATATCATCCTCATTAAATTCTGTATGAAACTTCGAACTGTTATTTTTCGATGAAGTGCTGGATTTCAATTCGATCTGATCTGTATTTTCGGAAATATTGGAAAAATGAAATTTTGATTGGGTATATCTACGGAATCATTGGGTGGATTTTACCCATTCACGAATTCGGGCTTCGTAATTAAGGTCCAAACCTTCTCTACAAATATCGAGTTTCTAAGTAGTTTCTTTCGGAAGTTATTGTGTTTACGCAGTCGGCCGTTAGGCTGACCGTAAACACAATAACTTCCGAAGAAACGACTTAGAAACTCGATATTTGTAGAGTAGGTTTGGGGCTTAATTACGAAGTTAGAATTCGTGAATGGGTAAAATCCGCCCAATGATTCCGTAGATATACCCATTCAAAATTTTATTTTTCCAATATCTTCAAAAATACAGATTTGATCGAATTGAAATCCAGTAATTTACCAGTAGAAATTTTCAAAAAGCACTGGCGTGAAGGCAGCAGCTTTTGCGTGCATGTTCAAATTCGTTGCGGAAGCGGTCATCTACATTGAACATGCGCGCAAAAGTTGCTGCCTTCAAGGCAGTGCTTTTTTCTTACATCTCTGAAAGTAAATATCGGATCGAATTGAGATTTGGAACATTGTTAAATAGTAACTTTAAGGTTTGTGCCAAATTTCATTGAAGTCTGATCAATATTTTCAGAGAAAAAAAAGAGTTCATCGAAAATTTTGAAAATTTTCGAATACATTTTTTTTTCATTTTGTAACAACTGGACCCACACGACATTTTGCTCTAAGCTGCGCGTTGCTATTCCAAAACTGTACACGAAGTTTCAATTTGATCTTCATGAAATATCGAGGAATTAACCTCAAAATTTCAAATGGGCCTAACTCCGAAACTATCGAACCGATTCTACCCATTTACGAACTCAACCGAGATATTTGGACTCCAAACCTAATCTGACAATTTCAAGTCTCTAAGTCTTTCCCATCGAAAGTTAGAGCACATACGCACGGACGGACAGAATTGAATTTGACCACGGTTTCTTCTTCAGGGAGTCCAACCCAATCGTTTGGCTCAAAATTCGCTGTTCCCTAGAACAAGCGCGTAAAAACTTGATAGACCTATTCCGTAGCCTACTGACCGACTGTATAACAGTGAATGGAGTATATGAACCACAGTTTTCACCGTCCTCTATATCATTCAGTTCAATGAACATTTTCGTATCACAAAACACGAATATGCAAGTGCGTTTTTTCAAAATATATCGAACGAAGCGATAAAACGCAATCTAGGCTGGAAACTCGGATTCGTTGATGGAAATATATTCAAAATCAGATTGTGTATTTAATTGGTTCGAATCGACTCTTACAAAACGAACAGGAAAACAATTATTTCGCATGAAAATATTGTCGGTGAGCTGTTATAAGCGGCTAAATTATTACCGTAAATGCAGTCTGTCGTTCAGATATTTAACTTCGACCTTACATGCTCAAGGAAACGTACTAATATGATGTATCGTTATATAAATAGATATTTCTATGAATTGATACGAATGGAAAAGAAACCATAAATGAATACACCTTATTTTCTGGGAGCAGGACAGAAGTATATAGGCGTAATCGAAAAATATTTCTGTGAATCGATGTTGAAGGGTACTGACAGGCTTTTCAGGAATTTCGTTTTCATTTGGACAAATTTCGAAAGGAACGACTTAAAGACTCTATATTTGTAGCGTAGGTTTGGGCCTTAATTACGAAGGCTGAATTGGTGAATGGATGAAATCCACCCAATGATTCCGCAGATATACCTATTCAAAATTTTATTTTTCCGATATTTCCAAAAATACAGATAAGATCGAATTGAAATCCAGTACTTTATCGAAAAATGACAGTTTGAAGGTTCACACAGAATTTGATGAGGATAATATGCTGAGAAGATCACAGAATATTGAATATTTGAAACATAAATTTGAAATAATTTTTTCAAATTGTTCTAATGACACAATCATCACGAAATTCTGCACAATGTTGTCCTTCTGCATCTTTGAACTAGCTGCGAAGTTTCATCACGATTGACTCAGTGTTTCTTGAGATAAACCGAAAAAAAACATCTATATCGAGAAGAAAACCACGAAATTCTACATATTTTTTTCCAATATCTCCAAAACTAGTGGCCGTCCCGAATTGAAATTTGGTACACTGCTGAGAAATATGAAGCTCAAGGTATAACTAGAATTGTTTTCGAATACGAACAATAGTTTCAGAAAAAAAAAATTTCGGAAAAAATTTTGAAAATTTTTTTTCAAATCGAGTGACCATATGATTCAAACGAAATTTCGCTCAAAGTTGCGCGTCGTTATGCTCCAACTAACTGCCGAGTTTCAATCCAATCGCTCGAGTAGTTTCTGAAATATGAGGGAAATAACCTCAAAATTTCAAATGGCTATAACTCCGAAACTATTTGGCTGATTTGGCTCATTAACGAACTGAACCGCGGCATTCCGATGGGCGAACTACCCTACAAGTTTCAGGTCGCTAGCTCACTCCGTTCGACGGTTATCGTGTCCACGGCTGGCCGGCGGGACATAATCCATTTTGACACCGGATACGTCATCAGTGAGTCCAAACTAGTCGTCCGAGACCAATTTCGGCTCAAAATTCGAAAATTACAGACATTTGGTCGAAACGATAGCACGCTGTTCCCTAGAACATGCGCGCAACAGTACATGCAACGACCTGAAAGAAATACAATACATTCATTTCATACGTATCGAATACCAGGTAATTATTATTTCCCGAACAGGAGGGTTTACAGCATCTCATACATGAATGGGGGTTTTTCCTTCAAACGAAAATGAAGTAATATTCATGAAAACCCTTTAGAACATCACATTTCAAACATAAAATTCTTATATTTTAAAAAATATGTTTGATCAACTAAAACTGAAAAATAAAAATGGGGATTTGCATTTGAAAGGATTTGTCTTGAGTGCACGATATGGCAACGTCGAATTCAGCTTTCTCGGAAAGAAAAGGACGTCAAATATGTTACTTTGCTTAGGAAAACAGATAGCTATACTTTGATCTGGTTACAGTAGAAGACAACGACCAAGGAATAGAAAAACAAGAGATCATATTACTGACAAATCGCAAACGGAAATTGTTTGGTTATATTGACAAAGAAAACGTGTGTACCACAGAATAGGGATGAATATTTCATTATTCTATAGCAGAAAAAGCTATTCTACTAAACAACGTTGTCACTTCGTGCATGCCTGGCATATCCCGAATCCCAAATTTTGAAATCTGATTTTGAATACTTTCTGCAGGTAGTTTTGGAAAATGATGAATCAAAACCCTAATAATTATTCAAGGAGGTTAAATCTAATACACTATAATTTTTGAACTCTTTATTCTTCTTTCATACAAGCTAACATGTTTCGACTATCAAGCCATTCTCAAAGCCATCTGAAAATTCCAAAAATTAAAATTGATACAAGTTGCCAGTAGTGTGATGTTCAGGCTGTTAGATAACTTTTTGGATTTGACTATCTACAAGACCAATCTGAGTCTTACCTTCGGAATTTTCAGGAAACCAACTCAGACAGATCACTCAATACACAATCTCTCTTGTCACCAGCTAGGACTTAAACTTTCCGCTTTTAAAACCTATATACATAGAATGTTCCAAACACCTATGGATGACACTAGGATGGAACAGGAGATTACTATTATAAAACACATTGCAGCTCAAAATGGATATGAACCTAACCTAATAGATAATTTAATTTCAAAATTCAAAAACAAATCAGAGATTGATCAGCTGTTGCAAGCTCCGCACAATCAAACAACATTAGAAGAAAACATGAGAAAGAAGTACATCAGTATCCCTTTCTATGGGAGCATCTCTCATAAGATAGCCAACTTGTTCAGACAATTTAGTGATTTTGAAATTTCGTTCAAATCTTCAAATACATTAGGCCAACACCTCGTAAATAATAAGAATAGAATAGATTTTTTGAACAAGTCAGGAGTATATAGATTGAAGTGCAATGATTGTAATACAATCTACGTGGGAAGAAGTGGAAGGAGCATCAACACACGAATAAATGAACATCTTACTAGCCCTAGAGTCCGCAGTAATAATAAATCCATTTTTGGAGTGCATTTAAGGGAAGAGAATCATACGTTCAATAAAGACGAAAACACAAGATTACTGCATAATTGTGAGTTCGGTAGAAGATTGGAAGTCCTTGAGGTGGCAGAGATTTACAAACATTTGAATATTCCAGACCTTGAATGCAACTATGGTCAACAGTTTTCAGGACTCATTCAGGTTGCTGGAAAGGGTGAAGTCCGTTAGCGTATTGGAGTGAAGGTTGTTCTTTCACCCTTTGCTGGTTTCGACTACATTAATGTTTTTGTTTTGTTCAGTCAGTGTTTTTCATTGATAGTTTAACATTCGGTTTGAAGTGATTTCAATTTTGACAATTCAACATATAAGAAAACATAACAACATTCTTCTGTGCCATGTTTCTCTCATTTTCTGTGATTTAACCTTCAATTAATTGTTGGTAATGCGCCGCCCACTCTGTTGTTGTACTCAGCCGAGTTTCTTGAGATGGATTTGTAAGGAGTGTTTGTTGTAGTTTTTATTATTGTATTGTACTTTTCATGTTGCCCCGACTTGAAACTCTAATTGGAGATGGTTCATCATATCTGACAAGAACTCAATATTCATATAGTAAGTTGCCATGTGCTTCCTCGAATTTGATATTTTTTCCGAATTATCTAACAGCCTGAACATCACACTACTGGCAACTTGTATCAATTTTAATTTTTGGAATTTTCAGATGGCTTTGAGAATGGCTTGATAGCCGAAACATGTTAGCCTGTATGAAAGAAGAATAAAGAGTTCAAAAATTATAGTGTATTAGATTTAACCTCCTTGAATAGATTTTGCAATATGGGTTTTCGAGAATTGACCTAATAATTATGTTCGAAGTTGCATTTGCACAAATAACCCATATTCAGGAAAAACCCCCATTGATAACATACAAGCTAGCTTCTGATCTGATGGTTTCAGTCTTCGACAGTTGTTGTTCCAGACTTGCCGAAGTTCATTACCATGAAATATGTGCTTCGGGGGGTACATTACTAGGCGCCAGTCCCAGCTGGCCCGGAGGACACCGATCCGTATCCAGACGGGATAAATTCGCGTGTCCCACTTTATACGCGTTCGGTATAAAGCTCCCCCTAGCCGGGAACAGCAAATGATTCATATCCCATAAAACGGTTTCAATGTAGGGCAGGGACGCCAACGCTTCTGCGCAAATTTCAAACTCGATATTTGTGGAGTATGTTTGGACTTCAGGCAGAATTTGTGAATGGGTGGAATCTACCCGCTGATATAAAGTTTCGAAATTTTATTTTTTGAATATTTCCAAGATTGGATCGAATTGAAAATCAGTATTCTATTGAAAAATGACTAGTTTAAGGTTCATACAGAATAAATGATTAGAAGATTGCAAAATATGGAGAATTGAATTTTTTTTAAATTTTTCTAATGGCTAATGACATGATCATCACGAAATTTCGAAATAAGTTGTGCATCAGGATTCTAAAACTAGTTGCCAAGTTTCATCAGTATTTTTTGAACTATTCCGGATATAAACCAAGGAATCCCGATCTCTCCGGAAATTGGAATAGAGCACTAGCAGCACTCTATGGTTCAGCAAGGTGAAACGTCAAAATCAGCTGCTGGGGGGACAAACAAAGAGATTTCCCATAAGAGCTAATGTAAACGTTTGGTGTATTATATGAGTGGAAAAACATTTTGAGACTGTTTTTTTCAGTTAATTTTGATCATTGAACCTTTTTGAATACCTTCAGGTAGTTTGCAAGGGTGATTTGAATAATGATTTTTCCAGTTTAAATATACCCACTCCTGTTTGTTACATACATTGTTATGTCTCCTTTTTCAGATTAAATTCAACTATGAAAGTTTTTCCGGCTGTGAGCTGTAGTCATCGGTCCAATAATGATAATCACACCAACTTTTTTAGATTTGTGTCGTTGAAAACTAAATAGAAGCAGGTAGAACCTGCCAAGGTGGAAAGAGGAAGTATGCTTGCTTTTATCTCTACATGGGAATGATTTCCCCGATTCTAAAGGGAAAAATTCTTTTATTTTCTGCATTATCTTTAACAGGTTATGAACTAACAAAGTTACTTAACATATTTATGGATAAATATCATTTCAGGGCAACCTTTAAACAAACTTGGCATTGGAATGATATTCAAGATACAATAACAATTATAAGTTTATATAGTTACCATTAGCATGGCATTCTGAAATCATAAACAGAAGATAGATGGTGATAGAAGTAAAACACACAACTGAGAACATTTTTGGCATTATTTTCTTGATGAGAATATGTCTTCCGACAGGAGGCTCACGTTCAATCTATAAATCCTAATATAATTCCAGTATTCTCTAGGAAGATCCTAGACCTTGAAAATTTGTGAAAATACAGACCAATCATAGTAGGATATTGCCACATATTGCAAGTTGATGCAAGATTAATATCAGCAAAGTCTCAAACAATCAGTTAAGCCTCAGACTTTATTGAATGAAAATATTGACTACAGTTCCTTTTATTGTATCACAACCATTGTAAAAAAAATTCCTATTCATCTCATGTTATTATTCAAATATAAAACTCTCAACAACAAATTGTGTTTAATCAAAATTCACTACTTGAAGATGTGAAATCATCTATTCTCCTGGATTATGTTAATCTCAAGCCTCCAAAGTTTGCCAACAACTTAAATTTCACAGGCAAACAACCCAAACTCATAAAATGGACAATAATCTGCAGCAGCATAACAAATGTCAGTTTACAATAACAAACTCTTTGTTTGTCCCCCCAGCGGCCATATTGTGACGTCACCTGCTAGTGCTCTATTGGAGCAAAATGAAAGTCGGTACACTGTCGTGAAATATCGAGTTTTGCAGCTTTGTTTCAAATATCATTAAGTGTTTCTCAAAAAAAGAAAATTATTTCTAATTTACTGACCATTCTTTCTCAGCCTCATTTTGCAAGAAATTGCGCGTTGTTATACAGGATATCGAATTTCAATCGGAACGCTCAAGTTAGATTGAAATCTGAAAAAAAAAACTCGGCTTTGGAACACCCTCTGGTTTTTGCGGTTTCGTCAGAATGTTCATTTATTCCCCACATTTTCATACTCAAAATTATACTGGGTTAGTATTGATATATGCGTGAACTTCTTTCACAAATTTGCGCCTGTTTTTCTGAAAAATATGTATGCCTTACGGCCGACTGTAAACACAATAACTTCCGGAAGATACAAATGTATTGTATTGTTGCTGATTCTCCTAGGTTCCGCTGCGGAACCCCTCAGAAGCTAATGCTTGTGCGAGTTAGGAGACCAGGTGTGTTCTGTGTAGGCTTTGTTACTAATTCCTTGCGCCACGTTAGGAATAGCACTGTTAATTTTTTACCCAACAGGAAATGGTTGGACGGTCCCCCGAAAACCGGAAAAATTCTTTCCCTGCCAAGGGCTTGAACTCCAGACCTTCCGATCATGAGGCTAGCGCTCTAACCACTGAGATTAGATCGAATTGAAATCCAGATTTTCATCGAAATATGACAATTCTGAGGTTTATACAGAATTTCATGGGGAAAGTATGATTAGAAGATCACAGAATATAGAATATTTCAGAAAGAAAAATTAGAATTTTTTTTTCAAATTGTTCTAATGACACGATCGTCACGAAAATTCGCACAAAGTTGTTCATCAGCATTTCCAAATTAGCTGCCAAGTTTCATCATGATTGAGTTAGTATCTCAAAATATCATTATCGCATCGAACTGAAATTTGGTACACTACTGCGGAATATGAAGCTCAAATATGATCAGAATTTTGTCCGAATAGGATCGATGTTTTCTGAAATAGAATTTTTTTTTAAATTTATTGACGGCACGATCTCAACAAAATTTCGCGAAAAGTTGCGGGCTCTTATGTTCCAACTAACTGCCGAGTTTCAATTCAATCGCTTCTGTGGTTCTCGAAATATCAGGGGAATAAACTCAAAACTTAAAATAGCTATAACTCCGAAACTATTCGACGGATTACACCCATGAACGAATTCATCCTTCGCATTTTGAAATGCAACCAACCCTGAATTTTTCATGTCGATAGGATTTCGATGATTTCTTCGATCAATACCTATTTCATCTATCCGCAAAAAAATATTTTGTTTTTTTTTTTATTTTCAAAGATTCATACCGGATAAATCGGTCCACTTAACAGGAACACACCAAATCAATATTTTAACGAATTATCAGTGATATTTGACCTTATCAACCAAGCGGTTGCCATTAATTGTATTACGTTCCTTTCAATCTAGTATAGTATCTAGAATCCGCCTAACTGTTTTGATATCATACCTACCTGAAATTTCATTATGTATAGCTCAATAACCCGAAGAAATACTGATACGATCAAATTGAAACTCGATGAATAGTTAAAAAAATTCCTGGACGCAAATCTATGCAATATTCGAAAGGAGCACATCGAAAAAATTTTAACACATTCCGAAATTGTTACTGGAAAACTGTCCCCCAAAGAAAATAGTCCATCGGTGTCAAATCGCATGATCTCGGTGTCCAACTGACATCACCGTTTCTAGAGATTATTCGTCCAGGAAATGTTTGTCTCAATAAATCAATTGTGTCATTTGCAAAGTGCGATGTAGCGCCATTCTGTTGAAACCAAATGTCCTCTAGATCAATATTCATTAATTCAGGCCACAAAATTCGATTATCATCCGACGGTATCGATCACCATTGAGAGCTTCACCAGCAGCATTTTCAAAGAAGTTAAGGTCCAATTACACTACCTGACCATAATGCACACCAAACAGTAACTCTTTTAGGATGCATAGTTTTCTCATAAATAATTCGTGGATTTTCCAGATACGACAATTTTGTTTATTAACAAAGCCACCAAGTTGAAAATGTGCCTCACCGGAAAACATGATTTTTTGAGAAAAATCAGTTGGTTGTTCATTGATGAAATTGACAAATGAACCACGTTTCACATGATCTAATGGCTTCAGTTCTTGTGTCATTTGAACCTTATATGCCTTCTGAGCTAAATCCTTGTGTAAAATACGCCATGTTGTGGGCCCAGTAAGTCCAACTTGTTGTGAACTCGTCTAATGGAAATTCCAGGGTCTTCAGCAACACTTTCACGAACCAAATCAATATTTTCTTGTGAACGATCGCTATGACTGTATTTTCACTTTTTGATCTTCCACCGAACCGGTCTCTCGAAATTTTTTAATAATTCGACCAATAGTGCCTTGAGATAGACCATTATGTAAACCATAAAATTCACGTAATTTTTCAAAAACACTCTTCACGGAACGCCGATTTTCATAAAATAATTCAACAATTTGAACGCGTTGTTGTATCGTGTACGAAGCCATTTTTGCGCGCATGTTCTAGGGGAACAGCGTGCTATCGTTTTGTCCAAATGTCTGTAATTTTGGATGATTGAGCCGAAAATGGTCTCAATCGACTAGGTTGGACTCACTGATGACGAATCCGGTGTCAAAATTGATTCTGTCCGGTTGGCCGGCCGTAGACACGATAACTGTCGACAGAAGCAAGCTAGCTACTTGAAACTTTCAGGATAGGTTGCGCATCAGAATGCCGCGGTTAAGTTCGTGAATGGGGCAAATCGGTCGAATAGTTTCGGAGTTATAGGCACTTGAAGTTTTGAAGTTATTTATTTTTTAGGAATTGGTTTCACGGAGAAGAAAGAGCTCCAGTAGTTTATTTTTTATTTCAGAAACTACCCAAGCGATTGCATTCAAACTTGGCAGTTTGGTGGAGTATAACGACGCGCAACTTTGAGCCAAATTTCGTCAAGATCATATTGTCAGTAAATTCAAAAAAAAAAATTATCGAAATTTTTTTTCGGCAACCATTCATCATATCCAAAAAAAATTATACTCACACTTTGACCTTCTAATTTCACAGCAGTGTACTAAATTTCAGTTCGATACGATCATAAGTTTTGGAGATATCGGGAAAAAATATGTCAAATTTCGAGGTTTTCTTCTCGATATCGTTGATTTTTTCGGTATTACTCAAGAAATACTGATTCAGTCCTGATTAAACTTCACAGCTAGTTTTAAGATGCTGAAAGACAACTTTATGCAAAATTTCGTGATAATCGTGTTATTAGAACAATTTGAAAAAAAAAATTTCTATGATTTTCTCATCATATCATCCTCATTAAATTCTGTATGAAACTTCGAACTGTTATTTTCGATGAAGTACTGGATTTCAATTCGATCTGATCTGTATTTTTGGAAATATTGGAAAAATAAAATTTTGATTGGGTATATCTACGGAATCATTGGGTGGATTTAACCCATTCACGAATTCGGCCTTCGTAATTAAGGTCCAAACCTTCTCTACAAATATCGAGTTTCTAAGTTGTTTCTTTCGGAAGTTATTGTGTTTACGCAGTCGGCCGTTAGGCTGACCGTCACACCATCATACTTCTTAAATATCAAAATACCCAGACGAATTCAGTGCGCTATCTATATTTTTTTTATTTTTGATTCTTAAAAAAAAACGCGCAATTTTAAACACCCTTTACATACGAGTACCAGATTTCAGCACCATCAGATTTTGAGCAAATTATTTGCGTGTCCCACTTTATACGCTTTCGGTATAAAGCTCCTTCCAGCCGGGAACAGAGAATGATTCATGTCCCGTAAAACGATTTCGATGTAGGACGGCAGACGCGTAGGGATGTAGAAGAGACGTGGAGACTTAAAGATTGTATTTCTTGGGAATTACGGGAATACGAAATGATTCCCGAATTGTTTTGCCCGGAATATTCCGGTTTATTATCCCGGTAAATTGTCTCGCCGCCGGCGCGTCGTATTTTTGAGAATTCCTTCAGGGAAACTGCCACTTCTCTGTTGTGCCACAGTCTCCTTACAACACGAAGCACGCACAGACAGACAATCAGGAGTTTTCTTTTTGCAAATAGCAATATTGCCAGGAAGAGCTATAGCTTCCATAACAAGATTAGAAATATTCGTATACCAATCATCGATTCTGAGCAATTCAACAAGAATCTAGCGAACAATTATTGCTATCTTAGCAACCTCAAAATAGAACTTGCTATGCTTGATAAAAAGATGAATGAGGAATATGGCGGAGATCCATTAGTTTCATCATCATTTCTCCCAAGAATTCGAAAATGTTCAGAATAGGCAAGTATGTGTCTATGGAAATGTTGTCAAGGTGTTCTAGAATATTTAATTTTACTGAGACTGAAATGCCGGTACTATAGACACCAGCAATCCCTTCGTGTTGCCAACAGAAAACTTCATGGAATTATATTCGCCTGAATAAAATTGCTACATGTGATTTCTAGTAATAGTCAAAGATCCGGCTGCAGAATTAGTGCGCTCATCGAGTATTTGCTTGAAACCAATTTCTTACAAACATTCGTTAATAGGAGAATATATATCTACGGGGTTGCTTGTCAAAATGTGGCCGCATCATATTCAACAGGCACACAGAGAAAAAGGTTCTCTTAAATCAATTTGTAACCGCATTCGTTAAAGAGTATGGTATTCTTGAAAAGTTCCAACCACATATTAGTTTGATTTTTCGATGAAATACTCTTGACCCATGTGAACAATGATACTCTTGATTCAAGCGGAATCACGTTTGCTTCAAATGGGAAATCTTACAACAATTACTGGATATGTTTGCTATATATATAGTTCATATTTTCATTCGGAAATACTATGGCTTTGATACGAATGTAAGATTACTCATTTTTGTATTTGAAATATTATTCTAGAAGATTTCAATTCTTTTCACCAAGAGCATATAATATGTTCGCTGCAATTAGCGGCTCTCAAATACTAAAAATGTATGGTATCTTAAGAAGCCTTTCATAATAATTTTTGAAGATATATATCAAAAATAAGGTGCAAATGGAGGATCACCTTCTTACAAGAAAGTTTTTTGCGATCAAAGAGCAGAAGTTTTTTGAAACAATTTGCTTGGTTTACTCTCGACCTCCAATCAAAAATAAAATTGTGTAGTCTAGAGTTCACGAATGTAGGTATACATGTGACAATGTTTGTGCATAACACACATGCATGTAGGCATGTACCCACATATATCAATTCAAACTTTGTTCTCGAGTAATCAAACTTATTCATAAAACTTATCTTTTTTTTTTTACTTTCGAAACTCTGTTCCGAAAAACTCCCTTGATGTTGATAAATAGTTCTCCATTTACACCAAATTCATAATGCACCATCAAAAACACAAACTAACTTGTTCACTATTCACTATGGCGGCCATGGCGTTGTTTCCCATCTAAATATCCATATGTCTGCGATTCTACATTCCATACGCGTCTTCAGCGCTAATACCGCTTATTGGTCAAGTGGGTGACGTGTACGTGCTTTCGACATCAGAACACATCAAATAAGAAAAGATATTCTTGATCCAAGAGAACTACGATTAGCTGAAATTGTTTTCTAAAGTAAAGAGAACGTATGTTTTGGTTCAACTAAATTCGATTCAAGAAAATTCATGTAGACAGGCAAACAACGGAATGAGTTGATAATAGGAGTATATTGTTCAATTTCAAATCATTATTATTATAAATTCGAAAATTACAGATATTGTGACGAAACGATAACGCGCTGCTCCCCAGTACAAGCGCTTTAAAAGCAAGTGAATGCGACTTCTTCTAAATAATCACTTAATAATTATTTATTCAAAAATATATTATTCCTAGATTTCAACTTCATGCGTAAATTTTCCAAATGGACCTTGAAATTTAAAGAAGAATCTAATTTTACCCAAAGATATTTTGGAGTGAAATTATGTTTCCTGTGAATCTCGAACAGTATTGGATCTGGTAATAGAAAAGGTCACGGCCATTCTGAATATACCAGTCCGATCAACATGGACCTTGGAACTTACTCAGCTGTCAAAAATTTCATTATTCGAAACTCTCCTTCTGATTCTGCATAAACTTTCAAATCGCCATTTCACTATAGAATAATGGATTTCAGCTCGATGAGATTGGTAGTTTGGGAAATTATGAAAAAATTTCGAATAGATATTTCTGCGACATCTTTGGGCGTATTTTAACCATTCATTAGTTACACTTTCATATTCATACCTCGAACATACTCTACAAATTTCGATTCCTCAAGTTGACTCCAGTCCATACTTGAATTTGCACAAGGTTTAGGTTACATCAGCCAACTGATTGAATTATCCCGTACATCCGCCATTTTGCAACAAGATGGTTCGATTTAGTCTAAAGAAGACGTTTCGAAGAAAAGCATGTGTGTAAATCAACATAACTCGCTTGGTTGAATTTGATATTGATCCATATAAAGTCACTGACATTATTGAACAAAAAGGATATTCAATTCAGTTCCATTATTCGGAACTGAAACTTTCTGTAACCCACACATAGTCAGCTATATCTGTCACTAATTGAACCCAAAAACAACTAGATCGAAATGTCCGACAAAGTCTGATGTAAAAATATCATCGCCTACTTGATAGGTTCAGTGGCAAAACACAACCCTTATGTGCACTGGTACGTTTCACACCTTTTTCTACATTTACTTTTATTTTTTAGGTGGAAGAGATACGGGACATGATAGATAAAATACAAGCCAATGTAGAGGAAGTGAAGAAGAAACACAGTTCAATTCTCTCGGCACCTCAGAGCGATGAAAGTAAGTATTATGTACTTAAGACAAAACATTACCATGTTCTAGTAAATTACGGCTTCTCGTTTCGGCAACAAAGCCTCATTCATGTTTCATTGAATCTCGAATATACCTACCCACGGTCTGCATGCTTTAACGTTGCCAATAGCCGCGAGGAATATTAGAATTAGGAGAAATTTCGACGTTCACTCCATTTCAGTTTTATTTTTCCGGAAATTCTTGAATATAAAAAGTGGCAACATTGCGCATTCTTACGATTTTTTCAACCATTTGCGCCCAAGAAATCGTTTGGAAAAAAACGGCATCTGGCCTCCGAAAGTCACCCTGTTATATTCGAAATATTGTTCGTTCCTTCGTTTCACGAGAATTTAGGTGATTAGGTGTTGATGGCGAATGCGCCGGGCGCTCTATCGTTTACCATTCATTCCTCATCAATTATTCGTCGTTTAGTATTGAAAATTCATTATCTGTATACTCTCCAGTATTGGATTATCCTGCAGGAATCAATATGGTATTTCACAATCGACAATTCCATAAAATGTTTCCGATTGCTTCCATGTTTCATTTATTGCCTGAAAATGGCGAGTTAGCATGTCGGATTTCATTATTGTGGTAGAGTAAATTGTTTGTTGTAAGATTCAATTGAACAGCGGAGTACTCGTTTTCCAATTGGAGTCTTTGATTTGAAGCGAATTGAATTGATACATATTTTTGTATATTTATATCTGTATAGAGAATAGAATACAGTCGAGTATAGAATAGTTTCTTTCGAAACAAAAAGACAAACTATCAGAAAAAAATCGGATAAACTAACATTGGTTATATTTCGAATGCAAAACTCGGTTAGAAAAAACATTATAGTCCCTTCTGTAATATTTCAATTTTTCGAAGTTAGTTCTAGTTGGGCGAAAAATCGATGCGCTGTTGGAGCCCGATTCTGAACTATCCTGAAACATTTCTGAAAGCGGCGAAACCAAAATACGATGAACTTTTGTGATAGCAACTCGAAGGGAATGCTGGACTCTACTTTGCCGGTATTTTAGTCTAAGAATTTTCCTTAAAATTTAATATTCTAGAGAACCTTGAACATATATCCAATAACACATTCAGTTCAGCTTTTCAATAGTCTCGAATTCTTGGAAGAAATAATAATGAAACAAATGGTTCTCTGCCAATATTCCTTTTTAACTTATTTTGCTATCAAGCATAGCAAGTACTATTTTGTTGTTCCTAAGATTGCAATATTGATAGCAAGGTTCTTGTTAAATTGACAGATAATCAGGCCTATTCTGTTTGCAAATATTGCCAGAAAAAAGATATTGCTTCCATAACAAGATGAGAAATATTGGTATTCTGAGCAATATGTCTGTCATTTTATTCTTATTATATTGCTATCTTAGCAACCTCAAAATAGTACTTGCTTTGCTTGATAGCAAGATAAGTTAGAAAGGGAATATTGCAGAGATGTATATGTTTCATTATTATTTCTTCCAAGAATTCGAAAATAATGAAAATAGGGAAGTATGTGCTAATGGAAGTGTGTTCAAGGTTCTCTAGCAAAATATAATTTTCAGGAAAATTCTCAAACTAAACTTACGGCATGTAGCAACAGCTGAGATGATTATTCTAATCATCTGAACAACAGCAATCCTTTCGAGTTGCCAGTAAAAAAGTTCATAGGATTTCGAATTATTGACGCAATATGTCTGTCATTTTATTATTATTATGTTGCTATCTTAGCAACCTCAAAATAGTACTTGCTTTGCTTGATAGCAAGATAAGTTAGAAAGGGAATATTGCAGAGATGTATATGTTTCATTATTATTTCTTCCAAGAATTCGAAAATAATGAAAATAGGGAAGTATGTGCTAATGGAAGTGTGTTCAAGGTTCTCTAGCAAAATATAATTTTCAGGAAAATTCTCAAACTAAACTTCCGGCATAGTAGCAACAGCTGAGATGATTATTCTAATCATCTGAACAACAGCAATCCTTCCGAGTTGCCAGTAAAAAAGTTCATAGGATTTCGAATTATTGACGCATGAATTTGAATTCTATTGACATCCGAGAAATTGGTTATTGTTATTGGTCAATTTGGTTTTTCTGTTCCGTAACATTTTTGAACAAGTCGATTTTCACATGAATAACGAAAACTGTAGACAGAGGTTATGTAATCGAAATCATAGAGAAATTACGAAATGTTTATGAAATAGGGTAATTTTCTTCTTTCTTGTAGCTCTTAAGTCACAAAATACAGTGTTGTAAGCTCTAAAATCACCGATTATGGAAGTCCATGATAGCAATATTGCTATGACAAAATTCATAACAAACATTGCTATAACACTCGAAGCAGAATGCGTAATATCATGGGCATATTGCTATAAATAAGAAATATAGCAATCTGACGTGAAAAGCAAGATTTATAGCAATACGGAGACAGAATCGACCTGAACATTGTTCAGAATCGATGATCAGAAATACCAATATTTCTGATCTTGTTATGGTACCAACATCTTTCTCCTGGCAATAGTGCTATTTGCAAACAGAATATGCCCGAATGCCAGTTTTATTGCGCTGATACAATCAGGAACAGCAGTATTTCCCCGTGACGGCAAACGGTTTGAGTTATAACCTTTTGAGCACGATTATTTCCATAATACAGCAGATCCATCAGTCGGATGACATACCCGGACTGTTCGGGGGAAGAAATATGAGGAAATTATGGATATTTTCAGATATATAGATACCGCGAGTTTAGAGAACTCCGATAAATATGGTCAGGTTGATTTTCGTGTGAATGAATATCGATTTGCGGCCCACATTGAACCGATAATTGCATTATCGCGGCTATCTGTTTCCAATTAATTGAAAGGTTTGCGTGCTATAACTCACAATCGTTGTTAGTTTTGAATGGACAAATATTCGATTGTATATAAAAGCTCGAACGATTGAGGGTCGAATAGAAACTTGCTGGAATGTTTAGTATGTAACAATATTTGTATTTTGGGCCATTTTTTTGTATTGACAGGCTCCTAGACCTTGGTTAAGTTTCAATGGAAATTCGAAGCTATACCCATTTTCAATTTAGAGGTTATTTCTTCGATTTCTCGAAAAAGGCTAAATCGTTCATTCAATCTCGATCAGAATATCGGGAGGGCTGAAAATTTCGTGAGCTGTCGCATAGATGGCGCTACCAGTATGGAATCTATATGATTTTTAGTTAGCCCCAACATAGATGCATAGAATACATAAGGTGTGGACACTCTGACATATTTTGGGTCCGAAATGAGGTCCAAACGTTGTCAAAATACGGCTTTGTTGGCCTACTTCAGTTTTCGCCGATAGATGCCGGCATAGGAAAATCTGCCATATAAAATCTGAAATATTTACGGAAGTTCCCGACCTTTCTTATCAAAACTAGTCAAATCAGAACTTCTTTCTGATTTTCTGAGTTGGACCATACATTATTTTCAAGAATTTCCCATAATAAATTCATTTTGACGAATTCAAATTATGATTTTTCATTTCATTCAGTTAGAATGGCGGTGATATCCTTCGTCTCTGAATACACAAGTCTGAAACTTGATATTTTCGAATACCTGCTTATTACAAGAGGTATTTATTATCTCGATATTCAGTTCATGGAAAGGAAGTATTCCAGAGTTGTGTTTTCATAAATACCACAAGAAATCATTTGGAACGATAGATACTACAATTAATTTCTCTGGTTTGAAATTCGTCTAATAAATTCGTATGAACATGAACATTAAAGTGAAAATTCATATATGAATTTCGATAATAATAAACATGAACATTTCCTGCAAATATTTGCATAAGTAGGTATTTAACATAATTCATAACTTTTGAATTGACTATGTATTAAAAGGTACATACAAAATTTAAAGGAGATCCAAACTATATCCAATAGTAAAATCAATCTCCCGTTTTGTTTTCACCGTTGTTTTGGCTTCGAATTAACTTCTTGTATCCATCCATGAAAGTGTTCTCACAGTAAACCTCGTATTGCTCCTTATTCCCTTACACATATTTCGTATTATTAATGAGTAGATGTTCCACATTTGTTAAACTCCTCTTATGTATTGGTGAGAATCCATAATTTTAAATATCTGATTCATTTTTTGGGAAATAGTTTCATCAGATTATAGCTCAATTCATTTTTATTCAGCGGAATTAAATGTATGCACTTGCCAAAGCGACGTAAGCGCCATCATCGTTTACAGAGACAAGTAGCCCAAGATTTGACAATTCTAGGACCGCGTTTGAACCCAAAATTTCAGTGGGTAAGTAAATGTAGGAAAGTGTCGACACCTGATATATTCTGTGCATCTATGCCCCAAAGATGAATGAAAAGGAATTTTGTATGAATGAAGCATTGCTTTTTGGCGAAAAAAATACTATTGAAGCCGAGGATTTGGCTTGTTAAACATTATTCGAGCTTTGCACCAGGAAATAAACCGTAGAGAATCGATATCCAAATTTTTCTTACAGAGACTTTGGAATAATGGTGGATATAAAAAATAATGGACATGGATGATAAAATATGACGCTATAAATACCAACAATTGATGGGTTTTCCGGTTTGTTATTTTTTTGTTTGCATATATTCTCCAATTTGTTTTATCATATAAATACTCATTATCTTTTATATTCATGCTTATTTCAAACTCTCAGTACGAAAAATATCGGATCTCGATTGAAACCAGTAACGGATATCCACATGTTTACGATAATTGTACTACGCAAACCAAAATTTATGGAAACCTCCGATCAACCGAATTTTTTGTAAATCTTCATTATTTTAAATTACGCTACTTAATTCGCGTTCTGCATGTAAGAGTTATATTCAGTTTTACAAGAGATTTCAATGTTTCAAATGAATTTCTACATGTAATTGTTTTTTTTGCTGTGGAAAACCAATGATTTATGAATAATATATACGTTTTATATAAGATATGAATGAGCTTCATGAAGAAATTTTATCTTAAATCCCGTAATCCGCAGAGTGATTTCTATAAATAGTAATTTTATCCGATTCTTATTAGTTATGTTTCAGATATTGGGAGGGAAAATCCAAAATATTTGATTTGAACTACTTACGGTTATGAAATTGTTAAGAAGTTAAAAATTTCTCGATATTTGTTGAAAATTTGGTAATCAATATTTTCATCTACTTCAAGATATATGATTCTGGATGGAAAATTAACCGATTTTCCTTCTGAATTCTAAACTTGGTACCGAATGCGATGATTCGTTGGCGGGATTATTGGAAATTTGCATAGTTTTTCTCTATAACACAGGGGCCACTGGCCGGAAATCATCCGGATGAAAACTTTTAGGTTGAGTTATGCTACAGTAATCAACTTTGAGAGTTTCATGAGAATTCGGTGGTGAGTTTTCGAGAAATAATATGTTTCCCCTACCCCCAGTTTAGAGCCCTTGGGGTACACCGACCCTGCTGAAAAGGTTGAAGGATCAATATCGAGAGAGTACGGACGGCGGACGAACGGATTTTTATTTATTAGTTCATTGAAATCTACATACTCCATAATGTTAACTGTGAAATTTTTAGGGGGGGGGTAATCTTTTTTACGCGCTTGTTCTGAGGAACAGCGCTTTATCATTTCGTCACGATGTCTGTAATTTTCGAATTTTAAGCCTAAATTAGTCTGAAACGACTAGGTTGGATTCACTGATGAAAAATCCGTGGTCAAAATTGATTCTGTCTGTCTGGCCGGCCGTGTGCGCTGTAACTCTCGAAAGAAAAGAACCTAGAGTCTCGAAATTTTCAGGTTAGGTTAAGATCCTGAATATCTCGGTTAAGTTCGTTAATGGGCCCAATCTGCCGAATGGTTTTTGTGCTACAGCCGTTTGAAATTTTGATTTTTCAATGACTCGAGAAATATTTATCTGATCGATATGAAACTTGGTTGGAAGATGTACAGGGTGGGCAAAATTCGTTGGCTTCTGTAGGGATCTCGAGAACTATAGCAGCTAGAAGAAATCTGATAATACATTCTCGAGCTCTTTTTTCTGACTAATCCAAATCTGAAAACAGATCCAGCTTATCTTCCATATAACTTGTGTTATGAGCGAAAATTGAAAAATTGTCATTTTCAATAATGCTGAATAACTCGCTTGTTTGAACTCGTATTCGAAATCTGTTGATACATTCTACAGGCACTTTTTTAGGAGTGATTTAAATATAATACGACTGAATTTTTCAATCCAGCCATTTTCGAGAAATGAGGAAGATTTTGGATTTTTCAAATGTAAACTATAGTCGAAAGATCTCTTATCTTGTTACAACATTTTTGCTGGTTTCAAAAATTTATCATATGTCGCTATTTACATGAATATTAGATGAGAAAATTGTCAATACTTTTTTCCTGCTTTTCTTTTCACTGTTGAATTATGAGGAGGCTGACGTTGCCATTGCGACGATTGAATATGCATTATCTTTGTGTGAACTTGCGCCTCTATGATTGGAATCAGCTATTGCTGAATAAATATTTCTATGGTTAATTTGTCATAGTTCTTAAGATTAGCAATAGAAAATCTTTTTATTATCCCTAATGACCCAAAATATTGCTAATCTTAAGAACTATGACAAATTAACCATAGAAATATTTATTCAGCAATCGCTGATTACAATCATAGAGGCGCAAGTTCACACAAAGTTAATGTATATTGAATTTTCGCTATGGTAACGTCAGCCTACTCATAATTCAACAGTGAATAGAAAAGCAGGAAAAAAGTAATGAATATTTTCTCATGTAAATAGCGACATATGATACATTTTTGAAATCAGCAAAAATTTTGTAGCAAGATAAGAGATCTTTTAACTATAGTTTACATTTAAAAAATCCAAAATCCTTCTCATTTCTCGATAATGGCTGGATTGAAAAATTCAGTCTTATTATATTTGAATTACTCCTAAAAATGTGCCTGTAGAATGTATCAACAGATTTCCAATACTAGTTCAAACAAGCGAGATATTCAGCATTATTGAAAATGACAATTTTTCAATTTTCGCTCATAACTCAAGTTCTATGAACGATAAGCTGGATCTGTTTTCAGATTCAGATTAGTCAGGAAAAAAGAGCTCGAGAATGTGTTATCAGTTTTCTTCTAGCTGCTATAGTTCTCGAGATCCCTTTAGTAGACAACGAATTTTGCCCACCCTGTACAGTGTCAATAAGGAGAATTATCCATGAAAAAATTCGAAAAAAAAATTTTTTTTTCAAAATTTTTATATTTCATCAAAATTTCACCATTTCGCAATGTGAACAAGCGCGTGAAAGCTGCTGACTTCACGTCATATTTTTTGTTTATTTTTTGATCTTATCAAATAATGAACTAAAATTGTATCGAAGGATTGAATGACCGCTATATTATTGTATCGCGATTTATTTAATAATTGAATCAAATAATATCAAAAAAATTGAGATTTTTAGGCAAGCCTACGCACTTTTCAGCCTAACTGTTAAATATCCATTAAGGAGATTGTCGGAAATGAATCACCATATTCAGTGAAATATTTTCCACTTCGGAGCCATTTGAAGCCGAATCTTAATCCTTCCAGGCAGCCGTTCCATCTGCAATTCAAATTGAATCCGCGCCTCTGGCTCGCCACTTTTTGAAACTCGCACTCGGTCGACGGGAAAAATTAAATCCTCAAATAAGGAATATAGCCTGGAAATTTCTTCTGTATCAACGATGAGAACGATCGACTACGTGAAAAATTCGGCATGCAGTCAGCGTTTTTATTGAGATGGTCCATTCGAGTGGTCCTCGGAACGATCCTGAAAGAAGCAGAGAAGGTCGAGATCGCTAAGGCGAAGAAAAAATATGACAGTTTTTTTCATGTAAGCGTTTTTGAAGACCTCGGGTGGAATGGAATTTGCGCCCTCTCGATTAGGTTTTCTTATAGATGGGGTTCATTCTAGGAAATTTCGAGTTATAAAAACGTGTACGTAACGTGTGGGATAATATTTTCCTTATTCGACGTTTTGCAACTTTAATTATTTCTTCGTAACAACCAGGGTTCGTAAATAGAGGGGTTGCGCGATGTCTTCCATGTTGTGACATCATTGGTGGGCGCGCCCTATATTTGAATGATGTAATTGTATTGTTGCTGATTCTCCTAGGTTCCGCTGTGGAACCCCTCAGAAGCTAATGCCTGTGCAAGTTAGCAGACCAGGTGTGTTCTCTGTGAAGGCTTTGTTTCTAATTCCTCGCGCCACGTAAGGAACAGCACTGTTAATTGTTTACCCAACAGCGAATGGTTGGACAGTCCCCTGAAAACCGGAAAATTTATTTCCCGGCCAAGGGCTTGAACCCCAGTCCTAACGATCATAAGGCATGAGCTCTCACCACTGAGCCACCGTCACAATCGAAACACTATTTGATATTATGCATATAAATTGAGCAAGAATCAGTTGAAAATTAGTTCTTGATGTAGGCTAACATTTTTAGTGAAATTCAATCGTTAAAACTGATGATATACAGAGTGAGTTTTTTAGTACATTAATTTTAACCATAAATTGCCCTAATCGAATAAAACACTTTCGGTTTATTTTTCGATAAAATAAAATAATAAACCTTAGTGATTGACCAAAAAAAAAAGAAAATTACCCCCCTTGAAAATTTCACAGTTTACATTTTGAAGTATGTAGATTTGAATGAACTAATAAAAACTCTGCAAATTTTACACGAAGGTTTATTATTTTCTTAGTTAAATAACCCAATATACCATTGATAACTTAAACAACTTGGAACCGAATGCTATGATTCATTTTCGACATTATTGGAAATTTGCAGCGTTTTTCTTTATAACTCACGAACCACTTGTCCGAAATCATCCGGGTAAAATTTTTTAGGTTCAGTTATGCAACAGTAATCAACTTTTAAATTAAAAATTGGGTGATAAATTTTCGAGAAATAATTTTTCCCCCTTAACCCCCCATTTAGAGCCCTTAGGGTACACCGATCCTGCTGGAAAGCTTGGAGGATCAACCCCAAGTGACACACGATTTTTCCACCAAGTTTCAAGGATTTCCGTTCAGTACTTCCAGAGAAACGCCACGGACGGCGGACGGACGGATTTTTTTTTATTCGTTTATTCAACTCAACATATTCCAAAACGTATACTGTGAAATTTTCAGGGAGGGTTAAATTTTTTTTTTGGCTGGTCGATCACTAAGGTTTATTATTTGATTTTATCAAATAATAAACCAAAAATCCGTCAGTCCGTTGTCCGGGGCTTTTCTCTGAAGGTACTGAACCGAAATTAGTGAAACTTGGTAGCAAAATCTTGTGTCGCTCGAGATTGATCCTCCAAGATTTTCAGCAGGATAGGTGTACCCCAAGGGCTATAAATTGGAGGTTGGAGGGAAAAAAAATATTTCTCGAAAACTTACCATTTTTCAATTTTCATGAAACTCTAAACGTTGATTACTGTTGCATAACTCAACCTAAAAATTTTAACCCGGATGACTTCCGACCAGTGGTCTCTGAGCTACTTCAACTAAAATACAAACATTTGTTCATTCCAAACTCTCTCTTCTGAAACGTAATACAAACATAATATTGAATAGTGATTTTTGATGACGAATTATCGCAATAAAATCTAGAAATTTTTATCGCAGTTTGCAGTTTGTTTTAATTAAAATGATCGATTTGATAAGATATGGATTCAAGTGAAACATTTTATCTGATGTTTCCACATTATAAATTTATACAGGGTGTTTTTACCTGAATTGGTTTATTCAGGTGTTTGGGGGGGTTTCAATAGTAGAGACCCCGCTTGGTTGAATTAATCGCACTTGATTAATTCTGTCGTTATCCAGATAAAGATACGACCGAAGAATATTTTCTGATCTTCATCAGAAAGGTAGATGATTCTAAAATAAGCAGATAATTGAAGAACTTATTGACCAGTTGATCAATATCGTTGCACTGATGAGCCGAAACTGGTGTTGTTAAGGTGTATTAAAAGCGCAATTTTAACACGTAACATGAATGTATTTTCTTGTATCTGTATTAGATAACAAGACCGAAATACAAGTGATTTGTACAATAGAATCTTCCTTCTATATCTTATTCGATAGCAACTTTCAAATGAGAAGTTACGATTTTTACAACACAAGAATTAACGTATAAGTCTTGTTTATAAATTCGAGAGCGAATGTTGTTTACTATACAGCGGCCAAATGAAGAGTGCCTAAAAACTAACTAAACCCAAATTAAGAAAATTCCCTTCTTCACATTTTAGAGGGAGAATATAAATTTTGATTGGATTTTTGAATTAAGCGACGCCCTTCTAAGATCCGAAAAAACACCTCGGATTGGCCGGTGCAAAAGAGAGAGCACAAAATGTGTGAAGGAAGTTTCCCTAAATAGCCTAATAAGATAAATTACATAAACTGTCACAAGTGATGTCTGGATTCTTTGAATAACCGAAGTATCCCACCCATCACGCAAAAATATGCAAAATTATACTTTATTGTTGGCTTGAGATAAAATGCTCTTAAAGCCGGTGTCAATTGATTAAAACCAAAAAATATTGAATTTCGGGCATATTTCCTGGGAACCAAAGAATTCAGACTACGACGTTGGAAAATCAAGAAAAGACAATACATCATAAAATGCTGGGTCCAGGCTACGGGACACAACACAGGGTGTTTGGCTTGTGTCTCTGTTTCAGATCAATCGTTAGGTATTCAACTCGATCGTCTGATATTTTGGAGATACCGGTTTAATGAATTCTCGCGATTTCACAAAATTGGAAATACATAAAATTGGAGTGTTCCCATTGGCCCAATGAATTATCATACATTTTTGCAATGTACATTGGGACAATGCATCGAATTTGCGTGAATGGTACTACTATGATACATCACGACAATGAGTGCGTTAGTTACCCCAATGTTTGAAAATTCATTGGTCCAATGAACGAGTTCATTGAAACGACGTACTCATTCGTTGGCACAATGAAATTTATTGAAAAAACGAACGTATACTTTAATACAATGTACGTATTCGCTGAGTCAATGATTTCGATCCATTGATTCAACAAATGATACTTATTACTGGAATGAACGTATTCATTTAAATATAATATATTCTATATGAGGTATCTTATAACGAAAAATTATATGTAAACCATCAATATCAGAAAGTTCACCTTAACTACTGATGAAAATAACGGGGTCAAGTTGAGATCACAATGACTATAGTGAACTGATATAATATGTATACAGTGCGCGTCAAAATTATGGAACAAATTCATTTCCTCAAAAGAAAAATATTTGGCAACAAAATCCTGAAACAGGTCAATTTTTGTTTCACTTTTACCAAATTTATATGCCTTTTTGAAGGATTTTTGTTGCACCCTGTGCCATCCCCATCAACCCTCTAAATGGCTTGAATAGGGAAAGTAGGTCATGTGGTCCTTTTTTGGTAAGGTCTTTGTATCTGCTTTACAGGAGTGTAGAGATTTTCAAGAAAAAAAATTTTTTCCTTGAAAAATTAGTTAGGTCAAAGAGGTTTTCAGTATGTGCACTTTGTCATGGCTCATTCACTTTGAGACGATGGTACCTGATGAAATTTGTCACCGAATGAAAGTCGACCATTACAGTTTTGTTCATGCTCAACTTTCAACCCCCTCACGTGAAACATATCACGTGAGGGGGTAGCACATGACCCTTTCTCTATTCAAAAAATTTAGAGGGTTGATGGGGATGGCACGGGGTGCAACAAAAATCCTTCAAAAATGCATAGAAATTTGGTGAAAGTGAAACAAAAATTGACCTGTTTCAGGGTTTTCTTGCCAAATATTTTTCGTCTGAGAAAATGAATTTGTTCCATAATTGTGATGCGCATTGTATAATTTAATGATAAAATTATGAAAATCATCACTTTTCCTGGGAGAACTGGATGTTATAATCAATAATCATTCAGATAAGGTTAATTTCCATCAGAAATATTTAATCATTCTTTAGGTTTCTTCTTGGTTTTCACCCCTGGTATTTGTAACAGAACTGTAGTGAGCGCCCTCTCTCAGCTCTTACTTAAGTCGCGCGCGCAGTACCATCTTGCGTCTTAAGTACCCTACGTTACCTGCCTGTAACGCTTGGCCAACATCATCGGTCAACGTACAGGGGGCGCTAGCGCGCACGCTGTCCCTGGTAGATCCTCTCAAGATCTCTGAAATACACTCATCCCCAACGGTCTGGTACACTCCCTTGTGATCCGCATAAGGGGTGTCCGCTCACGTAGGCATGTAAACGGCTTAGTTTGGTGCATGCCCTGACGAGTTCCCCCAAACTAAGCCGGGACGAAACCTGACACTCCCCCAAAGAGGTTGAAGCTACCTCGCAAACCTTCAAAAGCTTCAGAACTATTATTGCAGGATGGAACTATTCGTCAAGGGCAGTTTCTTGGAAAAGCAGATTGCCTAATGAACTACAGGAACAATACAAACGATAAAGAAAGCGAACTGTGACGTTTCAGAGTACAAATCTGACTCCTTCATCAGACAGAGGAGTAAATTTTAAGAATTATTTTTTTTCGATTTCAAAACGGAAAATCGAAATATGAACACAACATACCGATAGGTCTTGTTGATTCATTTTCCTAAAAATAACATTACTGAGGAAATCCAAGGATATGGAAAGATTCCATTTTTCATGAGTTTCCCAACGAGTCCTCACATGATGGGTTCACATGGGATTGGGTGGGTTTGCAGCCTAGGGGTTGAAGGGAAATATTCCATTTCATAGTCACAAAAGGGGGAGAATTAAAAAACCAATTAACAGAATTCAGCATTTCTATATTGAGCCAAAAACGCTGCAAATTTTACACCAGGCTTAAATAACGCAATACCATTGATAACTGATATATAATTCATAGCTAATTGGTTTTTACACCTAAATTTGCAGCGTTATTCTTTATAACTCGGGGACCCCTGGTCGTTAATCGTCCGGGTTAAAATTTTTAGGTTGAGTTATGCAACAGTAATCAACGTTGAGAGTTCAATGAAAATTCGGTGGTAAGTTTTCTAGAAATAATTTTTTTCCCTCCAACTCCCAATTTTGAGCCCTTAGGGTACGCCTATTCTGCTTAAAAGCTTGGAGGATCAATCTCAAGCGATACACGATTTTTCTACCAAGTTTCACGGATTTCGGTTCGGTACTTTCTCTGAAAAGCCCCGGACAACGGACGGCGGACGGACGGATTATTTTTATTAGTTCATTCAGATCTACATACTTCAAAATGTAAATGTTCCAGAGGGGGGGTAATTTTTTTTTGGTCGATCACTGAGGTTTATTATTTGATTTCATCAAATAATAAACCAATATCAGTTTTATTCCAGAAAATCGCCCAACCCTGTAAATGCCACCAATTCAATTTAATCATATGATTCACGTTTCCTTTTATCAACTATCTAGTACTATTCCTATAAATCAAGCATTCGTAATACACCCCACGCCCACTTTGATCTTAGATTTAAGGTCTCATAGAAAATAATATACCGAAGGTGGCGTGTAGAAAAACTTCCTCAGGTAAACCCCCATTTAGCAGATTCATTACGGCGCGTTAATACGGAACTCGAGAGAACAACCGGGTTCCAATTAACCCCTCCAAATTCAAGAACCTTGAAAAGATAAAAAATAAATGAGTCTAGAACACGAACGAAAATCGGCTAAAAAGCCGGAGTCGCCTTCTGTCTCTGTCGCCTGATACGGGAAAAGTTAGGAATTGCCCAGGAAAAACCGGGAAATTCCGAGCGTGTGCTATCACATCGCAAAGTCCCCTTGTAGCCAGAGCGGGGTGGGGTGGAACTTGCCGAACTTTCCCATGAATTGAGGCTTTATTACCTTAACCTATATTCAGGACAAGAGTTGTTTGCGAAAGGGTAGGAATTGGGAAGAGATCTTCTCGTTTCTGTTTTCCTCTAAAGGCGGTTCTACTTACCTGTTCTTCGACTGTTTATGTGGAAGTTTCTGATTTTTGGTTTAATGAGGGTTTTATTGACCTAGGTATTACTTCAGGCGCAAGGGAGAGGATAGTGTCGTGGGACTGTTGAATCCCATTGTGCTGGATTCAAAAAATCTAGAAGAGCACTCACGTGAATCCAGGAGATTTTACGCGGTTGTGCAATTTCACGAATTCGGCTGCCATAATTAATTTATTTGCGTGTCGAGAGAATAATCTGCTTGAAGTCTCAATGATGGTGGTTCTTCCTGAATTACCAAATACCAAATTACCTCCGGAAAGTATTCAAAATCAGATTTCAAAATTGGGGTTTGGGATTTGCCAGGCATGCACGAAGTGACAACGGTGTTCTGTAGAATAGCTCTTTCTGCTATAAAATAATGAAATATTTATTCCGATTCTGTGGTACACATGTGTTCTTTGTCAATATAACCAAACAATTTCCGTTTGCGATTTGTCAGTAATATGACAGTATGGCAGTCTGTGCTCTCCTTTTTTCTATTCCTTGGTCGTTGTCTTCTACTCTAACCAGATCGAAGTATAGATATCTGTTCTCCTTAGCAAAGTAACACATTTGACGCCGTTTTCATTCCGAGAAAGCTGAATTCGACGTTGCCATATCGTGCACTCAAGACAAACCGCTTTAAATGCAAATCCTGATTTTTATTTTTTAGTTTTAGGTGATAAAACATTTTTTTTTAAATATAATATTGAAATTATATATTTGAAATGTGATGTTATAAAGGTTTTTTATGAAAATTACTGCATTTTCGTTTAAAGGAAAAACCCCCATTGTAGAGCAGGTTCGGAGTGTAATACCAAGGCCGAATTCTTGAAATCCATCCTGTGATGCCGCAGTTATAAATACCCTTTCAAAGGTTGATCGGATAGGTATTTTTCGAGTTATTTCGGAAATAATCAACAATTATGTGGATGAAATCAGCACGAAATTGGACATTTTTTTCCATTATCTCCAAAGATGAATATCCTATCAAACTGAAATTCTATGTACTGTTGTTATACAGGGTCTTTCACGAGGAACCTCACCCATATTTATACGGGAAACTACTGAACGTATTTTCATGAAATTCAGCACTTATAAGTATTTCACGGTGCTGATGAAATCTAAAATATTTTCAAGGCATGAGCACCTCCGGTTTTTCCGGAAATGACGTCAACTTCCGTTTTTCAAATTAGAACACCATTTTTTTATTGCAGAAATAGATTCCTTAGAAAATTTCAATTTATTTTGAAATAACATTTTTCAGTTTTGGTTGGAAAATTCTCTCTGAGCGGGAAAATTCGAAAAAAAAATCGAAAATAGAGCTCCGCTGAAACAAGAATAACTTCGAGGTTTTTGGATTGAAAATTTTCATTTTTTGGATTTTTCAAGATGTAAGATTGATGTATCCACTTTAAGAATCGAAATCGCGATTCATGATACAGGGGGTGAAAAAATCGCTTTCAAAGTTAGGGATGACAAAATCGTGAAAAATCAATTTTTTCAAATTAGAACCCCATTTTTTTATAGCAGATATTGAATCTACGTTAAAAAATAATGTGAGTGTATGCATCACACCCTTGCCCTAAAATGGATATTTTCTGAGTTATTCACAAAAAACTGTTTTTCGTCTTGAATTTTCAGCTATTTCTTTTCCCTTCACGCCAAAAAGATGACATTTTCAGGAACTGTTACTTAAACCATGTTTTAGATTTTACTACCCTAATATGCAAGAGAAAAAAGTTACAGGTTGTTCCTAAATAGATGGCGAATTTGGATTCGAATTTGTATCGGAAACCTCTTTATTTCAACTAATGGGCCATCGGTTTTCTCTCCAGTGATAAATAAATAATTCCTTATGAACCATATGCAAAAACTTACCATGTTTTACATTATTTTTTTTTTAATGATAGATATCATTAATTACATCTGCCAAATTCCTCTTTATTCAGTAGCATTTTGTGTTTACTATTAATTTGGTGATAATTCGTATTAAGTTATAAAATCGATCACTACGCCTAATTTTACCAATGAAGATTATTTAAATCTCATTCTACTTCATGGAGAATGTAATAAAGTTGTAGATAGAACGATTCGACTGTTCATTGAGAGGTTTCCTGACCGACCCAGACCAACGAGAGATACCATTAACAGAAGTCGGTTTCAAGAAGGGGTGAAAAATCTACAGCATGGTTCAAAAACAGTTCCTGAAAATTTCATCTTTTTGGCGTGAAGGGAAAAGAAATAGCTGAAAATTCAAGACGAAAAACAGTTTTTTGTGAATAACTCAGAAAATATCCATTTTAGGGCAAGGGTGTGATGCATACACTCACATTATTTTTTAACGTAGATTCAATATCTGCCATAAAAAAATGGGGTTCTAATTTGAAAAAATTGATTTTTCACGATTTTGTCATCCCTAACTTTGAAAGCGATTTTTTCACCCCCTGTATCATGAATCGCGATTTCGATTTTTAAAGTGGATACATCAATCTTACATCTTGAAAAATCCCAAAAATGAAAATTTTCCATCCAAAAACCTCGAAGTTATCCTTGTTTCAGCGGAGCTCTATTTTCGATTTTTTTTTCGAATTTTCCCGCTCAGAGAGAATTTTCCAACCAAAACTGAAAAATGTTACATCAAAATAAATTGAAATTTTCTAAGGAATCTATTTCTGCAATAAAAAAATGGTGTTCTAATTTGAAAAACGGAAGTTGACGTCATTTCCGGAAAAACCGGAGGTGCTCATGCCTTGAAAATATTTTAGATTTCATCAGCATCGTGAAATACTTATAAGTGCTGAATTTCATGAAAATACGTTCAGTAGTTTCCCGTATAAATATGGGTGAGGTTCCTCGTGAAAGACCCTGTATAGTGACCCCAAGATGCGAGCCACACTCCATGACAATAGTTTTCTAAAACACAATTTCTTCAACATATATCTTCTGTTTCAATCCTGATGAATATGTTAGGGGAAAAAATTTTCACTAGTAATACCACCAGAGGTCAAATTATTTCCGGAAATTTTTTCGAGCTCATGAATATTTCGAAAATTTTCCCGAGTCGAAGACGATAATTTTCTAAGAATATTCATGAGCGAGAAAAAATTTCCGGATTTAATTTGAACTCGTGTGGTATTCGGTAAGAAAATTCCACACCAAATGTGTTTATTTCCAACAACATCAATTTTCGTCTTCATCAAGTACTCGCAAAACATAGAAGGTTTTGTCGACTTGATTATTTAGTTACCATGGCAACTTAGTGAAACTCTTAGCTAGAAATTGTTTCTGTTTTGAATTTGTCAAAAACGGCACGACGTAGAAAAATGTCTGGCTTCGGTCGAGAAAGTGAAGAAAATATTCGCCAGAATTTTGCTGATGACACTAAGCTATATAATAATCCTCTTTCCAACCATACAACCCTTCAGGATGATTTAAACGCCTTAAATGAGTGGTGTTCCACTTGGCTGCTACCCTTGAACATCGATAAATGCTCCGTTCTCCATATTGGAAGGGGCAACCCTCACCTAGATTATAAGATAGATGGTATAACTCTGTCATTCGTTTCCCATCATTGTCGTAACTGTCACAGGGGACCTATCTTGGTCCAAACATATATCGAGTATAACCAACAGAGCAAAGCAAATGCCTTTTCGCATACATAAGTCTTTCCAAGGCTGCGACACGAGGACATTCAGTTTGCTTTACAGGTACTATGTGCGTCCGATCCTGGAGTACGCGGGACCTGTATGGTGGCCCTCGTCTCGAGCTGACGAGGTTCTTCTGGAGTCAGTTCAGAGATGGGTTACTCGACTTCCCTACGGTTTCATCCGTCCTTCGTACGAGGAGAGATTGAAAATCTTTAATTTACCTTCCTTTGAGAAGAGAAGAACAAGAGGGGACATGATATTTACATTCCACGCCTTCATGACCATTTTGGCAAAGATATACGACATCTCTACTCCTTAAATGTGAATAATCTCAGAGGCCATGCATTAAAACTCCGAAGAGAGGATTTCCGAACAAACCAGAGGCAGCAATTCATAACAAATAGAACTTTTCATCTTTGGAACAGTCTGTCTGGAGACCTGGTCAATGTCTCCTCCACTAACGCCTTCAAGAATGGTTACGACTCCTGGCTTACTCGACGGTGATCGAACTACACATCTCCACATATTTCGTTTGAATGTTATTTTAGTTTGAGTTTATAGATTTAATACCTCTACTCTAATTGTAATTATAATAATAATAATAATATTAAGCAGTTGATACCCGCGAATACTAGGAAATCGAAGGCAAGTGTATGGAAGCAGTTTAAAAACATTTGGGCAGAAAAAGCTTATGATTCAGACAGGGCTTGAAGACTATGCCTTCAACATGCGAAAAAAAGAACTCCGAAGACTACGAGGAGAGTGTTATCAAAGTTCTATGGAACTCTACAGCTAAGCAGTTGCAGGTATAATCGCAAATTTGATCCATTCTCTGAGATTATAAACGTCAAAAAATATTCCAAATCAATTCGCTGTTGGGTATCCACGAGCAAAAAATGTCCACTAAAATTCATCCCTTGCGATGGTGATCTGTCAGAAATACACGTTCGGGTTGGTTAAAAATCACATGTGTGGAATTTTCAAGATAATGAAGCTTTCGAAGGTTTGGTAGGTAGCTTCAACCTCTTTGGGAAGGTGTCACGTTTCGTCCCGGCTTAGTTTGGGGGAACTCGTCAGGGCATGCACCAAACTAAGCCGTTTTCATGCCTACGTGAGCGGACACCGTGAGCGGACACCCCTCATGCGGATCACAAGGGAGTGTACCAGACCGTTGGCGATGAGTGTATTTCCGAGATCTTAAGAGGATCCAACCGGGACAGCGTGCGCGCTAGCGCCCCCTGTACGTTGACCGATGATGTGGCCAAGCGTTACAAGCAGGTAACGTAGGGTACTTAAGACGCAAGAGATGGTACTGCGCGTGCGACTTAAGAAAGAACTGAGAGAGGGCGCTCGCTACAGGACTCCCCTTCCAGTGAAAGCGATACCAGAAAGATGCATCTGGAGGAATGTGACCGAGACCGAAAAGGTGTTCTCTTCTAAAACGCGGCTGTGAGCGAGCCGTTTTGCCATTGCTGCGCTGTTGAGCACGAGTGTACGGCGTTTGATGCACGTTTTGTGTTGAGCCGTATTGACTGTGTGCTAGAGCGCTCTGCCTCGTCGTTCGAGGAGTGTGACCGATTTAGAGGAGGTCAGCTTTTGACGGAATGTAGTCATGGCCGTATTGACCAGAAGATTTCCCACAAGTGCGGCTCGTGATGACGGCGTGATGCGGAGAAGTTGCGTGCCTTTGAAATGTGAGAAATCTGGATTGAGAAACGCTGCGCCACTTGTGAGTTCCTATACCACTCGATATCGTGCAGTGAGCCGGGTGCATTAGTGAGCACATCTTTGGGCAGCGAGTTGCAGCACGAAAGCGAAGTGGCGATGTGGAACCTCTTCGGGATGGTTGCTGAACCATCGCCGAGAGAGGAACGGATGGGTTCACACATTGACAAGTGAGATTCTCACTGGAAGCGTAGATGATCGCGTAGGGACAGAAACTGTGACATCATCGTTGAAATGAATCACGTCGGGGTCACCACTGAAGCTTTTGAAGGTTTGCGAGGTAGCTTCAACCTCTTTGGGAAAGTGTCACGTTTCGTCCCGGCTTAGTTTGAGGGAACTCGTCAGGGCATGCACCAAACTAAGCCGTTTTCATGCCTACGTGAGCGGACACCCCTTATGCGGATCAAGAGGGAGTGTACCAGACCGTTGGGGATGAGCGTATTTCCGAGATCTTAAGAGGATCCAACCGGGACAGCGTGCGCGCTAGCGCCCCCTGTACGTTGACCGATGATGTTGCCAAGCGTTACAAGCAGGTAACGTAGGGTACTTAAGACGCAAGAGATGGTACTGCGCGCGCGACTTAAGAAAGAGCTGAGAGAGGGCGCTCGCTACAATAATTTTTTTTATTCAATCGATAAAGATCTTTTTTGGCTCAAAACTCGAAAATCACAGACACTGAACAGAACGATTACGCTTTTTTTCCCTAGAACAAGCGCATAATGTAAAAAAATAACTTTTTGCTCAATATACATTTCGTAGAATAAAATGAATATCTCATCGAGTCCAAACTTGAAACATTGTTGTTGAATATTGACTTCAAGGTTTGTGATTTGTAGTATCTGGAAAGAAATGTTTTCTACAAACATTTGAAAATTTTTCGACGGTTAGGTTGTCTGATTAAGTTTGATCATTTTGTAAATAATTTCGGGTTCTGATATCTTCTACTGAGATTGCTTTTCTGTTATTATTATAGTATAGATTTTTTTTATCATCTGTCGAGATATTTTAATTCAAGAGCGAGCAATATCAAGTGCTGGCGAATTACGACTTCGCGCAACTAATTAACACAGCCACACTCAAGTTTCATTAATTCTCGTTGATATCTCAAGGCCAGGCACCTGTCCACGGTCTGAATGTTCAAACGTTGCCAAAATCCGCGAAAAAAATTAGAATTTGAAGAAATTTCGACGTTAATGAGAGAAAACGCTGTGTCGTTCTGCAGGCTTCAGTGATTTTTTTTTTTGAAAATTTTTTTGGGCTGTACTGATTTTTTTCGAGAGAATGCTCAATTTTTCGTTCCATTTCGGTTTTATTTTCCCGAAAATTTTTGAGTATAAAAAAGTGGCAACATTGCACATTCTTACAACTTTTTTCAACCATCTGCACGAAAAAAAATTTTTTGAAAAAAATTTATTATGGCCTTCAAAAGTCACCGCGTTATATTCGATATCAAGGGAAAATCTCAGGAAAAACCTAGTCTGAAGTTATCACATGAAAGTTCTTGAAGGCTGTAGTTTCAGATAATGCTAGCCAATCAGGACAAACCATACCTAATGGGGGTTTTTCCTTCGAACGAAAATGCACTAATTTTCATGAAAAACCTTCAGAACATCACATTTCAAACATATATTTTCAATATTATATTTTTAAAAAAATGTTTGATCACCCAAAACTGAAAAATAAAAATGGGGATTTACATTTAAAGGGATTTGTCTTGAGTGCACGATATGGCAACGTCGAATTCAGCTTTCTCGGAAAGAAAAGGAATTCAAATGTGTTACTTTGCTTAGGTAAACAGAGATAGATATACTTCCATCTGGTTAGAGTAGAAGACAACGACCAAGGAATAGAAAAAGAAGAGCACAGACTGTCATACTGTCATATTACTGACAAATCGCAAACGAAAATTGTTTGGTTATATTGACAGAGAACACGTGTGTACCACAGAATAGGAATAAATATTTCATTTTTCTGTAGCAGAAAAAGCTATTCTACTAAACACCGTTGTCACTTCGTGCATGTCTGGCAAATCCAAAACCCCAATTTTGAAATCTGATTCTGAATATTTCCTGAAGGTAATTTGGGAAAATAATGAATCAAACCCATAATAATTATGTTCAAATTTGCATTTGCAGTAATAACCCAAATTCAGGAAAACCCCCCATTATCCGATTTCTTCTTGCAGATCAATCATCTACTTTTGCGAATCCGGGGTGGGTATTTTTTGTAAATACAGGGTGAGTCTTTGACCTTGCAGAATATTTTAACAGAAGATTCCTGAAGCTGAAAGAAACACATTTGTCCTCTGCCATTTTGTCCGATTCGGCCTAGATAAAAAGATATAGGCATTATAAATTTCCATAATAGGCTAGCCGCCCCTGGAAACCTGAACACTGAAGTTTTTCAAAGCCTAGGATATACCATTCAAATCTTCGAAATAATCAACTCTGTTATGAAAACAAGCGTCAACTTACTTTTTACATTCCAGTTGGTGAAAAAAGTTGTATTTATAGTACAATAAACAAGTTAGGTATCCCAAATTTCGTGGGCGATAAAAGTTGAATATTCTTCTCTTGGTTTCGTTTTCGATCATGGGGAATTCATCTAGCTATCACTCATATCAGCTTTGAGATTCATCTTCAATTTGTAATCATTAATTTTCTTTGTTTCTTTCATTTTCTCCAAGAATTATCAGATTCAGACATAACCCATTCAAACTTTCATTTTCATAAATAAATAAAACAGATGTACCTCATTTATCTATGAACGTACACACGTTGCCAGATTGACGAACAGAAAGAAAGAATTCTTCGAAACCAAACAACACACAATATGCTAATTCTATGTATACACTTGTTCAGAATCATAGACTGATTCTGAACTGAACTATAAATCTGTGGCTCCGTAGTTTTAAGGTTATGTCATGGTGGTTGTTATGTTATGAAAGCGCATTTGAAGAATACCTCAAAATAAATACTATCAAAGTTCTGTACATAATTTCAAGAAATTTGGGTCAGCAGAAAGATTGCATTCAAACCAGTAAGAATCCCCATTATCATGGAAAAGTGAGAAGTTAATCAATTATACTACACAAATTAGCTCGGAATTGAAAAGGAAGCTTCTTGAATGGATATTGGTGTGGAAATTTGCTTGAACATAAGGAGTATTTAAATTGTAGAAGTTGAGGTGAGCTTATTCATATTACTCCACACATATTACTAACAGCCAATTTACAATGGACATAACTTAACCGTAAATTTACTTATACATAAAATGTAAGAATTTAACAACATAAATCATAAGGAATAAGAATAGAACTGCATTCGACTTATGGTCAAAGTCAAAAGCAAAGTTGAACCTATTGTGAAGATTTTGGTACTTATGAATTTTGTAGTTTCCTCTTTGATTTTTACGCACGAGTTGCGGGATTCTTACGGTTACGTATATTGTGAATTGGCCAAAGTCGGCTACTCCGCTTACAAATCATTCCAAATAAAATTCCATTCCATTCTCAACTTTTAGACGTGGCAACGCGGAAAAATTGAATTCTGTGAATTTTTTGAACAGAGTTGCATTCAGCCAAAGTACCCAATTCTCGGAATTTCACAGATATTTTTTATTTTTGAATTTCAGATAACTCGAAAACGGCGCATCATACGAAAAAAACTAAAGAATACTTTTACTTTCCAAAATGGTCAAAAATTCGTTGAATAGCATTCAAATTATTTTTAAAAGTTAGATTCTTTGAATTTCTGGTATTTTTATGAAATGTTATGGTCATACCAAAGAAACTGGAGGATGTGGATGAAATTTTGTAATCCAGGAACATTCATCGTATCAATAAAAAACCATATTCCAAAAATCATCTCATTTGATGAGATCGTTCGCGAGATATAATCGAAAATTAAATTTTTTTATGGATTTTCAACAGTCTGTATCTTACGAACCAAGCCGATTCGGAAAAAATGGTAAGGGAAAAAAGTGTTTCTTTTGGCTTCAGGAATCTTCTGTTAAAATATTCTGCAAGATCAAAGACTCACCCTGTATAAGTAGAATCCATCGACTTTCAACGCTCGACCACCCGAAACGTTCCTAACGACACTTCAGTGCTCGAATTCAAGTCGAAGTCCTTTTCAGGAACATTCTCTGGGAACAGGTTCTCGCCTGCCCAACTCTAATCCCGACGCCGTAGTAAGAGCCTTAGGGATATCGATTTTATCGCAAAAGTCGACGAATTCCTGGGGGACCTCGGCCTGGCCCGGCACCTCCGCCATTTCGCGTAGGACGTGTAGATTACCTGTTAATGAATTTTTTATGGCGGAAGTCGACCGGCGCGAAATCCGGGTTATGTTCGTTACGGGTTCTGACAACCTGGCCGTTTTGTTATGTGGGATTAATGTCGGATGACGTGTATTGGATGTGAAGGGGGCTAGTTTAATACTTCCTCACGTCACTTTTTAGTTTTGCGGAACAGATAATTTCTTCAATATCTTGAGAGAAACTGATCTGACCAACGAGCAAACTTAATGATTATGGGAATCATTCTATTGGTCATTTCTTGAAAGAATTTATGTTGTAAACAATTTTTTTCTCAAAACTTTCCGTGAAATATTTAAGAGATGTGATTTAACCGTGAACAAGATATTTTTGTGTACCAAATTTGAGCTCGATCTTATATTTTTTTTTGGAAATATGGTGGAAATCCTAAAAGAGCACTGACGTGAAGTCGAGAGCTTTTGCTCATTTTGAACATGCGAGCGGAAGCTGCTGACTTCACGTTAGTGCTCTTCTAGGTTTTTTTCGATAAAGTACTGGATTTCAATTGGATCTAATCTGTATTTTTGGAAATACTGGAAAAATGAAATTTTGAATGGGTATAGCTACGAAATCATTGGGCGGATTGAACCCATTCACGAATTGGACCTTCGAAGTTAAGCCCCAAACCTACTCTACAAATATCGAGTTTCTAAGTCGTTTCTTCCGGTTCTAGTGACACGATCATCACGAAATTTCGTACAAAGTGGTCCATCAGCATTTCAAAAGTACCTGTAATTGTCGATTCAATATTTTGCTCAAAAACTTTTCAGATTCGAAGCCGAAAAATACACTCTTCACTTTCAAAATAATCATTATGCAGGCCCTTTTTTCTCATCATTTTCCTTGAAGATATCGGTTTTACGACAATGGGTGTAATGAAGACTCAACAATAGATTAATATATCTACCTAGCTCGCTTAAGGAGACACAATATACCTAAAATATATCAGTTTATGCATAGCATAAGACATAAACTATGGTTTGAGTAGGGAAAATTTTCACATATTTGTTTTTTTTTTATTTTCCACAACCTTTTTGACCAAAAAAGTTTTTTTTGAATGAATTTGATAAAAACCAATGTCCGAAATCGGTTTTATACAGATTCAATCAATGGATTGATTTTAGCACTTCAAAGCACAAATAAGGAACGCTAAAATTTCAAAAATCGATCTCTTCGATACATGCAATGGAGGCGAAATATTGGTATAGATTCGATAACGAGGAAGATGTGGAAGTGTATTTTGATACTCTTAACACAAACAAAAGGATTATTATCGAAGCTCCTTCTTTCCTATGAACCAATTCCTTCCCCTTCTTTCCTTTGTACTTTGATACAGAAATATTATTTCGATATGAATTATTCAAGTAAAGTTCTATGTTAGTTTTCAATAGTGATGTAAATTTATGTATAAAGTGATTTTTTTCGAATAAGTGTTTTATTTGTAGTGAATGCAACGTTTTAAAATTTGTACCATAATTTTGCATGAAATCTCATCACTCTGGCATCGCTGCGCCATCATTTCATATTTGACATCTGGCATCGTTGCCTGAAGCTCATACTTGAGAATGGGGGTTTTTCCTGAATTTGTGTTATTACTGCAAATGGAAATTTGAACATAATTGTTATGGGTTTGATTCATCATTTTCCCAAATTATCTTCAGAGAGTATTCAAAATCAGGTTTCAAAATTGGGGTTTGGGATTTGCCAGGCATGCACGAAGTGACAACAGTGTTCAGTAGAATAGCTTTTTCTGCTATAGAATAATGAATTATTCATTCCTATTCTGTGGTACTCACGTGTTTTTTGCCAATATAACCAAAAAAATTTCGTTTGCGATTTCTCAGTAATATGATAGTATGACAGTCTGTGCTCTTCTTTTTCTATTCCTTGGTCGTTGTCTTCTACTCTAACCAGATCGAAGTATAGCTATTTCTGTTTTCCTAAGCTAAGTTACACATTTGGCGTCCTTTTCTTTCCGAGAAAGCTGAATTCGACGTTGCCATATCGTGCACTCATGACAAATCCTTTCAAATACAAATCACCATTCTTATTTTTCAGTTTTCGGGGATCAAACATTTTTTTAAAAATATAATATTGTAATTATTCGTTTGAAAAATGGTGTTCTAAAGGTTTTTCATGAAAATCACTGCATTTTTGTTTTAAGGAGAAACTCCCATTAAATACACCATTCAATCCATACACACTCCAGTCCAGAACAGGAACATCCACAGTCTGGGATCTGTTTTTCTCCACTGGGATCTCTTCCAAGCATCAGGTCGCCATGTTCGTATGTCGCAACTCAACTGTCGCTTCATCAAAGGTCGACCTTCCGATAATTGCTCTCCGCCGTCACCAATTGTACGGACTCGTCCCCAGGTTCTTCGCCGTGGGCGTCGGACCGGAAACGGATTCATGTTTCTCTCGTGAGCGGTCGATCGCTCGTTTGTTCCTATAGCGAACATCTCGTAATGGCCGTTAGTTTGCTCGAATTGAAACTTTGTTTCGGCATGAATAATTTCGACAGATAATGGCCTTGAGAGGTGGAGAAGCGCCAGAACGAAAGATATACGATAAAAGAGTGTGAATTTGATAACGGCTTGTTCGATCGAGAATTATTGTTTTTTCGTGCGTTGTGTAGGAAGCTTTATTGGCTTAAATTTAGGTTTAGTGTTTCCATGTCTGTTTCGGTAATTCCCTTGGATTAATAAAACCCGTGAATTGGCCCCGACACTTCCTGAATACAAGTAGTCATACAAGGCCGATTCTGGCTCGAACCGTCAGTCTTTGGGACCCTAGTGTTTAGGTTCTTGCATTTCTATTGGTTGACAGCTGAATAACTGCCTCGTCGTAAACAAACATTGGCTCCATGTTAGGAAGTCGTTAAAAAAGTAACGAAGTTGAAGGCACCATGATTTTTATTCAGATCCATCGTTCTGAAAATGATATCAATCGGATCGGAACGTTATTATTTTTCAATCGGGGTTGTGTGTATCGGTTCGGTCCTCCAGAACTACGACCTATAAGATCTTACATTCTTTTACCCTACTCATTCATCCCTAAGGACATTTTCGATATACAGTAATGTCCGCTTATAACGGCTCCGCTTGTAACGAACTTTCGCTTATAACGAAAAAATTTTTAAGGTACGAAAGTTTGTATCATCAAAGTGTTGATTTTTTCGTAAAAAACGAATCCGTTTATAACGAACTCTCGGTTAAAACGGACTTTAATACTACTAGAAAATGTGAAGATGGAGAGTTCCCCAAAGATAAACATAACTGTGCTCGTAGTGGAAAATTTGACGGAAGCATAAGAATGGAAGTCACTTATAATTGGAAAATGTAACACCTGATCCTACTGAATAATTCTAATCCGGATCTATATCGAAAATTTGTGACGATCGTAAGTATTGTTGAAAATTCAAAAATTTTCTAAATTTTCGTTGATTTTTTTTTTTGGAAAACCTGATTTGATTCCCACGTAATTTGTCAAAGACCTTCAAGCATAATATTTTATAATATTGCATGACGTAAACATTAAAAGTTAAATTATACAGTTCGCGTCGAAATTATGGAACAAATTTGTTTTCTCAGAAGAAAAATATTTGGCAACATAATCCTGAAACATGTCAATTTTTGTTTCACTTTTACCAAATTTTTATGCATTTTTTGAAGGATTTTTGTTGCACCCTGTGCCATCCCCATCAACCCTCTAAATTTTTTGAATAGGGAAAGTGGGTCGTGGTACTTTTTTGGCAAGGTCTTTGTATCTTCTTTACAGGCGTGCAGAAATTTTCAAGAAACAAATCATTCTCCCGGTGGTACTTCAATGCCGAAATAAATTTCCAATGTCACTGCATTTTTTTCTCTCTATTCGGAGGGGTTGAAAGTTGTGCATGAACAAAACTGTAATGGTCGACTTTCATTCGATGACAATTTCATCAGGTACCATCGTCTCAAAGTAAATGAGCCATGACAAAGTGCACATACTGAAAACCTCTTTGAACTAACTAATTTCTCAAAAAAAAAATTCTTTCTTGAAAATTTCTGCACGCCTGTGAAGAAGATACAAAGACCTTGCCAAAAAAGTACCAGATGACCCACTTTCCCTATTCAAAAAATTTAGAGGGTTGATGGGGATGGCACAGGGTGCAACAAAAATCCTTCAAAAATGCATATAAATTTGTTAACAGTAGAACAAAAATTGACCGGTTTTTGTATTTTGTCACAAATATTTTTCTTTTGAGAAACTGAATGGGTACCATAATTTTGACGCGCACTGTGTATTTTATATTCGTGCTTTCCTCCTAAAACTGGATTCAATTAAAATTAAAACATTCTACCTAGTCCTAGCGATCACCTTTATTTCACAATGATTACATTTGCGTGAAGCTGTGAGTTGGGCGGACAAGGTAAAGGGTATTTATTGAAAACAATAAACGACCTAACTCCGTATATTGAATTCAAGTCAACTACAACCAGGATATAATAATCGGGTTGGGTTTCCAGGAAATTTGAGCAAATGTTTACGAGAAGCCTTTATGAATTTTTTTGTTCTGTTTACTTATTGTTCGAACGATAACTGGACAAAAAAAGAGAACAGAAACATATGGGGAAGGGATAAAAAAAACAAGAAATCGTCATTTGGTAATATGCTATTCAAAATCTCTATACTTTCTTTGTATAATTATAGATGCATAGAATACATAAGGTGCGGACACTCTGACATATTTTTGGCCCGAAATGAGGTCCAAACGTTGTCAAAATACGGCTTTGTTGGCCTACTTCAGTTCTTGCCGATAGATGCCGGCATAGGAAAATCTGCCATATAAAATCTGAAATATTAACGGAAGTTACCGACCTGTCATATCAAAACTAGTCAAATCAGAACTTCTTTCTGATTCTTTAAGTAGGATCATACATTATTTTCAAGAATTTCCGATAATAAATTCATTTTGACGAATTTAAATTATGATTATTCATTTCATTCAGTCAGAATGGCGGTAATATCCTTCGTCTCTGAATACACAACTTTGAAACTTGATATTTTTGAATACCTGCTTAGAACAAGAGGTATTTAATATCCCAATATTCAGTTCATGGAAAGGAATTATTCCAGAGTTTTGTTTTCGAAAATACCACAAGAAATCATTTGGAACGATAGATACTACAGTTAATTTGTCTGGTTTGAAATTCTTCTGATAAATTCGTATGAACATGAACAGCAAAGTGCAAATTCTTATATCGATTTCAATAATAATAAACATGAACATTTCCCTTCAAATATTTGCATAAGTAGGTATGTAACGATAATTCATAACTTTTGAATTGACTATGTATTAAAAGGAACATATAAAATTTTAAGGAGATCCAAACTATATCCAATAGAATCCATTAGTAAAATCAATTTCCCGTTTCGTTCTCACCTTTGATTTGGCTTCGAAATAACTTCTTGTATCCATCCATGAAAGTGTTCTCACAATAAACCTCATATTTTTCCCTTACACGCATATTTCATATTATTAATGAGTAGATGTTCCACATTTATAAACTCCTCTTATGTATGTATTAGTGAGAATCCATAATTTCAAATATCTGATTCATTATTTGGGAAATAGTTTCATCAGATTATAGCTCAATTCATTTTTATTCAGCGGAATTAAATGTATGCACTTGCCAAAGCGACGTAAGCGCCATCATCGTTTACAGAGCCAAGTAGCCCAAGATTTGGCAATTCTGGGACCGCGTTTTGGACCCAAAATTTAAGTGGGTAATAGTAGGAAAGTGTCGACACCTGATATATTCTATGCATCTATGCCCCAAAGATGAATGAAATGGAATTTTGTGTGTGAATGAAGCATTGCTTTTTGGCGAAAAAAATACTATTGAAGCCGAGGTTTGGCCTGATAAACATTATTCGGGCTTTGCACCAGGAAATAAACCGTAGAGAATCGATATTCTTACAGAGACTTTGGAATTGGGGTGGATATGAAAAATAATGGACATGGATGATGAAATATGACGCTATAAATACCAACAATTGATGGGTTTTCTGCTTTGTTATTTTTTTGTTTGCATATATCCTCCAATTTGTTTTATCATCTAAATGCTCGTTATCTTCTATATTCACGCTTATTTCAAACTCTCACTACGAAAAATATTGGATTTCGATTGAAACCAGTAACGGATATCCACATGTTGACGATAATTGTACTACGCAAACCGAAATTGGTGGAAACCTCCGATCAACCGAATTTTTTGGATATCTTCATTATTTTAAATTACGCTACTCAATTCGCGTTCTTCTTGTAAGAGTGATATTCAGTTGTACAAAATATTCCAATGTTTCAAATGAATTTCTACATGTAATTGTTTTTTTTTGTGCTGTGAAAAACCAATGATTCATGAATAATATAAAAGTTTTATTTAAGATATGAATGAGCTTCATGAAGAAATTCAATCTTAAATCCTGTAATCCGCAGGGTGATTTCTATAAATAATAATTTCATCCGATTTTGATTAGTTATGTTTCAGATATTGGGAGGGAAAACCCAAAATATTGGATTTGAACTACTTACGGTTATGAAATTGTTAAGAATATCGATGGGGCATTTGCACATTGTGTTTATAAAATAATAAACGAATCAGTAAAAAATTTCTCGATGTATAATTGAATCAGCGCCTCCTCCGAACAAAATTTTCACCGGCCGCCACTGCGTTCTACCAAGATTTCTAGAGAATTTTCGAATTACCGTTCAGTCGGAATCCGTCTACGTCCTACGTCAATAACCCAGCCCGGAAAACCGACGTAAATTCCATTAAAATCGCCGTACCAAAAACGTCCCCCGGAACCCGCCCCCGGATCAAATTAGCGTCGAGTTAATTTATTCAGAATGCTAATTCCGGATATGGACCGGAGTTACGGCCGTATCGGGCATTATGCCCATTGTGTACCGGCAAAGCCGTTCGCGACGCGTCCCGGCTTCCATTGTTGCCGTCGTTCCGGGCCCCCGTCATTACCCCCGAAGGAGGCCCGGGACGCTCCATAAGCCATCTAGTTCCGCCGCTCGAGTATAGAAATCGCAGATTACGGCGGCTTTTTCTTGTTTGTCGTGCGACTGGGTTCGGGTTGCGCGTAGAGAGGTAAAACGGGACAGTATTTGGTTTTTGTTCATTGGGTTCCTAGAGAACGTACAGGGAAGCAGAATGCGGTTTATGTGTCCCGCAAGGGAGGAGGTCGGTTGTAGTTTATGGATTTCGCGTTTTCTGGTTTTATTTATGTTGGTGATTTTGAGCTCTTTATGATTTTATAACCTCATATAAAATGTTTTCTTTGCAAAGGTCTCGACAAGTTTTGGTTGAATCCGCCAATTATTGATTAGGCATCAAATAGTAATAATAATGATGGAAAAGAAAGAGCTCCAGTAATAATAAATGAACATAATCACAAGGACGGATATCCGTCGATAAATCAACAAATATTCCCCCCTGATCAGAGCTAATCATCCAATAAACCAAAACATCTACACCGAAGAAGCGGATCCAAGGAGAATGACTACAGCTGTTTTACAGTTGTTACTGATCGTCAGGTCAACTTACCTTGGATAAACCGCAGAGGGATCTCTCGATACTTGTCACGTTTCAGATGGACCGCTGCAGTTTACCAACGTACAGCGCGCCATCATCTGGGAGCATCTTGCGAATCTCACCTTCGAGTGCAGAATACTTTGATCGATGTGTATGACGTTCATCCTTTAGTCGCATCAGGTCGCAGGATATTGCATATTTACAAACAGCGTCACGACATCGAGAACACTGTGTGCATGTGGATTCCCACAAGACGAAAACGCCCAACATCTAACAAAGATAGGAATTGGTCTAATGGAAAAGAAATAGATTCAGTAATAATAAATTAACATAATCACAAGGACGGATATCCGTCGATAAATCAACAAATATTCCCCCCTGATCAGAGCTAATCATCCAATCAACCGAAATATCTACACCGAAGAAGCGGATCCTTGGATCCGCATGGGAATCCACATGATCCGAGCGTTTCCATGTCGTGATGGTGTTTGAAATCTGCAATATCGCAAATACAGTGACCTGATGCGACTAAAGGATGAACGACATGCACATCGATCAAGGTATTCTGCATTCGAAGGTGGGACTCGCTTGATACTCCCAGAAGATGGCGCGCTGTACGTTGTTATACTCCAGCGGTCCATCTGAAAGGTGACAAGTATCGAGATTCCCTCTGCGGTTTTATCCAAGATAAGTTGACCTGACGATCAGTAACAACTCTGAAACAGCTGTAGTCATTCTCCTATGATCCGCTTCTTCGGTGTAGATGTCTTGGTTGATTGGATGATTAGCTCTGATCGGGGGGGAATATTTGTTGATTTATCGACGGTTATTCGTCCTTGTGATTATGATAAATAATAATAATATTTATTGAAGCAAAATAAAACGAAATCAGTTTTCTAAATTACAATTAAATCATCAAGCACACTCCAATAGAAGTATCGATTAAGCCTGGCCGTCCACTAGAAGCGATTTGTGGCTTTTAGGAGCTACGCGTTTTACGAGCGCCGAGGAGATTTTACGACCGAAGCGGCCTCAGGCTTCGGGGTCGTCCACTGGCAGATAGTTCGCGAGGTTTCGGTTCGTTCTTGTTCTTGCGTAGCAGAGGATTTTTACTTCAGATTTCCGTGTTTATTGAAGAAATTGTGATACGGAATGGATTTAGAATTAATAATTCATTTCAAGGATAAATCTCACTTGATCTTGCATATGTTAGCTACGGAATGGGGAAAATTTTTGAGCTAAGGTAGATTCAAATTTAGAATAAAATAAAATTATCGGAAAAAATTCACCATCTTGATAATGAATGATTATTATCGTATACTTTATAATACTGGAATGGAAGTTGAAGTGTGAATGTTGATGACCTGGGTACTCCGAAAACAAACGATGTGGAACTTCGAAATTATGGCTGATTTGAATTTTATCTGTGAAAGTCAGCTTCAGAAGGTAAATATGTTATTAATGCAACTAGAACGTGACTTCAAAACTTTAAAAACTGCAAACATCGAAAGAAATGATGGTGACACAGATATTCAGAAATTCTTAAAATTTTGCAGAAGTACATCCGTATTTTAGAAAACAGGTCACCAGTAACAATCCGTAGCGTTTTATAAAGAAAAAATTATGTTTATTTTGTGATCGAAAAGATCGTTCTGCATATGAGATTGATTGAAACGTAGTTGAATCATTACAGTACGTATGGGCCAAAAACACTTGGGCATGTAGAAAAATGTTCGGAATAAAATTGGTCGGAGACTAAAAAAACAAATCAAAAATAGATATTGAGATAATAAGAGCTATAAATACCGAGACAATGGCGAAACGCGCTGGATTAATTATATTTGGAATGCTATACAGCCGATTATTGCCAAAGAGTCAAACTTCAGATAGGCTACTATACACCTACAGAACTTCTGGATGTGAGTTTAATGTGAGAAAAAAGACAACATTCATTAACCTTTCAATCTGATCCATCTAAAATTCACCGACAATAAACAACGAGCTTCAATAAATATTCCGTTCACAAACCATACATTCCACTTGCCGACGGATAGCTCCTCTTTTCGAGCGTATAGACGCGGCAGATCCAAACTGATCGGGATACGATTGCGCCGCTCGAATTTTCTCGAAATCGCCCCGTATGAACTCGCTGCCAGTCGACGAGGGTACCTAGAATTCCATTCATTTGGATCTGTCGCGCAAATTCGTTCGTTTACGCTGCTATCGCGCCTCTCGAAATCGCATGCAGTGGACGACCAGCCTAAAGCTTATTTTGAAACAGAACTATTAAAAATTAAATAAGAATTGTTTTTTCATGAAAGACGCCCTTGTGGATTGCAGGATTTAAAAAATTTCAGGGCAGTTTCTTGGAGAACAGATTGCCTAATGAACAGATAAACAAAGCCAACTGTGACGTTTCAGAGTACAAATCTGAATCTTTCATCGGCTGAACAAGAAAATTTTAAGAATAATTTTCTCGTTTATCTGATGAACGAGTCAGATTTGTACTCTGAAACGACACAGTTCGCTCTGTTTATCGTTTGTATTGTTCCTGATTCTTCGTTGTTTCATAGAACAAGCGCTTCAAAAGAATGTTGTTTTGGTACTCCAGCAGACTTCAGTTCAAAAGTTGAGACCTTTGGGACATGTGTCCATATGAAGTTTTTTTTAGGAAAATGGAGTCAAGATGGCCATATATCCTCATACGTTGCGAAGAAATTCATTTTCTCTTTCTTACATGAAAACCGAGTCTATCGACCTCAGACTAATGTGAACGGATGTGGAATGTGAAGTAACCGAGACCTATATTTCAGCCCGAGCGGGTTCAGGAAGGAAAGGAAGGTTCAACTGGTTGTTACCTGTTACTTAATGGGTCTCTAGGAGGGAATAGATGGAGAAAGGGTCCCTCCGCAGATTTATCTGATTTTTACCTCAATTTATGTTCCATACAGGCAATTTCAGGGTGGGAGAAAGGCCGTCCAGGGTCGAGTTGATGGTTGGGACATCAATTGATCGAAATGCTCTCACTCTAGTTAGATATAGCGAGCTCATTTTGTCCGTCGATTCGACCCAGAATGTATGAAGTGATTTTTCACTCCTTGTCCCACATGGAAAGTTAGGGTTGATTAATACATTTCCACTATTTCCCCCAAGGATCTGAAATATCACTTTTAATTAAGCTCTTCAGATTTATCTGATTCTACTTGAATTTGTTTCATATAGACCATTCCAAGAGTGTTTACGCTTTGTAGAGAAATTGGTTGAAATTCTCTCACTATAGGTGAAGTGACCTTGATATGTCCATCAATTCTACCCACATAGAGAAAAAGGTTCTCTTAACTCAATTTGTGAACACATTTGATAATAGGTGAGTTCAATGAATATTATACACTCCAAAACATATCTTAAGTGAAAGTTTAGACGTTTCTCGTAAGCTTGACAATTTTCAGCAATCACAGAGAATTTGAATTTGACCATTCTGACAACTCCATTGTAGGTTGTTGAAAATGAAGAATTATTCCACACAGAAAAAGGTTCCTTCAAGAGAATGGTATTCTTGGATAGGTCCAACCAAATATAAGTTTGATTTTTCGATGAAATACTCTTGACCCATGTGTAATATGATACTTATGATTCAATCGGAATCACGTTTGGTCCAAATGAGAAATCTTACAACAATAACTGGATATGTTTGCTATATATGTTTCATATTTTCATTCGGAAATACTGTGGCTTTGATACGAATGTAAGATTTCTGATTTTTGTATTTGAAATATTTTTCTATAAGAATATCCATTTCTTTCATCAAGAGAATTTAATATGTTCGCTGCAATTAGCGCCTCGCAAATATTTAAGATGTATGGTATCTTAAGAAGCCTTTCATAATCATTTCTGAAGATATCAATCATAAATAAGGTGCAAATGGAGGATCACCTTCTTACAAGAAAGTTTTTTGGGAACAGGGTTTCGAAGATGAAAGAGCAGAAATCTTTTAAAACAATTTGCTTAGTTACTATGTTTACTCTCGACCTCCAATCTAAAATAAATTGTGTAGTCTAGAGTTCACGAATGTAGGTATACATGTGACAATGTTTGTGCATAACACACATGCATGTAGGCATGTACCCACATATTTCAATTCAAACTTTGTTCTCGAGTAATAAATCGTATTCTTAAAACTTAACTTTTCTTTCTTGACTTTCAAAACTCTGTTCCCGAAAAACTCCCTTGATGTTGATAAGTAGTTCTCCATTTACACCAAATTCATAATGCACCATCAGAAACACAAACGCACTTGTTCACTATGGCGGCCATGGCGTTGTTTCCTATCTAAATATCCATATGTTCTGCGATTCTACATTCCATACGCGTCTTCAGCGCTAAGGCTGGTCGTCCACTGCACGCGATTTCGAGATGCGCGATAGGAGCTTAAATGAACAAACTTGCGCGACAGATCCAAATAAATGGAACTATAGGTACCCTCGTCGACTGGCAGCGAGTTCATACGGGCGTTCTCGAGAGAATCCGAGCGGCGCAATCGTATCCCGATCAGTTTGGATCTGCCGCGTATATACGCTCGAAAAGAGGAGCTATCCGTCGGCAAATGGAATGTATGGTTTGTGAACGGAATATTTGTTGAAGCTCGTTTCTTATTGTTGGTGAATTTTAGATGGATCAGATTGAAAGGTTAATGAATGTTGTCTTTTTTCTTATATTAAACTCACACCCAGAAGTTCTGTAGGTGTAGTAGTCTACCTGAAATTGGACTCTTTGGCAATAATCGGCTGTATAGCATTCCAAATATGATTAATCCAGCGCGTTTCGCCATTATTTCGGTTTCATAGGTCTTATTATCTCTATATCTATTATCAATTTGTTTTTTAGTCCGTGACGAATTTTATTCCGAATATTTTTTTATATACTCAAGTGTACGTACTGTAATGATTTAACTACGTTCCAATCAATCTCATATGCAGAACGATCCTTTCGATCACAAAATGAACATAGTTTTTTCTTTATCATACGCTACGGATTTTTTACTAGTGACCTGATTTCTAAAATACGCATGCACTTCTGCAAAGTTTTAAGAATTTCTGAATATTTGTGTCACCATCATTTCTTTCGATGTTTGCAGTTTTCGAAGTTTCGAAATCACGTTCTAGATACTTCAGGGCCGTATTTATAGTTGCTCCTTGAGGCTTCCTTACTGAAGGCCGCCTTGAATTTGCTTTTCTATGCAAACAAACTTGAATTTCATTACATAGAAAAGCAAATTCAAGGCGGCCTTCAGTAAGGAAGCGTCAAGGAGCAACTATAAATACGGCCCTTAATAACATATTTTCCCTTCCGAAGGTGACGTTTCACAAATAAAACTCAAATCAGCCATAATTTCAAAGTTCCACATCCTTTGTTTCCGAAGTACCCAGGTCATCAACATTCACACTTCAACTTCCATTGCAGTATTATGAATGAGTATACGATAATAATCTGTTTGGCGGTCTTCTGGCAACTCAGTTGAACTATGCCGACTACATATGTGAAGTTTTGAAGGTTTTTCCGATTCATTATCAAGATGGTGAATTTTTTCCGATAATTTCATTTTATTCTAAATTTGAATCTACCTTAGCTCAAAAATTTTCCCCATTCCGTAGCTAACATACGCCTGATCAAGTAAGATTTATTCAAGAAATTAATTGTTAATTCTAAATCCATCCCGAATCACAATTTCTTCTAAAAACACTGAAATCCGAAGTACAAATCCCTTGCTACGCGAGAACAAGAACGAACCGAAACCTCGCGAACTATCTTCCAGTGGACGACCCCGAAGCCTGAGACCGCTCGGGTCGTAAAAGCTCATCGGCGCTCGTAAAACGCGTAGCTCATAAAAGCCCCAAATCGCTTCCAGTGGACGGCCAGGCTAATACCGCTTATTGGCCGAGGGGCTCACGTGTACGTGCTTTCGACATCAGAACACATTGAATAAGAAATGATATACTTGATCCAAGAGAACTATGATTAGCTGAAGCGGTTTTCTAAAGTAAAGAGAACGTATGTTTTGGTTCAACTAAATTCGATTCAAGAAAATTCAGGTAAACAGGCAAACAACGGAATGAGTTGAGAATAGAAGTATATTGTACAATATGAAATTATTATTCTTGGGGGAAGATTATTCAATTCAAGAATATGTTCATATTCGATTCAAGGGATCCTTTTTCTCTGTGTAGCGGCCATCCTGGTGAAGCTACGGCTGTCAAATAGTCTGTCTACTCTCTAATCCACTTACACATTCTGCCACTAACGCACGTTTCGGAAACTACGTTTCCTTCGTTCAAAGACATATCGGTACTGTAACGATATAGAACTCCCCCTCAATTCTTCTATTTCCATATTCAGACCTCGCGCCATCCCATAAAAACTTTATAACCCGAAGTATGAGAATACCATTGGGGAATATTGAGTTCGTTTGTGGCCTAGCGTAATCATTTTCTTCATCTCTCCCTCGCACTGTTGAACTAGACCTATTCTCGTATACGGGTTCATCTTGGAGAAGTAATTCTGGTTATCTGCACGATTCTTCCCACGTTCCCTTGACGCGGTTTATCTCCTCAGACATGAGTAATACGATGGCTGATATTGCTACCAACAATGTGTGAATAAATCGATGAAGGGCGTCGGAAATATCATGGAATGTCACTGAATAGGAAGTTGAGGCATTGGAAGGTCATATTATGTAGGATGTTTCGAACATGTTTGGGTTTTCATCAGTGTCGGATGTGAGTGATGCAATGAAGCAACAGATAAATATCGGGACTCGAAGGATGCAACCTAGTTTTGCCGAAACAATGACGCCATCTATAAACGCAGATATGAATCGTCGCGTTTCCCACTAGGAGAATTTGAAACAGGAATGGCAAAGCTTCAACACCATTCAATGTAGTGATTTTATCTTCCATACTCACAGGTCGAAATATACTTAGCCTAAACAGATGATAGAATTGAGATCCAATACTTAAAGGAAAAATGACGTCTTAAGAATTCATACAGAATTTCGTGAGGGTAATATGATCAGAAGATCGCAGAATATTGATTATGTGGAAATATAAAATTGAAAATTTTTTTGAACATGGTGAATAGTTTCTGATGAAGAAATTTCTTCAGAAAAACAATTCAAAAGAAATTTTTTTTTTGATTTACTGACAGTTCGATCCATAAAAAATTTCGCAAAAAGCGCGCATTGTTGTGCTTAAATAAGCTGCCTAGTTTCAATCAATTCACTCCAGAAGTTCCTGAGATATCAGGGAGATAACCTCGAAAAATCTAAAAAAATATTTCAAATAAATTTTTTTCAAATACTCAATATTATGTGATTTGATCTAATTATTATTATTTTTTCGGAAAATAAAATTTTATATGTGGAATCATCGGGTGGATTTTAGCCATTCACGAATTCGGCCTTCGTAATTTAGGTCCAAACCTACTCAACAAATATCGAGTTTCGGAGTTCGTGAATGGGTAAAATCTGCCCAATTATTCCGCAGACATACACATTCAAAATTTTAGTTTTCCAATATTTCCAAAAATACAGATTAGATCGAATTGAAACCCAGTACTTTATCGAAAAATGCAGTAATTTTCATGAAAAACCTTGAGAACGTCACATTTCAAACATGTAATTTCAATATTATATTTTTAAAAAAATGTTTGAACACCTTAAACTGAAAAATAAAAATGGGGATTTGCATTTAAAGGGATTTGTCTTGAGTGCATGATATGGCAACGTCGAATTCAGCTTTGTCGGGAAGTAAAGGACGTCAAATATGTTACTTTTCTCAGGAAAACAGAGATAGCTATACTTCGATCTAGTTATAGTAGAAGACAACCACCAAGGAATAGAAAAAGAAGAGCACAGATTGTCATACTGTCATATTAAGAGATAGTTTTTCCTGTAATTGGGTTATTTCACCTGTTGGAAAATAAAGGCTAATTATTATTATATAATTATTAATTATTATATTACTGACAAATCGCAAACGGAAATTTTTTGGTTATATTGACGAAGAACACGTGTGTACCACAGAATTGGAATAAATATTTCATTATTCTATAGCAGAAAAAGCTATTCTACTAAACACCGTTGTCACTTCGTGCATGCCTGTCAAATCCCAGACCCCAATTTTGAAATCTGATTCTGAATACTTTCCGAAGGTAATTTGGGAATAATTATGTTCAAATATGCCTTTGTAGTAATAACCCAAATTCAGGAAAAACCCCTATTGAAGAGTATGACAATTGCCATACGAACGCGTTGATTTTCCAAGTTATATACAGGGTGATTCATTAAGGTTGGCCACCGGCCGTATCTCGGAAACCGTTTATCCTATGACTTCCGGAAAAAAAATCTAATGACGAACTCGGCCGCTAGAAAATGATTAAAAATATTTTCAAGTTCGTAGTTCCCCACTAGAGGGCGCAATCTATCACTTGTAAAATATAATCTCATTTTTTACGAAATATTCTCCAGCTAACAGTGGTAAAGAATAATAAAATGAGAATCTACTCTTTCTATTCAACAACTTTTGTTCCAGTAATTTTTATATATTCCCTATTCTTTAGTGATGAGATGGATAAACTTTTCTTCACGAAAAAAACATTCTTACTCCTGTATGGGTGAACCGAATTTCACTTAATTAGATTTCATTCGAAGGCCATCGAAAGCAGATCACAGAAACATATGACAACAATATACCGGGTGATCCAATAAGAAACTACAGACTGTTTTATGTCACTTCGCCCTATTTGTGCGATTTACTGAAAAATTTCAAATGCAATGCTATGATTCTAACCGAGTGAGAATAAGCCAAGCATTATCACCTACTGACTTTTTAAAATCGCAGACAGATATCATTGGTCGTTTCGGAGTTATTGACATTTTTGTAAATTTTGATAAGTATTGATCCACCCTGCGAAATGCAGGAGGAATTGAGTTATTTCATCTCTAAACAATTAGATGAAAGGAAAAAACTCATCAAAACAATGAAACAAGCTTTGGCAATCCTGTTCTTTATCGGTATCTATAGCTGTAAAAGTTTTTTAGGACGATTGCAAACCACTATTTTATGATGCCCCATTATTCAAACGAAGAATCATATGATATGCTTAATGTTCATTTTGAATGTTTAGAAAATGCTGAAATGCAATACTCGATACGATATCCTGAAAGACGTCGTCATTCCAAAAGGGTATTCAAAAGCTTGACACGAAGAGTGCGGGAAACTGATAAGGTTCAATATCTTGGAAGAAAAAATAGAAAACGTAGAAGCCGTAATGAGGATAATATCATTAAAGTTTTGGCTTACAAACAAGACAAAGGTGCTTGAAATTTTAACGGAAGATCTTCCAATTCTTTTAGAAAATATTGCTATTCAAAGCAGGTTAGATATGTGGTATCAACAAGATGGTTGCCCGGCGCATTATGCTGCTAATGTTAGAGAATATTCATATAACGTCTTCTCAAAGAGGTATATTGGACGAAGGAGTATTTTTCTATGGCCAGAAAGATCACCCGACCTCACAGTATTAGATTTTTATTCTTAAGACTTAGTTTTCCGAACACCCCACACTACAAATGAGGATATTCAAGAAAGATTTCGACAGGCAGCTTCTTCTCATACTGAAATTGTGGCTGAATTTATGTGTAGAAAATAATGGTAGACATTTTAAATATTTGAATTGATTAGGTGTAAGTGTTGTTTTTTTATCGCATCATTGTTATTTCATGTGTGTTGAGTATTTTGCTGCGTTGTCATGACGCTTAAAGTCACTTCCTTGTTTATTCAAGCTCACAGAAAGGATCAACATTGATCAAAATTTACAAAAATGTCAATAACTCCGAAACGACCAATGATATCTGTCTGCGATTTTAAGAAGTCAGTAGGTGATAATGCTTGGCTTATTCTCACTCGGTTAGAATCATAGCATTGCATTTGAAATTTTCCAGTAAATCGCACAAATAGGGCGAAGTGACATAAAACAGTTTGTAGTTTTCAATTGGATCACCCGGTATATTGTTGTCATATCTTTCTGTGATCTGCTTTCGATGGTCTTCGAATGAAATCTTATTACGTGAAAATCGGTTCACCCATACAGGAGTAAGAATGTTTTTTTCATGAAGAAAAGTTTATCCATCCCATCACTAAAAAATAGGAAATATAGAAAAAGTACTGAAACAAAAGTTGTTGAATAGAAAGAGTAGATTCTCATTTCATTTTTCTTCCCCACTGTTAGCTGGAGAATATTTCGTAAAAAATGAGATTATATTTTACAAGTGATAAATTGCGCCCTCTAGTGGGGAACTACGAACTTGAAAATATTTTTAATCATTTTCTAGGGACCGAATTTGTCATTAGATTTTTTTTCCGGAAGTCATAGGATAAACGGTTTTCGAGATACGGCCGGTGGCCAACCTTAATGAATCACCCTGTATAATATAAACAACAAGTAGACATGACCTGCACATGAAATCGAATGTCACTCGACAATCGAATGTTATATCTCCTATACTCCGTACCACAGAATAGGACAAAATATTTCATTATTCTATAGCAGAAAAAGCTATTCTACTAAACACCGTTGTCACTTCGTGCATGCCTGGCAAATCCAAAACCCCAATTCTGAAATCTGATTTTGTGAGGGTATTTTGGGAAAATGATGAATTAAACCCATAATAATTATGTTCAAATTTGCATTTGCAGTAATAACCGAAATTCACGAAAAACTTCCAACATGGAAGGCTCAAATTTGAACCCATCGTTCTATGTTGCCATCCGATGACGTTCGGAAAACACCTGTTACGTAAAAATCAAGCGGAAAATGCGTGAAATCCGGAATCGAACGATACACAGGACCTTCCGTGATACTCCACAATGTTTACACGGGTTTCAGTTTTCCCCGTAACATGCATGATCCACATTTGACGTTTGTTGGTACGTCGTCTCGACGTCCAACAAGCGTAAACATTTGCCATGCGGGGGCGCTCTGGCGTCATCAGCGTGTGTCACAGAAGCGGGCGACGCCGTAACCGACCAACGCGACGTTTGACGTCGGTTCACATCGTGATGGACAACTGGCTTATTGGAAACGCGGGGAACATGTATCGGGATTCTATGGAGGGATTAATTAAACTGTTACAAGCCGAACGAACCACGTGGGGGAGGTCTTACAATATACAGGGTTGTCCTCGATTCATTACGGGCAAAAGGGGTGGTTGATTTCAAGGGTAATGTTGGTGGATTTTACTCTTTTGGCTGGTTGGGCCCGAAAGAAAATGAAAAATCGGTAAACCCGTCAGATTTCCTGTTGCCGAGGTACTATAGGCCACGAGCAGTTTTGACAGTTCAGAGAGACTGGAGGACCAACAATAACCTAAAATGCATTGTTTACTATGAGAAAAAGCGATTTGGCTTGTGATTTTGGACAATTTGGACTGAAATATTCACTATTGCATTATCTAGGAACTATATCCAAAGTACTTGATATCTTGTAACAGTAACAGCTTCAATAAACTTATGGAATTTTTCGAATAAATACAATTCTTGCTGGTTGATGCTGTTGTTGCATGTTTCTTGGTTTAGTAAGGCAGGAAATACAATTTAAATTCTAAGTTTTTTTAAGTTAATTCAAGTATTCAATCTCGAATAATCAAAATCAAATCGATGAAAACTACGAATGAGTTATTGAAGTATTTTTATTTGAATGGTAGGTACTAACCGGATGTGGAGAGGAACTCAATGTATCCATTATAAAAGAGAGAAATAAGAAAATTCTATTGGTTCTGTAAGGAAAAATCATATGTTCTGAATTAATTCAATAAAGAACTCCACTCTAAAACGAAAATTCACAGAATAAATGTTAATTTGCAACTTGTCAGTTACCTCGGTAAAGAATATAGGATGGAGATTAGTCTCCGCAATCAATAGAACTTGAATTAGATAGGATTGATTCATACCATTGACATTCAGGTATTCTATGACATCGAATTTTGAGCTGATTTTCATGTTTAGTCTAGTAATATCATGTACGTTATTTTGGTAGGGCATACCGAACAATTCGGGGTATGGAATATTTGAAAATCATAAGTTCTTAATAAGCATTTCTTTATTACTTGAACAAGACAGGATTTATAAGATATTTCCATTCAAGTATTCAATACAGTCAAATTTTTAGCTGATTCTTACTTAAGGTGCAGTATTACTACTGACAATGTTTTGTTTGGGTATGCCGATTGATACCAGGTAGGGAATTTTCGTAAAATCGTCAGTTTTTGATAAACATTCCTGATTGTTTTCACAAAAAAAAGATCTAAATCATCACTGATCGGCATTTTAGCCTAATTTGATCACCCTTGAATCGTATTTTAGAAACAAAAACCATCCACTGCGTCAATACACTGTTCCTATCTACTACACCCAGGAATAACTGGCAGTGTCTAGGAATTAGCACGATGATATCACAAAATATTCTCTCAATATTTTACCTCCATATAAAAGTAACAAGGTGCCTATATAATATACTACAACACACAAAAATACCGTTGAGTGAACTAACCAAAGGTCTGTTTATTTGCCTGAAATCAGGGACTAATTTCATATTGAGTACACCATATTTATACTATCCTTCTCAAATAAAGTGAATATATCAATCCAAAATTTCCAAATGAATACGAAATCACTAGAGAAATCGCTTTTTCCCATAGTAAACAATGCATTTTAGGTTATTGTTGGTCCTCCAGTCTCTCCCAACTGTCAACACTGCTCGTGACCTATTGAGATATTTACATCATTGTTCGGAGTATGTTTTCCTGAACAAACAATCCCAAGTCTCACATAGGTGTTCTCTCTCATTTTGGAAGATACGGACCCCCGAAGTTCCGAATTGTTGCATTTATCAGGTCCTTTTTTGCGCGCATGTTCTAGGGGAACAGCGTGCTATCGTTTTGTCCAAATGTCTCTAATTTTCGATGATTGAGCCGAAAATGGTCTCAAACGACTAGATTGGACTCACTGATGAAGAATCCGGTGTCAAAATCGATTCCGTCCGGCCGGCCGTGGACACGATAACTGTCGAACGGAGTGAGCTAGCAACTTGAAACTTTCAGGGTAGGTCGCGCATTGAAATGCCGCGGTTGAGTTCGTTAATGGGCCAAATCGGTCGGATAGTTTCGGAGTTATAGCAACTTGAAATTTTGAAATTATTTAATTTTTATTTCAGAAACTACTAGAGCGATTGAATTCATATTTGGCAATTAGGTGGAGTATAAAAACGCGCAACTTTGAGCCAAATTTTGTCAGGATCATACTGTCAGTGAATTTAAAAAAAAAAAATTTCAAAAAATTTTTTTTTCGAAAACCGGATACAATATCTGGAAAAAATTACACTCGAACTATGAGCTTCATAATTCACAGCAGTGTACCAAATTTTAGTTCGATACGATTATAAGTTTTGGAGTTATCGGGAAAAAATATGTTAAATTTCGAGGTTTTTTTCTCGATATCGTTGGTATTTTTCGGCCGCTCAGCTCGCGTGTCTGTACTCTGATAAGAAAAAAATCATTTGGAGCTGGGAATACCGTCCTGAAACAAGCAACCGAGTAGAATTCATAATATATTGTTATTGATTAATCATTTCGAATATTCATATCGGAGTCATGTTCACATTCATCACCAATTTTCAAAACTTCAATGTAATCTAATATACCAAGAAGAAGTCATTTCCTCGGAGATTCCCTAAGTAGATGCTTGATTTTATCTCTAGATAGGCGTCATATTGTGCAAGTGAGATCATCCTTCATCTCACTCTCCATGCGCTATAGAATAACGGATATTGGTATCGTGTATCCTGTCTATGGTCTTCGTCAAACAAAAAAATGCAATTCGCATTATATGTGGCCTAAAGAGAACCGAAAGCTGTAGAAGCTGTTTCCAGCAAGAAAACATACTCACACTTACCTGTCTGTACATGCTCTCCTGTATTTTATACATTCACAGCAGTAAAGATACGTTAACACGAAACGAGGAATACCACCATTATGCAACAAGAAATGCAGAAAAGTTTTCAACACCATATCACAGGCTGTCAGCAACTCAGCTGAGCATAAATCATGAAGCCATACAAATCTACAACAGGATTCCTGATAGTTTCAAAATGATGAATAAGAAAAAACTGAAGAATGAGATGAAAAAAATTTTGTACGAGAAATCTTACTATACTATGGATGAATTTTGGTTAAGCCATTTTGAATAGTTTGTCCTTAAATGTTAATGTTTGTGATATACTTAAGTGTTAATTTATTGATTTGAATTTTATGATATTTTTTGAACACATTTTAAATTCTGAACTTCTTTTGGACGCCCCATGTAAAATTTTGATGGGTTAAAATTATTCACATCTGTATTCTTCTGTGAATAAAATGGGGGTTTTTCCTGAATTTGGGTTATTACTGCAAATGCAAATGTGAACATAATTTTTATGGGTTTGATTCATCATTTTCCCAAATTACCTTCAGAAAGTATTCAAAATCAGATTTCAAGATTCGGGTTTGGGATTTGCCAGGCATGCGCCAAGTGACAACGGTATGTTTAGTAGAATAGCTTTTTCTGCTATAGAATAATGAATAATTTATTCCTATTCTGTGGTACACACGTGTTCTTTGTCAATATAACCAAACAATTTTCGTTTGCGATTTGTCAGTAATATGACAGTCTGTGCTCTTCTTTTCCTATTCCTTGGTCGTTGTCTTCTACTCTAACCAGATCGAAGTATAGCTATCTCTGTTTTCCTAAGCAAAGTAACACATTAGACGTCCTTTTCTTTCGGAGAAAGCTGAATTCGACGTTGCCATATCGTGCACTCAAGACAAATCCCTTTAAATGCAAGTCCCCATTTTTATTTTTCAGTTTTAGATGATCAAACATTAAAAAAAAATAATATTAAAATTATATGTTTGAAATGTGATGTTCTAAAGGTTTTTCATGAAAATTACTGCATTTTCGTTTAAAGGAAAAACCCCCATTCTAAGACTACATTTACAACATATTCGATTCAGAGACTTCGAGAGAACCACTGATGTGAAGTCTAGGTTTTTCGCTATTGTTCAAATCTATAGACATTGGTCGCCCATCCAAGAACTGTCCCCATCCTAATATGCTTGACCTCCAGATAACAAAAGTTTATTACCATCAAGACTACGCAATATCGAAGAAAACCTGAGATGAAATAAACTCCAAAATTCACGTTCCTGTCCTCCTCAATTCCGTTGTCCTCCAAGACGAGAGAAACTCCGTCACGGCCCAATTAAACCTAATTACACTATGTCAACCTACTCGCAACGTTAAAACACCTCCACGCTGCCTCCTCTTCACGTATGGAGGAGGGGGTTGGGAGTCGAAGGGATCGATACGGAGCGACGCCGAGTGTGAGGAGGTTGAGGGGCTAGAGTCGCGCGGATCGGCCCAGACGCCCCCGACCGATGGTGCGACGCCCGTTGGGGTATCTCGGAGGGACGACGCTGGTTTTACCCCATGGGGGGTTTTTTGTCGAATGCGTTACGGTCGCGGTCGGTTTGGCTTCTGGTTTTTCGGATGCGAGAAAAAGTTTCGGTAGTTAATGGGGGATGTTAGGTTATGGGGGGTCGTTTGTTTAGAGTTTTGTGGTATTGCAATGGTCCACATGGGTCCCCACATATACTCCATTCACTTTTATAATGTAGCCCGGTTGGCCATGATTTAGGTTTATCAAGTTTTTTCCCTTAAAACTGACGCAGGTTGGCACTCATGAAATATCGGCAATGTCAAAAGACGTTGCCAAATTTCAATTTCTACTATTATCAATATCAATCGATTCTAGATTTCTAAATCTCAGCATAATAACGCTTGCAAACTAATAAAAATGCCGAAGGTAGTTCTGAAGAAGCAGAGGCAAAGTATCAGGAAGTGCTATATAGAATTGAAATCGGCTTTTTCTGATAGTAACCCTGATAATTCGGAATCAATAATTCAACACAAGCTATGCAACATTTTCGACGTATGTAAGTGAAAACCAAGGAATTATATTTTATATGAATAGATAATTATTTTTTAGCTGCACATCAACACAATAAGGAAGATTTTAAGTGAAAGAGACGACAAAGAATATCCTTCTATTGGTGCACCCAAAAAGAATGAACTAAAGACTTTATTTTGAAAAACCCGATTCTTGATTTCCTTACAAGAAAATAGCATAACTAAATCTTTCAACCATGTTTATATACGTGAAATATTTCCAGTATTAACAGAGACAAAGTTTCTTCAACATTCGCCAGGTCTTTATTGGAATTATCGAATTCAAATAATATTTTCTCAAATTCATTACTTTATCAATGTAGATTGACATTTGAAAAATAAGTAATTACTACGACCTCTATGTAGAGAGGACAACGTTGCATAGTTATCTGACAGGAAAATGACCATAACCTAACAATTTCAAAATATACACGGTGAAATCTGTCAGGATGTCATGGCCAACCGGGATACATTATAAAAGTGAATGGAGTATAGATTAGATGGATTGGATCCAAAACTCGACAGCTTCAAACAGAATTTCGAAAGGAAAATATGATCAGAAGATCGAGAATATAGAATATCTGAAAAACGATTTGACTTTTTGCGCGCATGTTCTAGGGGAACAGCGTGCTATCGTTTTGTCCAAATGTCTGTGATTTTCGATGATTGAGCCGAAAATGGTCTTAAACGCCTAGATTGGACTCACTGATAACGAATCCGGTGGCGAAATCGATTCTGTCCGGCCGGCCGGCCGTGGACACGATAACTGTCGAACGAAGTGAGCTAGCAACTTGAAACTTTCAGGGTAGGTTAATGGGCCAAATCGGTCGAATAGTTTCGGAGTTATAGCCACTTGAAATTCTGAATTTATTCATTTTTTATTTCAGAAACTACTTGAGCGATTGAATTCAAATTGGGCAATTAGGTTGAGTTTAACAACACGCAACTTTGATTTTGTCAGGATCATACTGTCAGTAAATTTTTTTTTAAATTTTTTCCAAAACAATTTTTTTTCGGAAACCGTTCATCATATCCAGAAAAAAATTCCACTTGGAGCTTCATATTTCACAGCAGTGTACCAAATTTCAATTCAATATGATGTTAAGTTTTTGAGATATCGGGAAAAAATATGTCAAATTCCGAGGTCTTTTCTCGATATCTTTGCTTTTAACGGTTTAACTCGAGAAATACTGACTCAATCCTGATGAACCTTCGCAGCAAGTTTGAAGATGCTGCAAGACAACTTTATGCAAAATTTCGTGATGATCGTGTCATTAGAACAATTTGAAAAAAAAAACTGTGATTTTCTTATCAGATCATCCTCATTAAATTCTGTATGAACCTTCGAACTGTAATTTTCCGATAGAGTACTGTATTTCAATACGATCTAATCTGCATTTTTGGATATATTGGGAAAATAAAATTTTGAATGGGTATATCTGCGGAATCATTGGATGGATTTTACCCATTCACGAATTCGGCCTTCGTTATTGAGGTCCAAACCTTCTCTACAAATATCGAGTTTCTAAGTTGTTTCTTTCGGAAGTTATTGTGTTTACGCAGTCGGCCTTTAGGCCGACCGTAAACACTATAACTTTCGCAAGAAACGACTAATAAACTCGACATTTGTAGAGAAGGTTTGGGGCTTAATTACGAAGGTCGAATTCGTGAATGGGTAAAATCCGCCCAATGATTCCGTAGATTTACCAATTCAAAATTTTATTTATCCAATATTTCCAGAAATAAGATCGAACTGAAATTCAGTATTTTATCAAAAAATGACAGTTCGAAGGTTCATACAGAATATCGTGAGGATAATATAGTCAGAAGATGTAAGAATATTGAGTATTTGAAGAAAAAAAATCAAATATTTTTTCAAAATATTCTAATATTACAATCATCACGAAATTCAAAATTTACTGACAGTGTGATCTCAACGAAGTTTCGTGAAAAGTTACGCGTTGTTATGTTCCAACTAACTTGTCAAGTTTCAATTCAATCGCAGGGGTAGTTCCTGAACTATCAGGAAATTAATTTCAAAATTTCAAATGACCATAACTATGAAACCATTCGACCGATTTGTCCCATTAACGAACTCAACCGGCGCATTCCAATGCTGAAAGTTTCAATTCGCTAGCTTGCTTCATTCGACAATTATCTTGTCGTCGGACGTCTAGACAGAATCGATTTCAACACCGGATTCGTCATCAGTGAGGCCAACCTAATCGTGTGAGTCCATTTTCGGGGAAAAATTCGAAAATTACAGACATTTCGACAAAACGATAGCACGCTGTTCCTCTAGAACATGCACGCAAAAACACGAGATTTGACATATTTTTTCACAATATCTCCAAGCATTATAATCGTATCAAACTGAAATTTACTGAGAAGTGAAAAGCTCTTGGATTGAGCAGAATTTTTTTCGAATATGCAGGCCTATTCTATTTGCAAATAGCAATATTGCCAGGAAAAGGATAAGACTTCCATAACAAGATCAGAAATAATGGATTTCTGATCATCCATTCTGAGCAATATGATCTGTCACTTTAACAAGAATCTTGCTATCAACATGGCTATCTTAGCAACCTCGAATAGTACTTTTTATGCTTGTTAACTTATTTTGTTAGAAAGGTTATATTGCAGAGATCCCTTTGTTTAAGTATTATTTCTTCCATGAATTTGAAAACATTGAAAATAGGGAAGTATGTGCTTACGGAAATGTGTTCGAGGTTTGCTAGAATATTTAATTTTGAGGAAAATTCTCAGTCTAATAGGTACCGGTATAGTAGACAACAGCTGAGATGATTATTCAAATTATCCCAATAACAGATATCGTTTCGATTTGCCAACAGAAAAGTTTATCGAATTTCGAATTATATACGCCTGAATAGAATTGCTGGATTTGATTTCTGGTAACCAATATTCTATTGGTATCCAGGAAATTGGTTATTGGTCAATTAGACTCTAATTGGTTTTTCTCTTTCGTGACATTTCTGAATAAGTCATATTAACGAATAACTAAAACCTCCGATAGAGGTTATGTAGGCGAAACCATAGAAAACTCTTACAATGTTTATGATGTAGAGTTGTTTTCTTCTTCCTTGTAGCTCTAAAGTCACAGAATACAGAGTTGTCAGCTCTAAAATCACCGAATATAGAAGACCGTGATAAAAATATTACTGTGACAAAATTCATAACAAACAGTGCTATAACACTCAGAACAGAATACGTGATCATGGCCATATTGCTATAAATTAGAAAGGCAGCAATATGACTTGAATATCGATAGTTTCCAAAAAAAAATTTCGAAGTCTTTTTTATGTACTGGCAGTAGGTTCTCAAAGAAATTTTGCTTCCGTTGCACGTCTTGATGCTTCAACTAACTAACAGTTTTTGAAATATCAGGAAAATAAAAATAGCTATAATTCCGAAATCGTTTGCCCGATTCAGCCGACTATCGAACTTAACCGTCGCATTTTGGAATGCAACCAAACCTGAAAGTTTCAGGTAGATAGGATTCTCCGTATGCCCCTAGTAGCATACGGTCGGCCGGTCAGAATCGATTTTGACACCGGATTAATCATCAGTGAGCCCAACCTAGTCGTTCAGGACAATAGGTCTCTTGCATCTAACACGAATTATCATATTTTCATATTTTTCTCATTCTATATCGATACAAAATGATAATGTATGTTATTACACACTTCAACAATTCGCGAATTTTGAATAATTCGGTATTAAAAATGGTCAAATCGAGACTCAAACTCGAAGCGGGAGAAACGCGTCAGATCGCCTTCTATGTCACTCGTTATTGCCGATTCACCGATCGATACAGCCGACGCTGTCCTATTGCCTTGCTAGAGAGAAAAGTACACGAGAAGAGGGAGAGAGTGGATATATCCCGGTACGTCACGGAAGCCGCGAAGTTTCGTCCGTTTAAACAGCCGACGGCGGGTAAAGTTTTTTCAGTAGTCTCACGGATAGAATATTTGATTCCAATGATTAAAAAAAAATTCATGCATGAGACCTATTGTCGGGAAAAAAGTTCGAAAATTACATTTGGACGAAACTATGGGCCGTATTTATAGTTGTTCCTTGAGGCTTCCTTACTGAAGGCCGCCTTGAATTTGCTTTTCTATGTTTCTTTGCAAACAAACTTGTATTTGTTTCCACAGAAAAGCAAATTCAAGGCGGCCTTCAGTGGGGAAGCCTCAAGGAACAACTATAAATACGGCCCTATAGCACGCTGTTCCCCAGAACATGCGTTCAAAAATGCCTTCATCCTGAAAACTCCATTCAATCGACACTGTGTCCCTTATAAACCACCCTCCTCGCTAGAACCCCCCATCGCATTCATCAACGATAAGAATTCCCCCAATGTGGCGCTTTCGTTCTTCGTCGATCTGCGAAATGAAATTTACTGAAAGCGCGCGAAAACCGCTCCGGAATACTAATTGAACGTTCTCTCTATACGGATCCGACGTTTGAAAATTCATCCGATGTCTGCAATTAATCAGTGCACCCCCCTGGAGTCGGCGGAACACGCACGGAAAATGGGTCAGGAAAAGTGCGGGTAATGTTTTTCTCGCAGACGTGCATGGCTTGGTGATAGATGCATATAATGCATGGTACGGACACTCTTCGACATATTTTGGGTCCGAATGTTGTCAAAATACGGCTTTGTTGTCCTACTTCAGTTTTCGCCGATAGATGGCGGCATAGAGAAATCTGCCAAGTAAAATCTAAAATATGTTCGGAAATTACCGACATGTCATATCCAAACTAAACAAATTTAAGTTATGAATTTTCATTTCATTCATTCAGAAAGGAAAAATATATATATAGGTTTCCTTCGTTTCCGAAAACACGAGTCTGAAACTTGATGTTTTCGAATACCTATTAATTACAAGAAGTATTTATTATTTCAATATTCAGTTCATGGGGAAGATGTCCCACAGCCTTGCGTATTCAAAAATACCTCTAGGAGACATGTGGATAACCACCCCGATTAATTTGTCGGGTTTGAAATCGTTCTGATAAATTCGTATGAAGCGCTGAACAGCAAAGTGAATAAGTCATTTTTCAATAATAATGAACATGAATACTTCTTCGAAATATTTCAACAAGTGTATAACAAATCCATAACTTTTGAATTGAATATTAGGTAAATACAAAGTTTAAGACCATAAATAAAAATACAAAAATTCGAAACCATATTTTTATGGAAGGAGATCAAAGCTGTTCAATGAAATTCATGAGTTATATCATTCTCTCCTTCCATTTTGGTTTATTATTTGATAAAATCAAATAATAAAGCTTAGTGATCGGCCAACAAAAAAAAAAATTTTAACCCCCCCTGAAAATTTCACAGTTTACGTTTTGAAGTAAGTCGATTGGAATGAACGAATAAAAAAAAATCCGTCCGTCCGCCGTCCGTTCTCCGGGGCTTTCCTCTGGAAGTACTCAACGGAAATCCTTGAAACTTGGTAGAAAAATCGTGTGTCACTCGGGGTTGATCCTCCAAGCTTTTCAGCAGGATCGGTGTACCCTAAGGGCTTTAAATGGGGGGGTTGGGAAAAAAAATTATTTCTCGAAAACTTACCACCGAACTGAACGTTGATTACTGTTGCATAACTAAACCTAAAAAATTTCAACCGGATGATTTCCGACCAGTGGTTCCTGAAATATAAAGAAAAACGCTGCAAATTTCCAATAATATCGAAAATGAATCATCGCATTCGGTTCTAAGTTGTTTAAGATATCAACGGTATATTGGGTTATATTTAGCTAAGAAAATAATAAACCTTTGTGTAAAATTTGCAGTGTTTGAAACTATATTTTCATGAAAGGATATCTAAACTATCCAATGAAATCCATGAGTAATGTCAATCTCTCGTTCCGTTTTTACAGTTATTTTAACTTCAAATTGATTTCTTGAATCCATGAAAGTATTTTACAATAAACACCATATTGCTCCTTATTCTCTTATACATTTTTCATGTTATTAATGAGTAGAGGTTCCACATTTGTTATACTCCTCTTATATAATATTTGTAAGACTCCGTCAAAGGAGCGGTACACTTGAAAAAAATTAGACAGATCCATCATTTCAAATATCTAATTCATCCTTCGTGAAATAGTTTCATCAGATCAATATAATCAGCAAAATTAATTGTTTGGACTTGACAAAGCTACCTCCTTGCCAACATTGTTTACAGAAAGAAATAAAACAATATTTGGACCCGAAAATTAGTGATTTTGCTCTGGACAAAATGAGCTATACTCCATTAACTTTTATAAATTCAATCTGTAGGTCATAAGAGTTTGACAACCTAGAAAAGCTGCTGACTTCACGTCAGTGCTTTTCGATAGAGAACTGGATTTTAATTCGATCTAATCTGTTTTTTTGGAAATATCAAATTTTGAATATGAATATCTACGGAATCATTGGGCGGATTTTACCCATTCACAAATTCGTGATTAAGCACCAAACCTATAAGTGGTCCATCAGCATTCTCGAACTAGCTGCCAAAGTTCATTATGATTGAATTAGTATTTTCCGAGTTATCCCGAAAAAACAAAGATATCGAGAAAAACTATGAAAGACCATATACATTGGATAGAGAAATAATTTCAGTAATTTTTTTTTGCGAAAAGAGGTAGCAAAGTGAACTCTCCATCGGTTTGTAGAAATATTTTCTTTATTATTGGTCTATGGTTGGAAGATGGAATTATTTCTCTATCCAGATACTGTATAATCAAAGATTATGCGTTGAAAATTTCATGAACCTAGACTCAGTATAATAAGAATTTGAGAAGTAAGCTCACCCCTGGCGCGAGACTGCAACAAAATACTTGTATTTTATATTATAGATGTTAGACTTTGTTTAATGACTCTTTCTCATTTCGATAACTCTCCCAGCATGAATTTAATCTGTGAATTTTTTTCCAGAAACAAAACAGGAACAAGAAGACCTTATGGCCGACATAAAGAAAACTGCCAACAAAGTCCGTCTGAAACTGAAGAGTAAGTTGCCTCGTTTCTCTTTTGTATTTCTACCTTCAATAACAAAAGTAATCGTAAAAATTACATATTTAATCTAATTTCAAAAAGTTGGACGAATCACAAAAATCCTAAAATGAACTGACTTCTTCAAAGGAGGGATGCTCCGACTAACTTCATCATCGAAGAACTATATTATACTCCGTTCTCTCCGAAGTATCATGTGAAATATCTTCTTGTTAATTAGTCCAGCTTATCTTAAATATCTGATGGGATATCTGACTTCTTCTAGCCATCGAACAGAGCATAGAACAAGAAGAACAAAATAACAAATCTTCTGCTGACCTAAGGATAAGAAAAACGCAGCATTCAACACTGTCCAGGAAGTTTGTGGAGGTTATGACAGAGTACAATCGAACCCAGACCGACTACAGGGAAAGGTGTAAGGCTAGGATACAGAGGCAGTTAGAAATTAGTAAGTTTCATTTTTTTATTCTCATCAAATGAAAAAGTCTATCTTTTCCACCATAAAATTATACACAATTTCATCTTGACTATATTCACATTGAATATTCCATAATCATCCAAATTTCCATCGCATTTATAGATAAATGATATGAAATCACTCAATCATTGTAAACTCATTAATCAAGCTATATGAATTGTCTGGTCACAAAATAGAGAAATATCTCTGTGCATTCGTTGGTCTAGATGAACTGCATATGATCGAATCTACGTCCCAAAATTTTAGACTAGGATTTTCAAAATGATGTTTTCGTTAACATGGCTTTTAGCCACCAAAAACCCTTCACACCGATGTCAACTCAACATCTTATCTGTTACAGCTGGAAGGCAAACAACAAACGAAGAACTGGAGGAGATGTTAGAGCAGGGAAACCCGGCCGTATTTACTCAAGGTGTAAGTATATTTCCCTGCCGCATTCAAAATTGTGGTTTATAACACAAAACTGAAAATATTCATTCCTGAATTTCACAGATTATAATGGAGACACAGCAGGCGAAACAGACGCTTGCCGATATAGAAGCCAGACATGCTGACATCATCAAACTAGAAAACTCTATTAGAGAGCTTCATGACATGTTCATGGATATGGCGATGTTGGTGGAAAATCAAGTACGTATCGTCTTCTGTACTACCCCGACTCATTACCGTCCCGTCGTAGTCCATGGTGTTCCCCATGGACCTATTTCAGGGCTTCCGAACAATTCATGTTGATTGATATTGACCCTGCGCAAAAGATATCTGAAGCCAGTTTCATACACTTAAGTTAGTCGTAGAATTTGGCATGCAGAAACTAAACTCAATAGACTTTTTTTTGCTCGATTTTTACTGCAGAGTCTGAGTTATCAAGTCCTTGTTTCGAAGGATATTTGCAACGTATGGATGTGATATCGACCATAAAAATAACTCTAAAGACTACTATGCCAAGTCTTAGAACTTTTTTAAATTTATGTAACATGAACGATCGATAATAATTTGAAGTGAAAACTCATAAATCATTTTGCGCCATTATCAATATTCGTTCATTCATTTGAATTGATCTGAAGCCCTTTCAAAAAGGATCATGCTTGGTAAATTGTGAAAAACTTAAGCTTAATTATTGCTGTGGTTTGAATGCTTGAAGTAGTCAGAATTATTCTGTCATTTAAATAAAGATGAACCCTTATAGTCCTTGTCCAGTAATCTCCAAATCGTTCTTCGAAAAATATTACGAATATATCAATAACCAAGCATGATTTTTTTATTTTTAGTTCAGTTATGAAACATTCGAATATTGAAGAAAGTCTCATAGAACTTAATTCTCGATGTTAATTTGTTTTTTCAAAATGGGTATATTATTATTGGGAGTGATACAATAAATTGCATTTTAATCATCAACAATTCTTCCATGATTTAAAATTTAATAAAATAGGATCAGAAATTATGTATCTTTTTGATCTCTCATTAGTTTTGCATCAGACTTTCTTTAAACAGATTTAATTTCAGTACTTTTTTTATCAATTCAATTTTTCGTTGAGATTATTGAAGTTGTGGATTGATTTTTTATGGTGGCAAAAGACATCTCCTCTACTCTCAAATAGCCCTGGTGTTACAATTGGTTTTTCTAATCAGCATGATGAATGGAATATTTTTTCTGTCTAACATTGTTTTTTCCGTTATGTGATCATTGTACTACTCAATGTAAAACATCAGGCCATTTACTTTTTTCATTTATTTTCGGTGTACATAAGAATGGGAAGAAAAAGATTTTCTTAGAGATTAAAAATATAGACTAAATAGGTACATAAAATCAAGCATAAATATTGTATAGCTAGGATAGTATGATACCTTGAAACGGGATGAATAGATATGTTTCGAAATAGGAGAGGCAACATTGTTTGTTTTAATGGGTCGATCACAGAAACCTAGATATTCAGGTCGATTCTGTTTGCGTATTGCTATGAGCCTTGCTATTCTAGTCATATTGCTATCTTTCTAATTTATAGCAATGTGGCCATGATGTTACGTATTCTGTTTCGAGTATTATAGCAATGTTTGTTATGAATTTTGTCATAACAGTATTGCTATCATAGACTTCCATAATTGGTGATTTTAGAGCTGACAACACTGTATTTTGTGACTTTAGAACTACAAGGAAGATGAAAATAACCCTAATTCGTGAGTTTTCCTTATGGTTTCGCATACATAACCTCTATCTACGGCTTTCTTTAGGGCCGGTATTATAAAACTTAAATGGAAGTTAACTTTAACTGAAATTTTGACAGTTATGTTAGGACATATCTGTCAAAACTGTCAGTTAAAGTTACAGTTAAGTTTTATAATACCGGCCCTCATTCATGTAAACATCGACATAAAAAATTTTTGGAAACGAAACGAGTCAAATTGACCAATAACCAATTTCCTGGATTCCAATAAAATATTGATTATCAGAAATCGAATGCAGCAATTTTATTCAGGCGTTAATAATTCGAAATTCGATAAACTTTTTTGTCGGCACTTCAAAGGGATTACTGTTGTTGAGATGATTAGAATAATCATCTCAGCTGTTGCCTATGCCTGTATCTTAGTCTTACTTACTTACTTACTTATTCGGAAATGTTATGAAACAGAAAAACCAATTAAAGTCAAATTGACCTATTTCCTGGATACCGATAGAATTTTGGTTTCCAGAAATCAAATGCAGCAATTTTATGCAGGCGATAATAATTCGAAATCCGATGAACTTTTCTGTTGGGAATTCAAAGGGATGGCTGTTGTTGAGATCATTAGAATAATCAGGTCAGCTGTGGCTTACTATGCCGGTATTTTAGTCTAAGAATTTTCCTTAAAATTAAATACTCTAGAAAACCTTGAACAAATTTCTATTAGCACATTCTTCCCTTTCTTCAATATTTTCGAATTCTTTGAAGAAATAATACTGAAACAAATGGATCTTTGTGAGATTCCCTTTCTAACCTTTCTTGTTATGAAGCATAGCAAGTACTATTTTGAGGTTGATAAGATAGCAATAATGATAGCAAGATTCTTGTTAAAGTGACAGATCATATTGCTCAAAATCGTTGATCAGAATACCAATAATTCCAATCTTGTTATGATAGCAATATCTTTTTCCTAGCAATATTGCTATTTGCAAACAGAATCGACCTGATTTTGGACCGAAACTTGTATTGCATAAATGAACGCTTACAGATACCATCCATTTATTGAATTCATATTTTGTACAGAAAACGCTTGCTAGCAATGGCTCCTATTCAAGTAATCCATCCAAAATCGTTCACAGGCTTCCTTAAAAACCATCGGTCGTTAATTAAACGTAACAATTTCAGTTTTATAAAGATTTAACTTCAACAAAATCTTTGAGGTGGTTGTGATTCAGTTCACTACTCAAAGCATCTTGATGTGAAATCGTCTTTTAAAATATAAATGAAAAATTTGTGCCCAACATAGACCCCTGCGTAACACCCAATCTTTACGCACTATGCTGAATAACTTCGTCGCAGTCCACAATGAAATTACACCAACAAAGGTTGATAATTGACACATTCGAATGATTTTTGAGGTATTGCATATCAGTCTGTTGGGATCTAGTTGTGCACCCATGATGATCTCTTCTAACCTATTATATAGAGGGAGAAATAGGTCCGGTGGACACATCCAGCGATCCAGTATTTTCAAGTACCGGCGCCGTTGCGGGGCCGTACTCGCGGTTTGAAGTAAGTATCAGATGGGAGAATGTACACATTCCGCCAGCCGCAACGGTTATTTTTTGCCTAGGACTCATCTGGCCGGTGCACCCGATTTTCGAAGTTCCGGTGCCGTACTTACGGTGCGAGCAGCCCGTTGCGGCGCCGGAACGGTCGTTTGTCGCCTAGCATTTCATCTACGCAGCAACGGGCTGGCCGGATGTGTGCATTCTCCTACAGATGCTTTGTACGTCGAACCGCACGTAAAGCACCGGATCTTGAAAAATCGGTTGTGTGAACAAGCCAGAAAAGTTCTAGGTAGAAAAAAACCGTTGCGATGCCGAGACGGGTTGACTGGATGTGTGCATCTTCCCATCTGATACTATGAACTTCAGACGGCAAGTACGGCTCCTACTGGATGTGTACAACGGGCCTTGGAGAGAACCGTTCTCAACTCAATCGTTTCCTTTTTATCCATAAATCTTCAACATACATTAATTGAACGCCTCACCATTGTCCCGGGGATTACCGCATTCCGGAAAGTTGGATGGAAACGCAATTTAAATGTCAACGTCGCAAATTTCTCCTACGTTTGGTCCCTCCGGTGTCTCTGACATGCCTTGACGACTGAATTTGATGACTCATAATTGAGAAAATGAGAATCTCAGATTGGGCGATTTACGATTACTTTCAATGATGATATAAATATCCAATTAATTCGAAAGTGATCATTTTTAGTACGAGAATAAAAGTTATGTGGTCCTCGAAGTTGTGTCTTGAGCAAGCGTTAAAAACGATTTTTTCAGTGCTGATGACAGAGTTTCTTCTTGGACATCGAAACAACCCTCAAAGAGTCGGTTTCGATCGTAGACATAATGACGTGGACTGCCCATTTTGTGCGAATAAATCAGTGGGTTCAAGACCTGTGCAACTTTCTTCGTAGAAATTCTTCAATAGTTATCGGTGAATATCGGATCCTCATCAACTCTTGCAGATTGTACTGAATTCTGCTAGAAAATACATTCCATCTGAAAATGCCCCCAAGTACCGATACCTTGGTTCTTTTTTCGTCCCATGTTGTTGAATGTTTGCTCTTCAGAAGTGAAATTCGAACCGTTACCTTGAATATCGAGGGGAGTTCTGCTACTAGAATAATTTTCATTTCATTTCCTTTCTCATGAAAATGCCTTGAAGTATCAACATCTTGTCTCTCAACCTGACCTGATGCCATTCTACATTCCAGTGTTCTCTGCATCACTGTAATGGGGGTTTTTCCTTCAAATGAAAATGCAGTAATTTTCATGAAAAACCTTCAGAACGTCGCATTTCAAACATATAATTTCAATATTATATTTTTAAAGAAATGTTTGATCACCTAAAACTGAAAAATAAAAATGAGGATTTGCATTTAAAGGGATTTGTCTTGAGTGCACGATATGGCAACGTCGAATTCAGCTTTCTCGGAAAGAAAAGGACGTCAAATGTGTTACTTTGCTTAGGAGAACAGAGATAGCTATACTCCGATCTGGTTAGAGTAGAAGACAACGACCAATGACTAGATAAAGGAGAGCATGTCATACTGTCATATCACTGACGAATCGCAAACGGAAATTGTTTGGTTATATTGACAAAGAACACGTGTGTACCACAGAATAGGAATAAATATTTCATTATTCTGTAGCAGAAAAAGCTATTCTACTAAACACCGTTGTCACTGCCTGGCAAATCCCAAACCCCAATTCTGAAATCTGATTTTGAATACTTTCTGAAGGTGATTTGGGAAAATGATGAATCAAACCCATAATAATTATGTTCAAATTCGCATCTGCACAAATAACCCAAATTCAGGAAAAACCCCCATTATTGCCGGCAAAACTCAACTGTGAGAGGTAACACAAGATGGGGTCGATAATGCTGCAGTCCAAAACCGTTCGGACAGTTACAGGATGGCCTTGATCTCCCAACCACTCATCAGCCAAAGACCGAGTTGTCGCAAATAGGTCTCTAATGGCCATAATAAGTCTTTGACGTCGATCTTGAATTTCATTTGTGTCCCTTCGACGTCCAGTGACTACTCTTCTTCGATTTTGGGCATTATCAAACCACGCTTGGCAACATCTCATAACAGTAGTTGGCTTTCTGTTCGTACGGTTAGCGATTTCTCGAAATGACAACCCCCGTAGACCAATAACTCGACCCCTTTCAAATTCACTTAGCCTGGGATAAATTCTGCGTGTACGTGCTCTAGGCATTTCAACAGCAACTAAACATCGACTTTGGATCTCCTCGAGCAGCTGCTTTGTTGTAAAATTTGAAAAATTTACAAAAAACTTCTACAATATTCAAGTAACCAAAAATTTTTACATGAAAAAACCTTTCAGTCATTTACTACTTGCTATACCATCTATGTTTCACCAGTAAAAAATTAAAATTTAAACAGCTCCTTCTGGGTGTTGCAGTTTCTTTGTCAGTTAATATATGATCTCGAATGTTATCCGTTATCGAATACCTTCTGGCGTTTCCACCGACTCCTCATTGTGGGATGTGTCATAACCTAATTCTCTGTAATTTTTTAACTAACAAGCTCGCCCTATTGGTTTCGTGCGTCGTTTGACATTTGTCATACGTTGGAGGTAAAAAAAACTCACTTACCCGCTTTGTTTATGTTATGAAATACAGCATTTTCAACAACTTCAGGATAAATTCACAAGTTAAAATGATTTATATTCATAGAATTGGTGAATTACTAGACCCGTGAGGTCAAGTTATTGTGTCGTTGTTAAATGCAACATAAATACACCGAGAGACCAAGGAATACATTCGCTTTGTTTACATTGGCGAAGAGCGATAGCTTCTAAAGCCTAGAGTATCCACATCAGAGATATAGCATTTATTATAAGTATAACTATTGAAAATTAAACAGTAAAATGTTTGGCTCATTAATTCCTGAAATTAAACAGCAGAATGAAATCCAACAAATGTATGAAATGGAAAAAACATGGGTTCCAGAGAACTCAGTACTATTTCAAATAACGTTCTATGTTACAAATTTCAAATTACTACAATATTGGTCTACAGTTGCTATGTCAGTGCTATCATAATCTTCAATTATATATTTATTATACTAAATATATGTTACAAATAAAATAATTCATATGAAATTTTTTCCTTGAACACAGATTTCGATTGATCCTCAAAAAATTCTTTACTATCCATATAAAATGCTTTTTATCATGCAGATGCAACATTAGGGCTTTCATAATCTTTAATAATTGACAATAAGGTCAGTCAATTAGAAACATATTACAAACAACTAAATGTAGAAGTTCCATCCTTGAGTAGTCGAGCCACATCGGAACGTGTTCGGTTGAGAACAGAGAAAGTTATCTGGTTCATTATTATTATAAAATGCATGCAATATTTTGACAAATCTTTCACATAACGAATTGCCTTGATTGGCTTTGTATAACATATAGAGATGTGAGTGGTAACCAATCAGGATGGGTTTGTCATTCATAACGCCAGCTATTGTAGTGTCGAGAAGATATAATTCTTGAAATGTGTATAACAAACACGAAATATTCTTATCATACTTATCTCATCATGAGTCAACTTATTAAACAGAACAAATTAAATAGATAGTCTAACATAATTCCTTAACCAGTGTGGAAATGTCTCCAACAAACTCTACCATAGTTTGTTACTTTGTCAGAACAGTTTTTTCAATTTATGGCGTGAATATAGGATGTTTGCCATCTCTGGGATAGTTGACATAGTATTCTATTTCTTCGAATACCAGATAAAACTTAGGGGGATGGGTCAAAAATGCAAATATTCAAATATAAAGTCTACACTACAATATATCTCAAAAATCGGATTCCTTCGTCTCTCGGTGTATTTATGTTGTATTTCACAACGAAACAATAACTAGGCCTAGTTATTCACCAATTCTATTAATATAAATCATTTTAATTTGAGGATTTATCCTGAAATTGTTGAAAATGCTGTATTTCATTACATGAACAAGGCGGGTAAGTGAGGTTGTTTTACCTCCAACGTATGGCAAATGTCAAACGACGCACGAAACCAATGGCATTATTTTTTTCTGGAGGATGTAAATGATTTCAACTGTTTCTGCAATTTGTTAACACCAAGTTATCTTTATTGTTGATCCACCTATTATGGCTTACTAACACTAACCGCCTTCTCTTCCTGGGCTATTTTAGGGTGAGATGATTGATCGTATAGAATATCATGTTGAGCATGCGGTAGACTATGTACAAACCGCCACTCAAGATACCAAGAAAGCATTAAAATACCAAAGTAAAGCCAGGCGGGTGAGTCTAACCATTTTTTAATATATAAGATATATCAGTATTTTCGCTTTTAATTTTTTTATGTTCCGTTTCCCTACTTTCACCACCCATTTCTTGTTCCCCATATTAATTTATCGCTTTGTTGCATTTTAAATGGACCCTGTATACTAACGTGCCTTTGTCACTCTGTTTTCGATGGGTACTCTATGGTACTTCTATATGTATATTATGGATGTTGGTTGGGCTGTTCTTTTTGGTGTTTTTCTCTCTTTGTATTCTCCGCATTAACCACTGGCTCCTAACCTTTTTTGTGTCACGTGTACATACTCCTTTCTCGAATCTCCCGTTGTCCCCCACCACTTCCATTTCCCCCACCCTAACCTACCCTAGGGCGAACTGGTGGACAGGATCGAATACCACGTGGGCCAAGCGGAGAACCACGTGACCACAGGGAGAGGAGAGTTGAAGATAGCGGAAGTATACCAAACGAAAGCAAGGAAGGTAGGTTGGTTCCCCCACTCCTTTCCCGAAACCAGCACCGTCGTTGTTGCTATCATCTTTTCGATGTTGAGCTCAAGATGTTCACTGTTTTTGTTGTTTTGTTTTGTGTACAGATGCTAGATCAACCAACGTTGCAAGCAAGAGCGCTGCTATGTCTTTGAAACATCACTATTTTCTAGTGGCGCCACGAAATTGACTTTTATAAACAGCTGCAGCTTTTAAGTACACAAATTAAAAATCTGGGCGGGTCCCAACTTTTGTTTAAATGGCAACCTGTATTTTTTATTACTTTTTCGGTTTCTACATGAAAAATAAAAGACACTTTATACATATGTTTACCACAAAAATATGAATGGTTCTCGAGATATTCTGCCTGACATGTTTTTTTCCAATATTCGTCACTCACAGTATTTGAAATAACTAAGTTGTGCCAAGTCCGATTGGAACTCATTTCTGGTCAAATATTAAACATTGGTTACTCTCTCAAACTGTTTATCTGAAATCGAACTGGGATATACAGGGTATGAAAAACATCCTGCCAAATATTGGAAAAAAAATTAGCAGAATCTTTGTTATTTTGAATGGAATATTTTATCAATCTATAAGAAGCACCAAAAAAAGTTATACAAATTTCGTCCTTATAGTTAATTTCACTAGTTTTCCTTAAAACATCTCTTTTTCTGAAGAATATTTCTATACCATAATCTTCAAATAAGATGTGAATCTTGGAGAACTCAAACTCGAAAGAGTACAATTCTGACGTCATTTCGACTTGTTTGGGGGAAATTTTCAAAAAAAGCCGAGTATTTTCAAAAAAATCTCAAAATCAACGAAGCAAGCGATCTATCCCGGTTCCTTCGCCATTTTGGAACTCAAAAATATTTCTTTTGTTCACTTGGTTTTTTGACCTACATCTCAAATAACCAAAATTAATGAAAGTTGATATCGAAACATGCGTTTGACATGTGCTTCATTTTCTTGAATGAAGTCTATGTTCGAAAGATAGTTCTACCCTTTGCCAGATAGCTAGTTTAATCTGCGAAGAGTATTCGTTATTCTATGCTATGTTTTGTTAAATCAGGTGATCTAGCATGCCACCACAGCTGAAACTATCATATCAATATCAATGCCACTGTTGTGGGACCTTTATAGATAGTCCTTTCCATTTTTGTGCTCGTAAAGGTTAGAAACAATGTTTTCATAGAAAACAATTCAATAGATGCAGTTTCGTACCAAGTGGAAAACCAGTAAGCGCGTAGATCTACCAAGGTGACAGCTGAATTAAATCGGTAGTTTAAATCGTCTAGTAGCAAAATGGAACCGAATGAACCGTTCATATGACCAAGTAGTTCAAGAGAATGTCATATGATTCAAACCTCAAAGTGTTTAACCCTCGAACGGAAATAGTTTGGGAAATGCTGATGGTTTGAGATAAAATTCCAAACATTTGTCCTTCTAGTAACAAATCATCCCTTCAAAATCCAATGTAGACTTTTGAAAAAATTCCAATATTTCGTATGTCCCTGAGCAGCCATTTTTGGTGGTTCTAGCATTTGTGAATTCAATTTCGAGCAAAGTCCTTTCTATAATTTGTGTCATCCACCCGTAAACTGCTTGTAGATGTTCATTCATCTTGCCTTGTGCTCTTCTTGTGTTGGTAGTGGCATTTGATTTATTTTATTTTTGGTTTTGTCTGTTCACAGAAAAAGATCCTGCTCATTATCTGCCTCGTAATAGCTATCATCATATTAATTGCCATTTTATGGTCGTTTATACCCTAGAGTCCCTCCTTAAATTCTCCTTAGTCTTAAGCCACTACAACAAAGCGGGTGTTAGTGACGTAACATAGGAAGAAGAATAGTGAATTCTACTGATATACATGTCGATTATGTTTCCTTCGAAAAAATTGTAATATCAGCATTTTCAATGTAGGCAGTTCTTACGATCATGTGCTTTCAATTGATTGGGGAATGTGAATTCACATTAATTTAACATTTGCATATAAAACCTTGTAGCTTCGCTGTGAAATATATAAAAAATCCCGCTGCTTGGTTTGTTGAATCCAAAGAAAAATCAATATTATTTTTTTTCATTAATAATTTACCTATCGTTGATCCTCAATTTGAAGGCACATGTCGTACGTACCTATCAATTTATTTTCTTTGTAGGTACTGATGAAAAGTACGTTCTTCGTTCAAATTGAGAGTTACTTAATTAGAATATGTTGAAATTGAAAACTGAAAGATGGATGGATAATGTTTCATGAAATATCTATATCTCATTCAGCATATTTGTGGATATGGAATATCATATCTTAGCAATAATAATAATACAACCGTTTCGATTTCATTTTTCGAAACTATCTAATTTATTGTGCAATATTTGTTATCTCAGTTTCGACGGAAATTTTCAATATTTGCCTAACATTTTATTCATGTTGTGTTTGAGATATATTATGTCGATGATATGTATATTTTTGTGAATATTTCAGAGTATTTTCAAATAGTAAAATTTATTTAATGTTTAACTGGTATTCTGCCGAAATTTGGGAGCATATAATATCTTAAGACTGATAGGTCGTACACCTGTATCAGAAATTTATTATGAGCTCAATTTTGTTGGCCCCGCTGTGTGCATCAAATTTGGCAGAAGATCAGAACTTTCCTAAAATGACCAAAAATATTAATGTTTCTCAAATTATTTAGTAATTTTGAATATATAAATAGTCAACATTCTTCTACCCGCAATACTCATCCAAGTCTTAATTATCGTATAAATTATGTATGTATATAATTGAAATTACTGTTACATATAAGAATTATTATATGATTTATTGTGAATGAAAAGCCAAATGACTTCTCTCATCCCCTAGCACTGCTACTATTAATTTTAAATCCATTTTTATCTTTGTTTGCACTTTTAGTCTTGAGATTTATTAATTGTATTTTATTTATTGAATATTAAATTTAATTTTATAATATTTTTTCTGTTTTTTTTCTTTGACCAATTTTAAGTTAATACACCTGACATTAGCCTGATTCGAATTCTTTTATGATGCCAAAGACATTTTCTGCATTGATCAACTATTTTGATGATCGGCTTCGAACCACGATTTTGAAAGAGAAAGAAAAATTTCTTGAATTATAAAACAAAAATGTGCCAATACTTGAAACAGTGCAAAATTTTAAGTTTTATATGATGTTTAATTTTTCTAATTGTGTTTTTCTTTACACATCTACAGAAGAAAATCATAATGCTAATCTGCGCTACTGTGGTTATAATCATCCTTGGTAGTGGACTGTATTCACAGCTTCGTGGAACTTAAATCTGATTTAAGCATAGTGAGTAACAAAAAAGCAGACAGTTTGTCTTGGACTAAACAACTCTACTCTTCTTCCAACTCTACACAAGCCATACATGTTTACACTGCACAATGACACCCAACCTTGTTCAAGATAAATTTTCTGCTTAAGTTAGCAAGTTTAGTATTTGATACTGCCGTAGAAAGTTTAAGCTGTTTTATTAATTTTAGAAGTTTCTCAATAGCAATAATGATGATTATTTCTTTCTTTCGCGTTCATTCCTAAAGCCTTAACATATTTATTTCAATCAAGAATAAAACTGGTTAGAAACAACTGTTACTGCTGAATATATTCGAAATCAATAAAAAGTAAAATCAAACGATATATTAATTTTTAAAATATCATCGTTAATACATTTTTCAAACAGATATGGGACTCATTCCGTAAATTATTTCACACAAAGAATCCTTTCGTTGAGAGAAATTCTGGCCCAAATGATAAATTTGTACTTTTTTGTATTTTTCCTGAATTTCGGTGGTTTCAGTGGTATTACTGGGTGATCTGAATGGTTTTGGCCGTTTTACAAAAATCAATGAAATTATTTCATGATGAAAAATCATTAATGAACAATTGGAAATTAAATTTTTCGAATTAAAACGTACATAATTAAGAAAAAATAGGAAATTGATTTTTTCTAATTTCATTTACTGCCCATTATTTCAAAAACACTGATTCGAAACATGATACATAAAAACATATAGATACACAAGTTATATATTGAATTATTTTCGAGGTTAAATATTATTTTGCGCCCATATCAACGTTTATTATATGGATTTTTCAATTAGAAATTTCGAGCATTACATATATTGCTATCAATTCTTCAATATAATCGGCTTTCATTGATCTCACTTAGTTAAAATGATGTGGAAACATGAATAAAAATATATTGGTAGAGAAATAGAATGATAATTCTTATACAGTAAATTCCTAGAACATTTTCAGAGTATTTAGTGAATTAATTACCTTCTGAAGTATATATGTATATAAAACATAATATTTTATTTAATTGATCTAGACTTCTCTGTCATAATTTATGTAGGTTTCAGATGTTCCTCATATATGGTCAGTTTAATTTTATGTTGTATTTAGTGATGAATTTGTTGAATGAATGATGCAATGATATCGAACCACTATAGCCAACGACAGAATTTTTTGCAAATGTATCCAATGATTTTCTTATGTGTACTTACTTTAATTTCTCTGGAAAAAAATTCTCAATGTATCATTCACCAATATACCTTGTCATAAAATGTTATTATAAAGAATATGTTGGCGTTTAGTTCCGCATTATAGGTTTTCTCTCGAAATGCGTGTTTGAATTTGATTGGATCAACAAATAAAATGGTAAGTATCTTCAAAATAATTTAGTTCGAGCAAAACGTTTTCTGTAATATAAATTGCAGTTTTTTCTCATAGTAAGTTGTAAGGTAATCCATTTCTGTATTGCATTCCTTTCATTAGTTATTAGAGTGGTTAAAAGTTTGATAAAAACTCGTTTGTTGATACTTTTAGTCCGCAACGCAAGTGAACAGATTAAAGAAAAGAATACATAACTGAATAAAAGAATAAGTTACATTTAGCACAACACCAACACAATACAAACACTTTACACACATTTGTACACCCTACACTCACGCAAATTACACTTTATTGAAACACACGCTTCAAATTACTAAAATAAATGGAATCAGGCATCAAAAAGACCAACTTATTGAAACTTAAAATTTAATTGCACAGGTTGAGTGACAAATGCACAAGTGTGGTGTAAATTGTAATGATAATATCTAGAAAAATTATCCGAAAATTGTGATATAAACTATTTAATTTTATGTCTGCAGAAGAAAATTATGATCCTTGTATGCTTAACCATTTTGGGATTGATAATCGCCTGCACTATTGGAGGATATCTTGGAATTATTTAAACTGGTGAGTCATGTGTCTTAACAGATTAAAATTATATTGTTTTTGTATAAGTTTGTTGCCAAAGCGATCATCTCCATCGAACATGCACGCCAAAGCTGCTGCCTTCACGGCAGTGCTTTTCTAGGTTTTTTTAGAGGTATAAGGCTTTAAGTTGGCTACAGTGTTTTAACTGGCGGCCATTTTGTCATCTGTCAAGTGATTTGTGTTTAGTTTGGTCTGGCATTTCAACATGAATAGGCTGACGCCTAAACAGCGCTTCCAGATTGTGCAAATTTATTTTGAAAATAATGGTTCTGTTCGAAATACGTATCTACGTCTATTTCACGGTCAACATAATCTTCCATCAGATCAATATTAATTCGAATAACTAAGGACCGTTTTCACACTACGTTTACTTTAACTGATAATACGCATCCACAGAGACATCGTTTGGTGTGCTTTATGGGCTGGTGGAATCATTGGTCCGTACTTCTTTGAAGACGATGCTGGCCAGAACGTTACAGTCAATGGTGACCGGTTTGAACCTTGATTACTCACATTTCCGTTCCTCAGTTGAACAACCATGATATGCAGCAGGCGTGGTTTCAAAAAGACGGCGCAACATGTCACACAGCTCGTGCCACAATTGATTTACTGAAGTAAACGTTTGATAAACGCATAATTTCACGTTCTGGGTAGGTGCATAGGCCTTCAAGATCCTGCTATTCAACACCGCTAGACTATTTTCTGTGGAGATATGTGAACTCGCTAGTCTACGTCGATAAGCCCAAAACTATCGAACACTTGGAGTACGACATTTGCCGCGTTATTGCAGATATACGGCCACAAATGTTGGAAAAAGTGACTGAAAATTCGACCCCCAGATTAGATTACGTCCGAGCCAATCGTGGCGGTCATATGCCAGAAATTATATTTAAATTATAATGCCAAAAAATTATTTTTTGAATATGGTCAATTTCATGTCAATTTTAAAAATTCATCCTTGTTTTATTCCATTTCAAAGTTCTATACCTTAAAAAAAAAAAACCTTTAGATGACATAATTTTATTCACAGTACTTTTGTGGGGAATGAGTACATGGTTACTATTTGTTAAGAATCTGCAGGTTTTCCGATTAATTTCAAACCAGTGTTTCCTTTTTTCAGGTACATCGTTTAAAGATTGCTGTTCGGTCAAAGGATCTTGTCACGTAAACTTGCTTCTTGTCGATTGTGAAATTGGCATTGTTTCATTACTGAGGCGTCATGTTGAAGTTCAATCATTGTTTAAAGAAAGAATCAATTCAAACATAGTTGATTGTATCAGATCTTGTAGTTCTACATAGGTTAGGTTAACTATTATAAAACAAAATAGTTAAGATGAAACGTTTACTATAGCAATAAATGTTGATTTGAAAAATGTGTGATATTAAAAAATTAACTTTATTTACGTTCATTAATTATATATTTTCGCTGGAAGCATTTAATATTGTACAGAAAAACTAAGATTCTTCTTTTCGAAATTAATTTGAGAAATGTTTGCCAAAATTCAATCTTTGAACAGTTCATCTGCATTCATAGATTCAGGAATATTCAGCAATGGACTAAAAAATACGAGTTTAATGAAATATAAAACTTGTGGTTAGATATTCGAAATGTCGATAAATTTGGTTAGAAATTGATCATTTCAATGTTATCTTCCACAAATCGAATTGAAACACACTGCCTTCATTATCTCGTATAAGGCTAAAATCATAATTTTAGCCATCTTCAGCACTTGAGACTCCCAACTCTTTCTATAAACAACACTTCTCCAATCCAATCGATATGTTGAAGCATTCTCTACTCTTGCGATAGAATATTAGGAAATTTTCTCATTGAAAATGATGAAACTAGGAAATTTCTCAATCCAAAACCTCTATCGAAGATAATACCTACGAATAATTAAAATAATTAAAAAATGAATGAAACAATAAATTGTTAAATAAACAATAGAAAATCAATCTAAACTAGGAAACGACGAATTCTGCAATATTGCAAATATAACTCGTTTTATATCAGGAGCTAGCTCGAATATAACAAAGTGACTTTTGGAGAAAAGAGTTCGTTTTTTTCGAGAAAAATTTGTGTACAAATCGTTTCAATTTTTCATATTGACGAATTTTCGGGAGAATAAAAACTGATATGGAGTGAAAATGAAAAAATCAATAAAATTGTGCATTCTCACTGAAAAATGAATTACATCCGAAAAAAAATCATTGAAGTCTGTAGAACGACACGTCGTAATTTCAGGCATTCTAATATTTCTTGCAGCTATTGGCAACGTTGAAGCATGCAGGCCGTGGGCAAGTGCCTAACCTTCAGATAATAATAGGGGTTTTTGAAACTTGAATGTGGCTGCGTTGCCGAAATCCAGGAAGCCGTAATTTATCAGTCGACGGTACTGTCTGCCTTTAAAAGCAAACGATACCACGCTGTGGTAAATTACGGCAAGGCAACACTGCCACATAAAAGTTCCATTAAATCTCGTTGATATCTCAAGGTCAGGCACCTGTACGCGGTCAGCATGCTTTAACGTCGCCAATAGCCGCGTGAAATATTAGAATTTGGAGAAATTTCGTTCTGCCGCCTTCAGTAAATAAGTTTTGAAAAATTTTTTTGGGATATACTTAATTCTTTTGTGAGAATGCGCAATGTTAGTTACTTTTCCATTTTCCACTTCATTGCAGTGTTATTTTCCCGAAAATTCTGTAATATAAAAAGTGGCAACATTGCGTATTCTTACGAATTTTTTCAACCATTCACACCAAAAAATTTTTTTGAAAAAACCTACTCTGGCCTCCAGAATTCACTTTTTAAATTCGAGGTATTGTTTACTCTTGAGTAGGTATAATGCCATGTTGATAGAAAGTTTTGTGGAGCTAAACATAAGTAACCACGTATGTCTACTAAAATGATAAAATAAAACACTTTGTTATATTGATGTAAATACCAGAGCTTTAAGGCTTAGATCCTGCGGTTTAGCTCAATGCTGCAATATTCAAATAATTTTTCATCAGGAAATCAACGCAATAAGACGAGTTTGGTCCAACTATTTGAAGGCAGTGCCCTATCTGAGTATCACCAAGAATTTCAAACAAACTTTCATATCAGAACGGGAAAAATTCAAAAACATATTTCGTTGCGCAAAGTCTTAAAATGATTTTATCGGAACTATCGCGGGTACTGCATTTCGCATAAAAAATTCGCTCTTTTAAGGCTATATTGCACTTCATTCTGTGGTGTACATGTGCCTACGACGTGCAGAAGTGGCCTGCTAGAAGCCAGAGAGCTGTAATGATTTTTTTGACAGAAGATCAAATCACGTTTGACGCAACTTCTTTTCATTATTACACAGGATGTTCCGCGAGTACAACGTTTGATGGAAAATCGATGGTACCCTAGTGAGCCAAAAAACAACATTTGAACATGAGCTAAGCCTATTCGTTTCCAAGATACAGGGTGATTTGTTGATTTTGGCAGAACCTTCGTATGGCTCATGAACCATTCAAAGTATTCGCTTCAAATATTGTCATCTCAGGCCATTTAACTGTTCATATGAACCATACCGGAATAGTACAGAACGGGACTAGGAAATTTCGATTTCTAATTCCAGGTCTAACGAAACACTCTGTACATGGAATATCAATTTGTCGTAACTTTCATCTGATTCTGCAGAGATTTTTCTTTCGAATACTGTTTTCCACTTGAATGGCACACCAAACATTCAGTTGCAGCTTCTGCGCGCATGTTCAAATTCGTTGCCAAAACGGTCATCTCCTTTGAACATGTTAGCAAAAGCTGCTGACTTCACGTCAGTGCTTTTCTAGGTTTTTTCAGTCACTTTCTAGGCAGAAAAAAATTTAATCAATAGTCTAAATTGAAGTTGAAAAAAGATTCATTACAGCTCTTCTTGTTGGTTGCATGAGGATATTCATTACAATTATAAAAGTTAGGGGAAGACAAAAACTAATTTCAACTGAACTCACCTGAGAATTCTTTATCTAATCATTAGTGAGCATGTGAATTTTTCGTACAATATAGGTATGCTTTGAATTCTGTACTGTAGGATATAAACATTTTGAAAAAATTTCTTGATTCACTCTTGTCGACATATCATTAATACTAAATTTTAGATGCACATATCGTGTAAGAGAAATAGTGAAAACACCCCATTTTACACATGTACACCCAAAACCACATCTTGTCTTCCTGTGAAAAAAATCCTTTTAACAACCTTTTAACCAAACATATAGTGAAATTCCTATATTCATATTGTTTTGAATGCATTATGTAGGCTTTCAATTGATCTCTAAATATTATCTGTATGAAGAGTCTTTCGTCATTATATTTGTATACTTATTAGACAATTTTATACTGAACCTGGGTATTTAGAAATCCATAGACAGTCATTGGTTTAGAATTGAAACTTAAATAGTTTTATAATGTTAGCACCAATGGAAATGGATCGAAAATCATATCTTATATTCATCAGTTTTCATTTCGGAAATTATCAATTAATTGTTTGGATATATATTATAATACAAGTATGTTGCAATATCTTATCCAATTTCTTGTTGTATAAAAAGTTGTATTAAGCGGAAAGTATAATGTGATATTCAATATTAAAATGCCCTTTTATATGTAATTTATTATTTATTTTAATGTACTTAATTTATCGCTTCAAGTATTAGAAAAATAATTCATTTCGATATATTGGAAGAAAAATCCAGAATGGAAATGTGATTTTCGTGTCCATTTTCGTATATTTGTCAATTCGAATGAAAAATCCTTCAGATCTGTAAAAAATATTTTCCTGTATCAACAAAATTGATACAATTAAGTGAGATTGTACTAAAACTTTTTATCAAATATGTAGTGATTATCTTTGATGAAAATATAATGATAATAGCGTACTGTTTTAAATAATATAAATGGTGTTTCTCATTCCTTTATAGTTTCTGTAGCATGTCAAACTTATATCGTGTTAAATCTGAAATATATTATTTTTTCATAAATGTGAAGTAAATTCCTCTGGCTATCTCATTCCGCGCGGTATACTATAGAAGTGTGTTCTTTAGAGGTCACTTGGAAAACTGAAATAAAAATGTCAATATTGCGACAATACCCACATTGGGGTAAAGAGGTGAAAAATTTCCGGAATGTCTTCACTGGGAGTTCATCATATATTATGTGAATTTTCAATATTGAAAAGAAAATCATTTGATTTGCCTCAATCATTTTTCCAAACCAGTTTCATTAACTAGCAGAGCTCCACTTGCATGAGCAGTAGTTACTTCGAAGTAAAATATTCAATACTTCGCCATTACAAATTTAAGGATTTTCTATACATTGGCTTATCGCAGTGCATGATGGTTTGAAGGTCTTGGAATTGAAAAAAATCAAATTTAATAAAATTCCGACAGTTTCGGTTTAGACCATCTTCAGGGCTCTGAAAACGAACAATACAATACTCTCCTAAACTTCGTTTCCAAAGCCCTGAACATGGTCTAAATGCAGACCGAAACTGTCGACATTTTATTAAATTTGGTTTTCTTCGATTCCAAGACCTTGAACCCATCATACACTTCTATTAATCAAGTTAGATCATCAGCTTTATATTCATTGAATACATTGGCTAATGTTCAATCTATCTAAGCATTTTGTTTGAACAAATACAAATATGCATTACCAGTATTCAGCTGTGAATCAAATATGCTAAAAAACTGTATACCTTTTTCTTGGTAAGTAAATGAATACTAGCAGAGGCTTAAAAATAATTTATATTCCTTATATATATATTTCGAAGAAATTTTCAAAAACAAATGATTTTCAACATCCATGAAATATTTGAAATCAGATATATATGAGGTAGAACATTTTTTTGAAAGTAGAGCTGTTAGCGGAGACGAGAAGAACAAAATTTAGAATATATTTTTATAAATTCTTTATTGTGATAGCCAGAGGATATCAATGTGATTCAATAAATGTACATCCTTTTGAAATTTCAATGAGCACAAAAAGAATCCTATCGAAAATTAAAGCTTAGTTGTTGCTAGCTACACTTCAGCATATGTAATCCATTAAAATGTTACTACAGTTGTTTTTTGATTCAAGGAGATCGGAGATCGTTTGAAAATCAGTCATATTAAGTTTGAAATAAAACACACCAGTAGTAAAATACTTATAGGAAAACACAAGATTTGAAGCTATTATTTTTTCAGTTTCAAATTTTTTTAATCGACTGATTTTCAATTGCAAACTCTTTCTCACTCGTGTGTTGTGACCTTAGTAGAATAGTTGCACACTCCTTTCATTGTAAATTATGAATGTGCACTCTTCCACAAGATGATTGAAACAAATAAGTATGCTTGTCAAAAAATTAGATGTTCAATGAATTGTACATACACTTAGGTACTAAATTGCTTCATTTGATTGCGGGATCATTCTTTAGGACAATAATATTAATATTTGAAAATTATTAGAAAGATGATTTTATAGTATATTTCAACTTCAATTCCTTGTAGATCATCTTGTGGATGTTGTATTATAGTTATCTATAAATTTATCCAATATACATATTGAAGTGGAAATTAAAACAAATCTTCCAGAAAATTATTCGTTTCATTATATAACCTGCCCCAATAACAATTCAACAGATATTATGTCGGCCCCCTATACAATATATAATAATTATTATTTGAACAGTGTGTTTCCAAATAAAAAGTGCCACTGTTTCGGGAGATGGTTCCTTGTCAGAAATAAAGATGACTATAAAAACTAGGAATGTACTTTTCAATTTCACATAATAAATAGAAAATAATGAACACCTAATAATAAAGGGTATATTTTTCATTAATTTGTTTATTTGAATTAGCGTACGTACTCCCCAAGGGGATATTTTTTACGGAACAATATCATCGAACGAAATAACTCAAGCAAGCACTTTTCTACAAGATTGATGATGTATATGGTATACCATTAGTTATTACTAGGCAAAGGTCCTAACCAAAAGGTATTTACTCATTGCATCTGAATTCTATAACACATTCTACTAAAATTTGGTCAAGAAAGCATTATTTGCAGTCAGATCTGATGGAATTTAAAGTTTTCTGTGGGGGATTCAGTTCTAGTTTATACCTACTATAAATATGATTCTCTCTTCATTTGAACTCTTATTTACATTTGCACTGTCCAAACAAAATACGAAAGGAACCCATTTAAAAGTATCTGAAGATCTACACAATTCTTCGAAGCTAACACAAAAAGATTTCACGCACTTATCAGTAACTAAATAATAATTTGAGAAAACAGATAAATTCAAAATTCCCATTAAGAGTTTCATGTGCTCTGATTGGTCGATTGGCGGCGTTGGTGTCGGTGGCGAGAGTATGAAATACAACCGGTTTCCCCAGTTTGGTCTAAAGATTTAGTAGGAATACAAATGAAAACAAGAGCACCATTGTTCTGTGCATCCTATTCTAGGATATTCTATGGTCATCACCACAGAATACAAACTCATCATCATGGAGGCAAAAGACCTACCTAAATGGCAGCACATTATTATAATTCTATGGTAGTATCGTAGATCACAAAGCTAGAAGCTAGTAGTTCAAGAAAAACTCGATAACACATGGTTGAATTTAACCACAATCTTGAACGTCAATGAAAAGAATTTTTCATGAAGCTTTTGATCGATTGATAAGGAAATATGTGTAGTGTAAATGATGCAGGTGATATAGAAGATTTGAGCAACTCTGTGCCTATATCAAAATTAAAAGTAAAAATGTTAGTTGAATCATTAAGAATGTTAAAACTGAACATACAGCCTATAACCTATGGAACCTTAATTTTAGACTGCCTGAGAAATGCAATAAGTGCAAGGAAAGTAATCCGCATATATTGCTACGAAACAAGGACGCGTATTGTAGGGATTGCTTTCTTTCAAGTACAACTCATAAATTTAGAGCTCTACTAGGAAAACATAGGTTGATTAAAGACAATGATAGAGTTTTGATTTATTACAAAGGAGGTCATCCTACTACATCCCTACTAAATTTTTTGAAGACAGGTTTAGAATTAGATACTTCGAAAAAGATACGATTCATTCCTATTTGCTTGTTCGTCGAAAGTGAGTAAATTCAAATCGTATATTGAACAATATAACACAGATTGAACGGCAAACATTCCATTGTAATATTTTCAGATCAATTCAACTCAGCTGGGGATGATAGGAAGAAAATATTCAACAATATAATCAATGAACTAAAAAAATTCGAAATTCCCCTATATTTTTCCTCACTTAGCAATTTTTATAGAAATGGTGAAGAAAATGTTTTCTTAACTGAAAATATAGATGAATTTTTTGCAATATACTCACACAGAGAAATAAAGGAAAATGTTTTCTCAACATCAGAGACTTTGACCAATGATTTAGAAAAACTTTATGAGTAAGTAAAATTATAATATGGAGGAATTTAACTACCCAAACTTCTGCATCTGCTGTAATGGGGTTAATAAATTAGGAATTGAAATACACACATTTTATCTGTTCAGGAGAAGACTATTATTGACTGCTGCGAGAAAGATGAACTGTAAATTCATTTTTACACCAGAGCTATCAACAGATATAGCTTCACAAATTTTATCAGATGTTGCCCTGGGTAGAGGTTCACACATTCCTTCTAATACAGTGAGTATTGAAAATAGTTTCTCCTTCATAGATTAAATTCAACTTCGTATTGAATCAAATTTTATCATTTCCAGGGATTCTGTGATACTAGAGATGAATATGTAACGATTATAAGACCGCTTCGAGTGTTTGATATCAAAGAGTTGGCGTTATATAATTATTTTCATAATTTAGATCCTGTAATTCTTACTATGAAACCTGCAAAGACATCTATTCAGAATTTGATTGAGAATTTTATTGGAGATCTGCAGTCTAGTTACCCAGCTACTGTAACAACAATTCTAAAAACCGGAGACAAACTGAGTATGGTGAATAATAAGAAGAAGGCTGCAGATTTATGTTACATATGCCAGGTAAAACAATGATCTGACTTTAATACAAGATTTTCATCATTTGCTTTTTTCATAGGGCCCCATTGAGTTCTCATTTCAACCAGTAACATCAGAAAAAGCAGTGAAATTTTCCTGTGAAATTTCAAAACCAAAGCAACAGAATTCCACAGGGAGCAACGAAGTGGGGAAGGAAAAATGCTTTTCATGTTCTAAAATTGAAGAATTTTTACTATGACAATATGAACAAATCCAAATGTGTTAATTTTTTTTTAATGAATAGAATAAAGTTATCTTTAAGATTTCCCGTCGCCGCGATATTGAAAAGATTTTTACATCATTGTACGCAGTGTGTTTTTCTGAATAAAAAATGTGAAATCGAACATAGGCGGTCTCCCTTAATTTGGAAGATATGGGCCCCCAAAGTTCCAAAATGAGTCGTTTTCAGGTCCCTTTTTCCACCATAAAAACGATCTTTCACTTCATCTGTATAGTTCAGAAACCACCTTTAAACCTTCAACCAACAATAAGCAACACTTTTCTTCAAGAATAATCAATATTTGATGAAAAAACAATGAAATTACTGTAACACCACTTAACCCCTATTCCTTCTGATTTCGACTCAGTCTGAAAGTGAAGTTTGGCAATGGCACGAATTTCATTGGTCGGAATCGTGCGTATTCGTGAATGACAGATTATTGCTGGCGAGAAAAATTAAATATGTTCTTAGTTCTTACTGTTTGCTGCGATACTCGAAATATTCCAATAGGAGAATTCGTTTCTAATGAAATATACAAGGTTGAAACACATAGTAATGGATTGAGAATACACCCTGATATATATTTCAACCTAAATGTTTTTATATGTGATAGATCGCGCCCTTCCCAGATTTCCAATGAAATCGAGGTTTTTATATAACCCATTTCATTGGAATACCCTGAATCTCATTCTAAATTGGGACCATCTCGAAGACACAACAAAAATCGAAGTAGATAACAACCTCCCTATTTTGAAGGGGATAGAAAGAAAGTTCAAACGAAAATATTGAGAGTGAAACCTTAAACAAATATTCTCAATGATTTTGTTTTGATGTTAGAATAACCACCTCTTCTTCAGTGACAGAAGCATTTTCCTTACAATCATATCGTTCAACTGCCCATCATTTCATATTTCCCGCCAGCAACTACTCCTTCGGTCATAATACGTTGGCGAGCGACGAAAAGACGCTGTTGCCAAGCTCCGCTTTAACATTGAGAAGTATTTCGTAGAAATATAGGTTAAGTGGCTGTCTTATATTTTCATTTTTCTTCCTTTAAATAATGAATATTCTTGAAAGAAAGTGTCGCTATTCGTTGGTTGAAGGTTCAAAGATGATTTATGAACTAGATTTGAGAAGTTAGAGATCATTTTTATGGCGGAAAAAAGGATCTGAAAATGCAACAATTTGGAACTTTGGGGGCCCATATCTTCCAAACAAAGAGAGACCGCCTATGTTGGCCTCCATATTTTTTGTTCAGGAACTCACACTGCTTACTTTGATGTGAATATCTTACTTATAGCTTCGCGACGGGAAATCTTGCGGGTTTACCCTTTCTTTTTTTGGAAGACCTGATTATGATACTGAATCTTCGTCACATCAACTCTTAAATGATCAATTCTCTTATCATAATAGGTTTTTAAACGCCACCTTCGTACGATATCGTTGACTTCTGTAAAGAGATTTATTGCACCTAAGGTTCCCTATGTACTATATCAATGAAAAAATCATCACAAATAGAATAATTTATCTTAACATAAATAAACAATCAATGTATTAACAACATGAAATTGCAAGAAATAAAAAAGATGTGGTATATTCTTTGTCAAAAATGTTTTGATTCAATTGGAATTATTATTAACAGTGAAACCAGCCGTGATCTCAGTGGTGATTTGTTCCCAAGCATTAACTTGTGATTGTTCGTACTCTATCTGTTTATTTACGAAATCCAAAAGGATTTTCTTAATGCAATCTTGTTTTTCCATCTGCCACCTCTCTAAATCACTTCGTAAGCACTCATTCGCACATTCTAGATAGTCTTGGTTAGCTTCTACCTTTTTCAGCAATTGTGGTATATGGGTACCTAAAAACTATCAATGTTAATTGACTATTAAATAAAATCAAAATGAGAAATCATCAATAATAATCCTTTATCAATCAATATCAAGTGGAATAAATGATTTTCTACAATTTTTGGTCAAGAATTCACCTAGTTTTTCCAATTGTTCATCACAACTTCTCTGTTTCCACAATTGAAAACTTGCACTTTCTTGGTTTTGAGAAATTGCAACAAGCTTATCCTTTTGATTGTGCTTTTTATTTAATTCATCAATTGCACTTTCATATGCGTGTTGATGTGTCTCCCTTCTCTTTAAAGTATCTTGAACAACATCGATGTAACTTAAGAAATCTTTCACCGGATTTGCCATCGTATTGTTGTAATTTTGTACTAAAATATTTTGAGATGAAGACATCCTCTCTAAGGCATGACCAATACCTAAAAATACAATGAATTATCCTCCCTTATAATCTGAATTCTGTTTGTCCACCTTGAAGAATACTCGACAATTCTGGTTCAGTGGTGGCCCAAGTAGTGAAAATCGGGTGAAAACTGTTGAGTTCTGTTATGAATTCTGTTCGCTCCCTTATTATTCTATTAGATATTTTTTCCACAGAGCTTAGTTTTTCAGATAATGCAGTTAAGTAGCTCTTCATTTTATCAAACTCATAATGACGAATTTTTACACTGGTAAGGGATGTATTCCTCAAACTCATTGATCTTGAATTGGGCTCAAACAGTTTTTGCTTACGATGAACTACAAAATCCTTGAAAACAGAAGTAAGAAAAGAGATTTTTTCCTTATAAGTTTTGAAAGAATACCTGCTGTTTGGCTGTTAAAAAATGAAATAAATGTTCATTACAGCTCAAAATGGGATGCTGAATAATTCTAGACATGAATAAATTCAGAGCTTTCATTCGTAACAAAATGAATTCCTTAGAATATCTATCTAGTTGTCCCATCAATGTATGCTTTCCTGGAAGAGGCTAAAATGTATAATAACTGAAATTAATTAATAACACTGCGGAGATTTTCATACCGGAACAATACAGAATGGATGGTTTTCCACTAACTTCTGCCTGAGCCATATAAAATCATTGTATCTTCTCCTAACGCAGTATTCGTTTTCAGGAAACTCTATACGAGCAACCTTTGTAGTTATTCGAAAAGTAATATAAGTTTCCAGAGTTTCTAAATGTTTTTGTGGATTGTCTATCTTGACACAAAGATCTGAGTTCTCATCCATATTCAGTTCAGCTAGATTTTCCACATCCTGAATTGTTGAAAAGCTTTCAAAACTAGGTGACTGCACCTACAATGATAACGAATTACATTTAATTCCTTCGAACTTTTAAAACACTAACAAATGAGTTGTCCAAAGAACCGCTACAAATACTTGATTGGTCGATATCTTTGTTGCCTTTTAGGATGGAGGGAATTTCTTTATTTTCAACTAGAACATCAAGAACTGCAGATGCACTAGACATGTTTAGTGCGTATCTGTCTGTTGTATTCAAACAAAACTTATTGCTACACTGATGCCTCAGATCAACAATTCTAATCTGATAACAATTATGCTTGTTTTCGGGTAGACTGCTATAGTATTTAGGTTGTTTCTTGTTGGAATCGATGAAAGTGTACAGATTATATTTTTTACTCGGTTGTTTAATTTGATATTCAATAAGGGTTGATTATTCTATTACAAGCTCATAGACCTAATATAACAAATAAATATTGCTAGGAGCTTTGCGGAACTCAACATCAACAAGAATATAAAAACTTGCAATGTCGGAAAAACATTGACGTAACTAACAAGTTACCAAAATTTTGTTACTTTCATTCATTTTGATTTCAATCAATATTATGAGCTCAGGATCAAACTTTGTTAAAACAGTTTTCATTTCATTTCTACGAATACACATGTTGACATAAAATGTGAGGCTTGAAAGGATGGAAATTAAATATACGTTTGCATTGCCCTTTTAAGTGTTGTATGCTACGCCACTGTAGGGTCTGCAGGTTGATTGAATCAGCTGATATCGGTCATTTATTAATCATTTGTCAAAATGTCAAGAAACAAAATAAGTTTTTAGGTTGTGTTGTATTTTGTAATAGAAATTAGAAATATCCTAAATATTGAGGAAATTCAAATCTTTGTTAAACTTAGGATTAAGTTTCACATACGTTCACTATCATGGCTAATACAGGAGTCCTACCATTCGTTAGAGGAATTGATTTCACCAGGAATGATTTCAGCGTATGTATACCTTCCTCAATGAATCATAAAAGATTGACATTAAATACATTATTATAGGAAGAAAAGTTTCCTGAGGCTGTGAGCCATATGACAGGAGTTCAATGGCTGAAATTAGATCGTACAAACTTGACAGAAGTACCCAGCGAAATGGGCAACCTTTTGAAACTGGAGCACTTGTCGATGACTAGAAATAATTTAGAGAAATTATATGGGGAACTTACTGAATTGAATTGCTTGAGAACACTCAATTTACGTTATAACAAAGTTAAAGCTTCAGGCATCCCTGCTCAATTATTTCATTTGGAAGAACTCAACACGTTAGATTTAAGTCATAATAGTCTGAAAGAGGTACCTGAAGGCCTTGATAAAGCTAAATCACTCTTAGTATTGAATTTGAGTTATAACAGGTAACTTAAATCAAGGAGTCAGTCAATATTTTAACGGAACATCTTATTAAATATTGTTTTTTTTTAATATCAATATTGTTTATGATATAGATTCATGGTATAAAACTTTTTTTCAGCATTGACAGTATACCAAACACATTATTTATCAACTTAACAGATCTTTTGTTTTTGGATTTAAGTCACAACAATCTAGAGACTTTACCGCCACAAACAAGAAGGCTGGCAAATTTACAAACTCTCATTCTGAACAATAACCCTCTGGGTCATTTCCAATTACGACAACTTCCTTCTCTTCTCAATCTTCAAACATTGCAGATGAGGAATACCCAGAGAAATCTGAATAATTTTCCATCTAACTTAGAAAACTTAACGAATCTTGCCGATATAGATTTATCTCAGAATGCTCTGCCAAAAGTGCCAGAATCACTATATTCCTTGCCTAATCTGAAAAGGCTGAATTTGAGCGAGAATGAAATAACAGAAGTGTCAACAGGTATGTGAAAGTGTTTAATTAATTTCCTTCAGCAATTCCTACTTAAACAAGGCTTCTTGAAGAAATTTATATTCAAATTATGAAATTTATATTTTTAGCAATAGAAATGTGGCAAAAATTGGAGATATTAAATTTATCCCAAAATAAATTGACCAGTCTACCTTCTACATTATGCAAAATCTACACATTGCGAAGGTTGTATGTAAATGACAATAAATTAGATTTTGAGGGTATTCCGTCTGGCATTGGTAAATTAGGTGCACTAGAAGTATTCTCAGCAGCTAATAATGAACTAGAAATGATTCCTGAAGGTATTACCAGTCCTGTTGATATTTAGTTTATACTTTTATAGCTTTCTTTTCTCCTTTAATAGGTTTATGTCGATGTGGTTCTCTTAAAAAACTTAATTTGAGCTCAAATCGTCTTATAACTCTACCAGATGCTATACATTTAATAGGCGACATGGAATCTTTGGATTTAAGGAACAATCCAGATTTGATAATGCCTCCTAAACCAAAAGAAATGACACAAGGAGCTGGTGTAGAGTTTTATAATATCGATTTTTCCTTACAGAATCAATTAAGGTTAGCAGGAGCCAATGTTCCAGCTCCTACGCTTGCACAAAGTATGTTATATTGAATATAAAATAAGTATTAAATATTGAGAGAATACTTGTAATGGTTTGTTATGTATTTTCGTTCCATTTCAGATCCCAGTAAAGATCCGATAGCAAGAAAAATGAGGCTACGTAAGGGCAGAAGGGATCAAGAGGAAGCTGATCAAGATCAAGCTAAAATACTTAAGGTATATATCTAGTCAAATATCATTTCAAATAGATGAATTTATTTTGATATGAACTTTCAGGGAATGAAAGATATAGCTAAAGATAAAAACATGAATATTCAAGATGAAGACGCCAGAGCAGAGTCTTTGAAGTAAGTTTTTTTATTGACAACCAAGCTCATCCATATTTCTAATCATGTTGTTGCTTTCAAAGACTTAATTGTTGATTCATTCTCAGTTATCCACATAAATCATCTTCGATATTCTTTGGTTGACTGTTTGTATTCAGATTAGGTAAAGCATTAAGCGGTAAACCCGCAAGATTTCCCGTCGCGAAGCTATAAGTAAGATATTCACATCGTTGTAAGCAGTGTGAGTTCCTGAACAAAAAATATGAAGGACAACATAGGCGGTCTCTCTTTGTTTGGAAGATATGGGCCCCCAAAGTTCCAAATTGTTGCATTTTCAGATCCTTTTTTCCGCCATAAAAATGATCTCTAACTTCTCAAATCTAGTTCATAAATCATCTTTGAACCTTCAACCAACGAATAGAGACACTTTATCTCAAGAATATTCATTATTTAAAGGAAGAAATGTGAAAAGACAACAACTTAACCTATATTTCTACGAAATACTTCTCAATGTTTAAGCGGAGCTTGGCAACAGCGTCTTTTCATCGCTGGCCAACGACGCTGACCGAAGGGTAGTTCCTGGCGGGAAATATGAAATGATGGACAGTTGAAGGATATGATTGTAAGGAAAATGATTCTGTCACTGAAGAAGAGGTGGTTATTCTAACATCAAAACAAAATCATTGAGAATATTTCTTTAAGGTTTCACTCTCAATATTTTCGTTTGAACTTTCTTTCTATCCCCTTCAAAATAGGGAGGTTCGTTTTTTGTTGTGTCTTCGAGACTCCCAGTTTAGAATGAGATTCAGGGTATTCCAATAAAATGGGTTATATAATAACCTAGATTTCATTGCAAATCTGGAAAGGGCGCATATGAAAAAAATGTATGTTGAAATATATGTCAAGGTGTATTCTCATTCCATTACTATGTGTGTCAACCTTGTAGATTTCATTAGAAACGAATTCTCCTATTGGAAGATTTAGAGTGTCGCAGTCAACAGTAAGAACTAAGAACATATTTCATTTTTCTCGCCAGCAATAACCTGTCATTCACGAATACGCACAATGGCACGATTTCGATCGATGAAATTTGCGCCATTGCCAAACTTCACTTTTAGTCTCAGTCGAAATCAGAAGGAATAGAGGTTAAGTGGTTGTCCAGTAATTTAATTATTTTTTCATTAAATATTGATTATTCTTGGAAAAAAGTGTGGCTTATTGTTGGTTGAAGGTTCAAAGGTGGTTTGTGAACTATACAGATGAAGTGAGAGATCGTTTTTATGGTGGAAAAAAGGACCTGAAAACGACTCATTTCGGAACTTTGGGGGCCCATATCTTCCAAATTAAGGGAGACCGCCTATGTTCGATTACACGTTTTTTATTCAGAAAATCACACTGCGTACAATGATATAAATATCTTTTTAATATCTCGGCGACGGGAAATCTTGCGGGTTTACCAATGGCTGTGTGACGATAAAGATTTCTGCATTCAAATCAGAACGTAACGACTTAGTATTGTGGAGAATATTTGCTGAGTAAGCAGATTCGAGCCTCTTCAAAATAATAAGAGACAGTTTTTCTCACATAATCTTCATGATTGAAGAAGGTGACTGCTACAAATTTGTTTGTAAAGGTTTTCTAGCATTGCAACGATTTTCACTAAGAATATCTAAACAGAAAAAAGAACACAATAACTGACCGGTAAATTCAATTGCTCCTGTTCCCTATTCGAGAGAACCAAGATCAACACTCATTTTTGCCCGCATGTTCTAGGGGAACAGCGTTATTTGGTTGGACTCACTGATGATGAATCTGGTGTCCAAATCGGTTCTGTCCGTCTGTGGACACGATAACTGTCGATCGGAGCAAGCTAGCGACTTGAAACTTTTAGGGTAGTTCGCGCATCGGAATGCCGTCCGTAGGCACGATTGCGGGCGTGCGGAGAATCCGATCGACTTGAAAAATTCAGGGTTGGTTGCATTTCAAAATGCGAAGGTTGAGTTCGTTAATGGGTGAAATCGGTCGAATGGTTTCGGAGTTATAGCTATTTGAAGTTTTTAATTTATTTCCCTGATATTTCGAGAACCACTCAGGCGATTGAATTGAAACTTGGCAGTTAGTTGGAACATAAGGACTTGCAACTTCCCGCGAAATTTTGTTGAGATGGTGCTGTCGGTAAATTAAAAAAAAAATTTTTTTCGAAGAAAATTTTCTAAAACTCCAAAATGTCTCGGAAAACGAATTGAACACTGCTCCTTGCCATGGACAAGTTATACTTACTTGTGCTCTAGACAAAATTCCACTGAGCTTAAAACTTGATGGCTGCAAATATAGCAGCCCGTACCTCTGTATATAGGTTTTAGGTGAAGGGTGTAGCGAGTGGAAGAGATATTGTCTCATTTTCTGGTATTTCGTAGGAGCTGGTAACTGGTAGATTCTCAAACAAGTTGGCCACCTCTAAGTACATTGATTTACTGGAGTGCTTTACTAGTCTTTCAGCTTCACATGATATTTGTTGATCATTTAATGAGTATAAAAATTGGTTTAACCGTGAAGAAAGAGCTCCAGTAATACTAAATTAACATAATCACAACCAAAACATTTACACCGAAGAAGTGATCCATCTGAAAGGTGACAAGTATCGAGATTCCCTCTGCGGTTTTATCCAAGGTAAGTTGACCTGACGATCAGTAATAAAGTGAAACAGCTATAGTCATTCTACTTGGATCCGCTTCTTCAGTGTAGATGTTTTGGTTGATTGGATGATTAGCTCTGATCAAGGGGGAATATTTGTTAATTTATGGACGGATATTTGTCCTCGTGATTATGTTAATTAAATGAGTATGAGAGTATAGTTGTCCACTCACAGAAGGGACTTACAACCGATTTCATTATTTTCAATAATCTCTCTTGGGTTCTTATGATAACTGATAGTATTAACGAACAGTTAATTTTTGGCCAAAAGTTTTCCTCTTGATAAACTGTGGGCTCGCAATAGAAGTGAATATTCTGTAACTTCATTTCTCTTTCAGGCCTAAAAGGTGGGATGAATCCTTGGAGAAACCGCCTCTAGATTATTCCGAGTTCTTCGATGAAGACGCTGGTCAATATGCTGGTATTACCATTTGGGAAATAGAGAATTTTCTCCCTAATAGAATTGACGAAGTGGCACACGGTAAGTTTTACGAAGCTGATTGTTACATCGTTCTGAAAACAACCTTGGATGAGAATGAATCGCTCTCTTGGGAGATCTATTTTTGGATCGGAGAAAAAGCTCCTGTAAGTTTTACTTCGTTACACTCTGTATTGTAGTTTTAATGATATTATTTTCATTGAAGTTGGATAAAAGGGCTTGCTCGGCTATACATGCAGTTAATTTGAGGAACTATTTGGGCGCACAGTGTCGTACAATAAGGGAAGAACAGGGCGATGAGTCGGAGGAATTTCTCAGCTTATTCGATGCTCAGATCACATATATTGAAGGTGGCAGAACTTGCAGTGGTTTCTTTACCGTTGAAGACATGGTAAGAGTAATTAAATGGTCTAGAAACAATCAATAATCGATTTCAAGCGATAGACCAAAAGCTCCGGTTATAGTTGCGGTTATCCAAACTGACATATAGGCAAAGGATCATCTGTCAATATGGATAACCGTAACTATAACCGGAGATTTTGGTTCATCACTTGAAATTGATTAATTTGTTCTTGGTTATGGTGATGCATAGATAGTTATGACATAGGAAATCTTTTTCAGTCGTTCGAAACACATATGTATAGGGTTCATGCATCTGGGCCCTCCATCCATTTGGAACCAGTGGCTGTATCGGCAAGTTCACTTGATCCCCGCTATGTATTTGTCTTAGACACTGGTCTGAATATTTTCATCTGGCATGGAAAAAAATCTAAAAACACCCTGAAATCTAAAGCAAGACTGATGTCTGAAAAAATTAATAAGAACGAGAGAAAGAACAAAGCGGAAATTTTCACTCAAACCATGGGTTCTGAAGAGAAACAATTCTGGGTAGAATTAGGTTGTCCTGAAGGGCTCCAAGCGGATGAAATTAAGGTAAATAGCTTCAAAATCAATAAATTACATTTTTGATATTCTGAATAATATTTGGCAATGCAAGCCAGCTAGTTATATCTGTACTCTATTCGCTATTGTGGAGTTACTTGATAGGCATTGGAATAGTTTTTCTTACTAGACTGAGTCAGGTTGGTACTCATGAAATGAGGTTAAGGTCGAAAAATTCGGTGACAAGTTAGCTATTTTACATATTGTCATCAAGCAATCTATGATTTGGTTTAGTTACATACGTGAATACTAAAACCTTTATGTAGAATGGAAAATTCTGGTAATTCTAATATGGGAAAAAGCGATTTGGCTTGTAATTTTGTATGAATTTGGCCATTTTGGAGTGAAATATTCACTATTGCATTATCTAGGAACTATATCCAAAGCACTTGATATCTTGTAACAGTAACAGCTTCTCTGAACTTACGGAATTTTTTGAATAAATACAATTTTTGCTGTTGTTGCATGTTGCTTGGTTTAGTAAGGCAGGAAATACATTTTAAAACCTAAGTTTTTTGAAGTAAATTCAGGTATTCAAGCTCGAATAATCAACATCAAATAAGAAATAAGAAAATTCTATCGTTTCTGAAAGGGAAAATCATATTTTCTGAATTAATTCAATAAAGAACTGCGCTCTAAAATGAAAATTCACAGAATGTTACTTTGCAACTTGTCAGTTACCTCGGCAGAAAACATAGGATGGATATTAGTCTCCGCAATCAATAAAACTCGAATTAGATGGGATTGATTCATACCATTGACATTCAGGTATGCAATGACATCGAATTTTGAGCTGATTTTCATGTTTAGTCCAGTAATATCATGTACGTTATTTTGGTAGGGCATACCGAACGATTCGGGGTATGGAATATTTGAAAATCATAAGTTCTTAATAATCATTTCTTTATTACTTGATCAAGACAGGATTTATAAAAGATATTTCCATTCTGATATTCAATGTAGTCAAATTTTTAGCTGAGTCATACTTAAGGTGCAGTATTACTACTGACAATGTTTTGTTTGGGTATGCCGATCGTAAAATCGTCAGTTTTTGATAAACATTCCTGATTGTTTTCACAAAGAAAAGATCTAAATCATCACTGATCGGCATTTTAGCCTAATTTGATCACGCTTGAATCGTATTTTAGAAACAAAAACCATCCACTGCGTCAATACACTGTTCCTATCTACTACACCCAGGAATAACTGGCAGTGTCTAGGAATGAAAAATTTTATCAGCACTATGTTATCACAAAATATTTTCGCAATATTTCACCTCCATATGATAGTAACAAGGTGCCTATATAATATACTACAACACCCAAAAATACTGTTGACTGAACTAACCAAAGGTCTGTTTATTTGCCTGTTTATAAAATCAGGGACTAATTTCACCAAATTTATACTATCCTTTTCAAAGAAGAGTGAATATATCAATCCAAAATTTCCAAATGAATACAAAATCACCAGAGAAATCGCTTTTTCCCATAGTAAACAATGCATTTTAGGTTATTGTTGGTCCTCCAGTCTATCCCGACTGTCAAAACTGCTCGTGACCTATTTATTGGTAAAAAATTTTCATGGCAACAGCAAACCCATACCATCATCAAATATACTGTCCACTGAATTAAGTCAACAGATTGCCAACAAAAAGTTCCTTCAGTTCTTACAAGCCTGATTGCAATAAGCACTCAAGTTTTCCCCGTGGTCCTTCGATCTGGATTTCATACATCTGTTCGAGTACTTTCCATGGTACTTCGAACCGTATTCGAAAATGTCCTTCAAGTTGTCTCCAGTCTCAGTATCAAATGGATTATTTTGACTCAGAGTTTCATATTTATCCACACATACAGAAGTATCTAATATGTTGCCATGAATAAATGAATTGCAATAATTTTCACATTGTATTATATCACCTAGGAACATGTAGATCCTGATTTTGTACCATTCGCACCAAGACTGTACCAAGTACAATTGGGAATGGGCTACCTTGAATTGCCACAAGTAGAAGTACCTTATGGAAAATTGGTTCATACACTGTTGAAGAGCAAGAACGTTTACATTTTAGACTGCTACCTTGAGGTATTCGTATGGTGAGCATTTTAAGAGGCAATGTGGTTTATTTTAAACATTGAGAATGATTTACAGGATAGGAAAGAAATCCACACGGTTAGTAAATGCCGCTGCTGTCAAGTTATCAGAAGAACTATTCAACATGATCGATAGACCTGAGTACTCCATTATTTCTAGGGTTAGGGAAGGCACAGAATCCCAGGTGAGTCATTTATACTGTTCAATAGAGAGAGATATCTTTATTCGATCTTATGACCAGTACAGGTGTTGATCTTGTCGAAATACAATTAAAAATTAACACAAAAAAGAAAAATTATCAAATACAAAAAAGAAAAGTAATCAAATACAAAAAAGAAGCATTACAGTCGCTCAAAATGCCTCTCATTTAGGAATTCACTTAAACTATAATAGCATTTTTCTACGAGAAACCTTTTAAGGCTCCTCCTTTGTACTCCAAAAGATCTCTTTTTAAAATTTTCTGGTAAATTATTCCAGATTGATAACAGACTATATGTTACATTTTTCTACAAGTATGAAAAATTTGACTTATCCTCAATTAGGTAGTTTTTCCCTCTGGTGTTAATGGATGTTGCAGATTTTTGAATTCAGAAAGATTATTAATGACAAATATTACAGACTCATATATATACAAACTGTACATAGTTAGTATGCTGAGGTTTTTAAATGCAGTTTTACAGGTTTCAGTTTGTTTCATTCCAAAAATTACCCTCAAACATCTTTTTTGTAAGAGGAAGATTCTTTCAACTTCTGGAGATCTTGCCCAGAAAATAATCCCATATATTATCCTAGAGTGCACATAAGCATGATAAGAAGACAATGCAGCATCCACTCCCACTGTGTCTCGGATGATCCTCAATGCAAAACAATATCGTGCTATATTTGATTCTTCCAGTTGAGTTTCTGATCGATATTTATTCCTAAGAATGATAGACCTGAGACTGTTTCGATGTTAATGTCCTGGTATTTTAGGTCAAGCTGTGCTGTTCCCTCACCTCTGAACAGTAGGAGTTTAGTTTTGTCTATATTGAACATTAAGTTGTTTTCGTTGAACCATTTGTTCATTTTCTTCATATCATTCTCAAGACTAATTCTGCATTCATCTACATTTTCACCTTTAGTTATGATAGTTGTATCATCAGCAAACATAACAGCACTATTGTCAATGAACTGAACTAGGTCATTTGTATAAATTATATACAGCAAAGGACCCAGGATAGATCCCTGTGGAACCCCTCTCTTTACTTGCTTCAGTTCAGATGTTTTGATGTTACCATCTTTCCCCTTGCTGACTGTCCTCTGCATTCTCTTTGTTAGATATGACCTTATCAGAGACAGTGCTACACCTCTTATCCCATACCTTTCCATTTTGGCTAAAAATCCTGAAATTTTTGTTTCACTTTTACCAAATTTCTATGCATTTTTGAAGGATTTTTGTTGCACTCTGTGCCATCCCCATCAACCCTCTAAATTTTTTGAATAGGGAAAGTGGGTCATGTGGTACTTTTTTGGCAAGTTCTTTGTATCTTCTTTATAGGCGTGCAGAAATTTTCAGAAAAAAATTTTTTTTTTTTTGAAAAATTAGTTAATTCAAAGAGGTTTTCAGTGCACATTGTCATGGCTCATTTACTTTGAGACGATGGTACATGAGGAAATTTGTCACCGAATCAAAGTCGACCATTACAGTTTTGTTCATGCACAACTTTCAATTTTCAGAATAGTCGAAAAAAAAATCATTTTGCAAGTTGTGTTTTAAGAGCTCTCGGAATTATCTCGGCTTCTTGGTGTTATAGATATTCAAATCCAAATTCGTCGGTTGGGATGAAGTAATAGCTGTCGATTTCACAAGAACGGCGGAGTCTGTTCAGAAAACAGGTGCCGATCTGACCAAATGGGCCAAACAACAGGAAACGAAAGCTGATCTAACAGCACTATTCACGCCACGTCAACCGTCTATGACATTGAGCGAGGCACAGCAGTTGATGGAAGAATGGAACGAAGACTTGGAGGCCATGGAGGCTTTTGTATTGGAAGGAAAGAAGTTTGTCCGACTGCCAGAGGAGGAATTAGGTTGAAATCGGCAGAAATTTTTACTGAATTAAAATTAAATTAATTTCCTTTCAGGGCATTTCTACTCGAAGGATTGCTACGTTTTCATGTGTCGATACTGGATGCCCATAGACGATGATCAACCTGAGCCTTGCAACGAGGTGGACGACTTTCAGTGCATAGTGTATTTCTGGCAAGGAAGGGAAGCTTCCAATATGGGCTGGTTGACCTTCACGTTCACCTTGCAGAAAAAGTTCAAAGCTCTGTTCGGAGACAAGTTGGAAGTGGTGCGAGCTCATCAGCAACAGGAAAATATGAAATTCATGGCCCACTTTAAGCGAAAATTCATTATCCATCAGGGAAAGAGGAAACAGAAATCAAAGAACCAGGTCGAATTGTACCATCTGAGGTCGAACGGAAGCGCCCTCTATACTAGACTAGTACAGATCAAACCGGACGCGACCTTGCTCAACTCCGCTTTCTGGTAAGAATAGATCCTTCCCCTTGAGGTTGACACTTTCGAAAATTGACACTATTCATTTTGAAGGTCGATGGGGGTTTTTCCTTTAAATGAAAATGCAGTAATTTTCATGGAAAACCTTCAGAACATCACATTTCAAACATATAATTTCAATATAATATTTTTAAAAAAATGTTTGATCACCTAAATTTGAAAAATAAAAATGGGGATTTGCATTTAAAGGGATTTGTCTTGAGTGCACGATATGGCAACGTCGAATTCAGCTTTCTCGGAAAGAAAAGGACGTCAAATGTGTTACTTTGCTTAGGAAAACACAGTAGAAGACAACGACCAAGAAATAGAAAAAGAAGAGCACAGACTGTCATATTACTGACAAATCGCAAACGGAAATTGTTTGGTTAAATTGACAAAAAACACGTGTGTACCACAGAATAGCAATAAATATTTCATGATTCCATAGCAGAAAAAGCTACTCTACTAAACACCGTTGTCACTTTGAGCATGCCTGGCAAATCCCAAACCCCAATTTTGAAATCTGATTTTGAATACTTTCTGAAGGTAATTTGGGACAATGATGAATCAAACCCATAATAATTATGTTCAAATTTGCATCTGCAGTAATAACCCAAATTCAGGAAAAACCCCCATTTTAAGAGAAGTTTTAGTTCAATGGCTGTCTATTTCGACCTTCAGGGTGAACTAAGTGGTAATTTCTGATGATCTGTACAGTTTACAAATGTCATAATGCACCCTTGTTTTTGCGCTCATGTGTGTGTTGAAATATTTTATATCGTTTGATTTTCTCAGTTATATCTTGAACATACCGCTGGAACAAGAGGATTCCGGAATCGTGTATGTCTGGATCGGTTCCAAATCAGATCCCGATGAAGCCAGACTAGTACAAGAAATTGCAGAGGAGATGTTCAACAGTCCATGGGTCAGTTTTCAAATTTTGGCGGAAGGTGAGGAACCGGAAAACTTCTTCTGGGTCGGTTTGGGCGGCAGTAAGCCTTATGAGGCGGATGCAGATTTCATGAACTACACGAGACTTTTTAGGTGTTCGAACGAGAAAGGATACTTTATTGTATCTGAGAAATGTTCGGACTTCTGTCAGGTGAGTTTATTGTTCTATACATATTTCATGAAGACATGAAAACGTGTGAAATTAGACGACTAACTTGTAATTACTACAGTTAGGGTCGGTATTATAAAACTTAACTGGAAGTTATCTTTAACTGCAACTGACTGTTTTGACAGCTATGTCCTAACATAACTGTCTGTTAAAGTTAAATATAACTTCCAGTGAAGTTTTATCACAGACCAACAAGACAAATCACTTCATCGTTTGCGGGAATCGCGTCTCTCCGACCTTGAGAAATATAACAGACATAACCACACTTTCTTCATCCTCGAAGCAGCTGTCCAATTGAATACTTGATTTGGGAATATCTGAAATCGAAATATAAAAACGGATTTGTCGGGATTCAGGAATAACAAAATCTAAATCAGACTAAGATTTTTCGATGAAACCATTTGAAAAGCAAATTTCCAATACCAAAGCGAGTGTTTTGTCACATCTGAAACTCCTGTAGAAGAACTCGGTTGGAGTAAATGAAAATTTTGGAAAAATGTTATGGAAAACCCGTTTACCTTAATCAGAGAATCTTTGTAGTTTCACATCAAATGAGATTCATTTCAATATAAAATCAAACAATGAATAGACCAACTTTGTTCGATTCCAATCCAAGTGTTTGTGCAATCATATACAATTTTATTAGACATCCCATCGTTTTAATTGAATAATGGAGGTTGTAATGCTTTTACTTCAGTTGCGATTCCTTTATATTATATAAAATGAACATTATGAATGAGTCCACCTAAGTTCGATTCCAATTCTTATCATATAATTAAAACATATAATGAGGACTGTCTTCATAAAATAGAACCTCAAAGATGACTAAACAATTGATTTGGTTGTCAAAAACTGTTTGGATTATATTCCAAAATGGAACAGATACGAAATTATTGATCAATAAATAGGATGAAAAATTCATTTCAGTTTGTTTACATGTTTATAACCTCTTCAAGCGAGTCCGAAAGCGGTGAGAGTGACGTAATCCTATTCCTGCAATCTGATTGGCACCCCAAACGCCTGCTAAATTTCTGATTAGCTCGATTCAGGGTCATATCTGCGTTGACATAGATTTCCTAAGTAAATGACGCGAGTGGTTTATCTGGTTGATCTGTGGTTTTATAATACCGGCCTTTATACTTTTAATATGTTTGAGTTCATTCCATCATTTCCATCAACATTTTTCATTGATACTTCATCACTTTTGTAATATTGGTACTCAAAAATTCTGCAACCCAAAGATGTATTCTTTGTTTCCAGGACGATTTAGCAGATGATGACATTATGATTCTTGATAATGGAGAACAGGTATTCTTATGGCTTGGGGCGAAATGCAGTGAGGTAGAAATCAAGTTGGCATATAAGTCAGCACAGGTAAACCATCATTTTAACAGAAATTCATCTCCAGCAGCACGTCTTTATATATTTTTCAAACACCTTACCCTTTCAGGTGTACATTCAACACATGAGGGTGAAACAACCAGATAGGCCTAGGAAACTTTTCCTGACGTTGAAAAACAAGGAATCAAAGCGATTCACAAAGTGTTTCCATGGTTGGGGTGCCCATAAGGCACCTCCGGAATAGTTAAATAATACAGCTGTTATTTGCTCAAAATAATTTAGTTCTAATGTATTATGAGTGACTCTCTTCTTGTACTTCCACTGTATTATAGCGTGTACAGTGATAAAAATGTTTGATTTTGAATTGTTTATTTGTGATACAAGTAATAATTTATTGTTTATAATTTTATAACATTCAATAAAATATTCAACAAATCATCTCATTCCATATCATAAAATCTTCAACTGTTAAGAATAGCATTATGATGAGAAAAATAAATGAAAATATCGTTCAATTTAAAGACTAGAGTTTGATGGCATATTGAATTCATTTTGCTCATTATCATCAGTTCCACCAATTCTTCATATAGTTCAGTAAAGTGATAATAATTTGAAAAATGAGGAAGCTTCAAATGTTGGGTTGAAGGCATATAATCAAATTAATTTGCTAATCATCGTCGTCGTCGTCATCAGAAGGTACAAACAAATCATTCTCTTCAAGGAAATTGGCAATATTTTTACTAATCATGGCACCAACAAAAAGTCCTCCCGTAATAGTCAAAAGTACTCTGAGAATGCCAAATGATACCTTCTTTGGTTCTGGATGAATAATTCCGTGCTTTGTTTTTATTGTTCTTGTAGGATGTACGGATTCTTTGGTGATAAATGATAATGTTTTTCCAATTTGCTGGAATCTTGAGATCAGCATTGCTAGTAGTTAAATTCCTGAAATATTAAAATATATAATGGGTATTGAATAGCATAATTTCTATACCTATTTTTCTTAACAATTTAAAATTTTGAACTATACAATTATTGCATAATTTGTTTATATTTTCCTATTTTTCTGAGGATAACCCAATTCTACTTTCCTCAAGAGCCGCAGATTGTCGCAGGGATGTGCTCCACCCATTTCATTTCACTACAGAGAATTTGATAACTTCTATAATTTTTCAATAACCTATTGATCTTCGAGAATATAAAATTCTAATATGACATCACAATGTAATTTATTATTAAATTGTGTTTCGTGATTTTATTTCAGTGCAGTTTCGATATCCGGAGATACGTTGGCCATCATAACTATAGACAAGAGTTCTTAACCCTATTTAATATTCTATGATATCTTTTGACAGATGTCAAAGGATACAAATATTTTAATATGTCAAGTCAATATGTCAGCTGATGTTTCAAAACAAATCAAGGGTGGAAGAATCGTTATCCTATAATTTTGTCATCTAGAGCCTTTTATCACAGTAAAATCTATACAATGCTGATGTCAATGGTGAAAGAGCATCAAAGCAAGCAAGCGGTTAAGAAGGAAATTCAAGGTATTTCTTGTTCAGTTCATAAATCTTATGAATATATGCAAGTATAAGATTTTTCAGAAATTAAGAGGAAAGAAGCCTGTTCAGCAGCCAACCTTATGACTCAAGCTCTTGTGGACCACCTGAATGTCGGGTAGTATTTTTATACATATTTTTGTTAGGTGTTGAAAATAATATTACCTCATACAATTTGAATTGGTTCATTTTTATATTATAGTTAAAGAAGAATTCCCTTGGCAGAACTACTGCGCAATTGATGTAGTAAGTTTGCGTTTTTGGTTCATATTACTGAGCGCAAACATGCTAGGCTTTTACCAATGGAATTCGATTTAAGCACCCTTAACGAATTCTGAAGATGACCACTAATACAATTAGCATCAAAATGTTCAACATTGAATTGTCAAAATGCATCGAGTACCTTTAAACCTGAAAATTCAATTCTCTTTCAATAAATTTCTCTCGAATTAATTTTTTCCTTTTTATGATCAGGGTAGCACAGGCCTATTTAAATCAGAAAAAGTTGGATGCAGAAGCCAAACAGCTACATAGTAGTGCAGTGAACTTTGCAAAGCAGACTCAACAATGGCTTAATTTGGTAGAAAACTTCAATAGTTCCTTGAAGGAATTGGGTGATGTGGAGAACTGGGCGAAAACCATTGAAAATGAGATGAAAACAATTACAAATGCGTTGGAGATTGTGTATAGGAACTCCCAAGAAAGTTAGTAGGATACAGTGAATAAATATAGATATAATTAATATATTATAGTATAATTGGATTTTATATACTTATTGTTTCAATAAAAAAAAATTGTACCTCCAAAGATTTATTATTATTATAACGTAAAATTTATCCATCAGTCATACCTATACCAGTACTCCGAGATAGATGGTCAATATTATCTCCAGATATTGCTTCCAGCCATAGATATAACAAACCATGGATGAGGCCTGTCAGCTTGCACTGTGTAATCATATGTTGCCGAGAGAGATAGAGCTAGTGGTGGCAGAAAGCCCGCGTATTCCATTTAAAAAGCATTAAATGCGTATGAAAATTCTGTTTTTTATGCGTTTTTCCTGAGAATTTTCGGAGCATATATGAAAATAATGAGAGCTTAGATTGACTAAAGGATTATTTGTTTTTATAGCTACAAAAATGGATTACTGAATATTTTCAGGAATTAGATAAAAATGATTGATGTAGGTACTTTTTTCTTGGCGCAAGCTTTCGATATTTTATGATTCTTTCATCAGGAGAACTGAAAATTTACAATGCAGTAGGACCATTAAAATGAAAGATTATTTTATGATATAGAAGTATTATATTTGACATCAATGATAATTAGTAGGTGAAAATATTGCTGAAAAATATTGACTTAAGTCGAAATGATATTCTATATTCATTTCTTGATTCAGGGATATTGATTATAATCAGAATTTATAAAATCTAAATGAGTCATATGAAAAAATGGAGTTGAGACCACACATATCTCTTCTTGAATTCATTCTTTTTTCATTTCGTGCAATTCTATTTTTTAATATCTTCTTCGAACTCTATTATTTTCTAATAAATTATTCTCGAAATTTGGTTCATGTTGTCCTTTGTTCTGATATCACAAAAATTATGAAGCAGGTACTTGAAATTTCAAGGACATCACGGAAGAAAAATAAAAAACCTATAGCGAAGCACTGACGTGAAGTCAACAGCTTTTGCGTGCAAATTCAAAGAATAAAACACCATAAAAGGAAACACCCGCAAAAGCTGCTGACTTCACTTAATTGCTTTTCTAGGTTTTTTCGAGTTATTCTGGAAATTATTCCGGAAAAACAACGATACCGAGGGAATATCCACGAAATTTGACATATTTCTTCCCAATATTTTCTGAGATATATCTCAGAAAATTATGATCGTATCGAATTGAAAATTGGTACACACAGATGTGAAGTATATGAAGGTCAAGGTCAGAGCAGATTTTTTTGGAATATGATCAGTAGTTTCCGAAAAAAAAAATTTCGAGAAAATTTTTGATATATCTACTTACAGTACGAACTGAAAAAAATTTCGCAAAAGTTGCGCGTTGTTTTGCTCCAACTAACTGTAAAGTTTCAACTCAATCGCTTCATCATAGTTTCTGAAATATCAGGGAAATAACCTCAAAATTTCAAACAGCTATAGCTTCGAAACCGTTCCACCGATTTAGCCCATTGACGAACTTAACCACGGCATTCTGATACACGGCCTACCCTGGAAGTTTCAAGTCGGTAGCTTGCTCTGTTCGATCGTTATCGTGTCCACTGTCTGACGGCAGAATCGATATTGACACTGGATTGGTCATCAGCGAGTCCAACCTATTAGTTTGAGACCATTTTCGGCACGAAATTCGAATATTACTTACATGTGGATGAAACGATAGCACACTGTTCCCCTAATAAGAACATTCGCGCAAAATGCCGATTGATATCGCCGCGATGTTCAATTAAATAAACTTTCAATCAATCCAATGTTGGAAGAAGTATTCAACATTTATTAACATTTGTGATTCAATAACTTGATTCATTTGAACAAAATTTCATTTATACCAATGTTAATAATAATTTTAAACAAAATGCTTGCTGCAAATTGAAATGGTGTCCATGGGAACAAATTTTTTTCTTCGTACCGCCACTTACCATCTTTTCCTCGGGACATTGTCCTTTGAAAATCTGTAATAAATAGAAAGTCTTATCTCTTATTCAGAAATTAGGAAAAAAATAAAACAAATCAGTTTTAAATAAATAAAAACCCCTTGTGAAATTTGATATTTTGGCCTTTTTACAACCTGTTTGTGCAATTTACGGCTGATAAAGATTTAACCATGTTCTGTAACTATAATATACACACTTCAAAAAGAAAACTCTGAAAAATCCTACAAAAAGCATGAAATAAGAAGCTTTTGAATGCGATTTGGTGGCTTCTTGCCACTCCTAGCTCTATCTTTCTCTAGACAACACGTTTCTCTTTCCCTCACCGCTTCCATTGTAAGTTAAAATTTCTATGCTTCCAGCATATTTCTAGTACACTCGCAATTAGATCAAAAGTAATAGGTTGATAAATATTTATGGAGACTAAAAGACATTGTGTAATCATATAAAACTATATTTCCAAAAGCATCATTTGAAATATACCAAGATCACTAAAATATTTATACATTATCATATGATATAATTGAACAGGAATGAATAATAAATTACATTAAAAAATTTACATTAAATTCACATAAGTCGTAAAGACAATATTACGTACATAACTACAAATTGAGATTCACAAAAATATATTTTTACAGTATAAAAAGGGTTAGTATTTACAACAACTGGATTGAGCAGTCAATATTCATGTTAGTAATTAGAGATTCCTCGCAAGTTAGTTGCTATGGATTCCCTGAAATCACAAATAATTCGATTTTCAAGAAGAGCAGTTCTTCGATAACAATGCAATGGCAGTCAACAGAAATATTCACAGCCTAATAAGAGAAACAAGAACTACTTTTTTCATCTTATTAAATAATTTCTATTTTACAATGAGAATTGCTTGACAACCCTTTTTTCATCCAAACAATGTAAGGAGAAAAGTACAAAATTTCTCACCTCAAGAAATCAGTTTACACAACATTAAACAAACTTTATAAACATTCCTATGTGGATGTTAGTTTACAAATTGATTCAGGTTCAATAGACGACTTCGGCCCAAGTTGCCAACCCACAATTTACTTAGCAAGTTTACTATCACTGGGGAACGGGAATTTCAGGAAAAATTCGACAGGATAAGGTTCGCATTATTCATAAATACCCGTAAAACATGCCTCGGCTTTTCAAACCAGATAATTCCTTCCAAATATAGGTTTTTGTTAAGATCGTCCCCGATTGGCTGAAATTTAAGTTGGGATTCCTGATTTCATGCAAACACTGTCAATTTCCATAGGATACGTTCCGAAAATCAACTCTGTTGTTTCGGTTGCCGATTTTCCGCTCCGTAAATATGAAATATTCGGATGGTTCTTGGAACAAGCGCGTCAAAAAGAGTATTTACGGAATCTGGTTGATGAAAATGCGGTCGATTTACTGTCACCAGAACGATTTTCTATGGTAAATATCCATAGCATAGAACAATCATGTTTACTTTATGTTTCCGAGTTCAGATCTGTTCGGGACGGTTCTAGCATAGACCAATAGTCTGTGGTTCTGAACACTGAACCAAAACAAACCTAAAGTAAACATAGATTGTTCTATGCTATGGATATTTACCATAGAAAATCGTTCTGGTGACAGTAAATCGACCGCATTTTCATCAACCAGATTCCGTAAATAAACTTTTTCACGCGGTTGTTCCAGGAACCAACCGAATATTTCATATTTACGGAGCGGAAAATCGGCAACCGAAACAACAGAGTTGATTTTCGGAACGTGTCCTATGAAAATTGACACTGTTTGCATAAAATCAGGAATCCCAACTTAAATTTCAGCCAATCGGGGACGATCTTGACGAAACCTATATTTGGAAGGAATTATCTAGTTTGAAGAGCCGAGGCATCTTTTACGGTTATTTATAAATAATGCGAACCTTATCTTGTCGAATTTTTCCTGAAATTCCCATTCCCCAGTAAAAGTAAACTTGCTAAGTAAATTGTGGGTTGGCAACTTGGGCCGAAGTCGTCTATTGCATCAAATTGAATCTTTTTAAAAGATTTTATTTTCTCGGAATTTCGTCTAATATCCTAAAATATTTCCTCAATCATTCTTTTAACAATATAATATGTACAAATATATTTTCACATATTGGAGCTATTCTTTGCATAATTCTTGTCTACATATTTTACATCTGAGAATTTTTCTTCCTCGCTGATATTTTTATTTAAATTGTTTTGAGGTTCTATACATTCTTTCCTAATGTCGAGAATTAAGGACTGTCCTTCATTATTCAAGTAATCATTCAAAGGAGCACATTGTAGAAGGTTCCTTTTAGCATTAGTTTCATTTTTGCAGGTGTTTTGTTGCTTCATTATTTCACTTTGAATCAGCAGAGGAGCTTCAACTTTTCTCTGGTGGTGTATTGTTTCAACTGTGGTTGGTTTGTAAATTGGATTATGTGCCCTTGGAATTTGCTTCTTCAGGTAGTCATAGTGGTGGTAGCAGTATTTTTCTCTGTTAGGCACATGTGGGACATAAATGGAAGGCCTGTAATGAGACAAAGTATGAAAAATAATCTATGTTGCATAAATGATTTTCCTTTGATTAGAAATGATATGTAGAAGTATTTTTGAAAAACTATTTTCAAAGATGTCGGCTATCATATGCTGTTCAAAAACAGTGAGTGACGTTCTTATATTTTTGAGAATTATTTTTACTTGAAATGATGTTGAAGAAGAGTTATCAAGAAATTATAAAATGAAGGTATTAAGATTTTACTTTTTAAGGATGATATATTTTTGTGAAATTTTACTTTTACTCATAAACAAAATATGAAAAAGCAATTGATGCGAACTTGTATGAAAATATTGGCTGTACCTACCCAAGTTTATAATTGAGAGAGTTATGTCTCTCGTTCCTGAGAATTCTGATGGCTAATGCAATAAGTACAAAGAGAATGACCGCTCCACATATAGGCACTGCGATTGTAGCAGCTCGAAACCATACTTCTGAGTTGGAGTATCCGATTGGCCTATGGCTGCTCAAATTTTCTCTCCTCACAGTTGTACCTAAGTAAAAATTTCTTCGTATATACACTTGAATGTAAAACCAATAGAAAAACGATAAAATTTTAAAATCCTATTGTTTCCATAAAAAAAATGAAGAATTTCATGTGTACCTATAACTATAATAATTTTTCTATTTGAAAAAAAATTGAATATGAGTAGAATAACATTTTTATACCTAAAGAAAAATCTAGAAAAGCACTGTCGTGAGGTCAGGAGCTTTTACGCGCTTGTTTAAATTCTAACAATTGGATCAACACGAAATTTTGCACCTAGTTGCTTGTTGGTAATCTCCACCTGATTACGAAGATTCAATCTGATTGCATTTGTACTTCTTGAGATATTGCGGAAATAACGTTAAATTTCAAATAATAACGAAATTTGGCATATTTTTTTTCCTTATATCTCCGAAAGTAATCATCGGATCGAATTCAAATTTGGAACCTTGTTGTTAAATATTGACTTTTGTGCCAAAAAAAAATAATAGCTATTTGCTTGTAAAAAAATATTTAAACTTACCAAAAATGGTGCTGTTGATCAAAAATTTAGTCTGGGGGCTATCCATATGATTGCACATGTCTTGATAACAGCAGTGTATGTACTGTTTCGTAGTTATTTTCTTCTTTGTTGACATCCTCATTGTTTCCCAGTCGTTGGAACATTGTTTTTCTCTGTAAAAAAACATATACCTATAAAATATAACTAGTTTTTTCGAGCATTTCACCACATAATGACCCGGAAGTTATGCGAAGAAATCGATAGGGTCATTGATATATGGAACTTTAAAATAGGGTCATTTTTATTGTGTAAAGTAAGCCGCAATTTTGATATGGGATTTTTTGAATATATTTTCTTCTGGTGAGTCCTACATCCTCAGAACTAAGTGTATAGTCCATCCGAATATGCCGAGTATCTAAGTTCTAATCTGAGAGGTAACGGAACACAGAACACACTGTATATAGTATACAACAATTTTTGCAAAACCGGCGACGACAAAGTATCTTTCATAATGTTGTTGACCCAAGCCGCACTAATTATCAGGTAATTAACCCAATTTAATGGAATGAATTTCCGTACGCTTTCATTTAAAATTCCTATAATGAATATTCCTCGGAATATATATCTTATCAGGAGCGAAACACAGTTTTGTACGCTGAGAAAATGGTCACCATTTAATAAAGAAAGGAGATAAGCTTTGATTAAACTGGTATTTATGTGAGTCACATTACAATAATTTGAGTACAAATATTGATAATTAATTAGTTTTACTACGGAGCATAATACGGATAATCGAGATGGATCTGTTATTGTTTAGTAATGGTTAATAGATATAATTGGTGCGATATGATTTGAGTATATTGCATATTTCATGGAAAACAACCGAGTTGAATTGATGCAGCAACAAATGAAATAATTTATAGTGTCAAATTCAAAAGAGGCCTATTGAATTTGACATCTTATTCTTTATAAGTGAACCAGAGGGTCGATTTTAATCTTTTGACACAAATTCCTGCTCAAAATCCCAAAATTACATACATTCGGGCAAAATAAGAACGGGTGCTTTTTGAAAAGCTTGAGAACTTTAATAAATAATAATACAAGATAGAAATACTGTTTGAATGACTTTTTGATTATTAAAATCAAGAAGATAACTTCAGGGCATTTATTTATTAGATATGATATCATTTCGTCACGATGTCTGTAATTTTCGAATTTTGAGCCGAAAATGGTCTTAAACGTTTGGGTTGAACTCCCTGAAGAAGTATCCGTGGTCAATTCAATTCTGTCCGTCCGTCCGTGTGTGCTCTAACTTTCGAAGGAACAGACTTAGCGACTTGAAATTGTCAGATTAGGTTTTGAATCCAAATATCTCGGCTGAGTTCGTTAATGGGTAGAATCGGTTAGATAGTTTCGGAGTTAGGCTCATTTAAAATTTTTAGGTTAATTCCTCGATATCTTATGATGTATTGACTCGATATAATTGAAACTTCGTGGACAGTTTTGGAATATCAACGCGCAACTTAAAGCAAAATTTCGTGTGAATCCAGTTGTTAAAAAATTTAAAAAAAAATTTCATTCTAAAATTTTTAAAATTTTTGATGGAAATTTTTCTTCCCTGAAAATATTGATTAGATTCCAATAAAATTTGACACAAACCTTGGAGTCAGTATTCAACAACAATGTTCCAAATTTAAATTCGATCCGATATTAACATTCGGAGATAAAAGGGGAAAAATTGTGCTAAATTTCGTTGTTATTTGGAATTTTAACGTTATTTCCGCAATATCTCAAGAAGTACAAATGCAACCAGATTAAAACTTTGTACTCAGGTAGAGATTACGAACACGCAACTAGGTGCAAAATTTCGTGTTGATCTAATAGTTAAAATTTGAACGAGCGCGTAAAAGCTTCTGACCTTACGTCAGTGCTTTTCTAGATTTTTCTCTTCTTTTTCCAATAAATCTGGCCGCATGGCGTCAAAGGGTGGCTTGAATATTGACTTCAAATGCTTCGAAAGTTGATGGTCTTTTGGCATTAACCAATGACTTAACATGCGCCCTCTGTATGACAAGTTATGTCTTATTGGACACAAATTTCGTTGATGCTGAGCTGATAAACTTTTGGAGACAAAATATCAGTCAGCATGACTCGAAAGCGTCATTTCAGTGTTTTCTCTACCAATTTGCGCTAAAGCAGCAGTATTCTTCACGACACGGTACAATTATTTATTCGTCTGTTGATGGCTGGAAATCGAGAAGAGTGAAATGAGTGCGAAAACTGCACGAATTCTGCACATTCAGAACATCACATTTCAAACATATAATTTCAATATTATAATTTTAAAGAAATGTTTGATCACCTGCAACTGAAAAATAAAAATGGGGATTTGCATTTAAAGAGATTTGTCTTGCGTGCACGATATGGCAACGTCGAATTCAGCATTCTCGGAAAGAAAAGGACGTCAAATGTGTTACTTTGCTTAGGAAAACAGAGATAGCTATACTTCGATCTGGTAAGAGTAGAAGACAACAACCAAGGAATAGAAAAAGAAGAGCACAGACTGTCATATTACTGACAAATCGCAAACGGAAATTGTTTAATTGACAAAGAACACGTGTGTACCACAGAATAGGAATAAATATTTCATTATTCTATAGCAGAATAAGCTATCCTACTAAACAACGTTGTCACTTCGTGCATGCCTGGCAAATCCCAAACCCCAATTTTGAAATATGATTTTGAATATTTTCTGAAGGTAATTTGGGAAAATGATGAATCAAACCAATAATAATTATGTTCAAATTTACATTTGCAGTAATAACCCAAATTCAGGAAAAACCCCCATTGCTTGCTCACTAGTCCGATTGAGTTGACGGTAAAGTTGACGAAATGCTCTATGACCTTCGCGAAGAGATTTATTTTCAAAGTGAATTTCCACAATTTGAAATCGTTCTTCTTTCGTTAAACGATTCATGATGAACTTGCCTAACCTTAACAGAAATGTAAAGACAGTTTGACATTCTCAACCAAGATGCATAGAATATATATGTATTCTATGCATCTATTTCTCAACTGTCAAACCATAAACAACAACCATTTCTTAAATCTTCAGGCTCGTACTCATGGACGCGTCGAAAACTAAAAATCGCGCGATTTTTTTGCCCGATTTTGTGACTGACATCTGTCATTATGAAGACGCGCGATTGTTCATGAAATGTCACATTTCAAATTATATAAATTTATTTCCACGTGTCTGGTTCTTCAACAAAGTATAATCATTGTTTATATACCTATTTTTCAAGGGATTGAATAAATAGACGCTTTTGATTCCTTGGACATGCTCATAGCTTTCGAAAAATTGTTTTTGCTGGAATTAGTTTTGTTCTGCAGAAATGATTATCTGAGGAAGATCGATAAATCAGTATAATAATAAGTGCTTATAATCATATGATAGATGAGTATAAACAATCTCTTGAGTGTTTTGAATGTCCCGCCTTTTTCTTGAAATTGAAATTTTTTAACTACAAAAAAATAATCGCGCGATTTTGGCGGGAGAGCAACTGACAACTCAAATGTCATCGCTTGAGCGATAAACGCGTCCATCAGTTTGCGCCTTTATATTTCTTATGCACCAAAAATCACACTCTTTCACATTGACCCATCTAGTGAACTTAAACAGAATCAGATATTGGAGATCAGCAATCAGCGCGCGACTTCTACGTTTATCTAAGTTTCCTCGGGCAAAAGGGTTGGGAAGTAACAAGCACCTAATAATACACTGCAAAGCCTTTGTTGCAACACTTACGTGGGCACCTGCGATCGCCGTAAAATGTAAATTATTGACAATGTCAAAAAGGTACGTTATTTGTTCAAATTATAAAAGCGATTACCTTGTTATGGTAGAAAACCAAACAAGATACCTAGTATGCATACATACAACGAACCTATAGGAGCCTGTAGGTGCTTCCAAATGCAGACATGATAAATGGCACTAGGATCATGGGATCTACATGACACCCACGGTAAATATTAACGCCGAAATGAAATTGGCATGCCTGCTTTGACAGATCGATAGAAGTAACCAAAACTATTGTTCTGAGTATAAGCATTCGTTACGATATATTGATTTCAATAATGAACTTTAATGGATTCAAGAGAACCAATCACATGAAGTGAGCAGCTTTTGAGGGTTATTCAAATTCATAGATGAAGTGGTCTCTCAAGTACCTATAGACTGACACCTTCCAGCGATGCTTGATTTCAGAAGCAATAAATTTACCTGATCTTTCAATCGTATGATCCTCACGTGAGATTTTATGAAACTTCTATGGTTTTTGTCTATGGTTCGACAGTTGAAAATGTTAATCTGTGTTCACATTTATGTTCAGTAAGGTCTGGAAGTTCACCATGAGTTATTTAACGCCAGAACAACGCTTCCAACTTGTAGAAATTTACTTTGAAAAAAAAATCTATTCACGAAGTTTATAAAGCAATTCGGCCATTTTACGGTCGATATAATCGGCCTGTTGAGCGAGCAATTCTTGCAGATATTGATCGTTTTCGAATTTATCTTACTCGTATGGATTCCAAAAAAGTGTTGAAGAAGACGCCGATATGTCTATACGTCGACATGCTGGTTGATTTTAGTTTCCAAAATTTACTCAGCTGAACATCGACGGCATTCTGTTCCAACAAGACGGCACAACTTGCCATATAGCGCGCCAAACCATCAATTCATTGCAAAATCAATTTGGTGACAACTTTATTTCCAGAAGTGCCCTTAAAAAAACGCCCTTTAAAATTCCAAATGGTTATATCTACGGACATATTCGACGGATTTCACCCATTCACGAACTTGCTCTATGTAATTGAGCGCAGAATCTACGTGTATCAACTCAAAGAGTAGTTTCTTCTGAAAGTTGTAATATTTACAGTATGTCTTATGGCCAATTTTCCTCGATAATATTGAATCAATATTCTTCGAAAGTTCTCAATCCAAATTCCACTGAATACCATTCACATTAAAGAACCTCATTCTATTCAATTTCCTCTCATTATGCTCAATTGCTCATTTTAAATGAATTACCTTCCTCGAAAATTGAATTCATTGTAGTGTGTTCTTCCCAGCGTTACAAAACCAAAGATCCTATAACTTCAAATCACGAAAGATAATAGGACGGAATTGAGAGAAATCAAAGACGGCCGAGAGTCTTAAGCCGTATCGTGTAACTCGTGAACCACGGTAAAGATGATTATTATATGTATCTACAGTTCGGAAATAAGCGCTGAAATGAACTAACGGTACCGGTAATCTTGAAATAATAACCTCAACTTATTCATTATTTTATACCGCATTAAATAATACATCACAGTTTGCGGTGCTGGTTCTTCGAGTGTACCACCTTGACTTCCTGTTGATGAGAATTGCCACCAGTGTTGCACGATATTAAACGAATCTGAAGAAGATGAAATGCGAAATCGAAATTTCAAAAATTGGCAGAATTGAACATTTATGGTCAAGAAAAAGGCATGGTAACTAACTTGTAACTTGATTTTTAGAAAGAGTATATGTGGTCGAAAATAAAGTTGTTAATTATATCTTTTCCTTGAGCCAGTAGTTTCAGGGTAAACCATAACTTTTTCGAACACAATTATTAATTTAGTATCATACCAAATTGGCACTCAACGAGAGCAAGAAAAATATGGAAACGTGAAACAGAACGATCGAGTGAATAAACAACGAGTCTTGTATTATAAATTGAAATAAACTCACATCATGGATATCAACAAGATCTCAAATTTGTTCCATCAAAAAATGATCTTGTCTATGATTCCGACGAAAAATATCGTCATCGACTGGCTATGATTTTGTTTGACGATCGGTTGACTTCTGTAGTCTCCTCCATCTGTATGTAATTAACGAACTACTCAGAAGCAATCCGAGCACTCTGAGCTGATGAACGAACGCCCAATAGAAATTTTTTGATCATAGATTGCAATAAACTTGTAATATATTTTTTTATCTCACTATTTATTAATTCTCAATCAATATCTCATTATAATAATAATAATAATAATAATAATAATAATAATAATGTTTATTCCCAAATATAATAAAAAATTACAGTTTCCATGTGAAAAATAAGCAACAAACATTGAAATTAACATAATGATCGTTGAAAGTCTAAAAACATCGATGTTCACAAACATCGATGTTCACAAACATCGATGGTTTGTTTCGATGATATATCATCGATGTTGAACATCGATGGTGAGTTATCGATGTCCCATCCCTAAAGGAAAACATTATGTGCTCATCTGTGATCGTATTTACCAATGATAACGTCAATTTTTTCATTCAAATTCAAAGCACAGAATATATTTCTCTTTGTATTTTCAACTAGCTGACGTCACTTTCTTACAGATGAGCACACCATGTTTTGCTTACATCATGGAGAATATATGGCTTTTTCATCCATCAAATTCCGCAATTAACCTTTTTTTCATGCACAAACCAAAAATTTCATATTCACGGAATGGAAAACCAACAACCAACCGAAATAATCTAATTGATGTACGGAACATACTCTATATAAACTTAACGCATTATTGACGTTAAATCAGGAACCTCCACTTAATTTTCAGCCAATCAGAGCTGATCTCAACATATACCTATTATTGGATGCAATTATCTGGTTTAAAGAGCCAAGGGGCCCATGTGCTGGAAAATTAATGGAATATTTGGGTTGGCAACTTGGACCGAAGACTTCTAGTTTGCATACCGTATGATTAGACGACAGCTCAGAAAAATTCGCGCGACTAAAGCAAATAATTTGTTTGCATATCCAAAAACTTAACTAGCCACCCTCGACTATTCCACATCGGATATCAAATACTAGAGTATTTTCGTGAGGTGCTCAATTTTCAGCAAATGGAGACAATCATGATGCACGAACGCCACTGCAATCTTCTAGTTAGAGTCATGCAAATCACCTATGTGCACGTGCATCGCGCTTGACTGACTTGCCGTACAGCTTTTCAAGAATATTCTACTTAATTTTAATATAAACCAGGAATAAATTATAGATTGTAAACAATTGTGGCGCCAAAATGCTGCGCTCAGCTACCAGTTATAACTACTTAATTACGCCTTGAACACCTTGATTCTAGCGGCAATTTTACCACGCGCGATTTTTTTCGTAAATTGTCTATTTGCAAGTCTTAACCATTTTGCAATTAAATGATTCACGACGGTCTAATATTAGAATGGATACTTGCTATTTATTGTTCCTCCGTAGTTTATTTATAATGTATGAATCAGGAATTGAAATTTTCCCGTTTTCCTTGTATAGAGCTTTCAGCGACAGGCGCCAAGGAGTGGTCTTTGAAAAAAAGTTACATGATTCAAGATTTAAATTGGAACTATGACAAGTGCAAAGGGAATGCGACTGCATGGAGTGCCATCAAAGAGATGCCAGATATATTTGAGCACCATAAAAACAGGGTACATTTCACAGAAAGGCTTATTATATTTCCTCAATAAAATGTTATAGTTTCTATTGGTTAAGAAGATAAAGGGTGCTTGCTTATTGCTGCCAAACAACTGATATCTAGATGAAATTTCGTAGGCATCATATGCAACCAAGGTAGCACGTTTCAACGTTAGAATCCAAGAACAGCAAGCGAAAATTTGATATTTGTCACGAGTTAAGAAAAAACCCATGGCAATAACTTTCGTCACAAGGCACCAAAATTACTCACTAATAATCTGCTATCCTATTCGTTGCTGTTGTCAATTCATCGAGTTTTTTAGCTGCATGAGAAGTTTAGATGCTTTTACACATGATGTAAAAAACAAGGAATGCTCATCTGAAAAATGAGTGACGTCAGCAAGATTGAAATACAAAGAGTTGTATATTCTGTGCTTTGCATTTGCATGTCAATTCAAAGCACAGAATATACAACTCTTTGTATTTTCTGCTAGTTGACGTCACTCATTTTTCAGATGAGCACACCATGTTTTTTACATCATGGTTTTATGGTAACATATCCATAGCATAGAACAATCTTTATTCACCTTATGATCCATAGATCATGCCTAGTAATTTTTCCATTGTTGGTTATTGTCTCTTCTATGTTCTATGGATCATAAAGTAAATAAGGAATGTTCTATGCTATGAATGTTACCATAGAACATTGACTGTCGTTCTGGTGACAGAAATAACGTTTTTTCATCAATCAATTCCGTAATTAACCTTTTTTTCAGGAACCAACCGAATATTTCATATTCACGGAACGAAAATCTGGCAACCAGAATAACCATGTTGATTTACGGAAAACATACTATATAAACTTGACACAATTAACATGAAATGAGGAATCGCAACTCAAATTTCAGCCAATCAGTGATGTTCTTAACAAAAACCTATATTTGGAAGGAATTATCTCGTTTGAGGAGCCGAGGCATCTTTTACCGATATTTATAAATAACGCGCACCTTATCATGTCGAATTTGTTCTGAAATTTCCCTCCGCCAGTCATACTAAATTTGGAATTAATTTGTGGGTTGGCAAGTTGGACCGAAGTCGTCTATTCCTTTTTATTCAGCTCAATGAATTGTTTGTACTTGACAAGGCGACTTTAGCGCCATCATCTACAGATCCAGAAAGTCACATGAATCGTTTTGAGCCAGAATAACTGTGAACTTCGAAAAAAATCTGTGCGTGAAGTTCATGGAGGACTTCGTCAATTTTAGGGTCAACATAATCAACCTAGTGAGCATGCCATTCGTGCAGTTATTGATTGTTTTCGCACTCCTTTTACTCTTCTCGATTCGAAACTTCCAACAAGACGAAAAATGTGCGCACCGAGGAGAATATTGCTGCTGTAGCGCGAAATGTTGTAAAAGACGTCGAAATGTCAGCTAGACATCGACGAAATTTGTTTTCAACAAGACGGCGCAACTTGCCATACAGCACGCTCAACCATCAATTCAATGCATAATCAATTGTTCTTGCGACTTAACGCTTCTAGATTACTTTTTATGAGGTTTTACAAACCAACAATTATGCTGTGTTGCCTATATCCATAACTTGCTCAATTTACTTCAGAATTTTCGAATGAATTAAGCTGAATTTATTGATTTCACTCAAAATGATGACGCTTTATAGTTCAATCTCAACAATCCCTTCAAGCGGACTCTTCAAATGACTTAATTTCAATATTGTTGTATTATACATAGTGAAAAGAAATAGGTACATGCAGACAAATTTCGAAGGAAGGAACTTACTTGGTGTTGATGAGTTCTAAACAACCATGTCTCCCCCTGTATCCTGTTGGAAGACTAGATACTCCCCATAAATCTGAGAAGCATCCTGCACCATTAGATTTACACATGTAACCAGTATGTACACAGGATGGCAAGTTGCAGAAACATCTTAGATAATCTGGAATAGAAAGTTTTTGGTATAAATTAAGAAATTCATAAATTACGTTACATTTAATACAACTGAAGATGAAATAAAGATGGATCTCATTTATTTGTTGATTTTCGAACTCATCTTTCGTTGCTTCGTAGGTTCATGAGATTTCTGGATTTTTTTAGAACAATTTTTTTTGGAACAATGGGGGTTTTTCTTCAAACGTAAATGCAGTTATTTTCATGAAAAACCTTTAGTATATCACATTTCAAACATATAATTTCAATATTATATTTTTAAATAAAAAAATATTTGATCTCCTAAAAGCGAAAAATAAAAATGGGGAATTTCATTTAAAGGATTTGTCATGAGTGCACGATATGGCAACGTCGAATTCAGCTTTCACGGAAAGAAAAGGACGTCGAATGTGTTACTTTGTATAGGAAACGGAGATAGCTATACTTCGATCTGGTTAGAGTAGAAGACAACGACCAAGAAAAAGAAGAGCACAGACTGTCATACTGTCATATTACTGACAAATCGCAAACGGAAATTAATTGGTTATATTGACAAAGAACACGTGTGTACCACAAAATAGGAATAAATATTTCATTATTGTATAGTAGAAAAAGCTATTCTACTGAACACCGTTGTCACTTCGTGCATGCCGGACAAATCCCAAACCCCAATTTTGAAATCTGATTTTGAATACTTTCTGAAGGATATTTGGGAAAATGATGAATCAACCCCATAATAATTATGTTCAAATTTGCATTTGCAGTAATAACCCAAATTCAGGAAAAACCAACATTCATCGGATTTCAAAGAAGTTTGGCACAAGCTCTGAGTTTAAAATATCCTGTGGGCCAAATTACAGCTCTATGCTGCGATATTTATTATCGTAAATATTGGGGAAAACTAAGTCAAACTTCGTTATTATCAGCCCCGAAGCTGCTGACTTCATGTCTACCCTTTCTTAGAATTTTTCATGGGTTCAAACAGTTCAACTTGTCAAGGATGAAGAATCTGTTGGATTTTATATTTTTTCATGATTCCTCTTCACATTCTCATTATTAAGTTAAACTCCATGGCATTATAAATTAATGTTTCCTTGCAATCAACCTTATAATTTTATTCCTTCCATTTCCACAGCGGATGTGGTTTGAGTCCCCATTGTTGCAAAAACACCGCCGGCGCCATAATAACGCATGAAATGGAAAAAACGATGATAATAATCAGATAAAGGGGTGTAGACAGGAAATAACATGAAATGGGGTCCCTGGTTGAAAACACGTATTGATAATTAATTGAAAATATGCATTAAGTACTCAATAGAATCTTAATTAACTCATGAAGGGGTAAAATTCACCCAAGGATATCATGGATCCATTGAAAATTTTTATTTCCATTATTTCCAAAATACAGAATCAAAATCTACAACTTGATCAAAAATTACGGCCTGAATACAAGATCGAGAATCATGTAGTTCCTTTCAGAAGATATTGTATTCTGGGAAAACTCAGCGGTTGATTAATAACAGAAAATTGACGCCATGCGGCCAGATTTATTTGAAAAAGTACTGAAAAATTGCCATGAAATTATCTACAGGGTGTTTTTTTTCAGAGGTACCTATAGAACTTTGAAATGGAATAAAACAAGGAAAAATTTTGAAAATTGACATTATTCAAAAGATAATCTTTTGGCATAATATTTTAAATATAATTTCTGGCATATGACCGTCACAGCTGGCTCGGACGTAATCTAATGTGGAGCTCTAATTTTCAATCACTTTTTCCAACATTTGTGGCCGTATATCAGCAAACGCTGCGAATGTTGTCCTCCAAGTGGTCTATCGTTTCGGGATTATCGACGTAGACTAGCGACTCCTCATATCCCCACAGAAAATAGTCTAGCGGCGTTAAATCGCACGATCTTGGAGGCCAATTCACAGGCCCGAAACGTGAAATTATGCGGTCATCAAACGAATCAATTCTGGCACGAGCTGTGTGACATGTTGCGCCGTCTTGTTGAAACCACAGCTGCTACACATCATGGTTGTTCAATTGAGGAACGAAAAAGTCAGTAATCATGACTCAATAGCGGTCACCATTGACTGTAACGTTCTGACTCAGGTCTTCCTGTACGCTACGCTTTACAGCAGCAATGGCTTCTTCTGTTCTCACTGTACATGTCTCTGTGGATGCGTATTATCAGTTAAGAGTAAACGAGGTGCGAAAACGGTCCATAGTTGGTCGAATTAATTGCTCTGATGGACGATTATGTTGACCGTAAAATGGACGCAGAGCACGATACGTATTTACAACAGAACCATTTTCAAAATAAATTTGCACAATTTGGAAGCGTTGTTCAGTCGTCAGTCTATTCATGTTGGAATGCCAGACCAAACTTAACACAAATCACTTGACAGCTGACAGAATGGCCGCCAGTTAAAACAGTGTTGCCAACTTAAAGTTCTAAACCTCTAAAAAAACACCCTTTACCAAATTATTATAATAAAAATTCAAGCCAATGATATTTCTGTCTTGTCTAATTATTCAAAGTTCTCAAGCTCTTGAAAAACATCCATGACAAGCACGTTAAAAGCAAAGGGGACTCATACTCGTACTTCTTCAAGAAAAAGCCCCTTATACCACAATTTTAACACAAGACTTCCCACACAAAATTAAGGATCTCATCTTTCACCACTTCAATCCATTAACCTTGCCAGTACAGTGTAATCTATTTCTGGCTTACATTTAGTGTGATTTCTTGAATTAGTGGGTATTTTAACATGCCTTTCCAAACATTTCCCTAAAATATAAGTAGTCGCAATAAGAAAGAAGTTATAAACTAATAATAGGTACAACTTCAAAAGCATATCAATTTCTTGGAAATCCTCGTATACTGGAATATATTTTTAAGTGCTCTACATACTAGTCCATTGAAATTATCATCCTTCAATTCGATTGTTATGACTATTTAATCGGTTGAAAGTAGAAACAATTGATTGATGTCATCAAACAATGGTCCCTGTCTCATAATTACTCATCAAATTAAAATTCAGGAAATCGGTTTTCACATTACCAGCACCAAATAATAATAACAAATCATATGTATTTATTTGGAGCCAGTATCTCTGTAGAAAATGCAATATTTAATGAAAGTTGTGCAATCGTGTGCCATATTACATTCACCTTTAATAAAATAACTTTCAAGTAACGTATGAAATAACGATATATGAGACCGCAATTAATGGTTACATCAGTTGGAATTGAAGTGAAAAATACCACTTAACTTGACATGATTTTATCTGAAGACTGATGATTTTGTCCACAGAAAAAGATAAACGCTTGTCGAAATTCGTAGATTCGACAATTTTCTTTTAATGATGGTCCTCAGGAAATTTATTTTAAAATTTTCAGCCTCGGAACCCTCACGAAATTTTGCATGAATTTGCGTGACAGTATTTCACAACTAGACACGAAGTTTCAAACTGATACTGGTACTTTTTTGCGCAACAGCGTGCTATCGTTTTGTCCAATGTCGGTTATGTTCGAATTTTGAGCCGAAAATTGCATTTCAAAATGCGAAGGGTAAGTTCGTAAATGGGCTAAATCGGCCCGACGGTTTCGGAGTTATAGCCATTTGAAGTTTTGAGGTTATTTCCCTGATATATCGAAAAAATCTGGAGCGATTAAATTGAAACTTAGCAGTTAATTGGAGCATAAGGATTCGCAACTTTTTACGAAATTTTGTTGAGATCGTAATGTCAGTAAATTTCGAAAAATTTTTTTTAAAAATTTTTTTCTCGGTAATTGTTTATTACATTCGAAGGAAATTTTGGTCATACCTTGAGCTTCATATTTCACAGGAGTGTACCAAATTTCAGTTCGATGCGATAATAGTTCTCGAAGATATCGTGAAAAAATATGTGATAATTCGTGGTTTTTCCTCGATATGGTGGTTCTTTTCGGAATAACTAAATAAAAAATACTAATGCAAGAATGATGAAATTTGGCGGCTAAATTGAAAATGCTGATGAAAAACTTCAAGCAAAATTTCGTGATGATCGTGTTATAACAATTTTAAAATTTTGTTACTGTTAGAATATTCAATACTCTGTGATCTTCTGATTATATTATCCTCATGAAATTCCGTATGAACCTTCGAACTTCCATTTTTCGATTAAATACTGAATTTCAAACCGATCTAATCTGTATTTTCGGAAATATTGGGAAAATAAAATTTTGAATGCGTATATTTGCGAAAACATTAGGTGGATTTTACCCATTCACGAATTCGGCCTCCGTAATCAAGGTTCAAACCTACTTTGGAAATATCGAGTTTCTTAGTTGTTTCTTTCGGGAGTTCGTAAACACAATAACTTCCAGAAGAAACGACTTAGGAACTCGATATTTGTAGAGTAGTTTTGAGGTTTAATTACATGGGTCGAATTCGTGAATGGATAAAATCCGCCCAATGATTCCGTAGATATACCAATCAAAATTCCCAATATTTTCAAATTTATAGGTAAGATCGAATTGAAATCCAGTACCTCATCGAAAAAACCTATAAAAGCACTGACGTGAAGTCAGCAGAGTTTACGCGCATGTTCAAAGGATATCACCAAAAGAGAACATGCGCGCAAAAGCTGCTGACTTCACGTCAAGGCTCTTCTAGGTTTTTTGAGATAAACAATCAACAACGAAAGTTGACATATTCTTTTCATTATATCTCCAGAAATGAACGGCAGATCAAATCTTCATTTCAAAAGTTGTTGTTGTCTCAAGATCTCTACCGAATTTCATCGAAATCTGATTTATAGTCTAAAAAATTTGGAAAATTCCCGAAAGATGACTGTTTGAAAATTTCCCACAAAGTTTCATTCTGAACACATCATAACTTCCTGAAATGTAGAAGAACTAACCTCAATATTCGAAACAAGCGCGAAAAAGCTCCTGACTTCATGTCAATCATTTTCTCTTCAATGAAGAACACTGGTAATTGAATCTTTAGCAGCGCAGATTTCTATTGTTATTGTGCTATTAACGTTTGAGAATAAGGAAGTCTATGAAACTACATATAATCAACAGAAATTACGCATATAAAACAATTATCTCCTGTGAATGGATTTCACAATGGCGAATGATGAGTTGTTAAGAATCCCATCTTATATACAGCGAAGATTGACCTTCATACCGAAAGGAAATAACACTTTACAAGTTCTACACGATTTGAAGATTCCCATCATGAGATTTCGAAACCGTGAAGACTTCAATTACCATCAAGAATTAGAGAAAATGATTACAGTCAGTGAATTTAGTAGTTTCTGTTCAACGTACCGAAAGCTCTAATCTCAACTGAGATCCAAATTTCTACTGAATATCTTTTCCAGTGAATCGACGAATGTGGAAAAATACAGGGTGTCCATTTGCAAAAGTACCAACTAACTCGGCCCTTATGCAAAATGAGAAAAATGCAAAAAGAGGTTGGCTCTGGTTGGTAGGATTGGTTTCAATCAATAGGGGTTTTTCCTGAATTTGGATTATTACTGCAAATGCAAATTTCAACATAATTATTATGGGTTTGATTCATCATTTTCCCAAATTACCTTCAGAAAGTATTCAAAATCAGATTTCAAAATTGGGGTTTGGGATTTGCCAGGCATGCACGAAGTGACAACGGTGTTTAGTAGAATATCTTTTTCTGCTATAGAATAATGAAATATTCATTCCTATTCTGTGGTACGCACGTGTTCTTTGTCAATATAACCAAACAATTTCCGTTTGCGATTTGTCAGTAATATGACAGTATGACAGTCTGTGCTCTTCAATTTCTTTCCCTTAGTCGTCGTCTTCTACTCTAACCAGATCGAAGTATAGCTATCTCTGTTTTCCTAAGGGCCGGTATTATAAAACTTAATTGGAAGTTATCTTTAACTTAAACTGAAATTTTGACAGTTGTATTGGGACATATCTGTCAAAACTGCCAGTTAAAGTTAAAGTTGAGTTTTATAATACTAAGCAAAGTAACACATTTGACGTCCTTTTCTTTCCGAGAAAGCTGAATTCGACGTTGCCATATCGTGCATATTGAAATTATATGTTTAAAATGTGATGTTCTAAAATTACTGCATTTTCGTTTACAGGAAAAACCCCCATTCTTACAACGTGGTGAAAGCAACCCCTAAAATCTTAAATGGGAAAGAGGGTTGCGTGATGTCTTGTTTTGAAGGTAATTCGATAGCATTTTCAAAAATTTCGTACACTTGACCGTTTTACGCGCTTGTTCTGGGGAACAGCGCTTTATCGTTTCGTCACAATGCCTGTAATTATCGCAATTATTGATGCCAAAATGGTCTTAAAAGATTGGGTTGAACACCCTGAAGAAGAATCCGTGGTCAAATTCAATTCTGTCGGTCCGGCCGTCCGTATGTGCTCTAACTTTCGAAGGAAAGCACCTAGCGACTCAAAATTGTCAGATTACGTTGGGAGTACAAATATCTCGGTTAAGTGCGTTAATGGGCGAACAAGGTTGTATTGCTCCGGAGCCATTTGAAATTTTGATGTTAATTTCTCGATATCTCATAAAGTACGGATTTGATCAAGTTTGAACTTTGTAGATAAAGGGGTTTCCAATAAGAGGTGTTATTTTGAATAGCCTGCTATTTCGGTAGATGTCAATTTTGAAGCTGTCATTTTTTGACATTTAACAAAATAGAAACTGCGCCATTAATAAATGGAACGATGCACGCTTCAACAACGCATTGAAATTATTAAAATTCACTATAAAAATGGTGAAAATTTGGCAGAGACGGTTCGTAGAACTCGAACATTTTTGGGTCGTCGTGAAGCACCTTGTCGGACCGCAATAAAGAAATTGATGGAAAAATTCGAGCTGTTGGGACAAGTTAGTGATGTGGAGAATAAAACCCGTGCACGGCGCTCAAGAACAGCCGAGAATATTTCCGCTGTAGCCGAAAGTGTTGAAGGAAACCCAGGTTTGTCCTTTCCTCGTCGTTCTTTGGAATAAGGCATTCCACAAACGTCATTACACAGTATTTTGCATAAAGATTTGTGTCTTAAGGCTTATAAAGTTCAGTTAAAACAAGAACTCAAGCCGGCCGATCATCAACAACGTGTCTTTGCTGATTGGGTCGTTGAAATGCATGAAAATGATCCGGAATTCCATCGAAAAATCATCTTGAGTGATGAGGCCCATTTCCACCTCGGTGGCTTCGTCAACAAGCAAAACTGTCGCATCTGGGGCTCGGAAAACCCGAGAGTTATTGTTGAAAAGCCTCTATATCCTCAACGTAAGACTGTTTGGTGCGGTTTATGGTTCGGCGGAGTCATTGGACCTTACTTTTTCGAAAATGAGGATGGAGCAACAGTTACGTTGAATAGATTGCGCTATCGAGAGATGACTAATGATTTTTTATGACCGGAATTGGATGGTATTGATCTGGACAACGTTTACTTTTAACAAGACGGCGCTACGTGCCACACAAGCAACGAAACCATTGATATTTTGCGGGAAAAGTTTCCGGACCGTGTTATCTCTCGAAGAGTTGATCACAATTGGCCACCGAGATCTTGTGTTTCAACACGTTCTTCCTTTGGGGCCACATGAGAGAGAAGGTCTACGCCTATAGCCCAGCGTCGATTCAAGACCTCAAAGATGGAATTCTTGAGGCTATCGAGGACATAGGGCAGCCACTTTACGATTTGGTTATGGAAAATTTCATTAAAAGGATATGGTCCTGTGAGCGTGGTCGTGGTGGTCATTTGCCTGATGATATTTTCCACTATTAACGGCATAGCTTCTTTTTTATAATGAAATAAACATCATTTATATTGAAAAATGGCATTTTTCTTTGAAAATCAAAATAACACCTGTTATTGGAAAATCCTCTAGTTTTGGAATACCAACGCGCAACTTACTCCAAAATTTCGCGTGGATCCAGTTGTTAGGAATTTGTAAAACATGTTTTTTCGGAATTCCTCCAAATTGTAGGTGATAATTTTTTACAAACTGTAGTAACCAATTGAATTACTTAATTCTGAGTCATGTGTCAAATTTCATCCTATCACCTATGAATTACAGCGACTATTTCCCTCGTCGTAACTTCCACCAATCAGGAACGCGCAATTTTGAATTAAAACTGGTTTCTAGGTAAAAAAACTGTTTGGCAGGAGCTGTCAGTAGTTTATTCGGGTTTACCCGCGGTAAAACTTGACAGTTGTTGTCAACAAAAATTACAACACCCCTACCTTGTACCAAAATTGCAATTTATATTTTTATTGTGCCATAAATAATTGAGTTTGTAGTATTTTTGATGAAATAAATTAGGTACCTGTTTTTCAGATTTCAAATTAATACCTATACATAATGCATGCAGAATAATCTGTTACTCATGAAATTGTCTTGTCAAATACCATTCGGGCATCTAATTTTTCCGGTGAAAAAAAATCCAAAAAAAACACTGCAAAGTAATATTTTCTTACAAAAAGCATTCGTGCAGGTACAAAAATCCTCGTCTTCGAATCGGATGTTTGTTGCCACCAGCACTCATGCTTCTTGTTAAGATATTACTTAGCAACGTTTTTTTTTCAATTTTTTTTGGAAAAATTAGATGCCCTTATGATATTACCTACGATAATACCCTAAATGTGGTGTTTTCAGTTTGGTGTTTCCGACAAGAGGATCATTAAGTTAAACGTCAGATTGACAATCAATTTCTTGAAATCTACAAAGAGAAAAATTATCTTATGGAAGACCCTTGAGGCCTTGATGAATCCTCAAAATTTTGTCATAGAGAATCCTTTAAGCGTGTTGCTTAAGGATAATAGCCCGTGGCTGAAGGCCGAGGATATTATCAAGGCCCTAGGGGTATTGGCGAATGAAGATAAGCGCTACTCCCTCTGGTGGCTATCAGAGTAACCCGAGGTACAGACATTCTTATTGACAAGTTAAAAGAAATGTTGAGAAAATGAGAAAGTTTATGCATTTTTCTTGGCGTTTGTGTGATTTTACAAGTGCTTTTACTGAAGAAAAGCGAACTCAAATGTCCCTTCCCATATATTAAAATTAAGAGTTAGGGTGAAAGAAACTTCCTTTAACAAGTCGGGCCTGAAAGTGTTGAAGAATCGATAAAACCAACAAACAAGATTTATGAATCTGTTACCTGCATTTTACCGATGATGATCATTTTTATAGAGATTTGCACGAATTGCTCATGAAATATTAGATCACATTCATGAAGAAAATTTTTTCCAGGCCCATAATCCAAGCAGAGAAATTTACTTAAGTGGAATGCCATGCCTTCCAGAAATCTGCCTGTTGAACTGCTCATTAAGGAACAATGTAAATGTTCTAGTGATAGAACTGACTATTGAAAAAAGAGTCTCATCAAGGAAATATCTGGTGATAAATAATGTTCGCTCAAAGTGCTTCTGCCGATGAAAGCAAAGTTGTACAAGGCTTATTTATTACAGCTTTTTCAAGACCAATCATATGAGTGCTGGAAAATTTATTTGTCAATCCTTAATGAATAAGGCTTACGGTACAAGTAGCATAAGTTTCATGTGAAGGTATTCATTTTATTCACAATATATTGACTATTTAGTCCTTCCCCATAAAAATAGTAAAGTTATGAGTATTTGTCTATTATTCAAAAAGTATGTTTTACAATACTATCTGTTTTTCAACTTTCAAGACAGCCTAAGAAATCCACTAGAGTCCATCTTGCCATTTGGATTTGAAAATAAATAATATTGAAATACTGTCTAACCTTGGAGATATCCCCGTAATTTTAGAGTTGCTACACTCAATTAGATTGAAGGATGATACATACCTACTTTATAAGAATGGAATATGTACTCCCAGTAATACCATCGTCAACTATAAAAGTCTGAAAAGTCTTTGAATAAATCGTGATATCAAAATTTATCAAACCAAACACTAACAAACAGTACAACATCGACTATCAAAACAAAATCTATGTCTGTATGTAAGGTTCTAAAACTGGCCACCGTGGCGCTGCAATCTTAAATTCAGACGCCAATTACTACTGAATTTTTTTTTCCGAAAATAGTGAGTTTCTTTCTACGGAATTTGTGGATCAAGATTATTGTAGAAGTTAATATACATAATGATCGTCTTTTGTCAACAACGACCCGTAGCATTTTCCTTGAAGCAGGAAATTTCGAATACCACCACTCAGACCAATTTTCAAGTGGCCCCCTGACTCACGAAATTTGTAGTTATATTTAGCGATTCCGCATTACCAGGACCCCAAAGACATGCAAGTTTTTTTCGGTTGCAACCAAGCGAGCACCGACAAAGAGAGAGCTAGTGGCGCCAGTCAGCCCCTGTGACGTCTGCACCCAAAGTACTTCACCATGTCGGTCCAAGTGGATTTTATCATAGACTTGTCTACCAGAATATCCGGTGTAGCTAACTCATTTATAATTGAGACCGTCTTTGTTGTTGAATCGCTCTTTTCACTCTGCTTATCGCGCTCATTGGACTGATAGGCCGAAAAGCACTTCAGGTTCAGACGCTAAAAATTTAGTGCAGGGACACTTTTCGATTATTTTGTCTCGTCTTTAGCGCATAAGTGTTGAAGGACCTTTTAGAGTTATCTGAGTGACTTATGGCGGCGATTTTTATGGCGTCTTTTAAACTTTCTGTTGGTAATCTAATGACGCATACTTCGTAGGAACAGATTGGATCGAATCTGAAGGTGTTTCAAATTGCGCGGTTTTTTAAGATAAGATAAATAAAATATAGATGGCGCGGCGCAATGAATTCGTCTGATGTATGATATTTATAAAAATAGCTTCGTACACGATACAACAACGCGTTCAAATTGTTGAACTATTTCATGAAATTCTGCGTTCAGTGAATAGTGTTTTTAGAAAATTACGTGAATTTTATGGTTAACATAATCGTCCATCTCAAAGGTAAAATTATTAAAAAATTTCAAGAGACTGGTTCGGTGGAAGATCAAAAACTTTGAAAATACAGTCGTAGCGGTCGTTCACAAGAAAATATTGATTTGGTTCGTGAAAGTGTTGCTGAAGACCCTGGAATGTCAATTAGGTGACGTTCACAAAAGTTGAACTTAGTGGGTCCACAACATGGCGTATTTTACACAAGGATTTAGCTCTGAAGGCCTAGAAGGTTCAGATAACACAGAATCTAAAGCCATTAGATTATTTTAAACGTCGTTCATTTGTCAATTTCAGCAATGAACAACCAGCTGATTTTTCTCAAAAAATCATGTTTTCCGATGAGGCACATTTTCAACTTGGTGGCTTTGTTAATAAACAAAATTGTCGTATCTGGGGTGAGGAAAATCCACGAATAATTCATCCTAAAAGAGTCACTGTTTGGTGTGCATTATGGTCAGGTGGTGTAATCGGACCTTACTTGTTTGAAAATGCTGCTGATGAAGCTGTAACTGTCAATGGTGATCGATACCGTCGGATGATTATCGAATTTTGTGGCCTGAATTAATGAATATTGATCTAGAGGACATTTAGTTTGAACAGGATGGCGCTGTACCTCACTTTCAAATGACACAATTGATTTATTGATTCAAAAATTTCCTGGACGAATAATCTCCAGAAACGGTGATGTCAATTGGCCACCAAGATCATGTGATTTGACACCGATGAACTTTTTTTTGGGGTTATGTGAAAAGCCAGATCTGTAAGAATAAACCACAATCGATTCCTGAACTTTGGGATGAAATTATTCTTGTCATTAGTGAGATAGAGCCTCAATTATGTCAAAATGTCATTGAAAATTCCAACAAAAGAGTGGACGTCTGTAGAGCTGCAAGAGGAGGCCATTTGACAGATATAATTTTTTGTATATAAATGTCATAACTGATACTTCAATTGCCAATAGAAAGTTCTTGAAAATGAATGCAAATTATGTGTTTCATTTATTTTTGAAAAATAAACGCGCAGTTTGAAACACCCTTCATAATACAACGGTCTGAGATTCATTCGGGATATTTTTGTGGAAAATTGGTTTTTAGAAAACGACAATTTTCAATGACATGTCATTGAAAATTCTGAATAAATGTTTCACGTAGGGGAAGGGTGTATAAAATAACATAGTGAGGTATAATGACACAGCCCTTGTATTTCCACAAATCGATGTGCTGTGACGTTCAAAGATTAATATACTGTTGTAGCATGTGTTAGATATTTTAGACCACATTCAATATAGATTCTTCAATTGTAGGGGATGCACGACAGATTATTGTATTTTAGACATCGAAAAGTTTTTGAAGTGATTCAGTTAAATCTGCTGTAACTTTCAAGTGTACAAGCTAATCCGAAAAGTTTGTAAACTATGTACAGACTAAAAACACTGTGTGTACTTTTGCCCTCTAGATGGGGTAAAATGAATTTATTCTCTTCTTTTCATTTCTTCCATCTGGGAGTCCATATTTTGTTTTAACTTGCAAATGTCTCGTTTGAAGTATAGACGGAAAGATGTGTTATGTATTTGTTTGACACTATTTTGAAAAATGTGATTTTTCATCGAATTTTTTTAAGTTTTGTAAATTGTATGACATTTTGTACACCCTTCCCCTACTTCTACTGCTATTGAAGTAAATGATTATAAGAATACTGAATTCTTCAATTAAAACAACTTTTTGTCGACGTGCCAAGTTTCATCATGATTCAGCCGGTATTTTTTAAGTTATTCCGAAAAAACACGAAATTTGGCATATTTTTTTCTCCAAGAATAATATCGGATCAAATTGAAATTTGGCACACCACTGTGAAATTTAAAGCTGAAGGCCGGAGAAATTTTTTTTTCGAATATGACAAACAGCAAATTTCGAAAATTTTTTTTTCAATTTACTGACTGTATGATCTCAACAGAATTCTGCAGAATGCGTCGTTATACTTCACTTTACTGCTAAGTTTCAATCTAATCCTTTCAGTAGAACTCAAGTTATCACGGAAATAACGCCAATATTTCAAAGGGCTCTAACTCCGAATCCTATGGACGATTTCGATGATTAACTAATTCAACCGTCGCATTTTTGAATGCAACTTCCCCTGAATCATAAAATTCACTATGGTAAAGGAAACAGCAGAGAATAAGAAAACAAGAAGCGAATAGTATGAGATTTTCTCTCTCTATCTGTATGTTCGCTAGATTTTTTTTATCGGTTACCTTATACATTAGTATCTGATCAAGCCACAGCAAAGCCTGGCCGGGTTCAGCTAGTAAGCAGTAAAAATTATCCAAACATTACTGCGAGATCGGTTAAATACTCTTAACTGAAAGTCAGATATTTCTTGAGGTGTAGTAAAAATCCGCAAAATCATTTATCCCTTCATTCGAAACAGTTGAAAGACGGTACTCTCAGTTCAAATAGGCCAGGTAGGCAAGAGATACAATCTCAAATACCTCCGACTAGGCAGTGGTTACGCCAATGTATCCATGCAGATCTCTGTGTAAAACTATTTAGGCCCCGATAACATAACTGCATCGAGATTTTCAATAACCTGTTCCAGCCCGCTAATCGGCTTTTTCTTGAAGACCACATGGAGATTTCTGAATTGATTAAATACCCGTTTCATTAACTCTCCAGTTTACTATTATAAAATAAGTTTTAATTAGTTTGGATATATTGGACATCGACCGCCAGCAGTCGTATTTTTGTGCGAAGATACGGCGGTCATTAAAGATGTTTTGTAATCTACTGGGCCTCTAATCAACCGGATCTGTAGTTGGTGTACTTTTATAACCTTTCATGAAACCTGCGGCCGTATTCTTGTAGCTACGCCATCAGACGTCAGGTGCTTTTGCGCATTTACCACCTGCACATTTATATATTACATATACAGTGTGTCAATTTCAGAAGCTACCAACGCTGATTTCTTTATCCCCATGCAAAATTGGAAAAAATTCAAAAAGAGGTGAACTTAGTTGGTTTTATTACGTTTATATACCTATAATGGGGTTTTTTCCTGAATTTGCATGCACGAAGTGACAACGCTGTTTAGTAGAATAGCTTTTTCTGCTATAGAATAATGAAATATTTTTTCCTATTCTCTGGTACACACGTGTTATTTGTCAATATAACCAAACAATTTCCGTTTGCGATTTGTCAGTAATATGACAGTATGACAGTCTGTGCTCTTCTTTTTCTATACCTTGGTCGTTGTCTTCTACTCTAACCAGATCGAAGTATAGTTATCTCTGTTTCCCTAAGCAAAGTAACACATTTGACGTCCTTTTCTTTCCGAGAACGCTGAATTCGACGTTGCCATATCGTGCACTCGAGACAAATCCCTTTAAATGCAAAACCCCATTTTTATTTTTCAGTTTCAGGTGATCAAACATTTTTATTTCCGATGTGTATATTATTAATATCTCGCTGACGTATTTAAGCAGTTTTTAAATGAATAAACTATCCATCTATCTATCTATCGAAGGGGCATATTTTATAAGGTTTGTTTAAATCAATTTGTACGATCCTTTGAGAGTGATGACAGCAACCCCTAAAATCTTAAATAATAAGGGGGTCCAATGACACCTTGTTTTGAAGGTAATCCGTTGGCCTTCTCAAAAATGCCGTACATTTGACTCTTTTTACGCGCTTGTTCTAGGGACAGCGCGTTTTCATTTCGCCACGATGTCTGTAGTTTTCGAATTTTGAGCCGAAAATGGTCTTGAACGATTGGGTTGAACTCCCTGAAAAAAAATCCGTGTTCAAATTCAATTATGTGCATCCGTCCGTATGTGCTCTAACTTTCGAAAGGAAGGACCTAGAGTCTTCTCGGTTAAGGGCCAAATCTGCCGAATTTTTTTTTGTGTTACAGCCATTTGAAATTTTGATTATTCAATAAATCGAAAAATATTCATCGAAATGAAACTTGGGTTGAATGGGTATACCTTCGGAATCATTGGGTGAATTTTGCCCATTCGCGAATTGGACCTTCGTAATCAAGCCCCAAACCTACTCTGCGAATATCAACCTTCTAATTCATTTCCTCCGGAAGTTATGGTGTTTACGGCCGTCCTATTCATGAATGGGTAAAATCCGCCCAATGATTCCGTAAAAATAGGCATTGAAAATTTTATTTTCCCAATATTTCCAAAAATGCAGATAAGATCGAATTTAAATCCAGTACTTCATAAAAAAAACCTAGAAAAGCACTGACAGAATTGAATTTGACCTAGAATGGGGGTTTTTCCTGAATTTGGGTTGTTACTGTTAATGCAAATTTGAACATAATTGCTATGGGTTTGATTCATCATTTTCCCAAATTATCTTCAGAAAGTATTCAAAATCAAATTTCAAAATTGGGGTTTGGGATTTGCCAGGCATGCACGAATTGACAACGGTGTTTAGTAGAATAGCTTTTTCTGCTATAGAATAATGAAATATTTATTCCTATTCTGTGGTACACACGTGTTCTTCGTCAACATAACCAAACAATTTCCGTTTGCGATTTGTCAGTAATATGACAGTCTGTGCTCCTCTTTTTCTATTCCTTGGTCGTTGTCTTCTACTCTAACCTGATCGAAGTATAGCAATATCTCTGTTTTCCTAAGCAAAGTAACACATTTGACGTCCTTTTCTTTCCGAGAAAGCTGAATTCGACGTTGCTATATCGTGCACTCATGATAAATCCCCTTGAATGCAAATCCCCATTTTTATTTTTCAGTTTAAGGAAAAACCCCCATTCTTCTTCAGGGAGTTTTCAACTCAAAATTCGAAAATTACAGACATCGTGACGAAATTATAACGAGCTGTTCCCTATAACAAGTGCGTAAAAAAGTGAACCATACTTTATATATTATTTGGAATAATCGAGATGATTGTTTATTCTGACGATTAAATGAATCCCTGGAATATACTATGCGTGGATGTATAAAGCTTCGTTCTAAGATAAATAGCAGTCATAATATTTTTATTGGGTACATTATGAAAATAAACTTTGATAATGATGCCGCCAGACTGTTGCTAACTGCACTTGATTGTGTTGCTTTGGTGGTGATCTCGAATCATATTTTCGGAGAAAACTTCTTCGACGGGATTCCTTCTTTATTTGATAGACATCGTAGAAATATTTCCCCAATTTCTTCAACCACATCCAAGCTTACTGACTTTCAGATAGTTTTGCGCGCATGTTCTATGGAACAGCGTGCTATCGTTTTGTCCAAATGTCTGTAATTTTTTAGGTTACACTCATTGATGACGAATCCGGTGTCAAAATCGATTCTGTCCGGACGGACTTCCTATAACACGATAACCATCGAAAGAAGCAAGCTAGCGACTTGAAACTTTCAGGTCGCGCTTTGGAATGCGCCGGTTAAGTTAATAGGACAAATTGGTCGGATGGTTTTGGGGTCATTTGAAATTTTGAGATTAATTCCCTGATATTTAACTACCTACAGAGACGATTGAATTAAAACTCGGAAGTTAGTTGGAGTATACAAACGCACAACTTATCACAAAATTTCGTTGAGATCACACTGTCGGTAAATTTTTGAAAAATTCGTTTTCGAAAATTTTTTCGAAAAAATGTGTTTTCTGGAAACTGTTTATTGAACACGGAAAAAACTTCCGCTCATACATTGAACATTAAATTTTACAGCAGTGTACGAAGTTTCATTCTGATACATCGATAATTTCTGGAGATACTTGTACGGAGAAAATATATAAAATTTCTCGATATCAAAAAGTCTTTTTTTTCGAAATAACTCGAAAAATACTGATTGTATGTTGAGATTTGGCAGCTTGTTTGAAAATGCTGATGGACAACTTTGTGCAAAATTTCGTGATGTCGTGTCATTACACCGATTTAAAAAAATTTTTTTTTTCAAATATGCAATATTCAATATTCTGACCATATTATCCTTATAATATTCTGCATGAACCTTCGATCTGTCATTTTTCGATAAGATATTGGATTTTAATTCGATCTAATCTATGTTTTTGGAAATATTAGAAAAATAAAATTTTGAATGGGTATATCTGTGGAATCACAGGGTGGATTTTACCCGTTCACGAATTCGGCCTTCGTAATTAAGATACAAAGCTACTCTACAAATATCGAGTTTCTGAATTTTTTCTTTCGTAAGTTATTGTGTTTACGGTCGGTAGGTTTGGGGCTCAAATACGAATCTCGATTTGTGAATGGGTTAAATCCGCCCTATGACTCCGTAGATATACACGTTCAAAATTTTATTTCTTATATTTCCAAAAATACAGATTATATCGAATTGGAATCCAATCCTTTATCGAAGGTTCATACAGGATATCATGAAGATCACAGAATATCGAATATTTAAACAAAAAATTTTTTTTTCAAATTGTTCTAATGACACGATTATCACGAAATTTTGCGCAAAGTTGCCGATCAGCATTTTCAAACTAGCTGTCAAGTTTCATTTAGATTGATCTGGTATTATTTAAGTCATTCCAGAAAAAACAACGATATCGAGGAAAAAACCACGAAATTTTACATATTTTTTTCCAATATCTCCAGAAATCATGGTCGTATCAACATGAAATTTGGTACACTGCTGTAAAATATTATGTTCAAGGTATGAGCGGGATTCTTTACGGACTCAATGGACAGTTTCCAAAAAAAATATTTTCCGAAGAAAATTTCGAAAATTTTTTTTTTCACAATTTACTGACAGTGTGACCTCAACAAAATTTTGTGAACAGTTGTGCGCTGGTATGCTTCAACTAACTCCTGAGTTTCCATTCATTCGCATAAGTAGTTTCCGAAATATCAGGGAATAAATCTCAAAATTTCAAATGACTATAACTCCGAAGCCATTCGACCGATTTGTCTCATTAACGAACTAAACCACCGCATTTCAATGCGCGACCTAATCTGGAAGTTTCAAGTTGCTAGCTAGCTTTTTTCAACAGTTACCGTGTCGTCGGCCGGTCGGACAAAATCGATTTTGACACCGGATTCGTCATCAGTGACCAGTCTTTTGAGACCATTTTCGGGAAAAAATTCGAAATTTACAGACATTTGAACGAAACGTTAGCTCGCTGTTCCCCAGAACATGAGCGTAAAGCAAAAAATGAAAGAGTCGGTAATTCAGAAATAATGAACTAAATACTGTAAATGGTAGATACATTAAAGATTTATTATTTCCTGCAGAAATGTATAATTCGCAAAAATATCAATTAAACTGAGAACATGACATAACAGGCTCGTAAAACAGCGGAAATATAAAATGCATGTTCCCCATCGAAGAAAAAGCAATAAAAAGTTCCCTATTATCATCTCAAGACCGAAAACAAAAAAACAACTCGACTTCCAATCACGGTCTTTGTTCCCGTAAAGAATTAAAAGGAATAATACCGTCGAATTTGTGACTCCAACCGAAACAGAGAATTAAAACAGCATTCCCACAAATAAAAATGGTCGTTGAATTCTAAACCAAAAAACCGAATAACATCAATTTACCTTCATGCATTAGCTCGAAATTATTTTCAAATTACACACGGCACGAAAGTCGATCGAAAATCGGGAAGAATTCTTCTAGTTATATATATTATTAAGTAATTATTCGACTGGTCTAATTACGTTTAACGAGTAACCTGAGGAGTGGATAGCAGACGAGCTCCAAGACCCAGGTAAATAATGGATCGAAGCGGAGTTTGGGCACCTCCTACCAGGTCTGTTGGGTATTTCTGTTGCGGCCAAATTACAGGGACCACAGACCGATGGTCTCGAGGATTCTTTCTCTCTCCAATTAGGAACATGGGACAAAAGCAATTATGATGATTCTTATGTTTACACAGCAGAAAGTTTATACTACCTCGTGTGGTGGTTCCGAGAAGATCGGCCTTAGAAAGAGAATGCGGGTTGTCGTTAAGAATGGAGCTTGAAGCTTATAAACAATCGTGCCTCAACTTGACTGGATATTATTTTGACTATCTTTCGAGTTCAGGCTGGCCGGTGGTAGAGTTGAGATTCAGAAATGTAACGATTGATTGATGTGAAGTGGATATATTTCCATAGAACGATCGTCAATGAACTCAATTCCGGAATAAACAACTGATGAGTGTTTCAAATTGCGCGTTTTTTAGAATAAATAAAAAACATAATCCGCAATCAATTTCAAAAAATATCGGTCAAACGGCCTCCTCTTGCAGCTCTACAGACGTCCACTCTTTTGTTAAAGTTATCAATGACATTTTGACATAATAGACGACCTCGGCCCAAGTTGCCAACCCACAATTTTCTTCACTAATTTACTATCACTGGGGAACGTGAATTTCAGGACAAATTCGACATGATAAGGTTCGCGTTATTTATATAATAAATATCCGTAAAAGATGCCTCGGCTCCTCAAACAAGATAATTCCTTCCAAATATAGGGTTTTGTTGAGATCATATCTGATTGGCTGAAATTTGAGTTGGGATTCCTGATTTCCTGTTAATAGTGTCAAATTTATATAGGATATGTTCCGCGAATCAACTTGGTTATTTCGGTTGCCGGTTTACCATTCCGTAAATATGAAATATAAGGTTGTTTCCTGAAAAAAAGGTTAATTACGGAATTTGATTGATGAAAAAACGTTCTTTCTGTCACCAGAACGACAGTCAATGTTATATGGTAACATATCCATGATATAGAACAGTAATCATTTACTTTATGATCCATAGAACATGAAGGAGACAACAATCAACTATGAAAAAATTATTAAGTATTGTCTATGGATCATAAGGTAAATAAAGATTGTTGTCTCTTCTATGTTCTATGGATCAGAAAGTAAATAAAGAATGTTCTATGCCAAGGATATGTTACCATAGAACATTGACTGTCGTTCTGGTGGGAGACAGATTGCTTTTTTCATCAATCAAATTCCGTAATTAAGCTTTTTTTCAGGAACCAACTGTTTTGCACTGGTTGTTGTGAATAAAACCCTTCCTTGCTTTTTGTGGACTGTATTTCTGATTTCACTACAATAATTGTTGTTGTACAGGAGGAATTGCTTTTATTTATGTATGATGCAATGTTTAATATAATACGTGATTGAGGAGAGATGCAACGTACGGCATGTCAACTCTGTTCTAACTTGAGAGGAACTGACTACAAAAAACTATCCTGCGGTTCGTGTTCATTCCTGCAACTATTCGCTAAGTGCGGCGTTGCCTTGTTGCTAATTTGTACGTAACACCAACCGAATAATTAATATTTACGGAACGGAAAACCGGCAAGCGAAATAACCAAGTGGATTTGCGGAACATATCCTTTATAAACTTCACACTATTAACGTGAAATCAGGAATCCCAACTCAAATTTCAGCCTAACAAAAACCTATATTTGGAAGGAATTATCTTGTTTGAGGAGCCGAGGCATCTTTTACGGATATTTATAAATAACGCGAACCGTATCATGTCAAATTTGTCCTGATATTCCCGTTCCCCAGTGATAGTAAATTTGTATAGAAAAATGTGGGTTGGCAACTTGGGCCGAAGTCGTCTATTGAGGCTCTATTTCACTAATGACACGAATGATTTCCTCCCAAAGTTCAGGAATCAATTGTGGATTATTCTTATAGATCTGGCTTTTCACATAACACCAAAGAAAATAGTCCATCGGTGTCAAATCACATGATCTTAGTGGCCAATTGACATTACCGTTTCTGGAAATTTTTCGTCCAGGAAATTTTTGTCTCAATAATTCAATTGTGTCATTTGCAAAGTGAGGTCTAGCGCCATCCTGTTGAAACCAAATGTCCTCTAGATCAATATTCATTAATTCAGGCCACAAAAATTCGATTATCATCCGACGGTATCGATCACCATTGACAGTTACAGCTTCACCAGCAACATTTTCACAGAAGTAAGGTCCGATTACACCACCTGACTATAATGCACACCAATCAGTGACTCGTTTAGGATGCATAGGTTCCTCATAAGTAATTCGTGGATTTTCCTCACCCCAGATACGACAATTTTGTTTATTAACAAAGCCACCAAGTTGAAAATGTGCCTCATCGGAAAACATGATTTTCTAGAAAAATCAGCTGGTTGTTCATTGATGAAACTGATGAATGAACGACGTTTTAAATGATCTAATGGCTTTAGGTCCGGTGTTATTTGAACCTTATAGGCCTTCAGAGCTAAATCTAAGTCTAAGTCAAACTTGTTGTGAACGTCGTCTAATGGACATTCCAGGGTCTTCAGCAACACTTTCACGAATCAAATCAATATTTTCTTGAGAACGACCGCTACGACTGTATTTTTCACTTTTTCTTATCTCCCACCGAAGCAGTCTCTTGAATTTTTTTAATAATTCGACCAATAGAGCTTTGGGATGGACGATTATGTAAACCATAAAATTCACGTAATATTCTAAAAACAATTTTCACAGAACTCTGATTTGCATAAAATAATTCAACAATTTGAACGCGTTGTTGTATCGTATACAAATTCATTTTTATAAATCTCATACATCACACTTCTTAAATGTCGAAATACCCAGACGAATTCAGTGCGCCATCTATATTTTATTTATTCTTAAAAAAACGCGCAATTTGAAACACCCTTCATATTCAGACATCTTAAGGTGGTAATTCATTTGAGCACATGTCATCGTAATTTAATTCCGATGCATTACTTTATGCAGAATTTCGTGATGATAGATAGATACATTAGAACAATTTGAAAAAATTCAACTTTTTTTTCAAATACTTCATAGTGTAATTTTCTAATCACAAACCTATCCTCCCTTCAATTAGATCAATATAAATAAAAAATTCCAAATTTTATTTTCAAGTATTCATGTTAAATTTGGTGGTATACTAATTATATCTTCCTCACGACATTCCGCATGCAACTTCAAGCAGTCATTTTCGATCAAGTACTGAAATTAAATTCGATCTAATCTATATTTTTGGAAACTGCGCACAACGGCGATTTAGTTTTCTAATTATCTCTACGTGAACCCCATTAAATACAAGAAAGCATCATAAAAATGCTTTCAAATATCTGTCTAATTCTAACGCTTCTTGTTGTCCAATAACCGGTAGATGCTCCTCAAACATTTAATTAACAGCGGAAAAGATACTTTGAAAGGTGTGGAAATACATCCTCTTCACTCACGTTAGTTCTAATTTTCGAAGTTTTAAAGCCTATATAAACAACACAAATACATTAGAAATGTTTGTTTTACATGCTCCTGAAATTCCAGACAATACAAATATGCAGGCCCTTTGATCTCTGTAGAGTTCTTCAAAACGGACGTTACCATTTATTAACTTTGTCTTATCCTAATTATTAATGATTCTTCCTTAAGGTCACAAAATATATATTGTTCAACAAGCATATAATGACTGCTCAAGAAGTGAATAATAGCAATTATAAGTGAGTTGAATACTATACTTTGTTCACGACTTCATTGAGAAAATTGGAAATAATTCTGCATTTTCAACAACTAACAACATAGTTGTCAGAATGGTCAACTTCATATTCTCTGTGATTGCTGAAAATTGTCAAGCTTATGAGAAATTTCAACACGTTCATTTGATCTATGCATGGAGTGTATAATATTCATTAAACACGCCTTTTATCTACGGGCTTGATTAATGACTGTCATTTTTCTTCAACAAGAGCCATCAATATTATAAACAGTGCGCGTCAAAATTATGGAAAAAATTCATTTTCTCAGAAGAAAAATATTTTGCAACAGTATCCTGCAACAGGTCAATGTTTGCTTCACTTTTACCAAATTTTTATGCATTTTTGAAGGATTTTTGTTGCACCCTGTGCCATCCCCATCAACCCTTTAAATTTTTTGAATAGGGAAAGTGGGTCATGTGATACTTTTTTGGCAAGGTCTTTGTACCTTCTTCACAGGCATGCAGAAATTTTCAAGAAATTTTTTTTTTTTAAATTAGTTAGTTCAAAGAGGTTTTCAATATGTGCCCTTTGTCATGGCTCATTTACTTTGAGACGATGGTACCTGATGAAATTTGTCACCGAATGAAAGTCGACCATTATAGTTTTGTTCATGCACAACTTTCAACCCCTACGAACCCTTTAATGGAAAAAAAAATTATTTATTTATTCGCAGAAAATAAGCACAAATCGAGTCTAGAAGAGCGAGAACTGAACAAGGACAAATAAAGGGTTTTCCAATAAGAGGTGTTATTTTGAATAGCCCGCTATTTCGGTAGATGTCACTTTTGAAGCTGTCATTTTTTGACATTTGAGAAGCAGAAACTACGCCATTAATAAAAATGGAACGATACACGTTTCGTGAAGCACCTTGTCGAAACGCAATAAAGAAATTGGTGGAAAAATTCGAGCTGTTGGGACAAGTTAGTGATGTGGCGGATAAAACCCGTGCACGGCGCTCAAGAACAGCCGAGAATATTGCTGCTGTAGCCGAAAGTGTTGTAGAAAACCCAGGTTTGTCGATTCCTCGTCGTTCTTTGAAATAAGGCATTCCACAAACGTCATTACACCGTATTTTGCATAAAGATTTGGGTCTTAAGGCTTATAAAGTTCAGTTAACACAAGAACTCAAGCCGGCCGATCATCAACAACGTCGGGTCTTTGCTGTTTGGGTCGTTGAAATGCATGAAAATGATCCGGAATTCCATCGAAAAATCATCTTGAGTGATGAGGCCCATTTCCACCTCGGTGGCTTCGTCAACAAGCAAAATTGTCGCATCTGGGGCTCGGAAAACCCGAGAGTTATTGTTGAAAAGCCTCTCTATCCTCAACGTGTGACTGTTTGGTGCGGTTTGTGGTCAGGCGGAGTCATTGGACCTTACTTTTTCGAAAATGAGGCTGGAGCAACAGTTACGGTGAATGGATTGCGCTATCGAGAAATGATTAATGATTTTTTATGGCCGGAATTGGATGGTATCGATCTGGACAACGTTTAATTTCAACAAGACGGCGCTACGTGCCACACAAGCAACGAAACCATTGATCTTTTGCGGGAAAAGTTTCCGGACAGTGTTATCTCTCGAAGAAGTGATCACAATTGGCCACCGAGATCTTGTGATTTAACACCTCGCGACTTCTTCCTTTGGGGTCTACGCCAATAGCTCAGCGTCGATTCAAGACCTCAAAGATGGACTTCGTGAGGCTATCGAGGACATAGGGCAGCCACTTTGCGATTTGGTTATGGAAAATTTAATTAAAAGGATATGATGGTCCTGTAAGCGTGGTCGTGGTGGTCATTTGCCTGATGATATTTTCCACTATTAACGGCATAGCTTCTTCTTTATAATAAAATAAACATCTATAATATATATATATATATATAAACATTTATATTGAAAAATGGCATTTTTCATTGAATATCAAAATAACACCTCTTATTGGAAAACCCTTTAGAATCGAGAATGTCGCTGTTTAATGGTAGTCACTTAACGATCGTTGTCAGATCCCCCACGGTGTCAACTAAACTTTTTCATCAATCTGAGAAACAAAGACGTCAACCGTTTAGCGAAATAAAAACTTCGCGGACATTCTTCGGCCGGCGTTCCTAGAAAACCACGGAGTCCGAAAGAATTCTGCGCCATTAGGAAATCGGGAAGCACTAAAAGAGCCCGAGAACCTGTCTTTGGACCCTGAGACTCTTGCGAAGCAGCCGGTCGAAAGGAACTGGAGTTTAGATAAGGCAAAACGCCGCTATCTTGTGTACAAGGCAAAGCACTCTGGGCAGGTAAGTGAAATAATTAATGCGTCTGAAGGATGGGGACCAGCAAAGATAATGTTGAAAGGCTTTTCGAAATTTACGATGACCCCTCTTTATTGACTTAGAGGCAGGTAAGTTGCTTTTTTTCGATTTGTCAGGTGTTTTGGCATTGTCTGATACATGGTGCAGTATTCGACTTTTGACGTCTGTTAGGTGTCAATCAACTTAATAGGTTAATTGATTGTATGAAGATGTGAAAAATCGATTGAATTATATTATTCAACGATCATATTGACTGCTATTATTCGCTAGTGAATAAAAGCATTTATATGCGAGTTGCATTCTATACTGTGTTCACGACTCCATTGGCGAAATTGGAATAATTCTTCATTTTCAACAACCTACAATAGAGTTGTCAGAATGGTCAAAGTCAAATTCTCTGTGATTGCTGAAAATTGTCAAGCTTACGAGAAACGTCAAACTTTAACTTAATCTATGCTTGGAGTGTATAATACCTATTCATTAATTCATTTTTCATCAGTCATTTTTCTTCGACGAGAGCCATCGAAATATATATATTGTTCAATCGAAGTGGCAAATTATTCTTCTTCTTCCTTAATATTCCGGTAGTTCAGTGGTTAGAACTCATCTGTAGTATTTAACGTTCGAGATACCTACAGCGATTTTTTGCACGATAGACACACTTTTCACTTTAACTACAAAAGAATTTGCCTGTAATTTGATTTAAAAAATATAGAAAAGTACTGACAGGAGCTTTTGCGCGCTTTTTCGAATTCTAACCATCAGATGAACACCAAATTTCGCACCTAGTTGCATGTTAGAAATCTCTACCTGATTACGAAGTTTCAATCTGATTGCATTTGTACTTCTTGAGATATTGCAGAAATAACGTTAAAATTCCAAATGGCAAACAAATTTGGCATATTTTTTTCCTTATATCTCCGAAAGTAAATATCGGTTCGGATTGAAATTTGGAACATTGTTATTGAATACTGACTCTAGAGTTTGTGCCAAATTCCATCGAAATCTAATAAATAATAAATTTTCTCATCAAAAATTTTTAAATTTTCGAATAATTTTTTTTTTCATTTGCTAACAACTGGATCCACACGAAATTGCTCTAGGTTGCGCGTTGTTATTCCAAAACTTTCCACGAAGTTTTAATTCGATCGACTCAATACTTCATGAGATATCGAGGAATTAACCTCAAAATTTCAAATGGGCCTAACTCCGAAACTATTCAAACAATTCCATCCATTAACGAGATATCTGGAGTCCAAACCTAGTCTGACAATTTCAAGTCTCTAAGCTTTCTTCTTCGAAAGTTGGAGCACATACGGACGGACAGAATTGGATTTGACCACGGTTCCTCTTCAAAGAGTTCAACCCAATCAATTAAAAACATTTTCGGCTCAAAATTCTGAAATTACAGACATCGTGACGAAATGATAACTCCCTGTAAAAGTGATCTACCGATATAGCTACAAACGCCGCAACTAACACAAGTCGTTTTATCATCCAGAAAGAGTATTTAACGGCGTTTAGAGGGGCGAATTTGTTGAAAAATACCAGATTTGTAAGCAGAAATGAAACGATAACACACCATAACATTAAATTCCTGGCTGAAAAAATTAACAGTTGATAACTTAGAACGACCATTTTTCCCTGAAATGGCTTCATCCAGCAGGTAGGTACAATGTTCATAATGAAAAAATCATGATGATTAATGTTCTGAACTTCAAATCTGTTTGTTTTTCACTTGATGCTACGTAGTTCCATTATTTCCAGAGTTCCGATAATAATTAACAAGCGTGACTCTTAAAACTTCAGCAGGTTCTCAAATCCAGTCAAGTCTTTCACTAAAGGAAAATAAGATGAGGACACCAACGAATTTTTTATTGGGAACCTATGTCTGAGGAATTGAAAAAAACCAATATTGAAGAGATTTTTTTTGTTTTTCCAAGAACCCGATACTCGTTTGATGAATTTTTCAATGTTATGTTAATAAAAACTGATTCCGATGAAAGTAGCGGTATTTATTTCTCCTTTCACAAGAGTTACTGAGTGTACGTTGATTCGAAATATTATAAAGGGTCTTTCAATAAGGACGGGTCGATTTTGACATGAAATAAAAAAGGCCGTGTGTGAGATTTTAACGATTTTTTTTTTTTATTTGAAAGAGCTATATATGCCATTATGTGTGGAAAATCACATCGTTTAAATGTCCGCCGCGGCTTCTCACGGTGGCACGAATTCGAGTTGTCCAATGTTCAACAACTCTGCCGCATAGTTCGGGTTGAATTTCAGCGATAGCCTGAGCTATGTTGACTTTAAGGGCATCGGTCGATTGTGGCTTATTGGTATAGACCTGCGACTTAAGAAAACCCCACAAAAAAAAGTCTAAAGGTGATAAGTCGCAGGATCTCGGTGGCCAATTCACGTCACCTCTGCGAGAGATAACCATGCCCTCAAAGCGTTCATGCAGAAGATCCATGGTGGCATCCGCTGTATGGCTCGTAGCGCCATCCTGCTGGAACCACATGTCGTCTAAGTGTAGATCGTCCAATTTGGGCCAAAAGAAATCGGTGATCATCCTTCTGTACCGTTCGCCTGTGACGGTAATGGCCTCACCAACATCGTTTTCAAAAAAGTACGGACCAATAACACCGCCGGCCCAAAATCCGCACCATACGGTCACTTTTTGTGGATGCATGGCTACTTGGTGAACTTCGTGTGGGTTGTTGTCATCCCATATACGGCAATTCTGCTTGTTCACATAGCCATTCATCCAGAAATGCGCTTCGTCGGAAAAAATGATTTTTCTGCCAAAGTTGGGGTCCTCTGCCAAACACACTGTAGCCCAATCAGCGAACGAACGGCGTTGCCTATGGTCAGTAACTTTGAGCTCCTGAGTGAGTTGAATCTTGTACGGGTGCAGCCCTAAGTCCTGACGCAAAATGCGCCACGTTGATGTTTGTGAAAGACCGAGTTCTTGTGAACGTCGATGAATTGACTGCCTCGGGTTCTCCTGCACACTATCACGGACAGCAGCGATGTTCTCGGCCGATCTGGCGGTCTTTGCACGTACGGGTGTTGGCAGATTGTTTATTGAACCGGTCGATTCGAATTTGGCCACCAAACGTTGGAGAGTCGACTTTGAAGGACCACCTCGTCTGCCGTAAAATGGGCGCAATGCACGTAACGTTTGCACTAACGAACACTCATTTTGGTAATACATTTTTAACATTTGGACGTGTTGCTCAACCGTGTAACTTGCCATGGTGATTTGGCATTACTAACTGAATAAAAAAATATAGGTTAGAAAGACGACGTTAAAACAACATGGCCGCCACAGGCTGCCAACATCGACCCGTCCCTATTGAAAGACCCTTTATAATTTACCGTCTTCGTTACTTCCAAAATCCATATCGAAATAGCCTGTCAAAGTTTTTTCCAATATCAATCCAAAACTGCCTTTTGAATGTTTTCAACAATTCTAATTACATTCTTCAGATTGAGAATGAATATCTTCCAATTTATCGATTCCTTCCTATCATCAAATTCGGTTTACAATCACTTCTAGTTTAATTCATCATGAAATGACACAATTATCAATACAAACAAAGCAGCTTTCACGTTCCCGCACGGAAATATAACAATATAACCTAATTTTCATCCCATTTCTGTGCTTTCGTTGATCGGAGCCATAGACCATAAATATGTTTAAATGTAAAAATTGAAAGCTTGTTTGAATGGCCAAAGTAGCCGAGGACATTTAAAGGAATGACCTTAAATATGTTATAGGTATCAGCACAGATCTGTGGTATTAGGTCTATGATCGGAGCAGAAAAATTGCAGCGTTGTCAGAATGTATTTCATGAGCAACAGAGCAACTAATCGGTGGTTTTGGCGGAGTAATGAAGTTTTGTGAAACCCAAATCTGTAAATCGACGAATTAAATTCGACAGGTAAATCAGTATGGATCGACGGATTAACGAATCTTTGTGAAACCCTATGTAAATTGTATAAGGGCCAATTGCACCGTATTACAAAACCATAGATTAGGTCCATAAGCAAGGTTTTGGTACAAAATTATCTTGCACCGTCACGTAATCCTCGTTAAATGGCCTTAACAGACTGTTATATTTAAGCCTACGAATTTGGGGGTTTAAAAGAAGGATTAATGGTAAGCTTCGGAATCTAACCCTACTTTCGAGCGATTTCGTACAAGTTTGACATTTTTCTGGACGTAACCTCCAGTTTGTTTAAGTTTTTTTTTGTTTACATTGGACATTGATGGAGAACTCCTACGAGTTGATAATCAAATTTTGATTAAAAGTGGTTGATTTTCAGATGATATTTATGAAAAATGATATAGGGAGAAACTGGCATCAGTAGGCATTGATTCGTATGTTTTAAAGCATGAAGAATTAACACCAGTATTTCCATTGAGTTCGTAAACTTAATGGTATTTCTATAAGCCTTCAACTATTTGAAATGAAAAAGTTACAATGATATGCTCATTTATTTCCAAGAGCGAATAGCAGAATGAAATCGAAGACATATTTGGAATGAGAAAACATAGTTTCATGAAGATTCTTAAGTACTATTTCATTCAGTGATATATTACGTGGAAAGCTATCATGTACTACTTCATTATTGTGCAGGTGCTGTCTCTGTGCTATCATTATCCTCTATTATATATTAATTGGACTCAAAATATAACTACAAACGAATTAATGTGAAAGAAATTGCATCCTCGTGTTAGACAATCTTCAAACGTACACCTTTGTCAATCCATCCATGATATTTCAATATTTATATAGAATACTTTTTAGTCTGCGGATCCACATCAGAGTTTTCATTATCTTCGACCAAAAATTAACTCAATTCATAATATACTTATAATAATTTAATAGAAAGTCTACTCTTAGGTGAGCCGTTCCTTATCGGAAAGTTGTTTCGGATAAATCAATACTATTCATTTATTCATCTTACAAACGCCAGGATTGTAATTCCATGCAGAAACTTAAATCTTGAGTATATGACTATAAATTTGAATAAGGTTTAAAGCCTGATGCAGAGGTAAGAGCACAGGTCTGTGGTAAGAGATCCCTATAATCTTATTGATAATAAACAAGTCAGGAACATTACATGCAATATTTTTATGGAAGCTATAAAGTCTGTCATATATATTTTTTCGTTGGGTTTTTCAATAGATGCATCTTTATTTTTCATAACTTATGGAAATATGGTGGTAGTAACCCATAATAATTGGTTTCATCTTTCGAATTAAAATATTTCTCCAATTAGGGTTAAAATAAACAACATGAAGCTAGTCACAAGTACCAATTCATGGGAAAGTAACCAGATTTGTAGATTAATTTTAATCTAGTTACACTCAGCCTCGGTGCAAGCCGAATATTTAAAGCAGAGTTTAATAAGTTTATCGTTGCTTAACTAACTGTAGCTTAAGACGAAAACGGTGCAATTGGCCCTAATTGATTCAAATAGAGTATTTTAACTACCAACGGATAAGACACAATAAAGTGAAGAAATATTGTTATGTAGATCCCATATAACATAATTACTGGTTTTGTCGAAGATCAGATAAAACAACCTATCGTTTTCATGCTTATATACTTAATTACGAAAGACTTCAGTTTCTTCAGTATGAAGCAGTTTGTCACTCACTATGAGGTCCACTTAGAATTCGAAGAACCATTTAAACATCAGCAGTCTATCATCCTCTTTGTTTTAACTTTTTTGGGGCTAAGCGCATAGCCACCAAATAAAAGAAATCAATGAGGCAAAAATAAGACGACCACACAATGGACATTCCTATTGTAGTTATGTCGAATGGAAGCCGAAATGATCCTGAGTGCAGAGTTGCCCTTTTATCTTGCTGGGTTCCGTCAGCCCACACACCCAGATCCGTATTTGAAATATTCAAGGGTTTTTTCCTGTATGTTCGTTTTACAACTTGTTTGATTAATGTGTCTCCGTGCTTAACGAAAAAAATTTACATCGAGAAGAGAAACGACGTGAAGTCTTGAATTTTTACGCGCTTGTTAAACTTGGTAGAGTGGGTGGTCTCCCATTCAGCCATCGAGCGCGCCCAGAACAGCTTTAATTTCTCATGGAAACTATTTTGCGACCTTTTGAATATATGATTCCCACGAAACTCTGCATGAACCTCTAATTAATAATTTGTCAACCTAGGTAAATTTCAATAAGAATAAGATCGGATCTGTGTATGAGCAAAATTAAAATTGGAATGGGTATAGCTGCGGATTTATAGTTGAATTTTACCCGTTCACGTATTCGACCTTCGTAATGAAGCTCCAAATCTACTCTACGGCCGTAAGGCCGACAATAACTAAACACAATAACTTCCGGAAGAAACTACTTAGAATCTCGATATTTGTAGAGAAGGTTTGGGGCACAATTACGAAGGTCGAATTCGTGAATGGGTAAAATCCGCCTAATGATTTCGTAGATACATCTATTCAAAATTTTATTTTCCCAATATTTCCAAAAATATACAGATTAGATCGAATTGAAATCCAGTACTTTATTGGAAAAACCTAGAAAAGCACTGACGTGAAATTAGCAGCTTTTGCGAGCATGTTCAAGTGATAACACTAAAGGAGAACATGCGCGCAAAAGCTGCTGACTTCACGTCAGTGCTTTTCTAGGTTTTTTAATTCATAAATCATTAAAAAATTTGGAAATGGGGATTTTTCCTTTAAACGAAAATGCAGTTATTTTCATGAAAAACTTCAGAACATCACATTTCAAACATACAATTTCAATATTATATTTTTAATAAAATGTTTGATCACTTAAAACTGAAAATAAAAATGGGGATGTGCATTTAAAGGGATTGTCATGAGTGCACGATATGGCAACTTCGAATTCAGCTTTCTCGGAAAGAAAAGGACGTCAAATGTGTTACTTTGCTACAGAGGTAACTATACTTCGATCTGGTTAAAGTAGAAGACAACGACCAACGAATAGAAAAAGAAGAGCACAGACTGTCATACTGTCACATTACTGACAAATCGCAAACGGAAATTGTTTGGTTATATTGACAAAGAACACGTGTGTACCATAGAATAGGAATAAATATTTCGTTATTCTATAGCAGAAAAAGAAAGTCTACTTAACAACGTTGTCACTTCGTGCATACATGACAAATTCCAAACCCCAATTGTGAAATCTAATTTTGAATACTTTCTGAAGGTAAGTTGGGAAAATGATGAATCAAACCCATAATGATTATGTTCAAATTTGCATTTGCAGTAATAACCCAAATTCAGGAAAAACCCCCATTACATACATTGTTTCAGAAGGCTGTTCTTCTGAACATGCGCGAAAAAAACATCCTTTAAAGATCAAGCTCTAGCGCGATAAACCATCATGAACTTGTGAACTGATAAGTTTCAATAGCCTTTCAAACTATTCTTGGAAAGAAAATATTCATTAGAGGTCACGACTCACCAAAGGGGGTGCCAAATGGATTTGATGTCCGACTATTCTTATTGAAATGCGCTAATAAACTCCACATTAGGTATGCAAATACACGAGACGAGAGTTTAGCCTTACGTCCTGTTAGCGTTCTTGTTTGTCGAACACATTATCGATAATTCATGCAAATGATATTTTCAATTCATTACAACACGCATGCATTTCATCCACGAGTCTAAAGGATGGTATGTGATAGGAAAACAATACGACATTCGATGCAACCGACTGATATGTGAATACCAATAACCGACCATAGATATATTCATATTTTTTCCGAATAATTATCACCGTGGTAATAAATAAACACTGCGAATTTTACACAAAGGCTAGTTATTTTCTATTCAAAACAATACCATTTTCTCTGCGTGTTTTATCTATACATTGTGCGTTTTCTATAGTCGTGCCACCATGTTGTATAGAAAAGGGTATTAAGCAATTTATTTCAGTGATAAATGAAAAGATTTTAATGATCAACTTGAAAATGTCACGCCTTTTCTGGAGTTTCTCTTCCAATATCCAAAACAGAACTATAACAAATTAAATCAAAATTGTTTTTCATGGAAAACACCCTTGCGGATTGCAGGATTGAACTATTTTTCTAAGTCAGTTTTTACGAAAAAAGTTGCCTAACGAACAATACCGATACAATTCAAACTATAACATCTTTTTTTCGAAACTCACTTCTATTTATTTCAATTCGTACAATACAATTGATTGAAATTATTGTGTAGACTCAACGATAATAAATTATCCTAATTTTCCAGTAACAATCTAATGAATGACTTCTTCCTTAGACGAATGAGAAAATTTTCAGAATTATTTTCTTTTGTTTTTGGTTTATTATTTGATAAAATCAAATAATTATTGTTATTTAATAAAATCAAATAATTATTGTAATTTTATGCAATCAAATAATAAACCTTAGTGATCGATGAAAAAAAAAATTACCCTCCCTGAAAATTTCAGAGTTTACATTTTGAAGTGTGTAGATTTGAATGAACTTATAAAAAAATCCGTCCGTCCGCCTTCCGTTGTCCGGGGCTTTTCTCTGAAAGTACTCAACCGAAATCCGTGGAACTTGGTAAAAAAATCGTGTGTCGCTCTGGATTGATCCTCAAAGCTTTTCAGCAGAATCAGTGTACCCTAAGGGCTCAAAACTAGAGGTAGGAGGGGAAAAAATTATTTTTCGAAAACTTGCCACCGAATTTTCATGAAACTCTCAACGTTGATTACTGTTGCATAACTCAACCTAAAAATTTTCACCTGGATGAATTCCAACCAGTGGTCCATGAGTTATGAAGAAAAAAGCTGCTTATTGTGTTGTGAAAAAACCAATGAGTTATGAATAATATATAAGCTTTTTTCAGAAGATATCGATGGTATTGGGTTATTTAACTGAGTATTTAATAAACCCTTGTGTGAAATTTGCAGCGTTTTTCGTTTTACGCGCATGTTCTAGGAAAAGAGCGTGCTATCGTTTCCTACAAATGTCTGGGATTGTCAAATTTGTTCCCGAAAGTGGCCTCAAACGACTAGGTTGGACTCATTGATGAGGAATTCGGTGTTGTATCCATTTGAAATTTTGAGGTTATTTCCCTGATATTTCTAGAGCTGCTGAAGCGATTAGATTGAATCTTGGCAATCAGTTGGAACATGAGGACTCGCATATTTTCGCAAAATTTTGTTGAGATCGTGCTTTCAGTAATTAAAAAAAAATTTTTTTAAATTTTTTCAGAAAAAATTTTTTTTCGGAAACTATTCATTACTTTCGGAAAAAATTTTGGTCATACGTTGAGCTCCATATTTCACAGCAGTGTACCAAATACCAGTTCGATACGATTTTCATGTTTGGAGATGTTGCGAAAAAATATATCAAATTTCGTGTTTTTCAGGATAAGTGCAAAAAGGGGTAGACATTCATTATCATTGCAAGACTGGCAGTGAAACGTGAAAATTATGCAGAATTCGTTACCAATAAGTCCATCAACAACATTTCCTAGAACACCAACGAATCCCACGAGTGAAAAAAACAGGACTTCCTAGATCCAATGATAAACATTTTTCTCACAATTTTTACTGATTTTTTTGCATTCTTGCGTTATTTTCTTTACTCCTCCAGAATTATATTTTAAATAAGTACCACAAAAAAGGTCAGGTATAGGGCATTTCGAAAAAGGCCATCGAATTCCCTTCAAAACAAGATGTCACTCAACGCTCCTTCCCATTCAAAATTTTAGGGGTTGGTATCATCACATTAACAGGGTTGATACACATTGATTAAAACCAACCGTATAAATCGACACACTGTATATCTTAGACTTCTGTGAATATACCGATTCCTTTATCAGCCATAGATGCGAATCTACTTCAAAGGTAGATCTCGTTTTTGAAGGCTACGATTTCCTACCGCAAGACCATTATATCGCGAAGAATTTGCTCCGACAAACTACAGTTAAAGCGAAAGTCCGATAAAAAGAACACAGGAAACATCCATCCAGATTGAATGCCCCTGATCCAATCAACTTTTCCGTTATATCCAATTGCAATTCAACTTCTTCGATAAAGTCAATCAACGTAGAGGTATCCTGCTTTTTTCATCGCTAAGTGCGTGTGCAACAGCGGCAGTGGTCCCATATTTCCTCAGGAACTTCTTCGATATGACATCGACCACTTGAATTTATTGTTGAATTATACAGGACGTCTTTTGCGCCTTCTTTGAGAGGACTAGTTGGCCGACGAGATATGTAATGAGTACGAGAAATGTCCCAATTAGAGATAACTGCACTAAATGAAGAATTGTGGAATTTTGATAAGGAATATAGCTTATAGGATTTTGAAAAACGAATATTCTATACTGAATAGACGACTTCGGCCCAAGTTGCCAACTCACAATTTTCTTCACAAATTTACTATCACTAGGGAACGGGAATTTCAGGACAAATTCGACATAAATCAATTTCAAGCGATGGACCAAATGCTCTGGTTATAGTTTCGGTTATCAAAATTGACAGATTATTCTTTGCCTATATGTAGGTTTGGATAACCGTTACTATGACCGGAGCTTTTGGTCCATAGCTTGAAATCGATGATAATAAGGTTCACATTATCTATAAATATCCGTAAAAGATGCCTCGGCTCCTCAAACAAGATAATTCCTTCCAAATAAAGGTTTTTGTTAGGCTGAAATTTAAGTTGAGATTCCTGATTTCATACTAATAGTGTCATGTTTATAAAGGATATGTTCCGCAAATCAACTTTGTTATTTCGGTTGCCGGTTTTCCGTTCTGTAAATATAAAATATTTGGTTGGTTCCTGAAAAAAGGTTAATTACGGAATTTGATTGATGATTGATTGATGTCTGTCACCAGAACATAGACATATTAAGTCTACGCACCAGAACGACAATCAATGTTTTATGGTAACATATCTATAGCATAGAACAATCTTTATTTACGTCATGATCCATAGACCATACCTAGTAATTTTTCAATTGTTAATTGTTGTCACTTCTATGTTCTATGGATCATAAAGTAAATGAATATTGTTCACAAAACATTGACTGTCGTTCTGGTGACAGAAAAAACGTTCTTTCATCAATCAAATTCCGTAATTAACCTTTTTTTCAGGAACCAACCGAATATTTCATATTTACGGAATGGAAACCGGCAACCGAAATAACCAAGTTGATCTGTGGAACATATCCTATATAAATTTGATACTACTAACATGAAATCAGGAATACCAACTCAAATTTCAGCCAATCAGAGATGATCTCAACAAAACCCTATATTTGAAAGGAATCATCTTGTTTGAGAAGCCGAGGCATCTTTTACGGATATTTATAAATAACGCGAACCTTATCATGTCGAATATATCCTGAAATTCCCGTTACCCAGTGAAAGTAAATTAGTGAAGAAAATTGTGGGTTGGCAACTTGGGCCGAAGTCGTCTATTGTATATCTTTTATAGGCAGGGTGTCAATTTGAAAACTTGTCAGGCCAATTATGTCACGACAGAGATGTTTGGAGAGAGAATGCCGAAACAGATAAATTTTCCCGCAAGACTTTTGCCGATGTGAGACCAGAGTATGGAGTATGAACACCCTGTAACTACTTCAAGTACTCGATAAAAGTTTACAAATTGCACTATTCATTTGAGGGACTTGGTGTCTTCAAATAGACGACTTCGGTCTAAGTTACCAACCCACAAATTTCGTCCAAATTTATTTTCACTGGGGAAGGGGAATTCCAGAACAAATTCGACATAATGAGGTTCGCATTATTTATCCGTAAAGAGTGCCTCGGCTCCTCGAACAAGATAATTCCTTTCAAATATCCGTCTGTAATTTTCAAGTTTCTTCTAGAAAATTTCTCAATTCACTAGGTTCGACTCAGATTTCAAGGATTGGCAAGGAACTTGTAGTCGATATTTCACATCTGTTTACCAATTTCAGTAAGATCTGATTCATATTTCTGGAGATATAGACAAAAATCCAGAGAAGCACTGACGTGAGGTCAGGAGCTTTTGCTTCTAACTATTAGATCAACAAGAAATTTTGCACCTAGTTGCGTGTTGGTAATTTCCACCCAATTACGAAGTTTCAATCTGATTGTATTCGTACTTCTTGAGATATTGCTGAAATAACGTTAAAATTCCAAATAACAACGAAATTTGGCACATTTTTTTCCTTATATCTCCGAAAGTGAATATCGAATCGAATTAAAATTTGGAACATGTAGTTAAATACTGTCTCTAAGGTTCGTGCCAAATTCCATCGAAATCTAATCAATATTTTCAGAGAAAAAAAATTTTTCATGGAAAATTTCAAAAATTTTCGACTAAATTTTTTTCAAATTTGTTGACAACTCGATCCACAGGATATTTTACTCCAGTTTGAGTATTGGTATTCCAAAACTATCCACGGAGTTTCAAGTTGATCGAGTCAATACTTCATGAGAGATCGAGGAATTAACCTCAAAATTTCAAACGGGCCTAACTCCGGAACTATCCAACCGATTCTACCCATTAACGAACTCAACCGGGATATTTGGACTCCAAACCTAATCTGACAATTTCAAGTCACTAAGTCTTTTCCTTCGAAAGTTAGAGCAATTACGGACAGATGGCCGGCCGGACGGACAGAATTGAATTTGTCCAAGGATTCTTCTTCAGGTAGTTCAACCCAATCGTTTAAGACCATTTTCGGCTCAAAATCCGAAAAATACAGACATCGTGACGAAATGATAACGCGCTGTTGCCTAGAACAAGTTCGTAAAAACAACTCAAATTTCTTCATTTCCGTCATTTCCTCGGTATTGTAGATATTTCTGCAATAACTTAACAATGCCATGATAATTAAACTCCTTAATTAGTTGGCTAATTTTGAGCTAAAGTAAGGATACGGGCAAAATAACAATTAATGTTGAAGAAATCGCGTTCAAAAGTTATTCCATCCGTTCAACAATTCTAGATACGATAGCTCAAAAAACTTCCGGTATATGTATGTCCATGTCGCCCATGAATGTATGAAATTCTCCTGACAGGGCTACAGTCATCCCATGAAATCCTATTTTCTTGATATATTCAGATCCAGACGATATGTAGAACCTTTTTTGTACACTCGTTTCAAGGTGCTATAGTTTTGAAGCTTCACAACGTGTGTAGAAAATAACTCCATCAGACTTCATTATACCAAATTTGAGGTTTTAGGTATAATGTACAGCATTTGGTATAATGTACAGTTTTTGGTATAATGTACAGTTTTTGGTATAATTTGCATTTGATATGATGACATATCGCTTTGAGAACGACAATCTTAACAATCAATAACTGAGTTAAAATCAAAACAAAAGTTTGAATTGAGGTTCCTGTAATTCGCGGAAGAGAGAGATTCTTTGATAAACCTACAAACTATGGAATTGGGAGTTGACATACTGGCTAATTGATCAAAAAAACTCCTATCATGAAAGAAGTAACACTCCAATAAGGTAATCTCAAAGTTCTACCAAAATAAAAAGCACTCTCAATCGAAATCCTTCATCACGTTGACCTACCTGAAGAAAATTTGACCCAAGGCTGTGCGATATCAGTCCTCACTCTTGGCATATTAACCCTAACAGATTCCTCCACATTTTGCGATACAGCCATTGAACTCTTCCAACTTATCACTAATGTTATCACAGTTATGAACTCGTTCGTACCGAATTTGAGATACATGTCTAACACTTTTTCGGCTGAGGAACTCTTCTATTTGGTTATGATTTGCACTTCTGTTTTTAATTAAGTTGTCATTTGATTGATAGTCTTCGTCGTGCACTTTCCGCCGATGAAATGATACTTAAGTCAGTAATGGTGGTTGAGCTTAAGCATCGTCATTATTTGACGTTTGATACGCATGTAGTTCGCTCGTGGCGCCACTGGAGTAAAACACACTACACCTCACGCTGGTAGCTTTGCGACTGGATTGTTCTGGACGGTGAACGGGCTTGGCCTGGCAACTTTCGACTTTTCGTATTTCTAATGGAACTGGCGCTCAGTGTTGCCACAGACAATTTTCAAGTTTCTGTAGAACAATCGGGAAAATTCGGTAGATTCTGTGACATTTGGTGGATCTAAGATTTAATCACAGAATACAAATATATTTCATCCATAGATGTCGAATGGTATGGGGTTTTGGCTTTGAAAGTACAAACTGTCATCATTTCCTACCTATATTCACGTAATATTGAATTACACGTAATATTGATACAGGAATTTCATAACGAGAAGTTCAAATTAGGCATAAATCCATGCCATTAAATAGACTTCATAACTAAAACTATAAATGGCAGCTTTATTTACACAAATGGTAGTTAACATAAAAATCTAGAAAAGCACCTACGTGAGGTCAGGAGCTCTTACGCGCTTGTTGAAATTCTAACTAGGTATTAGATCAACAATTTTGCACCTATTTGCGTGTTGGTAATCTCAACCTGATCACGAAGTTTCAATCTGATTGCATTTCCACTTCTGGAGATATTTCGGAAATAACGTTGAAATTCCAAATAACAACGAAATTTGGCACATTATTTTTCCTTATATCTCCGAAAGTGAATATGGGATAGAATTGAAATTTGGAACTTTGTTGTTAGATAGTGGCTCCAAGGTTTCTGCAAAATTCCATTGAAATCTAATCAATATTTTCAGAGAAACTAAACATTTTTCATCAAAAATTTTGAAAATTTTCGAATAAGATTTTTTTAAAATTTTTTTCTAACAGCTGGATCCACACGAAATTTTGCTCTAAGTTGCGTGTTGGCATTCCAAAACTGTCCACGAAGTCAATTTGATCGAGTCAATACTTCATGAGATATCGAGGAATTAACCTCAAATGGGTCCAACTCCGAAACTATGCAACCGATTCCACTCATTAACGAACTCAATCGAGATATTCGGACTCCAAACCTAATCTGACAATTTCAAGTCCGCTAAGTCTTTTCTTTCGAAAGTTAGAGCACATACGGACGGACAGAATTGAATGTGACCACGGATTCTTCTTCAGGGAGTTTAAATTAAAAATTACAGACATAGTGACGGAATGATAATACGCTGTTTCCTAGAACAAGCGCCTAAAAACTGGAAGATACTCATTGATGAAATTATAAAAAAAATATAAATAACATAAACAAATAACAAGAAAGTCAATTCAAAATGCAGATCATAAAGTGTATATGTGAATCCATATCTCAAAATAAATGCTTCATCTCGTGAGTTTCATATAGGAACTTTCTAATACTAATTTTTGTGACATGGTGCTCTGTTACTCCTACCGATATAACTTTTGGTGTATAACAGTCCTGATATGATCTGTTTTGTATCATACTGAAATATATTTCTGTGTTTGACAATGCTCTCAAAATAGACGACTTCGGCCCAAGTTGCCAACCCACAATTTACTTAGCAAGTTTACTTTCACTGGGGAACGGGAATTTCAAGACAAATTCCACATGATAAGGTTCGCGTTATTTATAAATACCCGTAAAACATGCCTCGGCTCTTCAAACCAGATAATTCCTTCCAAATACAGGTTTTTGTTAAGATCGTCCCCGATTGGCTGGAATTTAAGTTGGGATTCCTGATTTCATGCAAACAGTGTCAATTTTCATAGGATACGTTCCGAAAATCAACTCTGTTGTGCGCGAAAAAGGTTATTTACGGAATCTGGTTGATGAAAATGCGGTCGATCTACTGTCACCAGAACGATTTTCCATGGTAAATATCTATAGCATAGAACAATCATGTTTACTTTAGGTTTGTTTTGGTTCCGAGTTCAGAACCACAGACTATTGGTCTATGCTAGAACCGTCCCAAACAGACCTGAACTCGGAACTAAAACAAACCTAGATTGTTCTATGCTATGGATATTTACCATAGAAAATCGTTCTGGTGACAGTAAATCGACTGCATTTTCATCAACCAGATTCCGTAAATAACCTTTTTCACGCGCTTGTTCCAGGAACTATCCGAATATTTCATATTTACGGAGCGGAAAATCGGCAACCGAAACAACAGAGTTGATTTTCGGAACGTATCCTATGAAAATTGACTATGTTTGCATGAAATCAGGAATCCCACTTAAATTTCAGCCAATCGGGGATGATCTTAACAAAAACCTATATTTGGAAGGAATTATCTGGTTTGAAGAGCCGAGGCATGTTTTACGGTTATTTATAAATAATGCGAACCTTATCATATCGAATTTGTCCTGAAATTCCCGTTCCCCAGTGAAAGTAAACTTGCTAAGTAAATTGTGGGTTGGCAACTTGGGCCGAAGTCGTCTATTCGGTAGAAAGTTTCGTAAATCGGTAGATCTGCCGAAATTTCGGTAGCTGTGGCATCGCTGCTGGCGCTTGCCGGCTATGCTAACCGTCCTCTTAATTCGACTTGAAGCAGCCGCAACTAATTGCTGAAAACGATACTTGAGACTTCGCATTCAAGAAGGAAGAATACAGCCACCCCTGAATGGATGGGGAAATGTAAACTACCTGTCACAGTTTTTGTGGCGCCTAATTGATCTTGATCTGTGTTTGGCATGGCTGCGCCTGCATGGACAAGTTTGGACTATTTTTTGAGGATTTTCGTATTTTAGGAATTGAATAACGGATACCTTCTCATGATTTCATTCGATGTTTTGGAGTAAATAAAAATTTAAAAAGCACTGCCGTGAAGGCTTTTGCGAGAATGTTCAATGTATTATAGATGACCGCTTTAGCAACGAATTTGAACATGCACGCGAAAGCTGCTGCCTTCAAGGCAGTGCTTTTTAATTTTTTGTTTTGATAAATTACTGGATTTCAATTCGATCTAATCTGTATTATTGGAAATATTGGAAAAATAAAATTTTGAATCCGGCCGACTGCGTAAACACAATAACTTCCGAAAAAAACAACTTAGAATCTCGATATTTGTAGAGAAGGTTTGGACCTTAATTACGAAGGCCGAATTCCACCCAATGATTCCGCAGATATACCCATTCAAAATTTTAGTTTCCTAATATTTCCAGAAATACAGATCAGATCGAATTGAAATCCAGTAATTTATCAGAAAAATTACAGTTCGAAGGCTCATACGGAATTTAATGAGGATATGATAAGAAAATCACAGAAATTTTTTTTTCAAATTGTTCTGATGTCTTTCAGCATCTTCAAACTAGCTGCGAAGTTTTATCAGGATTGAACCAGTATTTCTCGAGTTATACCGAAAAAATCAACGATATCGAGAAGAAAACCTGGAAATTTGACATATTTTTTCCCGATATCTCCGAAACTTATAAGCGTATCGAACTGAAATTTGGTACACTGCTGTGAAATATGAAGCTCATAGTGCAAGAGGAATTTTTTTTGAATGAAAAATGGTTTCCGAAAAAAAAGTTTTTCGAAAAAAAATTTCGAAAAAAATTTTTTTTTAATTTACTGACAATACTTCAAAATTCCAAATGGCTATAACTCCGAAACTATTCGACCGATTTGGCCCATTAAGGAACTCAACAGCGGCACCAATGCGCGACCTACCCTGGGAGTTTCAAGCCATTTGAAATTTTGAGGTTAATTTCCTCATATTCCAGGAACTACCGGAGCGATTGGATTAAAACTTGGCAGTTAGTTGGAGCATAAGGACGCGCGACTTTAAACAGAATTTCCCTGGAATCGTATGGTTACTCAATTAAAAAAAAAATTTTTCGAAATTCTTTTCGATAAAAATTTTTTTTCTGAAATTATCGTTCATATTCAAGAAAAAATTCAGTTATATCTTGAACTTCATATTTCACAGCTGTGTATCAAATTTCAATTCGACACGGCTATTAGTTTTGGAGATATTGGGAAAAAATAAGTAGAATTTCGTGGTTTTCTTCTAGATATCGTTTATTTTCGGTATAACTCAAAAAATACTGATTCAATCGTGATGAAACTTCGCTGCGAGCTCGAAGATGTTGAGGGACAACATTGTGCAAAATTTCGTGATGATCCTGTCGTCAGAGCAATTTGAAAAAAAATTAAAAAAAATTTTCAAATATTTGATATCTGTGATTTTCTCATCATATTATGCTCATTAAATTCTGAATGAACCTTCAAACTGTCATTTTGAGTACTGGATTTCAATTCGATCTAATCTGTATTTTTGGAAATATTGGGAGAATAAAATTTTGAATGGGTATATCTGCGGAATCATTGGGTGGATTTTACCCCTTCGCGAATTCGGCCTTCGTAACTAAGGTCCAAACCTTCTCTACAAATATCGAAGTTCCTAAGTTGTTTCTTCCGGAAGTTATTGTGTTTACGGTCGGGCCGTTAGGAAAAAACAAAGATACCGAGGAAAAACCGCGAAATGTGACATTTTTTTCCAATATCTTCTGAAATTCTAATTATAAATAGATGAAATTTGATTCACTGATGTGAAATACGGAGTTCAAGTTTTAAACGAATTTTACCCAAATATGTTGAATAGTTTCCGAAAAAAAAAACTTTTTCGAAAAATTGAATTGAATTGAAAAATTGTGTGATCTCAACAGAATTTCGCTAAAAGTGTCATTATGCTTCAACTTACTGCCAATAAGTTTCAATACAAAATTTCAAATGTCTGTAACTCCTAAACAGTTGGGCTGTATCTGCCTATTAACGAACTTAACTACGGCATTCTGACGTGAGATCCTGGAAGTTTCGAGTTGCTAGCTTGGTCCATTCTTGAGACCATTCTCGGGAAAAAATTCGAAAATTACAGACGTTCGAACAAAACGATAGCACGCTGTTACCCAGAACATGCGCTCAAGAAAATTGAACTTGTGGTTCAATTTAATGGGAGCATTTTTGCATCCTATTGGCCTCTGAATTTAAGATTGCAGCGCCACGGTGGCCAGTTTTAGAACTTTACATACAGACATAGATTTTGTTTTGATAGTCGATTTTGTACTGTTTGTTAGTGTTTGGTTTGATAATTTTTGATTTCACGATTTATTCAAAAACTTTTTAGACTTTTATAGTTGACGAGAGTATAACTGAGAGTACATATTCTATTCTTATAAAGTAGCTATGTATCATTCTTCAATCTTATTGAGTGTAGCTACTTTAAAATTACGGGGATATCTCCAAGGTTAGACAGTATTTTAATATTATTTATTTTCAGATCGAAATGGAAAGATTGCCTTTGGTGGATTTCTTAGGCTGTCTTGAAAGTTGAAAAACAGATAGTATTGTAAAATATACTTTTTGCATAATAGACAAATACTCATAACTAAACTAAATAGTCAATATATTGTGAATAAAATGAATACTTAAGCCTTATTCATTATGGATTGACAAAGAAATTTTCCAACACTCATATGATTGGTCTTGAAAAAGCTCTAATAAATAAGCCTTGTACAATGTACAACTTTGCTTCCATCTGCAGAAGCACTTTGAGCTAAGAGTATTCATCACCAGATATTTCCTTGTTGAGACTCTTTTTTTTTCAATAGTCAGTTCTATCACTAGAACATTTACGTTGTTTCTCAATTTATCAGTTCAACAGGCAGATTTCTGGAAGGCATAGCATTCCTCTTAAGTAAATTTCTCTGCTTGGATTATGAGTCTGGAAAAAAAATGTCTTCATGAATGTGATCTAATATTTCATGAGCAATTCGTGCTTACCTTTATAAAAATGATCATCATCGGTAAAATGCAGGTAACAGACTCTCATAAATCTTGTTTGTTGGTTTTTATCGATTCTTCAACACTTTCAGGTCCGACTTCTTAAAATAAGTTTCTTTCATCCTAACTCCAAATTTTTTACTGGGCTGTAGAAATATATGGGAAGGGACATTTAGGTTTGCTTTTTTCCTCAGTAAAAGCACTTGTAAAATCACACAAACGCCAAGAAAAATGCATAAACTTTCTCATTTTCTTAACATTTCTTTTAACTTGTCAATGATAATGTCTGTACCTCGGGTTTCTCGGATAGTCACCAGAGGAAGTAGCGCTTATCTTCATTCGCCAATAGTAATGAAAGATTAGCATTTTGACATGACTGTGCTATGATTTTGCCAGTGACTATGATTATGCTTTGATGCCTCAGTTCCATAAAAATACCCATTGTCCCATTTTGATTTGTCTATGCTCAAGTCCAATTTATGCATAGTAACATTTCATGAGTCACCACACAAGGACTCCTACACTACTCCTGTGATAGGGTATAATTCTCAAACTCAACATTCCACTCAACTAAAAAAATCTTTTTGTATACCTAATCCAAGGCACATAAATATAAACGTATTCTTCGATTCAATTAAGCGGTCTACATCATGCAAAGATATCTGAGGAATAATTTTAGGACCCTGTTCCTATCAGAACAGATAAACTCGGAGATATTTATGAGTGTGTTTTCATGTAGCTAGTCGGTAATTATGAGCATCTCTAGATATCCCGCTGGAGAAGAAGTCGAATGAACAAACAGAAAAGAGGCACCAGAAATTGAAAAACAATGAACTCGCCCGAAGAAAACTTAAGACTTACATACCGTGGAGACGAGATAATCCGGACTTGGGCCGGTGGCGCTCAGCGAGGAGTCCTAAGGGTCGCCATGCAAGTAAGAGTTTGCTGAATCACTAAAGGTGGCTGAAGATTTTTAACGCGATTCAACTACGATGCCATAATTTTGTCCGAATATCTCTCATCATCGTTGGCCTAAGTTCATCACATTTGATGAGAGTCTAGTTTGAATTCGCGCATGTTCCAAGGAAGAGCTAGCGTGCGCGATTGCTATTGTAACTTCTAAATGTCTTTAATTTTCGGATTCTTCCCGAACACATTCTCAAACGACTAGGTTGAAATCAATGATGGTGAATTCGTTGTCAATATCTATTCTGTCCGTCCGGTCGATCGAATAGATGATAACTGTCAAAAGAAACGCTCTAGTGACTTGTAACTTTCAGATAATCTAGGTTGAGCATCAGAATGCGCCGGTTTAGTAAATTGGTCAAATCTGCCAAACGTTTAAGAGTTATATATATAAAATTTTGAGGTCATTACGAGTTCAAATTTAGTGCACTGTTGTTGATTATTGTTTTCAAGGTTCGGTCAAACGGAGATTTCCCAAAAAATATTTTTAATTTTGTAACGAAACGATTCTCACGAAATTCTGCATAGAGAAGCGCTCCGCGTAGTCCTCAAGCAGTTCGAAAATCTGACCGACAGTTACAGAAAAACAATTTTCATTGTGAATTTTCAATAATACAATATAACGTGTTGTGTTGATATTGAGAAAATAATTGAAAAGTGTAAAATGAATATAACATTCTGCTGGCATATCTTGTCTTTTAACGGATCGTTGCATTTTGATAAGCAACCTACTCTATGAAAGTTTCAAGTAGCTAGCTCACTCTGTTCGAAAGCCGGACGTCATATTGCCTTCAATCTGTCATAGTCGAAGGCCAAAGGAAGAATAATTCGACAATTTAATTTTCCTAGATTAAAAACTCGAGTTAAAACATAAAACAAAAAAAACAACGAGAAAACGATCTTTTAAATTTGGCTCCACTTATCGGGCGTACAAACGGACGAAACTTCGAGCCTTCTGTGGCTCTCTCCTCGTGTACTCTTCTCTATAGCAAGCCAATAGACAGCGTCGGCTGTATCGATCGGTGAATCTTGCAATAACGAGTGACGTAGGAGGCAATCTGACGCGTTTCACCCGCTTCGACCTTACGTCTCGTTTTGACCAGTTTGATTACCGAATTATTCAAAATTCGCGAAGTGTTGAAGTGTTCGATAGCATACATTATGATATCGATATAGAATGAGAAAAACAAAAACATATGATAATTCGTGTTACATGCAAGATACCTATTGTCGAATAGTTTTATTTGGTCCTGACCTCAGAGTAACAAACAACATAGAGGTAGCATACGTCATTTTTAGAAGACTAATGATGTCCGCAACATGAGATAGAAAATTTGACACTTCGACCGCAATCAAAAAAACCTTGTTAACAAACCAGCTACCAACCTGTGATACGATATTTCATTCAATTCACGGGATTCTCCACAAACAACAAACTTCTTACGTCCCATAGTGAATTAAAGTATTGTAATAATTCGAAAAATTTTGAAGTAAATAGATAGAAATATCGAAAAACTCGTTACAAACTCACCAAAACAACGGATGACAGATTGACCGGCGGTATACTGTTAATGCAGCATCGTTGCCAAAGCTTGGATTTCAGCAGGTAGATACTGAAAAGGATAAGTATTCTTCTTTCCACAAATTCGAAACTGAAGAAAAATATCTATCATGAAATGTTCAAATTTCCATATTCAACTGAGAATTACTAAAATTAATATTTTTATTTCATTTAATATACAATTACAATAACATAATATCATTGCGCATTTCTCAAAATATCTCAATCTGACTACGTCGACATAAGCATGTTGCGGACACCCAAAAACTGCATACAGTCCCTCTATGTTGTTTGTTACTCTGAGGTCCTGACCCAAACACTCATTTTTGTCTCCTGAAAAATGGAACTTTGGGGATAGTTTCTTCATTGTATTCTCCTTCAAATTGTTATTCCTCATTGATTTTTGTTCTTCACGGAAATGAAATTGTTGAATTATTCTTGCCTTGCCCAACAGCTTTTCGCAACTTCTTTGTATGCTCAACACCTGATGTACTCAGGTAGGTCAGAAAGACACTCGATTACACACTCATCAAGCCTATATAAGCATCATGCAAAATTTCAACTTGAATCAAACACTTCATGGTTATGAAACATGTGACATGAGCCCTCTACAATGACTCTATCATTGTATAAAGAGAAAGAGAAAGTTATTAGGTGACGCTATTCAAGATCTTGTTTAATTAAGTCACTGTAGAGCTCTCGCACTATCAGGGACATCTAACCCCAACGATCAGAAGCTTGATGAACAGGCAATGAAATGGCTCACAGATTTTCATAATTGGGTTTAATACTCACTACCATACTACTACTACTATACTCTGTGAAAATTGATTGAATAATTGCGAAAATATCAATCAAAATTTAATTTTCTTTATTCAGAAATTCTTAAAATACATGCCAGGAAAGAATACGTACCTATAGCAACGTTCAATTCGTTTCATTATTCATAAATATCTAATCAAACTAACAAAGCAAAGTGTGAAGACGACTGTCTTGTCTTTATACAATGAATGTAGATGTAGTATTAAATGCAGAGATTCAATTGGATTGATTAAAGGTTTAATCTTTGAATGAGTTTCTTGAACGTAGTATCACCAGTCTCTAAATAATGGTGTTAGAGTATTTATAGTTTATTGCAAATGCATTTCTATCAACAAAAGTGTGAAATATTTGCCAAAAACATAATAGACAACCATAATATCCTTGACCACCGTTTTCTTATATCATATGGGGAAAATTTCCAATAAACACGATAAACTTCAAAGTTTTTTGGCAAATTCATTGTCTTGTACTTACTAGCAACCTCTTTCGGAGGCTTTGAGCAATTGGAGTGAGAACATGCAGGTATCTATATCAATCCGAGTGATGTGTACATATCTTGGTAAAACTGTGATAGATGGCGACACCAATTCTATCTTGCTTGTACTTACTGGCGACATCTTTCGGAGATTTAGAGCGATTCGATTGAGGACATGCAGGTACCTATATCAATTTGAGTGACGTGTACATGTCTCGGTAATACTCTGATAGATGGCGACACCAATTCTATCTTGTGATATTCATTAATTTATTGCCAAACTCATATACATAGTGTACAAATTTTACTTTGAGTATCATCTCATCTAAAACTCAACAAAATTAAAGGTTCTTAAGATCAAACTTCTATTTACAACGACAGATAAACTCAATAACTTAGAACTAACATAATGAAATAAATAGGTATGAAAATATATCTATATATGGGAGGAGAATTTCAGACTACAGCCTTCCATTGGATAAGTGCTCTTTGTGAATCTGGAGCTAAACCAAATGGTTTTGTTTTATCTGGAGCTACGTATTGGTTGACTTGATAATCTTGTAGTATGTCGTATTTGAACACGTCTCTTCCTAATTGCTGTAAAGAAATAATATCATTAGCATAAAATGTGTACATTCATATTGGAAGTGTAGTGAGGGCTCCAGTTAATAAAAGATTCCTTTTATATTAGAAAAGTACTCTACTTCTGGCACTTCTTAGTGGTTGCATTCCCTGTTCCCCTGTTCATGACTAATATAATGGGGGGTTTTCCTTCGAACGAAAATGCAGTAATTTTTTTTAGAACATCAGATTTCAAACATATAATTTCAATATAATATTTTTAAAAGAATGTTTGATCACCTAAAACTGAGAAATAAAAATGGGGATTTGCATTTAAAGGGATTTGTCTCGATTGCACGATGTGGCAACGTCGAATTCAGCTTTTTCGGAAAGAAAAGGACGTCAAATGTGTTACTTTGCTTAGGCAAACAGAGATAGCTATACTTCGATCTGGTTAGAGTAGAAGACAACGACCAAGGAATTAAAAAAGAAGAGCACAGACTGTCATACTTCCATATTACTGACAAATCGCAAACGGAAATTGTTTGGTTGAATTGACAAAGAACACGTGTGTACCACAGAATAGGAATAAATATTTCATTATTCGATAGCAGAAAAAGCTATTCTACTAAACACCGTTGTCACTTCGAGCATGCCTGGCAAATCCCAAACCCCAATTTTGAAATCTGATTTTGAATACTTTGTGAAGGTAATTTGGGAAAATGATAAATCAAACCCATAATAATTATGTTCAAATTTGCATTTGCAGTAATAACCCAAATTCAGGAAAAACCCCCATTGATTTTGTTGTTTTGTGTTTTTTTAGAGGTATAGAACTTTGAGTTGGCAACACTGTTTTAACTGGCGGCCATTTTGGCAGCTGTCAACTGATTTGTGTTGAGTTTGGTCTGGCATTTCAACACGAGTAGACTGACTCCTGAACAACGCTTCCAAATTGTCAAATTTATTTTAGAAATAATGGTTCTGTTAGAAAAACGTATCGCGCACTACGTCCATTTTACGGTCAACATAATCGTCCATCAGAGCAATTAATTCGACTAACTATGGACCGTTTTCGCACCACGTTTACTCTTACTGATAATACGCATTCACAGAGATATCGTACAGTGAGAACAGAAGAAGCCATATTGCTGCTGTAGAGCGTAGAGGATGACCCGAATCACTCTATCCGCCATTGTGCATAGCCATAGAGCCATGATTACTGAGTTTTTCGTTCCTCAATTGAACAACCATGATGTGCAGCAGCTGTGGTTTCAAAAAGACTGCGCAACATGTCACACAGCTCGTGCCACAATTGATTCTACTCCTCTACCTCTTAAAAAAAACACATATTGACAAAGCGAACTGGGAAATAAAAATTGATAACACGAAAAAAATAATTAATGTCTCGTTCATTCTTGAAACATTACCCTTTTCACTTAATAATAAACGATCTATTAAATTTTTTTTTCATCTCACAAAAACTAATAATCTTGTTGCTCTCTATTTTGGTTTACCTGAGTAAGAGGGCTGGTATTTACAGTCAGTATTCCTTCGAATCCCCTCACTTTAGCCAGTTTGTACACTTCTTCCTCCATGAATTGGATCACCAAAATATTCTCTTTTGCTGTCAAGGAACTATGGGTACCCATCATGTGGCAATGCAGTGTTTTGTTCTTATCTTTAGGCAGTTTTGTTTCCCTATAACAGAATTAAAATTGATATGACATGTTACTTTCTTGGTATTTTTGGCATCTCCGGAATATCCGAATAATACTTATTCAATCATGATGAAACTTGGTAACTATTTGGAAACTATTGATGCACATTGCTGTGCAAAATTTCATGATGATCAGGTCATTGGAAAAAACAAAAAAAATTTTTTTTTTTGAAAATTTTACTCTGAAAAAATAATTATTCGGAAAATAGCCATCAAATTTCGAAACACAGACCTTGAAACCAACATTTCGGGATAGTTTATCTAATTTCATTATGATCCGAATCCAATTTTCGGAGATATTGGGAAAAAAATATGTCAAAATTCATGTTTTTGCGCACATGTTCTAGGGAACAGCGTGCTATCGTTTCGTCCAAATGTCTGTTTTTCTCGAGTTTTGAGCCGAAAATGGTTTCAAACGACTAGGTTGGACTGACTCATTATGAATCATGGGTCAAAATCGATTCTGACCGGCCGGCCAGCTGTACGCACGATTACGGCCTACGAGCGTACGGAGGATTCTATCAACTCAAAAATTGAAGGGTTGATTGCATGTCAAAATGCGAAGGTTGAGTTCGTTAATGGGCAAAATCGGTCGAACGGTTTTGGAGTTATAGCTGTTTGAAGTTTTGAGGTTATTTCCCCAATATTCTGAGAACTATTTGAGTGATCATATTGAAACTTGGCAGTTGGTTGGAGCATAAGAAAATTCAACTTTTTGCAAATTTTGTTGAGATCGTGCTGTCAGTAACTTCTGAAAACATTTTTTTCCAAATTTTTTTTTTAAAAACTTTTTTTCGAGGAAACTGTTTCCTATATTTGGTAAAAATACTGTCTATAGTTTGAACTGTATATTTCACAGCAGTGTACCAAATTTCAGTTTGATCATGAGTTTCGAAGATATCGTGAAAAAATATGTGAAATTTCGTGTTTTTTTCTTGATATCGTTGTTTTTTTTCAGAATAACTCGAAAATTACTGTTTCATTTATGATGAAACTTGGCAGCTAGTGTGAAATGCTGATGGACAACTTTGTGCAAAATTTCGTGATGATCTTGTCATTTGCCGACAATTTTTCGAATATTTGTTAAAATTTTTTATACTGACTTTTCTTTAGATTTGGGTGAGATTTCACACGGAAAAAAATATGTCGAATTCGGAATTTCTTTCTTGTCATCGCTAACTAGTTGGAAAATGGTAATGCAGAGTTTCATGCAAAATTTCGTGATGCACATGTCACAAGAACAGGTAAAAAAAATTTCATGATTTATTATCTTCCCACAAATTGAAAAGCCTGTAAAAGCTGCTGTCTTCACGTCCATACTTTTCTAGAATTTTTAAATCAGCAAAATAACGTCGGTTTTCGCTTAAATTTTGCATGAACCTTTAAGCTATAATTTTTTCAATCGAGAACTAGATTTCAATTCGATCTGACCTGTATTTTCGGAATTATTGCAGAAACTAAATTTCGAGTAGAAAATCTGAGAAATTTTCGGGTGCATTTGAGCTATTCACGAATTGAGCTCCAAACCTGCACTACAAATATTTAAGTGAGTCCATATCTTCACACTTGTCTGACATACATACCTGAAAGGACCTTCAACGAAATCCAAAAAGTCAAAGATCTTGATCAATCCTGAATTTATCTCCACCTCTGGCTCGTCCCTCAGATCAAAATTTATGCACACACCAACAACTTTCTGAAATTCGTTCTTTACGATGAAGCTTAATTGTTTCTCTATCATGGCCTCCCAAATATCGCTCAAATACTGTCTGTAATCATTCTCCGATATTTCCGACAAGATCCACTGTTCTAAATCTGCCTTTCTGTAGAAACTTTCTGTTATTATCCTGAAAATAAAAACGTGAGAGCTCATTTAACCGATGCATTCAGTATAGGGAAATGAAGATGTTTAGCATACAAAATCATTAGACCAAAGAGGAGACTGTTTAACTGTTAAGAAATCTGATGAATTCCCAGAAATTCCACTATTTTTTGAGTATCTGCCTATGATCAAGTGAAGGCACTGAATTGAGATCCACCCACGTGGAGCACGAAATACACAGAGTTATTTCTTCATTTTGTGACCAAAGAAAGGATATCAAGATTACGTCTCCACGTCCAAAAAAATAGACCTTTCAGAGAATTCTCACAGTTTAATCAATGTATTCACACCCATTGTGTGATTTCATATAATGATAACTATGATATTTATGGAATGTTCAATATCAGAATGGCCGATGATTTAATTATCAATATTATGGTGGAAACAAATTGATATTGCTGAAATATCATGAGAAAAATATGTGTTTCACGAGTCAATAGGCGACTTCGGCCCAAGTTGCCAACCCACAATTTTCTTCACAAATTTACTATCATTGGGAAACGGGAATTTCAGTTCAACATGATAAGGTTTGCGTTATTTATAAATATCTGTAAAAGATGCCTCGGCTCTTCAGACAAGATAATTCCTTCCAAATTTAAGGTTTTGTTAAGATTATCTCTGATTGGCTTAAATTTGAGTTGGGATTCCTGATTTCATGTTAATAGTGTCAAATTTGTATAGGATATGTTCCGCAAATCAACTTGGTTATTTCGGTTGCCGGTTTTCCATTCCGTAAATATGAAATATTCGGATGGTTCCTGACAAAAAGGTTAATTACGGAATTTGATTGATGAAAAAACGTTCTTTCTCTCAACAGAACGACAGTCAATGTTTTTTGGTAACATATCCATAGCATAGAACAATTTTTATTTCCTTCATGATCCATAGAACATAAAAGAGACAACAATCAACAATGGGAAAATTACTAGGTATGGTCTATGGATCATAAGGTAAATAAAGATTATTCTATGCTATGGATATATTACCATAAAACATTGATTGTCGTTCTGGTGCAAAGGCTTAATATGTCTATGTTCTGGTGACAGAAAGATTGCTTTTTCATAAATCAAATTCCGTAATAAACTTTTTATTTCAGGAACCAACCGAATATTTCATATTTACAGAACGGAAAACCGGCAACCGAAATAACAAGTTGATTCTTTATAAACTTGACACAAGCAACATGAAATCAGGAATCCCAACCTCCATTTCAGCCTAACAAAAACCTATATCATGTAGAATTTTTCCTGAAATTCCCTATCCCCAGTGATAGTAAATTTGTGAAGAAAATTGTGGGTTGGCAACTTGGACCGAAGTCATCTATTGTAGTGAAATATTTCCTTCACAATAAGGATGCATCAAATCATAGGAATTAAGTCAGTTTTTGATTCCTCTCAATAAGATTTTATCGACTCTCAAGCAATGAATTGAATATTCTATGGTACAGTCCCATTAAAAAAGGTGTGAGCTTGAAGTCAGAATAGAAACAGACGAATGATCTTCGAATTTTTTGGGGGAAGGACAGAAAATAGATTGAAATAGAAATATAAGGAACCAATCCCAGATCCTGCACCATTTTGCAACCATAGAAAAACTTTGGCGCGAATCTTTCTGCTAGGTGTTTTCACCAATTACGCAAAGGATCTGCAACAAAGAAGATCTATTGTTAGGCTTAATTGATCGCCCTCACTAGTCGGTACTCTCTGAAATCAAAATAAATGTTGAAAATGTTTGAAATGAAACAGACATCACGTGCGTTCATCTACTCTGTTCATTACATGAGAATGATAATTGATTAAACAATCGGTCGTAATTTCCACCTGCACTCTACAGTGGAGGAAACGAATTTATTTGAGTGTCCGGAAAATTGCAGAAACCAGTTCTTACTTTTAAATTACTCTCTGTTAGATAGGAAAAAACCTAGAAATGCACTGACGTTAGGTGAGGAGCTTTTACGCGTTTGTTCTGTTACCAAAGCGGTCATCTATCCACTTATTGACCCCGATAAAGGCAGATATTCTTTCATATGGTCCTCACGAAATTGTGCATGGACCTCATTAAGCTGTAACTTTCGATCAAGTAGTAGATTGTAATTAGATCTAAAATTTCGAATAGGTATAACTATTTGAGGAAAAATTGGCGAATTCAACCCATTTAACGTTCGATCTTCTTAATTAAACTGAAAACCTACTGTACAAATATATTTCCAATGTCGATTTTTCAAAAAGTAAATGTGTTCACGGCCGGCCTAACCACTGATAGTGAACAAAATATATTCCGGAAGATTCTACTAAGTAGCTTGGTACTGGGGGTTTTTCCTTTAAACGAAAATGCAGTAATTTTCATGAAAAACCTTTAGAACATCACATTTCAAACATATAATTTCAATATTATATTTTAAAAAAAATTTTTTATCACCTAAAACTGAAAAATAAAAATGGGGATTTGCATTTAAAGGGATTTGTCATGAGTGCACGATATGGCAACGTCGAATTCAGCTTTCTCGGAAAGAAAAGGGTGTCAAAATGTGTTACTTTGCTTAGGAAAACAGAGATAGATATACTTCGATCTGGTTAGAGTAGAAGACAACGACCAAGGAATTGAAAAAGAAGAGCACAGACTGTCATACTGTCATAATACTGACAAATCGCAAACGGAAATTGTTTGGTTATATTGACAAAGAACACGTGTGTACCACAGAATAGGAATAAATATTTCATTATTCTATAGCAGAAAAAGCTATTCTAATAAACAGCGTTGTCACTTGGTGCATGCCTGACAAATCCCAAACCCCAATTTTGAAATCTGATTTTGAATACTTTCTGATTGTTATTTGGGAAAATGATGCATCAAACCCATAATAATTATGTTAAAATTTGCGGTTGCAGTAATAACCCAAATTCAGGAAAAACCCCCATTGTAGCTTGATAATAAATTGTAGAGTTTAATTACGAAGGTCGAATCAGCGAATTTGTAAAATTTCCAATGTTTCTGCAGATATACCCTTCCAAAATTTCATTTTCCTGATATTTCCAAAAACATAGATCAAATCGCCCTTCAATGAAAAATGACAACTCGAAGTTGCATGTGTAATCTCGTGAGGAATATATAATAGGTAGATCGCCAAATATCACTTGAAAACAGGGATTTGATTTCTTATCAATCTAATTGAACGATCGTCAAAAAATTCCCTACAAATTTACTCATCAACGTTTTCGAAATACTGATCGTGTTGATTATTTTTGAGACATTGAGGAAATTTCAAATGGATATAACACAAACACCATTCGGCAGATTCGGCCCGTTAACGAACTTATCCGAGATATTCAGGATCTCAACCTAACCTGACAACTTCAAGACTCTAAGTTCTTCCTTTCGAAAGTTACAGCGCACACGGCCAGACGGCCAGCCAGCCGGACAGATCACGGATTCTTCATCAGTGAGTCCAACCTAGTCGTTTAAGACCAAACAACTTTTTGAGTTCACCGTGGATAGAATACTGATAACAAAACATTGTGTAACTACTCTCTAATCCACATACACTTTCTGCGCCTAACGCACGTTTTCGAACCCTTTTCCTTTGTCAAAGACATATCGTTACTAACAACAGTTACAAGTGTACATGTTGCACAAGTGAGAGGATGGTAAACAGGATCAATGGGAAAGGGTTGTTAAGTTCATAGGTAGTGCTGGGCTATCAAGGGTGAGACAGGTAAATATTCGGAATAATGGTTACTGATGGGGGTGAGATCATTGTTTAGCAATCTGTCTTTTCTCTTGAACATATGTATACCTTCTAGTAGTATTTAATTAAATTTTGCCCGAGCTTTTTGATAGCTTAAAGGATTTTTCTGAAATTAAATGACCGGTTGTTAAAACGTGATTCGCGACCGCCGATTTGTCAGGATGGTTGTTACGGATATGGCTCATGTGTTCCTTGAATCTCGCTATTTCTCCGATATAAGAGTTATCGCAGTCTGGACATTTCATTTCGTATATGCCCGATTTCAATTTATCTGGAATTTTATCAAACGTATTTCCCAAAAGTTGTCTGGTTTTCGTGGCGGTTGTGAAAGCTTACTCAATATTTACAACCAGTCATTAAATTGCAAAAAAATCGGAAAAGCTATAAAAAAGGTCGGCTAAAATTTACTTAAATACTCTTGAAGGTATACATATGTTCAAGAGAAAAAACAGATTGCCAAACAATGATCTCACCCCCATTAGTAACCCATTATTCCAAATATTTACCTGACTCACCCTTGATAGCCCAGCACTATCCTAATGACCTTAACAACCCTTTCCCATTGTTCCTGTATACCATCCTCCCACTCGTGCAACATGTACCCTTGTAATGTAGTTAGTGACGATATGTCTTTGACAGAGGAACCTTGGTTTCCGAAACGTGCGTGCACTGTTTTCCAGAACAAGTGCGTAAAAAAGTAATGTGATAGAGTTTGAAGATCGAAAAAGATACCTACGATATGACCAACTCCCTGTCAGACATTTTGCATTCACGCGCCGTGAACTGTGGAGGTTGTATATTCATTATCGTGCCAGCTGTCATCCTCTCCAACACCTCACCAAGATCAAGGGCAGCTATGAAATCACTTATACCTAAAACCAGATAACCATTCGACATCACTTATAAACAACAATATGATACTTACCGATTCTATAGCCCTTTTCGTTCAACTGGGTAATGGTATATATGGAGTTGAGAGAATTTCCACCAAGGCTGTAAAAGTTAGCATCCAATTTGATGCAACCCCTGGCAGCTCTATTCAGGACAGATGCAACAGTTTCGAAGAGTACCCTGGCTGCTTCCATCTGGTGAGCAGGCACCCCTGTGTACTCTATGTCGACCTGATACTGATAATCATCTGGAATTCAGACGAACACTTCAAATTTTTCCGAAGACCGACTTATTGTTTTTGGTTTGTTCGCTATACCTGCATGAACTGAGCGAACTCCACTGACTGCCAATTCTCAGTGCAGCTGAGTGTAGTTCAGTGTAGTCACAGATTACAGAATGAGTGAAGTTAATGTAGTTAATCTGTTCCTTGGTTTTCACAGAATACAAATATACAGTGTGCGTCAAAATTATGGAACAAAAGAAGAGAAGAAAATTATTTGGCAACAAAATCTCGAAACAGGTCAATTTTTGTTTCACCTTCACCAAATTTATATGCATTTTTGAAGGATTTTTGTTGCACCCTGTGCCATCCCCATCAACCCTCTAAATTTTTTGAATAGGGAACGTGGGTCATGTGGTACTTTTTTGGCAAGCTTTGTATCTTCTTCACAGGCGTGCAGAAATTTTCAGGAAAAAATTTTTTTTTTTGAAAAATCAGTCACTTCAAAGAGAATTTTTCTGGATTTCTTCCATTTATATAACCAGATGCCAGGTTTAAACCTGACACGTACAGCTCACCAACCTCACCTGCCTTAACAGGACGAAGGTTTGAATCGAAAAGGTAGACGATCGTGTTGTCGACTGGAATACCTAAGTAAAAATAAATGTTCAGTAAGCCTACATTTTCTTACATGGTAAGAGGTCGAATAAACCAATTAATCAATTCATATTTGTCAAGTCGAATGCAATTCGTTGAAATCAATGGGCTTCGGTCATCTCATGTTGATATCAAATGTGGTTTACCGCAGGGATCCATATTCGGCCCTCTGCTTTTTTTGATATTTATCAATGATCTACCTGATGTAATTGCTGACCCATCAAATCTGGTAATATTTGCTGATGATAATACGCTGCTCTGTACTGGCAAGTCTGATCACGAGGCTTCATTAGTTGCACATGGAAGACTCACTAAATTATCTAAGTGGTTTATTGAGAACGAGCTTTTTCTCAATGTCAGTAAAACAGTATTCAAAATTTCAAAATCTTTTTTTTGTAAAATTAGTTCAAAGAAGTTTTCAGTATGTGCACTTAGTCATGGCTCATTCACTTTGAGACGATGGTATCTGATGAAATTTGTCAACGAATGAAAGTGGACCATTACAGTTTTGTTCATGCACAACTTTCACCCCTACAAACCCTTCAATGGAGAAAAAAAAATTTCACGTGAGCGGGTTGAAAGTTGTGAATGAACAAAACTGTAATTGTCGACTTTCATTCGGTGACAAATTTCATCAGGTACTATCGACTCAAAGTAACTGAGCCATGATAAAGTGCACATACTGAAAACCTCTTTGAACTAACTAATTTTTCAAAAAGCAAATTTTTCTCTTGAAAATTTCTGCACGCCTTTAAAGAAGATAAGGAGTCCTTGTCAAAAAAGTACTACATGACCCACTTTCCCTGTTCAAAAAATTTAGAGGGTTGATGGAGATGGCACAGGGTGCAACAAAAATCCTTCAAAAATGCATATAAATTTGGCAAAAGTGAAACAAAAATTGACCTGTTTCATGATTTTGTTGCCAAATATTTTTCTTCTGAGAAAAGGAATTTGTTTCATGATTTTGACGCGCGCTGTATAAGGGAATGAGGAATTTGATTTGAGGTTTATCGTAAGAAGACTCATGAATTCAAGAAGTCATTTCGAAGCCAAAATAACTGTGAAAACGGAACGAGAGATCAATATTACTCATGGTTTTCATTGGATAATTTTCATATTCATAAAATATGATTTCAAATTTACCTAATAATAAATATTTAATTCGAAAGTTATGGATTTTTTAGATACTTGTGAAAATATTTCAGGAAATATTCATGTGTACTATTATTGAAATATAAATTATTCACTTTGCTGTTCATGTTCATACGAATTTATCAGAATAATTTCACACCCCATTGTCAGGGCACTTAGAGACTCGATATTCGTAGGAGCTCAATTCCAACAGTAGAAATCGTGAATGGGCAGAATCCCCTTAATTATTGTGCATTTTATTTACTAAATATTTCCGAAGAAATAAATGCGATAGAATTCAAATGCGGTGTTTTTTCGAAACATGACGTCTTGAAGCCGGTCCAAACTTTCAACGGAATATGACAGATCGAGTTATTAGAAAAACAAAATGTCTTCCTTATATATTGATTATGGAATCTTTTCATCTACCAAAATTGGCCCTTAACCTTGAAGTCATAATTTTTAAACCAATTACAGCTGATTATGGGGAACTCACCGTTATTGTTGGTGTTCTCGTACATCTTGAGCAGTGCCTGTCTGTCGATCTTGCCATTGACTAGGAGAGGAATGGACTCCACTAATATCACCTGTGGAATCATGTAGGCCGTGAGTTTTTTTCTCAGAGTACCTTCTATCCAACTTTCTGAAACGAGTTGTTTGGTGGTAACAAAGGCTATAAGAGCTTGGTTCATTTCTCCTGGCTTGTAGCAGAGCACTACAGCTTTATCTACTTCCTCTATTGAAGACACTGCTTTTTCTACCTCTGTTAGATCTATGCGGTGACCACGGATCTTTACCTGGAATATAATGTGATTACATATACAGGGTGTACCTCAGTAACACCGAAAAAATGTAAGGGGCTATTCTGTGATTAAAATTAAGGTAAGTATTTGGTATAAAATTTTTTGAAAAACCTCCCTCCGAAAAAGTTGGACCCCTCCGAAGATGAACAAAAAAAAATTTTTCTATTTTTATTTTCCTGTTTATTGAGCTGAAGACTCAAAATTTGGGAAATATTATTTGTCAATAAAACTACACATTTTGGAATTTTTTTCAACCCTGAAGTATGCTTAGAAGGGGTTGAGATAGTCAACCCCTAAGATATTTTTTCTTACAACTTTATTTTGGATACACATTTTCCTCTTAAAACCTCTACAACTTTTTTCGAAAACTTAATCATTTACGAGAAATGAATAGATCGATGATCTGCGAAACCACATTGTAGCAGGGAGTGAAACGATAAGAAATTCAGCAGGAATATTTCATCGCATACGCATTTCGAGGGGAAAAGAGTGAATGCTTGTGTTGAAGATGATGGCGGTCATTTTCAACATTCACTATAATTGTATTGTCGATATTCGACAGGTTTTTGTTCATTGTTCGCTATTGTTTTCGTTGTAAAATTCTTAGCCTAGTAGAATCCAAATTTGGTTGGCTGTTGTTCGAAAATATGCTATTCAAAATGGGTTATATTTTTCTCGTCAATGCTTAAGTTTTCGAAAAAAGTTGTAGAGATAAAAAAAATTAGTGAATGAATTGGGCTTTTAAGCCATGTTTTCCAAAAGGAAAATTTTAGTCCAAAAAAAAAATGGTAGAAAAAATATCTTAAGGGTTGACTATTTCAACCCCTTCCAAGCACACGTCGAGACGTATAATAATTCACGAATTCCAATATTTCTCGCTGCTATTGGCATCTTTGCAGCATGCAAACCGTGTAGGCCTGTACTTGAGATGTTTATGAGGTTTCATGAACCTTGAATGTGGCTGTGTTGCCGAAATCGACGAAGCCACAATTCACCAAATCATTTTACTGTTACTGTTTGCTCTTAAAGGTTTATGTTATTTAGTTGTACGCAAACTGATGACATTTTCCTCTATGTAGATATTCCAATTGATGGCATGGTTAGTTTTTATATTAGGTTTCATTTGATTCAATAATTGAGTTATATTTACCTGCGAGTCTGTCCTTCCCTCATACATGATATTACCTTTCTCCAATTTAGCAAAGTCGCCAGTTCTGTACAGTTTCGCGTATGTGGGATCTATAGCCAGGGGATTATCTAGGAATTTTTCTGGATCTCTTCCATTTATATAACCAGATGCCAGGTTTAAACCTGACACGTACAGCTCACCAACCTCACCTGCCTTAACAGGACGAAGGTTTGAATCGAAAAGGTAGACGATCGTGTTGTCGACTGGAATACCTAAGTAAAAATAAATGTTCAGTAAGCCTACATTTTCTTACATGGTAAGAGGTCGAATAAACCAATTAATCAATTCATATTTGTCAAGTCGAATGCAATTCGTTGAAATCAATGGGCTTCGGTCATCTCATGTTGATATCAAATGTGGTTTACCGCAGGGATCCATATTCGGCCCTCTGCTTTTTTTGATATTTATCAATGATCTACCTGATGTAATTGCTGACCCATCAAATCTGGTAATATTTGCTGATGATAATACACTGCTCTGTACTGGCAAGTCTGATCACGAGGCTTCATTAGTTGCACATGGAAGACTCACTAAATTATCTAAGTGGTTTGTTGAGAACGAGCTTTTTCTCAATGTCAGTAAAACAGTATTCAAAAATTTCAAAATCTTTTTTTTGTAAAATTAGTTCAAAGAAGTTTTCAGTATGTGCACTTAGTCATGGCTCATTCACTTTGAGACGATGGTACCTGATGAAATTTGTCATCGAATGAAAGTCGACCATTACAGTTTTGTTCATGCACAACTTTCAACCCCTTTCAAACCCATCACGTTTAAATTTTTTTTTCCATTAAAGGGTTCGCAGGGGTTGACAGTTGTGCATGAACAAAACTGTAATGGTCGACTTTCATTCGATGACAAATTTCATCAGGTACCATCGTCTCAAAGTAGATTAGCCATGACAAAGTGGACATACTGAAAACCTCTTTGAAGTAACCAATTTTTCAAAAAAAAAAATTTTGAAAATTTCTGCACGCCTGTAAAGAAGGTTCGAGCTTTGAATCAGAGATTTGGGATCGACATGGGTGATATGTTTGACCTTGCTACTACCAGCCAACTTAGAGGGCACAGATTCAAGTTGACACGGGAAAGATTCAAATGTACCCCATGCCAATCTTTCATCACCAATAGGATATTCCATAATTGGAACAGTCTTCCGGATACGATTGTTGGCGCCTCTAGTGTCAACTCCTTCAAGAACAATTTGGACTCTTGGTGGCGAACTGGTGTGTGTTGATGGCCGGGTTTGTGTTTTGGTGATTTTTTTACTAGTTTATTTTGTTTTGAATTATTTACTAACATTAGTTTTACACTCTGTTTTTTTTTCATTTAAAATTTGTATATGAGTTGAGAAAACTCTTGTCTGATGTATAATAATAATAATAAAGAACTTGTCAAAAAAGTACCACATGATCCTCTTTCCCTATTCGAAAAATTTAGAGGGTTGATGGGAATGACAAAGGGCGCAACTGTAGTGAACTAAGCGATAGTTTCCGATGTCTCTAATGGAAGCATCACTACTCTCAAACATGTACATACCTATAGGCACCTTTTCGATCGATTTAATCTGATCCAATCCTTTTATGACGTAATAAGTCACGTCCCCCATCACTTCCGTGCTCCCATAAAAGTTGCAAAGTCGATGTTCATTCTCTGGAAAGTACTTGTAGAACTCTAGTGCTGCACTTTTGGCTAAGGTTTCCCCTGAGCACACCCATGTTTTCAGGTTTGAAAGAATATCGTCTTTTTTCTGGAAAATTCTCGAGAATGAGCGATTTTCGAACAGGTCAGAAAATCATTAGGGTTAGATTGGGTATTAATGGTCACATCAGTAAAAATGATTGTAAGTGAGTAATGAAATATAAATATTCTGCTGAGACAATCAGAACAATCGATATCAATAAGTTTTTCTATTTTTGATATATACAACTACACCGCTTCTGCCTTTGTCATAGGCTGGTGCCAGAGGATTCAGCCTATCTGATGAGTCCCCCTCTGCCACTAGGACGAAACAACTTTCCCTAAGAGCGCGCCTTCCTTTAGATGGCGCGTTCTCACGAGAACCGCCAAAGTGGTGTAGTGAGCGAGCATGACCGACGCGCTTATGCTGTGTTGGACTGAAGTAGCTAGCGTGCGTCGATCAGTGATGCCACCTTCTGGCAACTCAGTTAAACTACGCCGCCTACATAACTTTGATCGGCATTGGACTAAATGGCGGGCAATACAGGTCACTAGGTTGGCAATACTGTGATCAGGAATAAATTTATTATATAACCTTCCAAAAAGCTACATCTTGAGAAACCATCATGAGCTAAAGTCCATATTCAGTTTTCTATACCGCAGTTCAATGTATTCATTCATTTTCTAAGTTTTTTGGGTGAATGAAATTTTGAATGGGTATACCTATGGAATTATTGGATGGCCGACCGTAAATACAATAACTTCCGAAATAAACAACTTAGAACCTCGATATTTGTAGGGTCAGTTTGGACCTTAATTACGAAGGCTGAATTTGTGAATGGTTGAAATACATCCCACGATTACGCAGATATACCCATTCAAAATTTCATTTTCCCAATATTTCCGAAAATGCAGATATCGTTAAAATCCAGTAATTTATCGAAAAATTACTGTTCGAAGGTTCATACAGAATAAAATAAGGATAATATGATCAGAAGATCACAGAATATTGAATATTTGGAAAGAAAGTTTGAATTCTTTTCAAATTGTTCTGATGACACGATCATCACGAAATTTCGCACAAGGTTGCTCATCATCGTTTTCGAACTAGTTACCAAGTTTCATAATGAATGAATCTGTACTTTTTGAGTCATTCCGAAAAAACAACGATATCGAGAAAAAAAAACACGAAATTTGACATACTTTTTTTCCGATATCTCAGAAAATAATAACTGTATCGTAAAATTTGGTACACTACTTTGAAATATAGAGCTCAAGGTGTGACCGAATTGTTTTGTGATTTGATGAAAAGTTCGAAAAAAAATATTCCCAAAAAAATTTTGAAAAATAATTTCAATGAATTTACTGTTAGCACGATCACAACAAAACTCTGCGAGAGATTGCGGGTCGTTATGCTTCAACTTAATGCCAAGTTTCAATCCAATCGCTACAGTAATTCCTGAAATATTCAGAGATAACCTTAAAATTTCAAATGGCTTTAACTCCTAAACCATTCAGCCGATTTTGCCCGTTAACTAACTCAACCATCGCATTTTAAAATGCAACCCACACTGCAAGTTTTGAGTCGATAGGATTCTCCGTTGGTCCGTAATCGTGCATATGGCCGAACGGCCGGCCGGACAGAATCCATTTTGACACCGGATTTGTCATCAGTCCAACCTAGCCGTTTGATACTATTTTCGGCTCAAAATTCGAAAATTACAGGCATTTGGACAAAACAAAAGCACGCGCTGTTCCCATAGACCATGCGCGCAAAAACAGCATTGACCTCTATTACCAACTGACCGGCATTACTCGCTTTTCCCCTTATTTTTTCTACCGGTTTCAACTGGATTGTGCACAAGTCAATCAATCAATCACCTGAGATAATAAATTAATAAAATTATGGTTAGATGATAATGATTGAATATTAATGCTGAATCGACTTCAACAGCTGCGGGTACTGTAGGCACTCCAAGTTCCATTATAAATAATTTTTCGTCTTGACCTCGTTCTTAGTCTTCCACATCTTAAATCAAGCCATGACCTTGATATGACAGATTATCGCCATTTCATAATTCATTCTCAAAATAATAAAATAATATAAATATAATAAAATAGATTTTGGAACGTTGGCTATAAAGAATTCGATTGGCTAAGTGTGGAGTTCTCGAATCTAGACACTGAATGACCTTGAAAGGCAAGCGACTGGCTTTGTATGGCTTTTTCAATACTCACCCGTATTTCTAGGAACATCAGGATGGATCTCAACAAGGATGGCACTAGAACCAATCGTTCAACCTGTAAGAAGTAGAGAAATCAAGTTCAACATTTTAAATTGAGCAATCGGGTGATTTTTCTTTCAGGGATAAGTGAGCCTTTTGTTTGAATTGAGAGTGGTGTTATTGAAGAATTATTGGTGTTTTATGAAAGGAAATATTTTAATTAGTTTCGTGACAGTCAGTTTGTATCTGAGATCCTGACAGTGTGTTGTTTTTGATTTTTTGGTTTGAAAAGCATGTTGGTTAGGATCGGAGTATACTTCTAAACGATAATCTTCCAATTACGATGCTGAAATTAATAACTGTGAGTACAAGATTTATCAGTTTAACTTACCCACCGCCCATCTTCGATATTATTGCTGGCAAAAGAAAGTTCCGTGTAAAAGTTATCATTTTAGCTAAAACATTTTTTTAAATTCAATAGGTTAGGGTGACACATAATAATGTGTCACTCTAATCTTCTAGAGTTTTTTTGCTATCACACTTGGAATAACTTGGTAAAACTAGCTGTTTCTGTGAAAATACAGGGTAGTTCATCGCGATATTCCATTGATCTCTATTGTAAATCTTATCTGATAAACCGGTAACAGTTTACTTCTTCCTTATTGCACATGATGCACCCTGTATATTATTGCTTGTTCCTTGAAATTCACAAGAGTATGCCATCTTGGGTAAAATCAAAATGGTTTTTGAATTATTTGAATTCTTATTGAAAAATGGTGTTCACAGAATAGTACACTTTTTTGAATAATTTTGCAGAAAATATTTTTCAAAAACATCTTCTTCATTTTCAATTTTGCCAATATTTAGTATTAAAACAATGTTTGCTATTTGAACCGATAATGCACAGATGGTTCATGAGATAATCATCAACTTGGACGAATCAAAACTCAAGATTGTCAGATAAGAACCTCAATATTTTTAAACTTCCATTCCTTTCCGAGTTAATGAGGAAAAACTCGAAATAAAGAGTAACAGCAATTTGGAGTGGTATGTCCGAAAACCATAGACAAAAATTCAATTCGATGATCCATAAATCATACATTTTTTTAAGTAGGATCGGCTGATAAATTCAATAATATAGATTGTAATTTGGAACTCTGAGGTTTTGAAAAATGCTTTGATAATGAAAACTTCTTAAAATCATTCAACTTTTAACTCCAAAACGGTATGACATAATAGGATATCTGTTATATTATTGATATAAGAAAGAAAACATACAAGATATCCTATGAAAATATAATCCAAAAACTCTAACATGAAACTTTTTTGTAGCAGGAAGTAATAACGAAGATATGATAACTTTGCAAAAGAATATGAATGAGATTTCCTTCCATCCTTGTAATTCAGAAAGTATGCCAAATTGCGGAAAATACAGTTCAGTACATACGAGCAAGAAAAAATGTGTGAATCTATTTCTATAACCAAAATAAAATTTAATTTCAGTATTTCCGCGAACTTACCTTGTACGCTTCTAGGGCTTCTATAAGTCTCTCGGGGTCTTTTGTGACTTCCTTCGGTATGACGAGAAGAGACAAACCCTTCATCAGGGGACCCCATATTTCACAAACGCTGTCGACAAATGTCAAGGCTGTTTTGAATACGCATACTCTCTCGGTTTCGCTGTATGGGAATGCCTTGAACTGCCAGTTTAGCCTGTTTAAAATGACCTTATGTGGCAATTTGACACCTAAACCACAATAATGATTATTTTCGAAGGAGGTTTGGAATTATCGAATAATCGTAAGAAATCGAGGTGGACTAAACACAAATGCTATGCAGTAGTATTCAGATTTACACAAGAATTTCGAATAGACAATTTTCGTTCAAATCTTATGAGCTGATGGTAAAATAGGTTTGAATGTGGCAAAAATGACTTAGTGTTAATGGGGGTTTTTCCTGAATTTGGGTTATTACTGCAAATGCAAATTTGAACATAATTATTATGGGTTGGATTCATCATTTACCCAAATTACCTTCAGAAAGTATTCAAAATTGGGGTTTGGGATTTGCCAGGCATGCACGAAGTGACAACGGTGTTTAGTATAATAGCTTTTTCTGCTATAGAATAATGAAATATTTATCCCTATTCTGTGGTACACACGTGTTCTTTGTCAATACAACCAAACAATTTCCGTTTGCGATTTGTCAGTAATATGACAGTATGACAGTCTGTGCTCTTCTTTTTCTATTCCTTGGTCGTTGTCTTCTACTCTAACCAGATCGAAGTATAGCAATATCTCTGTTTTCCTAAACAAAGTAACACATTTGACGTCCTTTTCTTTCCAAGAAAGCTGAATTCGACGTTGCCATATCGTGCACTCAAGACAAATCCCTTTAAATGCAAATCCCCATTTTAATTTTTCAGTTCAAGGTGATCAAACATTTTTTTTAAAATATAATATTGAAATTATATGTTTGAAATGTGATGTTCTAAAGGTTTTTCATGAAAATTACTGCATTTTCGTTTGGAGGAAAAACCGTCATTGTACATAGTCGATTAAAGGAGACGGTGAGATTGCATTACTTTTCAGGGTTTTTAGGATCCCGCTGTCAATACCTTCAATAAAATTATTATTTATAGAAATCGACCTTGCAGATCGAGAAATCAAAACTATTTTTCGAATGCAGTTTCTTCGAATAACTCGTTAAAGAGAAAATTAAGGTAGGTATTTAGTATAAAATTTTCCAAAAAACCTCCCTCCGGAAAACTTACACCCCTCCGAAGATAAACAAAAAAAATGTCTCTCCTATTTCTTTATAATTTCCCTGTATATTGAACCGAAGACACGAAACTTGGTAAATATTTCATCAATAAAACTAAATATTTTAAAATTTTTTCAACCCTGAAATATGCTTGGAGGTGTTGAAATAGTCAACCCCTAAGATATTTATTCTCACATTTTTTTTGGTACACATTTTCCTTTTAAATCTACATGCCTGAAAATCCCAATTCATTTACTAACTTTTTTATCTCCATAAGTTTTTTCGAAAACCTAAGCAATTACGATAAAAAATATCGATGATCTGCAAAACCGCATTGTAGCAGGGTGTGAAATGATAAGAAATTCAGCAGGCATATTTCATCGCATACGCATTTCAATGGGGGAAGGGTAAATGCTTGTATTGAAGCTGAAGGCGGTCATTTTCAACATTTATTAGAATTGTGTTTCCGATATTCGACAAGTTTTTGTTCATTGTTTGCTATTGTTTCACTTTTGATGTCTTAGCCTTGTAGAATCATAATTTGGTTGGCTGTTTCCCAATCAAACGCTATTCAACATGAGTTATGATGTTTCTATCGTAAACGCTCAAGGTTTCGGAAAAACTTGTAGAGGTGAAAAAGTTAGTTAATGAATTAGGAAAATTTCCTTCCAAAAAAAGGTAATAAGAAAAAAATCTAAGGGTTGACTATTTCAACCCCTTCTAACCATACTTCAGGGTAGAAAAATTCCAAAATGTGTAGTTTTATTGACAAATGATATTTGCCAAGTTTCTTGTTTTTAGCTCAGTATACAGGGAAAATAAAAAAGAAAAACATTTTTTTTTGTTTATCTTCAGAGGAGTGTAACTTTTCCGGGTGTGAGATTTTCTAAAAAATTATGTACCAATAACCTACCTTAATTTTCATCACAGAATCACTCTATGAATTTCTTCGAGGTTATTCAGATACACCCTGAACAAAAGGAGAAATATACTGCTCCACAAGAGTTAGGGATATCGCATTCAATCGTTTTTAAAAGTGTGTAATCTTCGAGAAAATCGCTGTAAAATCATTTAAAACTCAATAACAACTTGAAAAGATCCAATAAAAATCAATATGAGACATTTCGTCAGTCTGGTCGCCTTTTTTCTGAAGTTTGGTTCTTTGCATATGCTTCATGAATGTTCTTATTTTGAAATGAAGTCAGTTTATCAACGGCTTCGATTTGAAACGAGTTTTCTGAAAATGCCAAGACGTAAATTAACAAACGCTGATGCTAAAAGGGCTATCGGAATGCTACAGGGTGGCCTCAGGTTGTTGTAGCAGAAAGGCTCCAAGTCAGCCAAAGTGTGATCTCTCGACTTTGGAATAGGTTCAGGGAGACAGGTTTCGTGTTGGAAAGACCAAGGCGAGGTGGGCGACGAAAAACAACACCTGCTCAGAGTCGTTTCATCACCGTTTCGGCGAGAACAAACCCTACATCTACGTGTAGAATGCTACGGAATACTCTTCAAAATGCAGATGGGGTCCAAGTTTCCATCGAAACCATCAGACGACGTTTGAGAGAGGTGAATCTAGGTTCTAGACGTCCATTAAGAGGAGTTCCATTAATACTTGACCATAAGCGTCAAAGACTGGAATGGGCAAGGCAAAATTTCAATTGGAACGATCAATGGCGTAGTGTTCTTTTCACTGATGAATCCAGATATGGACGATTTTCAGATTCTCGAAGAATAAGGGTATGGACAATCCCACGCATACCCCGTAATCGTCGCAATGTCCAAGAAGTCCATCCATTCCGAGGGGGTAATGTTATGGTATGGACCGGGATATGTTTCAACGGGCGCACAGATCTACACATTTGTCCTGGGAATATAACCGCTTTACACTATAGGGAGCATGTCATTGACAATGTTGTGCCAAATTTTCACGCTGCTATTGGTGACACTTTTCAATTTCTAGACGATAACGCTAGACCGCACCGTGCAGCCGTAGTTGAGAATGCGCGCGAGGAGCTTGGTATTCCACATTTACCAATACCTCCGCACTCACCAGATTTGAATTGCATAGAACATGCATGGGATATGCTCCAAAGAAGATTAGACAATCATCAACCTACCCCAGAATCCTTAAATGATCTGAGAGAGCTTCTGCCCCGTTTATGGAACCAAATTCCTCAAGAAATGTTCAACAACCTCGTGTGTAGTATGCAAAGAAGATGTCGAGCTGTTATTGAAGCCCATGGAGGCCATACATTGTATTGATAGTCTTAAAATGATTGAATTCTATGGAAATAAAATTTTGGTATTTTACTCGATTTTTCTAAACCACCCTGTATACGCTGCAGACCTACAGGCTAAAATTAATTTGCAACTTGAAATCATTTTAATATGAATTTTCATCACAAAAATCTTATTTTAATTATATTTTTTTGGAATTTAAGTCAATATCCCTAACTCATGTGGAGCAGTTTATAATGATCATAACAATCGAAACTGCTTATACCTGTAATCATTTTGTAGGTAAATAAAAATTGTTTTTATGGACCACATCCTTGCGCATTGGATAAAAACAATTTCATTTAATTTTCAATAGTTTCAGATATTGGGAGTGAAATCCCAGAAAAACCTACAAAAAGATGCAAAATCCTCCCAAAATAATCGATACTAATACTAGTAATCATTATATTTTAGTTTTTCCTAGTACTCCACAAAAGGTTGGTTAGGCTAAACAAACTATTTTGAAAGAAAATTAAGCAAATTTGTGTATTTTCAAATATATCAACAAACATTTCACCTTTTGGTACTCCAGTACTTCCAGACGTATAGAGTGCAATGGCTATGTCACCGTTTTGGTGCTTTAATCGCTCACTTTTTTTAAGTCCCAAGTCAGTTTCATTGCTAGATCTAGACCAAAGCTCATCGACTGCCATTTTATAGGTATCATGATAGAAATCTGAATCTGAAAGCAAAACAAGTTTGTGGTGTCCTTTATCTATTCTTCGATGAATATAATTCTTTTGTATTAAACAGTGGCGTGTCGTGATGTATGAGGGGGGGCACAAGTAGTAAAGATTGTAGGTTGAGTGGCAAAGGTAATTATTCACCACATTATAATGATAAATACTATTCAACAATATTTATGTCTTGTGAATAGTGTTTTTATCAGAGGTATAGAACTTTAAGTTGGCAACACTGTTTCAACTGGCGGCCATTTTGTCAGCTGTCAAGAGATTTATATTTAGTTTTGTCTGGCATTTCAACATGAATGGACTGACGCCTGAACAACGCTTTCAAATTGTGCAAATTTACTTCGAAAATAATGGTTCTGATCGAAAAACGTATCGCGCTCTACGTCCATTTTTCGGTCAACATAATCGTGCACCAGTGCAATCAATTCGACTAACCATGGACTGTTTTCGCACCACATTTGCTCTAACTAATAATACGCATCCACAGAGACATAGTTTGGTGTGCTCTATGGTTCGTACTTATTCAAGACGATGCTGGCCAGAACGTTAGAATCAATGGTGACCGCTATAGAGCAATGATTACTGACTTTTTGGTTTCTCATTGAATAACCATGATGTACAGCAGCTGTGGTTTCAACAAGACGGCATAACATGTCACACAGCTCGTGCCACAATTGATTTACTGAAGGAATCGTCGTTGATAACGGCATAATATCACGTTTTGGGCCCGTGGATTGGCCGCCAAGATCGTGCGATTCAACGCCGCTAGTCTATTTTCTGTGGGGATTTGTGAATTCTCTAGTCTACGCCGATAAGTACGAAACAATCGACCCCTTGGAGGACAACATTCGCCGTATTATTGCCGATATACGGCCACAAATTTTGGAAAAGTGATTGAAAATTGGACTCCAGATAAGATTACGTCCGAGCCAGCCATGGGGTCATATGTCAGAAATTATATTCAAATTACAATGCAAAAAAAATATCTTTTGAATAAAGTCCATTTCATGTCAATTTTAAAAATTCATTTTAGTGTTGTTCCTTTTCAAAGTTCACCCTTTATCATTAGGGGAAGTTCTAAGCTCTTTAAAATATACCCTTTAGGTACCCACCCCCTGAGCGACTCTGATTTTCAGTAAGCATTGACTGTTTTCATAAATATGAATAGTCCATTTCAAATCAATTCATTCATGTTGTTTTTTCATTTGCCTCACTTTAAACCACTCCTTTATAATCGAAATAACGTGAAAAACACATTTATTCTTCTATAGGTCTATTCAACCCACAAAATGTCTATATGGGCCGATTTTTCATCCCCTTCGTTGAACTGGCTTCTGTTTACGCTGCCTTCAGCGGAAGAGTGTTATATCAACCAAGCTTTATTTGATGTAACGTATTTATTGGCCTGATGAAGAATACAGGCGAATTGCCTTCGCCTATCGATTTTGAGTGTTTTCCATATCGGAGTCGGACGGCTTCATTAATTCGTCGTATGTTGTTTTATGGCTCACCAGGGTGTGGAATTGAGCTGGTGATTGATGAAGACATTAGGGGAGAGGTCAGCAGCTTTTACGCGCTTGTTCACATTCTTCAAGACATTTTGCATGAACCTTCGCGCCGTCATTTTTAAGTTCGGAATTTCCATTGGTAATATTGGGAAAATAAAATTTCGAATGGAAATATCTACGCATCATTTCTTCAAGTTTTCACGAATACCGAGATATTCAGGCTTCAAACCTAACCCGAAAATTTCAAGACTCTAGGTACTTTCCTTCGAAAGTAAGAGCGCACACGTCCGGACGGTCGGATGGCCTGACGGACAGATTCAAATTTGACCACAGATTGTTCCAACCTAGTTGTTTAGGTCCAATTTCGGTTCGAAATTCGCTGTTCCCCAGAACAAACGCGTAAAAGTCACGAAGAACTTCCATCCGTTATATTTTTATTCGATTGAAACTAAAGGGTGTTTCAAATCGCCCTTTTTTTTTTAATAAAATATAGATGGCGCACTGAATTCATCTGGGTATTTTGACATTTAGGAAGTGTGATGTATGACATTTATGAAAATGGCTTCGTACACGATACAACAACGCTTTCAAATTGTTGAATTATTTTATGAAACTCAGCGTTCTGTGAAGAGTGTTTTCAGAAAATTACGTGAATTTTATGGTTCACATAATCGTCCATCCCAAAGCATTATTGGTCGAATTATCAAAAAATTTCAAGAGACCGTTTCTATGGAAGTTCAAAAAAGTGAAAAATACAGTCGTAGCATTCACGAGAAAATATTGATTTGGTTCGTGAAAGTGTTGCTGAAGACCTTGGAATGTCTATTAGACGACGTTCACAACAAGTTGGACTTGGTGGGACCACAACATGGCGTATTTTACACAATAATTTAACTCTGAAGGCACATGAGGTTCAAAAAACACAGGAACTGAACCATGAGATCATTTAAAACGTCATTCATTTGCCAATTTCATTAATGAACAACCAGCTGATTCTTGTCAAAAAATCCTTCCGATGAGGCACATTTTCAACTTGGTGGCTTTGTCAATAAACAAAATTGTCGTATTTGGGGTGAGGAAAATCCACGAATTATTCATGAGATTATATCGAGATGGACGATTATGTAAACCATAAAATTCACGTAATTTTCCAAAAACACTTTTCACTGAAAGCTGATCATCATAAAATGATTCAACAATTTGAAAGCATTGTTCTATCGTGTACGAAGCCATCCTTATAAATGTCATACATCACACTTCTTAAATGTCAAAATACCCAGACGAATTCAGTGCTCCATCTAAACTTTATTTATTCTTAAAAAAAACCGCGCAATTTGAAACAGCCTTTATCAAACACCTGATACCTTTGTCAGACGCTTCATGAAAGTTGAAATTCTTACCGTTATCAAAGATCACCATGGCAGGCTTGGCTTCTCCGACAATGTGTTCAATACGAGAACCTGGAAATGCGTGATCAAGGGGTAAATAGGCAGCACCAGCTTTCCAAATGGCCAGTAGTACCAACACCAAACGATCTGTTGGCAGAAGGTTCACAGCTACTAGGTAGTCTCCATCCAGATTCCTCTGAAGGTGTTCTTGAACGATCGTGTTCTTGATCACCCTGGCAAGTTTGTTGGTGATGATGTTGAGTTCGGCATAAGTATGCTTCAATGTGGAACCTTCTCCTGTAAAAAATCTTATATAAAAGTTCGATCAAAGCAATGACTTGTAGTCTTGAGTTTCCTCGAGGTTGTTTGATTTCCGGTTCAAAAGGGTAATATATTCTGGTATCGAACCCTTCCAACATTGACTGACTTCCAAAAAGAAAAATCAATCTCCTTATGAGTCGATCCTTACGGAATTCTGCTGTACCTTCTTTTCTTTATTTCAAGACCTGATACAAAGTTTGATTTGGATCGTATCCTTATTCTTCTACGAATTTTCTTGATTCCATCAAGGCCAAAAACCCAGAAATCTTATTAAACAATCATTTCATTACCTGGTTGAATAATAAGGGATGTTTTTTTAGAGGTAGCTATAGAACTTTGAGTTGGCAACACTGTTTTAACTGGTGGCCGTTAGCTGTCAAGTGATTTGTGTTTAGTTTGGCCTGGCGTTTCAACATGAATAGACTGACGTTTGAACAACGCTTCCCAATAGACGACTTCGGCCCAAGTTGCCAACATACAATTTTCTTTACAGTTTTACTATCACTGGGGAACGGGAATTTCAGGACAAATTCGATATGATAAGGTTCGCGTTATTTATGAATATCCGTAAAAGATGCCTCGGCTCCTCAAACAAGATGATTCCTTTCAAATATAGGGTTTTGTTTAGATAATATCTGATTGGCTGAAATTTGAGCTCGAATTCCTGATTTCATGTTGATATTGTCAAATTTATATAGGATATGTTCCGCAAATCAACTTGGTTTTTTCGTATTAAATTCAAAAAAGTCTACTTGTTAAAGGCTATTGAAACAACAATTAAATACAGATTTTTCTGTATAACCTTTACATAATATCTTTCGATATTGATTTGATATCTTACGATATACTTTTATGTCTTCGACGTACTACGTCTTCAATGACAAAATTATTATATCAACTGGCATATGTTTTTTACCACATTTCATTTTTCAAGGAAAGAAGAAGGTGTAAGTAAAATCTGTGGCATTATTGTTTCTATGCACAATTCTAACAAGCATGCGTATGGACTTAAACCTGCTTATTTCCGTTATTGAAGTGAAGTGTGCGTCGTAACAAAACACGTGGTGAGTTTTTGATGTATAATATAGAATAAATGCTACTGATGATTCTAAATCGAAAGATAGAAGATGAAACACTGTGTCTAGTATTGTTTTTAGGTTGTATTTCATTTTTTCACACTTTTCTCAAGTTTTTTACTTTGATCATTATATGCCAGTTGATATAATAATTTTGTCATTGAAGACGTAGTACGTCGAAGACATAAAAGTATATCGTAAGATATCAAATCAATATCGAAAGATATTATGTAAAGGTTATACAGAAAAATCTGTATTTAATTGTTGTTGGTTTTTTCGGTTGCCGGTTTTCCATTCCGTAAATATGAAAGATTCGGTTGGTTCCTGAAAAAAAGATTAATTACAGAATTTGATGAAAAAACGTTCTTTTTGTCACCTGAACGACAGTCAATGTTCTAAGGTAACATATCCATAGCATAGAACAATCTTTATTCACTTTATGATCCATAGAACATAGAAGAGACAACAATCAACAATGAAAAAATTACTAGGCATGTCTATGGATCATAAGGTAAATAAAGATTGTTCTATGCTATGGATATGTTACCATAAAACATTGATTGTCGTTCTGGTGCATAGATTTTATATGTCTATCTTGTGGTGACAGAAAGTTTTCATCAATCAAATCCGTAATTAACCTTTTTTGCGGGAACCAACCGATTAATTCATATTTACAGAACGGAAAACCGGCAACCGGAATAACCAATTTGATTTGCGGAACATATCCTATATAAATTTGACACTATTTACATGAAAGCAGGAATCCTAACTCAAATTTCAGCCAATCAGAGATGATCTCAACAAAACCCTATATTTGGAAGGAATTATCTTGTTTGAGAAGCCGAGGTATCTTTTACGGATATTTTTAAATAACGCGAACCTTATCATGTCGAATTTGTCCTGAAATTCCAGTTCCCCAGTGATGGTAAATTTGTGAAGAAAATTGTGGGTTGGCAACTTGGGCAGAAGTCGTCTATTGCGTAATTTCATTTTCAGAATAATAGTTCTGTTCGAAATACGTATCGCGCTCTACGCCCATTTTACGGGGAACATAATCGTCCATCAGAGTAATTAATTCGAATAACTATGGACCGTTTTCGCACCACGTTTCCTCTAACTGACTTTTTGTTGTGCTCTATGGGCTGATGGAATCATTGGTTTGTACTTCTTTAAAGACGATGCTGGGCAGAACGATACAGTCAATGGTGACCGATACAGAGCCATGATTACTGGCTTTTTCGTTCCTCAATTGAACGAGCATGATGTACAGCAGCTGTGGTTTCAACAATAAGGTACAACATGTCGCACAGCTCGTGCTACAATTGATTTACTGAAGGAAACGTTTTATGACCGCATAATTTGACTTTCTTTATTTAACGCCGCTAGAGTATTTTCTGTGGGGATATGTGAAGTCGCTAGTCTACGCCGATAAGGTCGAAACGATCGACCACTTGGGGGACAACATTCGCCGCGTCATTGCCGATATACGGCCACAAATGTTGGAAAAAGTGATTGAAAATTGGACCTCCTGATTAGATCATAATCATAATGTCAAAATATTATCTTTTGAATAAAGTCAATTTCATGTCAATTCTAAAAATTCATCCTTGTTTTAAACCATTTCAAAGTTCTATACCTCTAAAAAACACCCTTTACATATTTCTATGTCTGAAACCATTGAGAAAAGTTGGCTGGTTACTACGGTGAACCCTTCCTGAAAACCCCCAAGTCTTTAGGTCGTTTTTTGCTATCTGTTACGAAAAATTGAGGCGAGAAAAAAAAGTTCGTTATATTCAATAATGTGATAATTTTTTGGCAGACAGGGTCTTCTTTATTAGACTTATTCCTTGATTAAGGAATAATATCCTAGTTTTAAAAGATGAGTTCGGCCCAAGTTGCCAACCCACAATTTTCTTCACAAATTTACTATCACTAGGGAACGGGAATTTCAGAACAAATCCTACATTATAAGGGTCGCCTTATTTATAAATATACATAAAAGATGCCTCAGCTCCTCAAATAAGATAATTCCTTTTGAAATCCAAATATACGTTTTTGTTAAGTTCTTCTCTGATTAGCCGAAATTTGAGTTGGGATTCCTGATTTCATGGTTATAGTGTCATGTTTATATTGGATATGTTCCGAAAATCAACTTGGTTATTTCAGTTGCTGGTTTTCCGTTCCGTAAATATGAAATATTCGGTTGGTTCCTGAAGAAGAAGTAATTATGGAATTTGATTGATGAAAAACGTTCTCTCTGTCACCAGAACGACAGCCAATGTTCCATGATAACATATCCATAGAATAGAACTATATTTTGCTTACATCATGCATAGAACATTGACTGTTGTTCTGATGACAGAAAGATTGGTTTTTTCATCAATCAAATTCTGTAATTAACCTTTTCTTCAGGAACCAACCGAATATTTCATATTTACGGAATGGAAAACCGGCAACCCATATAACCAAGTTGATTTGCGGAACATATCCTATATAAATTTGACACTATTTACATCAAATCAGGAATCCCAACTAAAATTTCAGCCAATCAGAGATGATCTTAACAAAACCCTATATTTGGAAGGAATTATCTTGTTTGAGGAGCCGAGGCATCTTTCACGGACATTTATATATAACGCGAACCTTATCATTTCGATTTTTTTCTGAAATTCCCGTTTCCCAGAGATAGTAAATTTGTGAAGAAAATTGTGGGTTGGCAACTTGGACCGTAGTCGTCTATTGAATGTTGTTCTATTACCACCGTCTGTCTTTGTACTTAGGAATTGAATATAAGATTGTGAATTTTATGTGCAGTTGAACGTTGCAATGAAAATAGTTTTGCTTCTGTATCGCTGTCTAGAGGTTTCAAAACTTATATGAGTCAAGGCGCCATTTTATATTGAAGATCGAAGCGCCCTCAGTAAGAGATTGACCAATCATGATATGTAGCATTGAAAATGGAGCTTCAACGACGTCTCACGTCTTTCACGGCTCACCAAGTAGGCGGCAGTTGTTTTAATTGAATAATTAATTTGAATATATAGTCTAATCACCTATGTTTATGTAAGGCTTACGATAGTCGCGATTCCACAGTGTTTACTATTTGTGTACAAAGTCACTAGCCTTGATAACTTTATTTCACATTTCTCTTCTGAAAAATGTCTATGAATTCCTCAGATTTTCACACTCTCTACGAAGCATAGCTACACATTCTTCTAAGTGGAAGGAGTTCCTAGAAAGGCTATACCTACACAGGGTCTTTGGTGAACATGCGGGAAAAATTCCTGTAACTATTTTGAGAATATTTTGTTCTCTGATGATTTTTAAAAAACCTTTTTGTTTCCAAGATTCAGGGCGAAAAAATATTTGACAGTTACAACATTTTATCATCAATGCATAATATTTGAGTCTGATAATATATTAAGTCTAAGATCCCGCTGCAGAGTTAGTGCGCTTATCATTCACTAAAGCGGGATCATAGACTATTATAATCATCATATCATATACAGTGCGCATCAAAATTATGGAACAAATTCATTTTCTCAGAAGAAAAATATTTGGCAACAAAATCCTGAAACAGGTCAATTTTTGTTTCACTTATACCGAATTTTATGCATTTTTGAAGGATTTTTGTTGCACCCTGTGCCATCCCCATCAACCCTCTAAATTTTTTGAATAGGGAAAGTAGGTCATGTGGTACTTTTTTGGCAAGGTCTTTGTATCTTCTTTACCGGCGTACAGAAATTTTCAAGAAAAAAATTTTTTTCTGAAAGATTAGTTAGTTCAAAGAGGTTTTCAGAATGTGCACTTTGTCATGGCTCATTTACTTCGAGACGATGGTACCTGATGAAATTTGTCACCGAATGAAAGTCGACCATTACAGTTTTGTTTATGCACAACTTTCAACCCCTACGAACCCTTTAATGACAAAGTGCACATACTGAAAACCTCTTTGAAGTAACCAATTTTCCAAAAAAAATTTTTTTCTTGAGAATTTCTGCACGCCTGTAAAGAAGATACAAAGACCTTACCAAAAAAGTACCACATACCCCACTTTCCCTATTCAAAAAATTTAGAGGGTTGATGAGGATGGCACAGGGTGCTACAAAATCCTTCAAAAATGCATAGAAATTCGGTAAAGTGAAACAAAATTTGACCTGTTTCAGGATTTTGTTGCCAAATATTTATCTTCTGAGAAAATGAATTTGTTCCATAATTTTAATGCGCACTGTATATGATATGATGATTATAATAGTCTAAGATCCCGCTGCAGTGTTAGTACGCTCATTGAGTATTTGCTTGAATTGAATTTTTCAGAAACATTCATCAATAGGACGAGGTGGCTTATCAAAATGTAGCAGCATCATATTCAACAGGTAGCAACCCTTATTTTTGGCCCGATTTACTCAGGCAACCTTACGTCATCGTAAACAGAAAAAATTAGCTCTAATTTGATAAATAAATAATAGATGTACGTTATGAACGTGAAAAGTTACGAAATCATATTTGTTCATTCGTAGCTGCGTAGAGGTGTGGCCACATATATTACTTTGGGGTGGATGATATCTTACTTGAAAAAACAAGTGAATGCAATTTCTTCCAGAAAAACACTTAATATTTTTTTTTCAAAAATACTTGCGGCAACGTTTTGATTGGCAACCCTGTGGATAGTGTACTCGATGAGCGCCTTGATTCTGCAGTCGGATCTCGTACTAATTCGATTATTCAGCTGCAATGTTTTATTGGGCGCCAGGTACAGTTCTTAGTGAGTTTATCTGTTGGTATTAACCTTCGACCTTTCCGAAAATCAGGAAACGCATTTTAGTATTCCGGAAACCATTCTACTTGTAATTGCGCAAGCAGGGTCAACACATTCACTTGAAATTTCAATATTAATTTCGAAAAAGGTGCTCACTTGATTTTTCAGATTTGAGAAACATTTAACCTTGACACACGAATGAATCATTTTTATCATTTTGGAAAGTCAACGACGCCGATGCCAACAAGAATAAGCTTGTACAGGATGATCGATAGAATTATACATTGGAAAAAATTTCATTCGATGTTGTGGTTACGAATTTTGATGGAATATTATCCTTCCTTCACAGATAACTTTTTTGTAAAGTAGAAGTTTGCTTTGAGATCTTTTATGAATATGAAATATAGGCAGTCGTGTGAGGGAATTTTCGAGGCGAATAATGTAGGTACATACTTTGACTGGTATACCGGGTGTCCTAGGAACAAGGATATCCCCAAAAAATCCATATTTTTAGAAATATCAGATTGAAATTTTAGTTATTGATGCAGACTCTTTACCATCGACAGAAGTTATTTATGCTTGTCCACGACTTCCGATTTAACCCAGAAGTGGACGTAACTTTCGATTATCTCTTATAAATTGATAAAAATTATTGTATATTGGAATTCTACGTTCAATAGATGACTTCGGCCCAAGTTGCCAACCCACAATTTTCTCCACAAAGTTACTATCACTTGGGAACGAGAATTTCAGGACGAATTCGACATGATAAGGTTCCGTAAAAGATGCCTCGGCCCCTCAAACAAGGTAGTTCCTTCCAAATATAGGTTTTTGTTAGGCTGAAATTTGAGTTGGGATTCCTGATTTCATGTTATTAGTGTCAAGTTTATGAAGGATATGTTCCGGAAATCAACTTGGTTATTTCGGTTGCCGGTTTAATGTTCTATAAATATGAAATATTCGGTTGGTTCCTGAAAAAAAAAGTTAATTACGGAATTTGATTGATGAAAAAGCAATTTTTCTGTCATCAGAATACGGACATATTAAGTCTATGCACCAGAACGACAATCAACGTTTTATGGTAACATATCCATAGCATAGAACCATCTTTATTTACCTTATGATGCATAGACCATACCTAGTAATTTTTCCATTGTTGATTGTTGTTTCTTCAATGTTCTATGGAACATAAAGTAAATAAAGATTGTTCTATGCTATGGATATGCTACCATAGAACATTGACTGTCGTTCTGTTGAAAGAAAGAACGTTTTTTCATCAATCAAATGCCGTAATTAACATTTTTTTCAGGAACCAACCGAATATTTCATATCTACGGAATGGAAAACCGGCAACCGAAATAACCAAGTTGATTTGCGGAACATATCCTATATAAATTTGACACTGTTAACATGAAATCAGGAATCCCAACTCAAATTTTAGCCAATCAGAGATGATCTCAACAAAGCCCTATATTTGCAAGGAATTATCTTGTTCGAGGAGCAGAGGCATCTTTTTTGGATATTCATAAATTTGTGAAGAAAATTGTGGGTTGGCAACTTGGGCCGAAGTCATCTATTGAAAAAGAAATTTCTTCGATAAAACAAAATTAAGAAAAAATTCAATCAAATTGACGGGCAGAAGTAACGCCCCATGCAAGGGGTGAGCCTTCTGCCTTAATTCTAACTTTGTAGATATTTAACTTTTGCTTTCAAAGGTGGGGCATTGCCCTACCTCGCCGTACCTTCTCTATATACGGCCCTGCATTCAAATGCAACGTTCTCTGTTCGAACGTTGCAGAATCTGACGTGTGTTACATCCAGTAGAGATGGGTATAATTAATGGTGAATTAACTGTACATTGTTACTATGTGGTTTGAAACACTGATACTTACCATCTCCGAAAATTAATGCTATTTTATCAGCTGTGTTTGAATCACATACGTTTCTCTCAATGATATCGTTGATATATTCAGGGTTGTACCTTCTTGTAGGTCCTTTAAGAATAGAGAATTGTGGTAGGGACCCCATGGCCTGAAAAGAATGATAACATTATTTCGAAATCATCATGAAGTGGGAAACTCAGGCTGAAGGATTTGGGAGTACTGAGAATTTGCTCTTGAAAAAATTAAATTTTATTTTCTATTGCCAAATTAGATAGCGTTATTTCAGTGTACTCTTCCAGAATTCGAACTTTACTTTTTTACATTTCTACAGTAAAGAAAAATTTCACCCGAAACTGTTGGATTCTTTCAATGTACTTATCTTCATTCTGAACAAAGGTATGAAAAAAGAACAGAAAAATATCCATTAGTTTTCATTTTGTAACCTTTCAAATATTCCGCTCGGAGCACTTGAATAATTTTGATTTAAACACCACTAAACTTGGCCCAATTTTTTCCAATATCTTCAAAAATCATGATCGTATCCATAGAAGTTTTGTTCGCTGTTGTGAAATATGAAGCTTAAGGTATGACCAAAATTTTTCGATAAAATATTTGAAAATCTCATTAAATTTAGCAAAAAGTTGCCAGTCTTTATGCTCCAACTTATTGCCAAGTTTCAATCTACTCGCTTTTGTAGTTTTCGAGTTATCACGGAAATGACCTTTGACTTTCCGAAACTACAAAACCGTTTGGTCGATTTAGCCCATTAACGAACTTTACCGTCGTATCTCGAAATGCAAGCTACCCTGTAAGTTATCTTTCGCCCGCAATCGTGCATACGGACTGCCGGCCGGACTGGATCGGTTTTGACAGCTGATCTATCATCAGTGACTTCAACTTAGTCGTTTGAGACCATTTTTGGCTCGAAATTCGAAAATTACAGACATTTGCACGAAATGATAACACGCTGTTCCACGAAACATCCGGGCAAAAATAATATAGCTAACAGGAAAGAAACTGTTCTGAAAATATTATAATTGCTGAAGAAGTTGCATGAGAGCTCAAGGATTCAACATTAACATAACTGATAAAATCACAACCTTCCTTACACAACAAAGATATTTCTTATTGCATTTTGATTGACATATTCAGGATATTTACTTATCGAAATATCAAATTAGTGGTACCTGGTGTAACACCAAGCTTTTATTGGCACACTTCCGACATCAGTATGTCCTAGACCCAGAGTACCCAGTGAATTGACAAGTGGAGTACGTAATTGCTATGTGTGAAATAATAAATTATCTCTAGGCATTGTTAGCCCGTAAGGTAATAATTACCAACCAGATTCAATCTTTTTTTACACTGAATTGAAAAGATTGTTATACTGAACCAAGCAGGTGTAACGATTCGAATGCCTATTAATAGAAAGATTTGCATATGAAATATACAGTGCGCGTCAAAATTATGGAACAAATTCATTTTCTCAAAAGATAATATTTGGCAACAAAATCCTGAAACAGGTCAATTTTTGTTTCACTCTTACCAAATTTATATGCATTTTTGAAGGATTTTTGTTGCACCCTGTGTCATCACCATCAACCCTCTGAATTTTTTTAATAGGGAAAGTGGGTCAAGTGGTACTTTTTTGGCAAGGTCTTTGTATATTCTTTACAGGCGTACAGAAATTCTGAAGAAAAATTTTTTTTTTGAAAATTTCGTTACTTCAAAGAGGTTTTCAGTATGTGCAGTTTGTCATGGCTCAATTACTTTGAGACGATGGTGCCTGATGAAATTTGTCACCGAATGAAAGTCGACCATTACAGTTTTGTTCATGCACAACTGTAATGGTCGACTTTCTTTCGGTGACAAATTTCATCAGGCTCCATCGTCCCAAAGTAAATGAGTCATGAAAAACTGCACATACTGAAAACCTTTTTGAAGTAACTAATTTTCCAAAAAAAAAATTTTTCCTTGAAAATTTCTGCACGACTGTAAAGAAGATACAAGACCTTGCCAAAAATGTACCACATGACCCACTTTTCTTATTCAAAAAATTTAGAGGGTTGATAGGGATGGCACAGGGTGCATTAAAAATCCTTCAAAATGCATAAAAATTTGGTAAAAGTGAAACAAAAATTGACCTGTTTCAGGATTTTGTTGCCAAATATTTTTCTTCTGAGAAAACGAATTTGTTCCATAATTTTGACGCGCACTGTATGATTGTTAATTTGAATCATTGAATTAATATTCCGGTTTCGTGCAGTTAGTTTTATGACAGGAAAATTGAGAACATAATTGAATGGTGAGGTGTGACCTTGATAAAAAAAGCAGTTCAATGAATTTTATGAACGTATGTATTCGAATTTCTGGTGAACTGTTTAATCGATAATCTTTCCCTCACTGAAGCACATTTAATTAGAGGATACTCAGTGAAAATTTTGGAGAATTACAGAACTGAAGTCAAAAGCTTTTAGGAGCACTCACAATTTCGAAGCCATTATCTTACGGAATTACGCAAGAAAATCAATGCATTTCTCGAAAACCATTTGAGATATGAATGGAACAGTTGTCCTACAAATGATCAGGAGGCTGCGACAAATACATTATCTATTCACGTATTGACCCCGCCGAACCCAGCTTTATTCACTGATGGAAAGAGTTGGTGACCATCTCTTCAATTGGTCTTCATGAAATTCTGCATGAACCACACTAAATTTAGATTCGATCCGATCTGTATTTTTGGAAATTGAAAAAATGAATGAATGGGTACCTTTATCAACGGAATCATCGGGCGAATTTGACCATTCGACGAGGTTAAATTTTAAACCTACACTACAAATATCGAGTGTCTAGGACTTTTCTTGCCGAAGTTATTGTATTTACGGCTGGCCTGACCGCTGTAGTGAAAAAAATAACTTCCGAAAGAGTACTTAGAGACTCGATAATTGTGCCATTGATTCCGCAGATAGATACATTATCATTCAAAATTACATTTTACTAATGTTTCCCAAAAAACTGCTCGAATTAAATAAAGACCCAGAAGAATGACAGCTTGAAGGTTTATGCAGATTTTCGTGAAGACCATATAATGATTAGTAGGTACAGGTAGATAGCTAAAAAAAATATGTTTTTTTTTATTGATCTATTCAAAATTTCGAACAGATTAGCTCATCAGTATTTGTCAGCTAGTTACCAAGTTTTATCATGATCTGACTAATAATTTTGAATTTGAATTTCGGAAATAACCAAAGGATACTTGGGATATAAACAAAAAATTCAACAATTCTTTTTCCCCTATCTTCTGTGATGATTATACCACAGACCAACAAGACAAATCACTTCATCGTTTGCGGGAATCGCGTCTTTCCGACCTTGAGAAATACAACAGACATAACCACACTTTCTTCTTCAGCTGTCAAATTAAATGCTTGGCCTTGGAATATCTAAAATCGAAATGTATAAACGGATTTGTTGGGATTCAGGAATCACAAGATTAAAATCAGACTAAGATTTTTCGAGGAAACCACTTGAAAAGCAAATTTCCAATACCAAAGCGAGTGTTTTCTCACATCTTAAACTCCTATAGAAGAACTTGGTTGGAGTAAATGAAAATTTTGGAAAAATGTTATGGAAAACCAGTTTACCTTAATCAGAGAATCTTTGTAGTGACACTTATAGGTCTCTAGGAACACCCCCAAAATCTTCTGGAAGTGTTCTATTACATTGCAAACCTTTTCCTAATATGTGTGAATACAATCGACCTAATGTGTAAGAAATGAAGAAACTTTTAAAACAAGAAATAGACTTCCTTCAAAAACTACATTGTCTTATCTTTTCCATAGCACTATCAATTATTACTCATATAAATATGTTATTTGTTAAGTTTTCAGTAACTATATTGTAGTAAGTTTACCGTGTATATGTGAAGTCTGCCAAACTGTTTCAGACACTGGTTTTAACATAATTAAATTCAGCAAGTTGAGTATAATTCATAATTGCCTCACTATTTAATCAATAAAGAATATATACAACAGTAACTCATTATTTAAGAGGTATTTTTTTGGCGAAAACTTGTTCTTTGAAATCAATTTATCAAGCAAACTGAAACATACTATTGTATTAAATGGAAAATGTATAGGTTGTGATACTTTCACATCAAATGAGATTCATTTCGATATAAAATCAAACTATGAATAGACCAATTTTGTTCGATTCCACTCCTTGTGGTTGTGCAATCATATACAATTTTATTAGACATCCCATCGTTTTAATTGAATAATGGAGGTTGTTATTCTTTTACTTCAGTTGCGATTCCTTTATATTATATAAAATAAACATTATGAATGAGTCCACCTCTTCCAATTCTTGTTGTTGTACAATTAAAGTACATAATGAGGACTGTCATCATAAAATAGAACCTCAGAGATGACTGAACAATTGATTTTGTTGTAAAAACTGTTTGGATTATATTCTTAAATGGAACAGATACGAAATTATTCATCAAATAAATAGGACAAAAATTAATTTCAGTTTGTTAATATGTTTATAACCTCTTCAAGCGAGTCCAAAAGCGGCGAGAGTGACGTAATCCTATCCTGCAATCTGATTGGCACCCCAAAGCACCCCAAACGCCTGCTAAAATTCTGATTAGCTCGATTAAGGGTCATATCTGCGTTGACATAGATTTCCTAAGTAAATAACGCGAGTGGTTGATCTGGTTAGTCTGTGATTATACCATCAAACTGAAATATCGAAAACTGTTGATAAATAGGTATTTCTAGGTTCGTGCCAAATTTCATTTTGAAATCTGATGAGTAGAATTGAGATGAAATTGATAGTCTCGGGGAAAACATTTTTTCAACAGAAATTTATGAAAATCTCAAAATTTTCATAGGACTATTGCATTATTTTGCTCGTTATAGCAATTTCCAATTAACTAGGAGGTTTCAATTTGATCACACATTGATACTTCTGTTTTAACGTATCATTCTTTTCACTTGGGAATCGTTTGGAGCCGATAATAACTTTCGGAAGCAAAGACTAAGAAACTCGATATTTGGGTAGGTTTGCGGCTTAATGACGAAGGTCGAATTCGTGAATGAGTAAAATCCGCCCAATGATTCCATAGATAGACCCATTCAAAAAAAATGTCCAAAAATACATATTAGATCGAATTGAAACCCAGTAATTCATCGAAAAAAGTCAACAGCTTTTGCGCGCATGTTCATAAAGAATATAACCTAAAAGTAAACTTCACGTCAGTGCTTTTCTAGGTTTTTTACGCGCTTGTTCTGGGGAACAGCGCGTTATCATTTCGTCACGATGTCTGTAATTTTCGAATTTTACAGCCGTGTGCGCTGTAACTTTCGAAAGGAAGGATCTAGAGTCTTGAACTTTTCAGGTTAGGATAAGATCCTGAATATCTCGGATGAGTTCGTTAATGGGCCAAATCTGCCGAATGGTTTTTGTGCTACAGCCATTTGAAATTTTAATTTTTCAATAACTCGAGAAATATTTATCTGATCGAAATGAAACTTGGTTGGAAGATGAACACTATCAATAAGAAGAATTATCTATGAAAAAATTCGAAAAAACATTTTTTTTTTTCAAAAATTTCATATTTCATTGGAATTTCACTGAAATTTCCAAGTCACCATTTCGTCAGTGCTTTTCTAGATTTTTTGAACTTCAGATTTTGTTTAAGAGCTGAGAAATTGGGTGTGTGGAACAACTTGGCACACCCTCTTGATGCGTTGAGGAAAATATCAATATGGTTTCTATGAACGATCGAGAAAAAGTTAAATTGTTTTATCATTATCCAGATTCCATATGGCTTTGTGAAAAATGTGGTTCTTTTCAAACCCCCTCAGTAAGAAAATCTATCGACGAGGATCAAAAAGTCATCCTGTACAACTAGCCTTGGAACTCCAACAACAATAAACTCTAATTAATAATAACTAGACATAAAGAACAGAGTTTACTACCTATGCAATTATTTCTTAGATGAAATTTCCAACTGTGTGCTAATAACATTATCATAAATTGTGCATGTCCTAGTAGTATGAACAGGGTGAATGCATTCAATTGCCTTGAAACACTTTTCGACAATAATGATGCTCTAAGCGTTACCATTCGAGAAAATTTCAAATCTGTATTAATCAGGTGCAGTATAGTTCGCATTAAATTGAATCTTTTCGCCTTATTGCCTCAATTTATCTCATTCAATTCTTTGTTTACCATAACACAGATAGAAGATAAGGTTTAGTGTTATAGAAATCATGAAAGATACATTTATTTGGAAATTATTATTCAAATGGAATCAGGAAAGAGTTAAGGTATTGATTTGCAATCCAATTTGAAAACTTTATGGCAATTCGATTGACAGCGCAGGGATCTTTAAAGGGTGTCCGCGTTAGTGATAACAATGCTTCAAGGGTAGTTTCTATCATGATGTAAGCAAAACATGGTGTGCCCATCTGCTTTTCTGTGCTCGTTTCTACAAATAATGAAATATGAAACTACATGCAAATTCAAAGCACATAATATACAGGGTGAGTCTTCAAGTTGCACATTAATTTCAACCGTAGATTCCTCTCATCAAATGGAACGCTTTTTTCATGTACCATTTTTCCAGATTCGGCTCAAGTAAAAAGATACAGGCTGTTAGAATTTCCCAAAAAAATCAGTTTTTCTCTTTTAGCTTTGATATGGTAACTCTGAATGAGATGCATTTTGGTGTGAAGTTTTCTATAGATATGACAAAATTCTGCAGTAATCACTTTCATCCTACTTCAAACAGTTTCCGAGTTATAGACCCAACGATTCATAAGACTATATGAAATTAGCATGAAGATTGCAGATGAAGTTTATCTTATGTCATAATAAGAATCTCCAATCACTTTAGAACACTTAATTATTCGTTATAATTTCTCCTTAAACGCACCGATTTGGAGGTATTCAACGTTGAATAATATAAAATCTGATAAAAATTAGACAAACTACCTCATTTTTATGGATCCGTTCCTGAGCTAGTAAGGGCGGTAAATTAAGTTAGGTCTACACTTATCCGAACCATAGAATAAACAGAAATATTTATCTATTTGGTATAGAACTAATGTACTTCTATGCTATTTCGTGATCAGACCACAGATATGGAGGCTAGGTGACATGTCTATGAACCTGACTTTCCATAGAGTTCGATTAATGTGTTTAGGTTTGTTGATTGATTTCATATAATCCATGTATAAGTTTGATGAAAATAAGAATGAATATGTAGTGTTAAATATGAGAGTGGGCGAGGATGAAATTGTCTATAATTTTATAGTAGAATGAAATCGAATATCTCGAGAATATCAAGTGGAAAATCACTGTTTCGATAGTCCAGTGTAGTGAAATGTTAACCTTGCGATTATATCGCAAAATGCCCAAAATCATAAGAATTAAGTGAGTAAATTAGTTTTCCAATAATTTTTCTTTGAATTTCAAACATTGGATTGCTAAAGAGATCACCGTAAGAGATATCTGTGGTGAACTTGCAAAGAAAGTGCAGGAGTGGATTAGCACTTCCAGGAATATTTAAATGCTTATAACTTTTTACCAGAGCCGAATCTGGAAAAATGGCAAGGGAAAAAAGTGTTTTATTTGATGAGAGGAATCTATGATTGAAGTTAATGTACAACTTAAAGACTCACACTGTATATTTATTTCCTTGTAGTTTAATCTTTCTGACGTCACTTTTTTGCAGATGAGAACACCATGTTTTTTACATCATAGTTTTTGCGCACATGTTCTAGGGGAACAAAGTGCTATGGTTTTGTCCGAATGTCTGTGATTTTCGATGAATGATCCGAAAATGGTCTCAAACGACTAGGTTGGACTCACTGATGACGAATCCGATGTCAAAATCGGAAGTATCAAACTGATTCCACCCATTAACGAACTTCGCCGAGATATTTGGACTCCAAACCTATATAATATGACAATTTCAAGTATTTTCCTTCGAATGTTAGAGCACATACGGAAGGACGGCCAGACGGACGGACTGACAGAATTGAATTTGACCACGGATTATTCTTCAAGGAGTTCAACCCAATCGTTTAACACCATTTTCGGCTCAAAATTAGAAAATAACAGACATCGTGACGAAATGATAACGCGCTGTTCCCTAGAACAAGCGTGTAAAAACCCTCATTATTTGCTAACACACTCTTTTCACCTATAGTGCCTCATAGTCATAGTCAATTAATATCATTTGTCATGAGAAATTCATTAAAAATTATTTCATTGCCGCACCTACATTCACCTATGAAGAATTTCATATAATGGTTACCATAAAGAGCAGCTAAGTAATCAGGCGGCTTCCTGTACAGATGGAATTATCACACCAATAATGCCGACTCGAGAAAAATATTCAGAACTTTTCATCGCAAGGTTCCGAGTAAAATCATGGTTATATTTCAACCAAGAGTAAAATGAAGTGAAACCGACCGGCAGAACCAAAGCAAAATTGAAACCATGAAGGTTGCTGTGGTTGGGTAAGTCATAGAACGCATCAGGCGTAGAAAAAACGATACAAATATCCAAATGGGTCAATAACAATTGAATGCATGATTTATTACCGTTGAATTGTTCCGAAGAAATATTTTGTGCTTGCGATTCTCATTGCGTTCTGCATACTTTCTTATCATTGTAAACCCGTAGTTTGTATTAGTATCAAGGTCTGATTTGGAGTGAGGGAATCCACTATGGAACAGACAGACCAAGATGCATAGAATATATCAGGTGTCGACACTTTCCTACTATTACCATTGTATAAATCTTTATACAATGCTATTACCTATTAAAATTTTGGTCCATAATAACGCAGTCCTAGAATAGACGACTTCGGCCGAAGTTCCCAACCCACAATTTTCTGCACAAATTCACTATCACTGGGAAACTGGTATTCAGGACAAATTCGACATGATAAGGCGTTATTCATAAATATCCGTTAAAGATGCCTCGGCTCCTCAAACAAGATAATTCCTTCCAAATATAGGTATTTTGTTTAGATTATCTCTGATTGGCTGAAATTTAAGTTGGGATTCCTGATTTCATGTTGATAGTGTCAAATTTATGTAGGATATGTTCCGTAAATCAACATGGTTATTTCGGTTGCCGGATTTCCACTCTGTAAATATGAAATATTCAGTTGGTTCCTGAAAAAAAGGTTACTTGCGGAATTGGATTGATGAAAAAACGTTCTTCCTGTCACCAAAACGACAGTCAATGTTCTATGGTAACATATCCATAGCATAGAACAATCTTTCTTGACTTTATGATCCATAGATCATAGAAGAGACAACAATCAACAGCGGAAAAATTACTAGGTATGTTCTATGGATCATAAGGTAAATAAAGATTGTTCTATGCTATGGATATGTTACCATAAAACATTGAATGTCGTTCTGGTGCATACTCTTAATATGTCTATGTTCTGGTGTGAGAAAGATTGCCTTTTCATCCATCAAATTCCGTAATTAACCTTTTTTCCAGATACCAACCGAATATTTCATATTTACGGAACGGAAAACCGGCATCCGAAATGCCCAAGTTGATTTGCGGAACATATCCTTTATGAACTTGACACTATTAACATGAAATCAAGAATCCCAACTTAAATTTCAGCTTAACAAAAACCTATATTTGGAAGGAATTATCTTGTTTGAGTAGCCGAGGTATCTTTTACGGATATTTATAAATAACGCAAACCTTATCATGTCGAATTGCTCCTGAAATTCCCGTTTCCCAGTGATAGTAAATTTGTGAAGAGAATTGTGGGTTGGCAACTTGGGCCGAAGTCGTCTATTATTGTCAAATATTGTTTTATTTCTCTCTGTAAGCGAAGATGGCGCTAAGGTCGCTTTGCCGAGTTCATACAATTAATTCCGCTGAATAAAAATGATTGATTTGATGAAACTACCCCGAAATAAATTAATCAGATATTTAAAATTATGGATTCTCACTGATATATAAGAATAGTTTAACAAACATTACTCATTTATAATATGAAATATGGGAATAAGGAGCAATATGAGGTTTGTTGTAAGAACACTTTCATGGATGGATACAAGAAGTTATTTCGAAGCCAAAACAATTTTGAAAACGTGAGATTGATATTACTTATGGATTTCATTGGATAGCTTGGGTCTCCTTTCATAAAAATATGGTTATGAATTTAGTATGTACCCATTAATGAATTTTCAATTCAAAAGTTATGAATTTAGTTACATACTTATGAAAATATTTCGAAGAAATGTTCATATTTATTGTTATTGAAAAATATATGAATTTTCACATTGCTGTTCATGTTCATATGAATTTATTAAACGAATTTCAAACCAGACAAATTAATTGTAGTATCTTTCGTTCCAAATGATTTCTTGTGGTATTTTGGAAAACGCAACTCTGGAAGACATCCTTTCTATGAGCTTAACATTGAGATAAAAAAGACCTCTTGTAATGAACCGGTATTCAAAAATATCGAGTTCCAAACTTGTGTATTCAGAGATGAAGGAAACCCTTATACATATTATCGCCATTTTGACTGAATGAAATGAATAATCATAATTTAAATTCGTCAAAATGAATTCATTTTCGGATATTCTTGAAAATAATGTATGATCCAACTCGGAAAATCAAAAAGCTCTGATTTGTAATGACTGGTCGGTAACTTCTGTATATATTTGAGATTTTATATGGCAGATTTTCCTATGCCGGCATCTATCGGCGAAAACTGAAGTAGGACAACAAAGCCGTATTTTGACAATATTTGGACTTCATTTCGGACCCAAAATATGTCAAAGGGTGTCCGCACCTTATGTATTCTATGCATCTACAGACAGACAATAATGGAATACAATCTTCTAATCTCTTGAATTAATTATGGAATATCAAGTATTGTATATATTTATCAAAGGAAATTCTGAGAAGATTTTGCATTATTTTTCTGCTTGTTCTGAGAAACCAAGTGTTGTAATTTGTATGTAATTTTCGAATTTTGAATTTTTCTCAAACGACTAGGTTAGGTTTAGGTCCCTAATATCCCAGTAAAGTTCATGTATAGGCCAAATCTGCCGGATGGTTTTTGTGTTACATCCATTTGAAATTTTGATTTCTTAATAAATCGAAAAATATTCATCTAATCGGAATGAAACTCGATTTGCAGATAAACAGTATCAATGAGAAAAACTATCCGTGGAAAAATTTGAACAAAAAATTTCATTTGAAAATGTCCATATCTCATTTAAATTTCCCCGAAATCTCCATTTTATAACCGAGAACTTTACTTCAGCCCAATCAGATCTGTATATTTCGAATTATAGAAAAATAAAATGGAACCTCCAATGGGGTTTTTTCCTTTAAACGAAAATGCAGTAAGTTTCATGAAAAACTTTCAAAACATCACATTTCAAACATATAATTTCAATATTATATTTAAAAAAAAAAAATTCGATCAACTAAAACTGAAAAATAAAAATGGGGATTTGCATTTAAAGGGATTTGTCTAGAGTGCACGATATGGCAACGTCGAATTCAGCTTTCTCGGAAAGAAAAGGACGTCAAATGTGTTACTTTGCTTAGGAAAACAGAGATAGCTGATACTTCGATTTGGTTAGAGTAGAAGACAACGACCAAGGAATAGAAAAAGAAGAGCACAAACTGTCATACTGTTATATTACTGACAAATCGCAAAAGGAAATTGTTTGGTTATATTGACAAAGAGCACGTGTGTACCACAGAATAGGAATAAATATTTCATTATTCTATAGAAGAAAAAGCTATTCTACTAAACACCGTTGTCACTTCGTGCATGCCTGGCAATTCCCAAACCCCGATTTTGAAATCTGATTTTGAATACTTACTGAAGGTAATTTGGGAAAATGATGAATCAAACCCATAATAATTATGTTCAAATTTGCATTTGCAGTAATAACCCAAATTCAGGAAAAACCCCCATTAAGGGCGCGTTGGTAGATGTCGCAGACTGCTTTAAGTAACTGTACAGGTACACTATACAAGCGCATATAGTCACTGTAGGTAACTGTAGTCAGTAGGTCGATATCTACGCTAGCTAAGCAGAAAACTTTATTGACTTATGAAACTCAGAGTTCAATATGTCAATGTTTCTATTTTGTGTTGTGACATCAGCTCTGTTTACATGAGCCAAGGACGTAAAACGTTTATTAAATATTTATGTAAAGTATTCAGTGCAAAACGGGTAAATTTTGTGATGAGGGATCTGATTAACTTCTATTCAATCTCAAATGATTCAGATTAAAAACGGTATAAAGGAAAAGTCGCATTATTTAATATTGAATCTTGTCATTGGGGCCTGAAGAATCGGTATCAGAAATACCATTAACTAGAAGTATAACTTTTGAAAATGAAGCAGTAAGATTGTTTGGCTCTTTTATTACAAAAAAATGATAACATAATAAAATGAACCGTATGTATGGAATGGAAGAAACATGGATTGGAGAGAACATTTCAGCTCTATTTCGAAATGATTGAAGTTTCGTGAATAGTTATAGTTATATATATAGGATTGGAAAATGTAGATAAATTTGTTTTCGAATACTTAGATTGAAAATCTGACAACAAGAATATTACTATACTGTTATAGTTTATAAGAGCTTAAGTTGTATATATGAATATATTGATATTCTTCATTTTAATATAGTTTTGTTGAACGGCTGTGACATTTGTCATTTTACCTGTATCATGAGCTGCTGTGATATAAAAATAAGAATATTTATCTGTTTCCTTTTTCTTTCGACAAACGATGCTAAACGAACTGAAGCAGAAAAGTTGTTTTTTTATTATATTCGTCATTTCATTCACTCATTTGTGAACAAAGAAAACATGAGTCATATCATTTGCACTGATTCTAGTTTTACCACATAATTAATTAAACTGCATTCAGCACTGCTTCACATTATTGAGCGTCCTTGAAATTACCTTGGGTATCCTATCATTCCAGAAATTCGAGTAAAATTAGATTTTGGTAAATTCTGATGCACCAAACAACAGACACTAGAATAACATCGAAATTATCTCGAAGGAACGATCTAAAGGACGATTTTATATCGTGATCTAAACGAAAAGTTCCTATGCAAGGAATCGGACACAAAGTCATGCTGATATCTTCAAGTATTGTAGCTTCAGGTGTAAACACGATCCTACTATTACACACTACATTTTTGGGTCCTAAAGGCGATCCTAGAACTGCTCAAAACTGGGGGTAGGAAGGAAGAAAACTATTTCTCGAAAAATTACCACCGAATTTTCATGAAACTCTCAATGTTGATTACTGTTGCTTAACTCAACCTTAAAATTTTCACCTGGATGATTGCCGATCAGTGGTCCCTGAGTTATAAAGAAAAACGCTGCAAATTTCAAATAATCCCGAAAATGAATCATCGCATTCGGTTCTAAGATTGGAGTTCAGTGGAATAATCAGTTAACTTTTCATTCAGAATCATTTATCTAAGAGTAGATGAAAGAATTGATCAGCAAATTTTCAACACATATCGAGAAATTTTTAACGGATTCGTTTATAATTTTATAATCACAATGTACAAATGACCCCTCGATATCCTCAACAATTTCAAATCGTAAAAAGTTCAAATCGAATATTTTTGGGTTTTCACTTCCAATATTTGAAACATAACTACTAAAAATTTCAAAAAGCACTACCGTGAAGGCAGCAGCTTTGCGCGCATGTTCAATGTAGATGACCGCTTCAGCAAAGAATGCACGCAAAAGCTGCTGCCTTCATGGCAGTGCTTTTTGAAATTTTTTTTGATAAATTACTGGATTTCAATTCGATCTATCTGAATTTTTGGAAATATCGGAAAAATAATATTTTGAATGGGTATATCTACGGAATCATTGGGCGGATTTCACCCATTCACGAATTCGACCTTCGTAATTGAGCCCCAAACCTACCCTATAAATATCGAGTTTCTAAGTCGATTCTTCCGGAAGTTATTGTGTTTACGGCCAGCCCAACGGCCGACTGCGTAAACACAATAACTTCCGAAAGAATCAACTTAGAAACTCGATTTTGTAGAGAAGGTTTGGACCTTAGGTTCATACAGAATTTAATGAGGATGATATGATAAGAAAATCACAGACATTTTTTTTCAAATTGTTCTAATGACACGATAATCTCGAAATTTTGCTTAAAATTTTCTTTCAGCATCTTCGAACTAGCTGCGCAGTTTTATCAGGACTGAATCAGTATTTCTCGAGTTATACCGAAAAATACAACGATATCGAGAAGAAAACCTCGAAATTTGACATATTTTTTCCAGATATCTCCAAAACTCATGATCGTATCGAACTGAAATTTGGTACACTGCTGTGAAATATGAAGCTGAAAGTGTGAGATGAATTTTTCTTCTGATATGATGAATGGTTTCCGAAAAAAAAATTTTTTGGAAAAATATTTCGAAAATAAATTTTTTTAAAATTTACTGACGATATCATCCTGACGAAATTAGACTCAAAGTTGCGCGTTGCTATACTCTACCTAACTGCCAAGTTTGAATCCAATCGCTCAAGTAGTTTCTGAAATAAAAAATAAATAACTTCAAAATTTCAAGTACCTATAACTCCGAAACTATTCGACTGATTTGGCCCATTGACGAACATAACCGCGGCATTCTGATGCGCAACCTATCCTGAAAGTTTCAAGTTGCTAGATTGCTTCTGTCGACAGTTATTGTGTCTACGTCCGGACGGACGGCCGGCCGAACAGAATCGATTTTGACAGCGGATGCGTCATCAGTGAGTCCAACCTAGTCGATTGAGACCATTTTCGGCTCAATAATACAAAATAACAGACATTTGGACAAAACGATAGCACGCTGTTTCCCTAGAACATGCGCGCAAAAATCGGATGAAATCATTAGTTATAGAAATCACCCTGCGGATTGCGGGATTTAAGATTGAATTACCTTATGAAGCTCATTCAAATCTTAAATAAAAAATCATTGGTTTATCACAACATAAAAATCAATTTCATGATAAAATTCATTCGAAACATTGAAATCTCAATAAATATTCTCGTATAATTGAAAATGAAGGCAGAACTCTTATTAAGTAGAGTAATTTAAAATAATGAAGATTTCAAAAAATTCGGTTGATCGGGGTTTCCATCATTTTTGGTTTGCGTAGTACACTTATCGCCATCATGTGGATATCCGTTACTGGTTTCAATCGAAATCCGATATTTTTCGTACTGAGAGTTCGAAATGAGGGTGAATATAAAAGACAATGCGCATGTATGTGATAAAACAAATTGGAAGATACATGCAAAAAATCATTAACAATCTAATACTAAGGGTAGGAACCTCAGACAAAGGTAGGAGTCGATGATGATCCACCTGTTCTAGTTCTATGATTCAATTTTGGAAAACTTAAATTTTTCTAGCCAGGTAGGAATTGAAATAACAAATAAAATCAAACAGTTCAAGAGATTGCTCGCCAATATCGCAGTTTCCCAAACGAATATTCCGAAATGCAGGAGGCTTGATACGGCTGCTCCCATTTCAGAATTTACTAATTTAATATTTACTAGCCGATATTGGAGGAAAATCTTAAAAATTGTTTTATTCCACTGTCAAACTTCTCACTTGTGGTACTCGCGACGATGAAACTGTGATAAATATCGTTGAACAATTTGCACATTAAGCTAGGAAAATAATGAACCTTCGAGAAAAATTTGCAGCGTGTTTGATAAAAAATTACCTCATTCCATCTCGTAAATTCACTGGAAGCATTATTGCAATTGGTCGATTGCATTTGACAATGTCATCATAAACCAAAGAAACGACATTTCACATTTTCGCAACACCAATGGATAGTTCGAAATCTAGAAATCAACATAAATTCAACATAACCGTTTCAAGAAGGATAAATTCATTATAATGACTTATTACTAAGAGATGCAGTGATATTCGGAAACTGGTACTCTTAAATTTTATCTCTTCACATTTAAAATGCATACTTCAGAACTCTTATAGGAGATTATAATGAGGGATTATTCCAAATTAATTCAATATTAATGATGATAATTTTTGAAACTCACAGTCGAAGTTGTCTCTGATCCTTTTGATTACTATTCGATCTGATTCCTTTTTATGGAAAAATTGTAAAACTTAAAATTTTGGATGGTTATAATCTACGGCATCAATGGGTGTGTTATACAAATTCACGAATTCAGCTTTCCTATTTGGGGTCCAAATTTACTCAACAAATATCGAGTTTGTAAGTTATTGTGCCTGCGGTCGGCCGTCACGACGTCCATAAACACCATAACTTCCGAAAGTAATTATGAACTTAGAGAATCATAATCTGTAGAGCAGGTTTCGGGCTTAGTAACGAAAATTAAATTCGTGGATGGGGGAAATACGCCCGATGATTCCATAAATATGACCATTCAAATCGATTATTTCCCGATATTTCCTAAAATAAATATCAGATCGAATTGATATTTAGCTCTTGTTTGAAAAATGAAAGCTTGGAAGATTACTCAGAATATAGTGAAGATTATATGATAACAAGATCGCAACATCGTTTTATAACGACCTAAACTGGCGTTTGGCGGGTTGAATATCTGAATGGGTGACCGCTATGGCTTCGTATTGGAACAAGCGCGCAAAAGTTCCTTATTTCAGTGTTTCTCTGAAATTTTGATGGGGTATATCTACGGAATCATTGGGCGGATTTTACCCATTCACGAATTTGACCTTCGTAATTAAGTCCCAAACCTACTCCTCAAATATCGAGTTTCTAAGTAGTTTCTTCCGGAAATCATTATGTTTACGGTCTACCTTTAACACAATAATTTTCAGACGAAACAACTCAGAAATTCGATATTTGTAGAGTATGATTGCACCTTTAGTACGAAGACCGAATTCGTGAATGGGTAAAATCCACCCAATGATTTCGCAGATATACTCATTCAAAATATTCCCGATATGTATTTCTAAAAATACAGATTATATCAAATTAAAGTACTTACTTTATCGAAAAATAATATTTCGAAGGTTCATACAGAATTTCGTGAGGGTAATACACTGTGCAAAAAAATTAACGCACATTATGGAAATCTCAAATTTATTCTACAACTGAAGGTGTTCTCAATGATAATGGAATGGCCAGCAAGAAGTCCAGATCTCAATCCGATTGAGTAGGTTTGGGACAACCTCAATAGAAGGCTGGGTAGTTCAGAAAATCATCCAGCTACTCTTAATGACTTAGGAATCCAACTCGGAGAAATCTGGAAGGATTAGATCAGAACATTTTAAGATCACTCATTTTGAGTATGAACCGTCGTTGCCGAGCTGTAATTAACGCAAGGGGAGGAAATACCAAGTATTAAATCACTTATCAGCATTTCAGTATTTTGAAAATTGTTCATTTCTCTTCTTTCACATAAGATTCGGTGAAATCCTGAATTTTTCTTCCATTTAATGTGTCTTGTTTCGTTCAAAACCTTCCCGAGAGAACATAAAAAATAAGTTATAAGGTCAATGTAGAGTTAACTTTCATTAAAATTGAGATTTTCAGAATGTGCGTTAATTTTTTTGCGCAGTGTATATCAGAAGATCACAGAATATTTGAGAAAAACAAAATCGGAATATTTTAAAATTGTTATAATGACACAATCATCACGAATGTTCTGGGGAACAGCGCGTTATCATTTAGCAACGATGTCTGTAATTTTCGAATTTTAAAATTACAGACATTTGGACAAAACGATAGCATTCTGTTTCCCTAGAACAAGCGCGCGAAAAAACTTCGTTTTCAAAGCGACTATTGCTTTACGATCCGCTTCATTTATGGGTTTCTGGAATTTTCTCGTTACTCTCAAAGAAGCGAATTTCATAACGTCGGTTGTCGCGAAGAAATCGGTACTACTCACCGTGTACCAATAACCAATAAGATACTTGTTGTAAATCCAACACGGTTTCTGCAGTCACATTCACCTAATAAATTAACGGAATTCAATTCGCATTGAACACTGCTTGAGATCCTTGCACTGAAACGACAATTGTTGAAAAACAAATCAAACGATGAGGGGGTTCAAATATATATATAATGCGATTTAAAACAGTGGCAGGGGGGCAAGTCGATTGCAATTATCCTTGTATGTCTTGACGTGCGCCTAGGGATCCCTACTCCAATTTGTGGTACCAACAAGGGGAAGGATACATTATTGAATTATAAAGTTGGATTAAAAACAATTAACCTACATCCTCGAATTTTATTAATTTTTTAGGAGCCCTACTGAGATTTTGATTTGATTTGACGAAGAACTGGTTTAGAATTCAGCTCTGCGGAATATGAAGGGGGTTCTATAATGACATACTAAAATTTGGAGGTGTAATTTTTTCGAACTACAAGCAGTTCTTGCTTAAAGAGTTGGTTGTGTGCGTAAAAATGCAAGAACTTGTACTTCGTTACAGGAAGCACGAAGTTTCATGGTCATGACGTAGTCGATACATACGATAAAGCTGTGAGCAACGAAGATATCTTTTGAACATGTTGCACACAATATTTTTGGGCGCACGTTCTAAGCAACAGTTGTCGTTTCATAAAAATGTTTTTATTTTGAATTTTCCGAGAAAATGGAATTAAACGACTATAGGTTGAAGTCACTGATGGAGAATTCGATAAAGAAATCGATTCTGCCACGATAACATCTCAACCGAGAAATTTAGCAACTTACTTCATTGGTTTTTCACAAACGCAAAAACTCGATTTGTGTTGAAAATTTGGTAATCAATCTTCTCATTTACTTTAGATATATGATTCTGGATGAAAAGTTAACCGATTATTCCACTGAATTACAATCTTAGAAACCGAATGCGATGATCCAGGTGAAAATTTTTAGGTTGAGTTATGCAACAGTAATCAACGTTGAGAGTTTCATGAAAGTTCAGTGGTACGTTTACGAGAAATTTTTTTTTTCTTCAAACCTCCATTTTGAGCCCTTAAGGTACACCGATCCTGCTGAAGAGATCGGAGGATCAATCTCGAGCGACACACGATTTTTCTACCAAGTTTCATGGATTTCAGTTCAGTTCTTTCAGAGAAAAGCCCCGGATAACATACGGCGGACAGACGGATTTTTTTTTATCAGTTCATTCAAACCTACATACTTCAAAATGTAAACTGTGAAACCATCAGTGGGGGTAATTTTTTTTTTTGGTCGATCAATAAGGTTTATCATTTGATTTTATCAAATATTAAACTAAAACGTGAACTTTAATACCAAAACAGATTCCCACAGCAAAATTTTTGTAAATGCCTTGAGTTATCAGTAATTGTTGGATGTTATGATTGCTGATTGAGCATAACTTTAGGGCACAAACAATTGAGGGCTGTTTCAAATTTTGGCTTGAGGATTCACCTTGTAAATGTTTGTATTCGTCTGAATGTTTTTTCTTGAGGTGATTCATCATGGATGTTCTAATACTCATACTTTTACAAATACCACCCCTAGATATTTCCGAATCACATCGTACATATTATTCATTATAATCGCATACTCAAAAATTTTTGCGCGCATGTTCTAGGGGAACAGCGTGCTATCGTTTTGTCCAAATGTCTGTAATTTTGGATGATTGAGCCGAAAATTGTCTCAATCGACTAGGTTGGACTCACTGATGACGAATCCGGTGTCAAAATTGATTCTGTCCGGCCGGTTGGCCGGCCGTAGACACGATAACTGTCGACAGAAGCAAGCTAGCTACTTGAAACTTTCAGGATAGGTTGCGCATCAGAATGCCGCGGTTAAGTTCGTTAATGGGTCAAATCGTTCGAATAGTTTCGGAGTTATAGGCACTTGAAGTTTTGAAGTTATTTATTTTTTATTTCAAAAACTACTCAAGCGATTGGATTCAAACTTGGCAGTTTGGTGGAGTATAACAACGCGCAAGTTTGAGCCAAATTTCGTCAAGATCATATCGTCAGTAAATTTAAAAAATTTTTTTTTCGAAATTTTTGTACAAAAAAATTTTTTTTCCGGAAACCATTCATCATATCCAAAAAAAATATACTCACACTTTGACCTTCTAATTTTACAGCAGTGTACTAAATTTCAGTTGGATACGATCATAAGTTTTGGAGATATCGGGAAAAAATATGTCAAATTTCGAGGTTTTCTTCTCGATATCGTTGATTTTTTCGGTATTACTCGAGAAATACTGATTCAGTCCTGATTAAACTTCACAGCTAGTTTTAAAATGCTGAAAGACAACTTTATGCAAAATTTCGTGATAATCGTGTTATTAGAACAATTTGAAAAAAGAAATTTCTATGATTTTCTCATCATATCATCCTCATTAAATTCTGTATGAAACTTCGAACTGTTATTTTCGATGAAGTACTGGATTTAAATTCGATCTGATCTGTATTTTTGGAAATATTAGAAAAATAAAATTTTGATTGGGTATATCTACCACCTTCTCTACAAATATCGAGTTTCTAAGTTGTTTCTTTCGGAAGTTATTGTGTTTACGCAGTCGGCCGTTAGGCTGACCGTAAACACAATAACTCTCCATTCAAAATTTTATTTTTACACTATGTCCAAAACTACAGATATGATCGAATTGAAATCCAGTAATTTATCAGAAAAAAATTTCAAAAAGCACTGCCGTGAAGGCAGCAGCTTTTGCGCGCACGTTCAAATTCGTTGCTGAAGCGGTCATCTACATTGAACATGCGCGCAAAAGTTGCTGCCTTCACGGCAGTGCTTTTTGAAATTTTTTCAAATTAACTGGATTTTCAGATATTTTCCGAATCAATTTGCTCGAACTACCGATGATTTTTACGTTCAACCCGAAAAAACAGCAGAATCTAAAAATTTCCAATGGACTCGAAAATAGGGAGTGTTTTCTCGGTTTTCACTGGCAATATCTGAAGAAGAATAATTTAAAATCGAATGAATTATTTTTCGATGGAAAACGCCCTTGCGGATTGTAGTATTAAACTATTTGTCAAGGGCAGTTTCTTGGAAAAAAGATTGCCTAATGAACAATACGAACGATAAATAAAGCGAACTATAGTATTTCATAGTACAAATCTGACTCTTCCATCAGACAAACTAAAAAATTCTCAGAATTTATCAATAGTGTGGAAGTTCTTGGATTCGAAAACGACAAAATCAATCCAAGAATTTCCACACTGAGAGTTTCTGAACATTTTCTCGTTTGTCTGACGAAAAGTTAGATCTGTTCTCTAAACGTTACAGTTCGCTTCGTTTATCGTTTGGATTGTTCCGGTATTGTTCATTATGGGCCATCTGTTTTTCGAGAAACTGTCCTTGACAAATACTTAGTTCAATACTGCAATCCGCAAGGGCATTTTGAATAAAAAAAAAAATTCATTAAATTTTTAATAGTTCTGTTTCAGATACTGGGAGTGAAAACCCTGAAAAAAACCCAAAAGATTGAATAATTTTAGTCGAGCTTTGATTGAATAATTATCGAGATGAGATTCAGGATGATTTTGGAATTTAATGAATAAGCCCTATACAAAAGTATTAGTGTCAGGTATATTATCTCAAATTAGTAGGATTTTATCATTGCATGAAGAATATACAATGGTTAGCTTAAGCATTCACGAGAAAAACATAACTCATGTTAAATATTAGGTGCGCAACTAAGTTCTCGCTGTTTGTCAGTAGATGGCTCTAGCAGTAAGAGCTAGTCGATTTTGACATATCCAAAACGTCATGAACCAAGCTTAGACATATGGTAAACAAACCGCCGCGACACATAAGTGATTTTGTTTTCGCATTATATACTTCTGGTTAAGTGAAAATGTCGAATTTCGTGCCAAACAATCGTCATTTGCGGGAAGTGTTGATTTTCTTTTTTCATTCGAAAAAAACGGCAGCTCAAGCGCATCGAGAGCTCCAAAAAGTGTACGGAAACGCTGCTCTAAGCGAAACAACATGCCGTGATTGGTTCCGTCGCTTCAAAGACGGTGATTTCGATGTTGACGACCGTCCACGTGAAGGAAGACCCAAAACCTTCGAAGACGCTGAATTGGAGGCATTGCTCGATGAGGATTCGTGCCAAACTCAAGAAGAGCTTGCTGCAGAATTAGGAGTTACCCGTCAAGCCATTTCCAAGCGATTGCATGCATTGGGGATGATTCAGAAGCAAGGAACTTGGGTTCCTTATGAGTTGAAGCCAAGAGACGTTGAGCGTCGTTTTTTCGCCTGTGAACAACTGCTCCAGCGGCAAGAAAGGAAGGGTTTTCTTCATCGCATCGTGACGGGTGATGAAAAATGGATTCATTACAGCAACCCAAAGAGGAGAAAATCTTGGGGACTACCCGGGCATGCTTCTACGTCGTCGGCTCGGCCGAACATTCACGCTGCGAAGGTTATGCTGTGCATTTGGTGGGACCAGGTCGGTGTTATTTATTATGAGCTGTTGAAACCGAGCGAAACCATCACTGGGGAACGTTATCGAACTCAATTGATGAGATTGAGCCGAGCACTGCGCGAAAAACGGCCACAATACGAGCAAAGGCACGAAAAAGTGATTTTACTGCATGACAACGCTCGGCCTCACGTTGCCAAACCTGTTAAAACCTACTTGGGCACGCTCAAATGGGAAGTTCTACCCCACCCGCCATATTCCCCAGATATTGCACCGTCCGATTTTTACTTGTTCCGTTCGATGGCACATGGCCTGGCTGATCAACAGTTCCACTCATATGAAGACATCAAAAAATGGCTTGATTCGTGGATAGCCTCAAAAGACGAACACTTCTGGCGTCAAGGTATTCGAGCTCTACCAGAAAGATGGGAAAAAGTTGTGTCTAGCGATGGGCAATACTTTGAATGATTCATTTGTAACCATTTTTTTATAATAAAGTTATATTTTCATCGAAAAAACAGCGAGAACTTAGTTGCGCACCATATAGCATTTTATTGAACAACAGCCATCCAAATGATGATTCTACTAGGCTAAAACTTTTACAACTTAGACAATACAATTTTAATAAATGCTGAAAATATCTGCCTTCAGCTTCAATACAAGCATTTACTCTCCTCATTGAAATAGGTATGCGATGAAATATGCCTGCTGAATTTCTTATTGTTTCACACCCTGCTACAATGCGGTTTCGCAGATCATCGATATTTTGATCTCGTAAGTAAAGGGTTTTCCAATAAGAGGTGTTATTTTGATATTCAAAGAAAAATACCATTTTTCAATATAAATGATCGGCTGTTTATTTCATTATAAAGAAGAAGCTATACCGTTAATAGTGGAAAATAACATCATGCAAATGACCACCACGACCACGCTTACAGGACCATATGCTTTTAATGAAAGTTTCCATAACCAAATCGCAAAGTGGCTGCCCTATGTCCTCGATAGCCTCACGAATTCCATCTTTGAGGTCTTGAATCGACGCTGGGCTATCGGCGTAGACCTTCTCTTTCACGTGGCCCCAAAGGAAGAAGTCGCAAGATGTTAAATCACAAGATCTCGGTGGCCAATTGTGATCACCTCTTCGAGAGATAACACGTTACGGAAACTTTTCCCGCAAAAGATCAATGGTTTCGTTGCTTGTGTGGCACGTAGCGCCGTCTTTTTGAAAGTAAACGTTGTCCAGATCAATACCATCCAATTCCGGCCATAAAAAATTATTAATCATCTCTCGATAGCGCAATCCATTCACCGTAACTGTTGATCCAGCCCCATTTTCGAAAAAGTAAGGTCGAATGACTCCGTCGGACCATAAACCGCACCAAACAGTCACACATTGAGGATAGAGAGGCTTCAACAATAACTCTCGGGTTTTCCGAGCTCCAGATGCGACAATTTTGCTTGTTGACGAAAATGGAACGATATACGCTTCAACAACGCATTGAAATTATTAGAATTCACAATAAAAATGGTGAGAATTTGGCAGAGACGGTTCGTAAAACTCGAACATTTTTGGGTCGTCGTGAAGCACCTTGTCGGACCGCAATAAAGAAATTGGTGCTCAAGAACAGCCGAGGATATTGCTGCTGTAGCCGAAAGTGTTGAAGAAAACCCAGGTTTGTCCTTTCCTCGTCGTTCTTTGGAATTAGGCATTCCACAAACGTCATTACACCGTATTTTGCATAAAGATTTGGGTCTTAAGGCTTATTAAGTTCAGTTAACACAAGAACTCAAGCCGGCCAATCATCAACAACGTCGTGTCTTTGCTGATTGGGTCGTTGAAATGCATGAAAATGATCCGGAATTCCATCGAAAAATCATCTTGAGTGATGAGGCCCATTTCCACCTCGGTGGCTTCGTCAACAAGCAAAATTTTCGCATCTGGGGCTCGGAAAACCCGAGAGTTATTGTTGAAAAGCCTCTCTATCCTCAACGTGTGACTGTTTGGTGCGGTTTATGGTCCGGCGGAGTCATTGGACCTTACTTGTTCGAAAATGAGGCTGGGGCAACAGTTACGGTGAATGGATTGCGCTATCGAGAGCTGATTAATAATTTTTAAGTATACGAATTAAGGTATATTGCTTGTTCATTGTTAAACGAATAATGATACAGTTTCACGATACCTATTAATTATATCATTATAATGTAAGGCATTCGAACCAGTTCAATCATCCAATTGCACGACTACAAATAAAGATAACTTCTGGAAACGCGCGAGCTCTTCGTGGACCGGTCAGTTCACTCTGGTTGCTTCTAGAAATTAAGCGAGTGGACCAATATTAGTGAACGTGAATTTTTTCTAGAAACTATATACAGGGTGATTAATTAATGACCTTACATACGTCAATGGCGGATATAGTACATCAAGGCGAGTTAAGATCCCCCGAAAAAAATTTTTTTGTTCATTGGTTTCGAAGATACAGGATGTTTTGTAACTTTGATGAGTGATATTTCTGAAACGCTTGAAGTTATTTAATGAAATTTGCTAGTATCATCCTTTGTTAGAGCTTGTCAGTACTTCATTATGGGTGAATTAAAATCCAGGACCGGGCTGGAAAAATTGTAATATTATGTTATTTGTTGAGAAACTTCGTTTTCTGGCTGCTGTTCTGAAAAACTATTATTCGATTCAAAAATCCAAGGAAAAATGCTACCGTAAACGCTCTTCAATTTGGATAGCACTCCTAAACATTTCAACAAAAAATCGAGAAAGAAAAATTCGTAGGAAAGTTTTTTCTTTTTCGACTGGACATAATTTACGGATAAATATTGTTTGTCTGAATTTACTAAAATTAATTTTTTGGTTGAAACAAAAATCTTGTAACATATATATATATATATATATATATATATATATTGTAACATTTATTGAATATTGTTTAACAGTAAATCCATGACTTGAAAGAAGATATTAGCTACTCAGAGTAAATTTTCAAAGTGCCCTCCTGGTTATTACTTTATATATAGAAAAATACTCCCACGTTCCAAAACCCAAAGTCAAATCAAATATTTAATAACAAAATTATTCACGTTCGCGGTCAGAAAATTTTTCCAGTCCGGCCCTGGATTTGAATTTACCCGAAATGGCATATTGGCAAGTTCTAACAGAAGAATATTACTAGCGAATTTCAACACATTAACTTGAAGCGTTTCAGAAATATCGCCTGGATGTTGACTGGCCTTGAAGTCCTTACGTATGTCGGGTGGAAAATAAAAACTTTTTCACAGATTTTTCTTTGCCAATTTTTTTTGTTGGAACAGTTAAGGTGTGCCATCCAACTTGAAGAGCGATTATTGTATCCTTTTTCCTTAGCTTTTCGAATCCAATAATAGTTTTCCCAGAATGCGCTCAGAAAATGAATTTTTCAACAAATAAATGTAGATCACAATTTTTCCAGCCCAGTCCTGGATTTGAATTAATCCAGAATTGCATATTGACAAGTTCTGACAGAGGAATATTACAAGCAAATTTCAACAAAATAACAGCAAGCCTTTCAGAAATACCGCTATACAAAGTTTTATACCAACCATATAAAACAATAACCAATAAACGAACAAAAAAAATTTTTTTTCGGATCTTGACTCGCCTTGAAGTCCTCTATCCGCTATTGACGTATGTTAGGTCACTCATGAATCGCCATGTATTTGTCTCGTTTCACTTCATTCTCCAATACAATATTAAAACCTCAAGGAATATTGTAGAAACTTCAGTATCGTTTTATCACAAATTACCACTTCCCAAATTGCAAAAATTACGCGTATGAACTTCAAACTATAAGTTTTATTATTGCACGATAACAGACGTACAGAGAATCCTAGCGACCTGAAAGTTTGAATGTAGCTAGCATTTTAAAATGCGACGGTTGAGTTCTTTAATGGGTGAAATCGACCGAAACGTTTAGAGGTTATTTCCATCATAACTCGGGACCTACCGGAACGATCAGATTGAAACTTGGCAGATAGTTGGAGTATAACGTCGCGCTACTTTCTGGAAAATTTTGTTGGGATCGTACTGACAGAAAATTTTAAAAAAAATTTTTTTCCAAAATTTTTTTTTCGAAATCTGTTGGTCATATTCGAGAAAAGTTCCGCTCAGGCCTTGGGCTTCATATTTCACAGTGATGTACCAAATTTAATTCCGATTGTTATTTCCGGAGATATTTGGAAAAATATGTTAAATTTTGTGTTTTTTCCTCGATATCGTTGTTTTTTCGGAATAGTTCAAAAAATTCAAATTCAATCACGATGAAACTTGGCACCTGGTTGTAAAAATGCTGAATTTGTGTAGAATTTGATGATCGTGTCATTAGAACAATTGTTTTTTCAAGTATTCAATATTCTGATTATATTATCCTCACGAAACTCTGTATGAACATTTGAACTGTCATTTTTCGATTATGTACTGGATTTGAATTCGATCTAATTTGTATTTTTGGAATTGTTGGGAAGATAAAATTTTGAATGGGTATATCTGCATTATCAATCATTAGGTTATGTTAATCCATTCACGAATTCGGCCTTCGTAACTAAGGTCCAAACACACTCTACAAATATGGAGTTCCTAAGTTGTTTCTTTCGGATGTAATTATGTTTAGGATCAGCTGCTAGGCTTATACGTCGACCGTAAACACAATAACTTCCGAAAGAAACGACTTGGAAACTTGATATTTGTAGTTTAGGTTTGGGGCTTAATTACGAAGGTCGAATTTGTGAATGGGTAAAATCCACCTTTCGATTCTGTAGATATACCCATTGAGAATTTTATTTTTCAAAATATTCCCAGAAATACGGATTAGATCGAATTGAAATCCAGTACTTCATCGAAAAATTCTTAGAAAAGCACTTCGTGAAGTCAGCAGCTTTTCTAGGTTTTTTTTTCGCCCCAACTGCTGTGGCGGCACATTTTGATTGATTTGAATTTTTTTCAATGCTCCCGAATCAGAAACAATCTGGACAGAAAAAGTAGTACTAAGTCACGTTTTACATCATCTCTTGCGACTGCAAGTAAAAACAAACTACCATTTCCCTTCCTATTTTTGGGGCAGAGTGGTCCTACTTTGTGGCAGAAGAATTTGTCCTGACACTTGATGATCTATTTATATTTATATGAGAGAGACTTCAGTGGAACAATCATCGTAAATTATGCATAAATGAGTTCAATAGAAGGCTTATTGTTTGAATTAAAATCAGTACCTCACAAACTTAATCTAATCATTCGAGAGGACAATGGGTCAATAGAATGATGAGTTGTAATTGCTTTAATTTGTTTGAATTACCCAACGGAAAGAATATTTATGCTTTTTATAACTGCGAAAATAATCCATTAGCAAATTATAATAACTGACAAAGAAACTGCAACACCCAGAAGGAGCTGTTTAAATTTAAATTTTTTTTTTGGTGAAACATAGACAGTATAGTAAGGAGTAAATGATTGAAATTTGGAGAAAAAACCGGAGGGTTTATTTTTTTTTTATTAAATTTGTTGATAATGTGTTTGTCTACCGCGATTATCTATGAACTGCCCAACACGTCTTGGCATTGATGCAAGAAGATGGTCTATTTCTTCTGGAGAGATACTTTTTTTTTGTACTTTGTATTTTATTGTATTTTTCCGAATATCCTAGGCTTCAATGAAACCCCTCAGAAGCTTAAAGCTTGTGCGAGTTAGGATGCCGGGTGTGTTCTATTTAGGCTTTGTTACCAATTCCTTGCGCCACGTTAGGAACTATACTATCTCACGATACCTGTATTTCATGTCTCAAAGCAGCCAAAGTCCTTGGGGCTGGGGTATATCTCCAAGCTTTCTACCCATGATGTCCCAAACATGCTCTATGGGCGGAAGGTCGGGAGATCTGGGCGGCCATGGCAAAAGATCCATATGGGTCGCTTCAAAAAAGTTTAAACTAACTCTGACAACATGAGGTTGAGCATTATCTTGTTGAAATATTGGATTCTCGAGCCGGTTAAGGTGAGGGAGACCATATAGCTCCACCATTTCTTGAAGGTAACGCAGCGCTGTCATTACACCTCGAATAAATACTAAAGGTGACTACTTGCATGTGCAATAGCACCTCATACCATAACGACTACTGTACGGTGTACATAACGCTCAACATCAAAATGAGTGTCACGTCTTTCTCCCCGACTTCGTCTAAATCTTCTTCGGCCATCATGTGCACCAAAGGAGAATCGAGATTCATAAGAAAAGACGACCTGATGTCATTCCACATTCCAATGTTGTCGTTCTCTGCACCACTGTAATCGTCGCCGGCGATGCTCAACCGTAAGAGGTAACACAAGATGCGGTCGATAATGCTGCAGTCCAAAAGAACTTATACGGCGGTAAACCGTTCGGACAGTTACAGGATGATCTTGTTTTCCTAACCACTCATCAGCCAAAGATCGAGTTGTCGCAAATCGGTCTCTTATGGTCAAAAGTCTTAGACATCGTTCTCGAACTTCATTTGTGCCCCTTCGACGTCTGGTGTCTACTCTTCTTTGCTTTTGGGTATTATCAGACCACGCTTGACAACATCTCATAACAGTAGTTGGATTTCTGTTCGTACGGTTAGCGATTTCTCGAAATGACAACCCCGCCTTCCGTAGACCAATAAGTCGACCTCTTTCAAATTCACCTAGCTGGCGATAAATTCCGCGTACACGTGCTCTAGGCATTCTAACAGCAACTAAACATGTTTTAGCAAAAAAAATTGAAATTTAAACAGCTCCTTTTTGGTGTTGCAGTTTCTTTGTCAGTTGGTATATACGTTTAGATTATACAGTAATCGGATAGAGAGATTATTTCAGTAATATTTGAATTATATTTTCGTAAAAAGAGGTAAGGAATCGAATGCTCTATTTAGATGTGGAGAAAGTATACTCTACGATTTTGCTCTATGGTTGGGAAATCAATTGGTCCAAGACCATTGGATAGTTTATATATTTCGATGGCTTTTGTTGAAGGAAAATGGCAGTCATTAATTAAGTCGTGGATAATAGGTGTGTATAATGAATAGTATACACTCCATATATAGAAAAAGTGGACATTCTTGAAGTTTTTCGTAAGCCTGACAGTTTGCAGCAATCACAAAGAATGAAGTGTAGCATCAAAAATGCAGAATTATTCCAATTTTACCAAAGAAGTCGTATAGTATTCAACTCCCATTTAATTGCTATTATTCACTTTAGAGAATAATTCGCAACTACTGCTAAGCGATATGCCCTCTGGCTATAGAAATTCGAACACTTCCAAGCTTGTAGTTTTTCGACGTTCCTGTTATTCTAACGTATTTTGCGTACTTTAAGAGTTCAATTTCGAGCTTTTGTGTCGTTTTTCGAGTTGAAATTTTGGTATACCGACAGCATAGAAAATAATACTGAGCCTGATATCAATCACCACAGGTGATCAACCGTATGGACCGTATGATGTATTTTACATTGGGACAATGTCAAAAATTGATCGGAACAATGAACTTCAGTGATTGACCAATCACTTTGTGTCGTTTTCCGAGTGGAAATTTTGGTATACCGACAGTGTTTTGTAATATTCATCAAACGATTCCTTTCTTTCCGATTACAATTTTCGATGGCATCCTCCCGAAATGACTATTGTTGTGTGCCTCAACTCATGTTATTCATGGTCAAAGAAGAAAGGATCATCTACTGCCTCAAGTTTTAATTTTTTACAAAGTCAAATGAATTAATTTGGAAACAGCATTTGGCAGGAAACTTAATGATAGAAGAAAGGCCTAGATCTAGAACTTGAAGATTGGAAGATGTTTATTTTCACAAAGGTAAATTACAATGTATTTATTTCGAAACAACTTCATGTCCAGAGGTTTTAAGGTGTGACTGAAAATAAGAGAATTTTAATGAAAAATGCTGCAGAGAAACTACCGAGCACTTCTGCAGCTACCTAATTCACATACTACACGAAATCATTTTCAACAATGGTGACCTGGTTGAAAACCTGACAGAAACTAGATATACTGTTGTAGTTGATAATTGCTGAAGTTATTCATATAAATACATTAATATTTTTCATTTCTATATAGGTAGGTTGAACCAGCCTTGACATTTTTCATTTTGTAATTGTATCTTGAGCTGCTGTAATATGAAAATAAAATCAATTATAAGTCTATTTGTTTCCTTTCCTTTCGAAATACGATGCAAAAAAACTAAAGCAGAAAATCTGTTTTCATTTTATTGATTCGCTCATTTGTAAACAAAGAGAACAAGTCATATCATTCGGACTGATTCTAGATTTACCACATAATATAGCCTGCGTTCAGCACTTCTTTACATTAATTAGAGTCCTTAAATTACTTATTGAGGTGCCTTTTTTTCCAGAAATTCAAGTAAACTCAGATAGGTATTGGTTCATTTCGATCCACCAAGCAACAGACACTAAAAGAACACCGAATAATTAATTATTCTCCAGGAACGATTTAGAGCACGACTTTATATCGTGATCCACACGCAAAGTTCCTTCTCAAGAAATCTTGCACAAAATTATAATAATTGCTTTGAATATTCAAGCTCTCTTTAATAAATATTCGTTCTCCACCATATTTCTACAGTTTGTTTACATAAAACTACTAGCTTGGACAGGTTCCAAATTTAACCGTTAGGGCGCTGGCATCTTCGCAGAAGTTCCCAATTGGCGCATAAAGATAAGCGCTACTCCCTCTGGTGGCTATCCGAGTAACCCGAGGTACAGACATTATCATCGACAAGTTTAAAAAAATGTTAAGAAAATGAGAAAGTTTATGCATTTTTCTTGGCGTTTGTGTGATTTTACAAGTGTTCTACTGAGGAAAAGCAAACTCAAATGTCCTTCCCATAGATTTCCAATTTCGAGTTTGGGTGAAAGAAACTCCCTTTAACAAGTCGGGCCTGAAAGTGTTGAAGAATCGATAAAAACCAACAAACAAGATTTATGAGAGTCTGTTACCTGCCTCTTACCGATGATGATCATTTTTATAGAGGTAAGCACGAATTGCTTATGAAATATTAGATCACAATCATGAAGACAATTTTTTTCCAGGCCCCTAATCAAAGCAGAGAAATTTACTCAAGAGGAATGCTCTGCCTTCCAGAAATCTGCCTGTTGAACTGCTCATTAAGGAACAATGTGAATGTTCTAGTGATAGAACTGACTATTGAAAAAAAAGAGTCTCAACAAGGAAATATCTGGTGATGAATACTTTTCGCTCAGTGCTTCTGCCGATGAAAGCAAAGTTGTACGAGGCTTATTTATTACAGCTTTTTCAAGACCAATCATATGAGTGAAAAATTTATTTGTCAATCCATTATGAATAAGACGATACAAGTTGCATTAGTTTTATGTGAATGTATTCATTTTATTCACAATATATTGAGTATTAAGTCCTTCGCTATAAAAGTAGTAAAGTTATATGTAGTTGTCTATTATTCAAAAAATTATGTTCTACAATATTATCTTTTTTTCAATATTCAAGACAGCCTAAGAAATCCACCAAAGTCAATCTTGCCATTTGGATCTGAAAATAAATAATATCAAAGTACTGTCCAACCTCGGAGATATCCCCGTAATTTTAGAGTTGCTACACTCAATAAGATTGAAGAATGATACATACCTATTTTATAAGAATGGAATATGTACTCCCAGTAATACTCTCGTCTACTATAAAAGTCTAAAAAGTCTTTGAATAAATCGTGAAATCAAAAATTATCAAAACAAACACTAACAAACAGCACAAAATCGACTATCAAAACAAAATCTATGTCTATTTCTAAGGTTCTGAAACTGGCTACCGTGGCGCTGCGATCTTAAATTCAGACGCCAATAGCAGTCATGATATGCTCGTTCACTAATATACTGTTTTTTTTCTCTATCCATATACCGAACGATCAAAGAATATACGTGCAAAATTTCATGAAATAGACTCAGTATAATTCGAGTTGGAGTAGAAAGTTCACCTTCACCCCAGTTCCATGCATGGAACTGAAATAATATATACAGATAAATTCCGTCCAAGCGGTCAATTCTTAGTGAAATCGAATCTGAATTATTCGTAATAACGTCAAAAATTCATACATCGAGCTTAACTATCGAACCAAAGTCAAAAACAAAGAAAAATAGTTTGATTGAATTTTTTCCTCAATCCAATTTCTCGTTTCGCATTATTCCACTCAAAATTCAACGTAGAATTCGATTATGCGAAATATACATCAGTTCATAAAGAAAATCGGCAGTCTTTTCCACATCCGGTTAGACCGGAAGTGATAGACTCACATAAATAATTTTAGTCAAGGGGAATAAATTTGTAGTATCGATATCCAGAACTTCAAGGCGATGTCTTGAAAGATGTAGATTTTTTTGGTGGTGAACCTGATTCCTGTGACATCCATTATATTGAAATTATGGTTCCGCGAATTAATAAATTTAAAATTTTATTTTCTCATTATTTCCCGAAATAACTGAAACTGAAAATTGGTATTTGAGTTTCAAATGTCAGCGGTTAGGTTCATGTGAGATTTAAGTGGAATTTTGAATAATTCAAATTTCCATTTCATATTTATTTTTATTTTTCCGCGTATGTTCTGGAGAACGAGGTCTTATGCTTTCATAAAATATAAGTTTGTAGAAAACTCAATTAGCATCATTCAATTCTATGTGAGCAATGGGGGATTTTTTTTTAAACGAAAATGCAGTAATTTTCATGAAAATCCATTAGAACATCACATTTCAAACATATGATTTCAATATTATATTTAAAAAAAAATGTTTGATCACCTAAAACTGAAAAATAAAAATGGGGATTTGTATTTAAAGGGATTTGTCGTGAGTTCACGATATGACAACGTTGAATTCAGCTTTCTCGGAAAGAAAAGGACCTCAAATGTGTTACTTTGCTTAGGAAAACAGAGATAGCTACACTTCGATCTGGTTAGAGTAGAAGATAACGACCAAGGAATAGAAAAAGAAGAGCACAGACTGTCATACTGTCATATTACTGACAAATCGCAAACGGAAATTGTTTGGTTATATTGACAAAGAACATATGTGTACCACAGAATAGGAATGAATATTTCGTTATTCTATAGTAGAAAAAGCTATTCCACTAAACACCGTTGTCACTTCGTGCATTCCTGGCAAATCCCAAACCCCAATTTTGAAATCTGATTTTGAATACTTTCTGAAGGTAATTTGGGAAAATGATGAATCAAACCCATAATAATTATGTTCAAATTTGCATTTGCAGTAATAACCCAAATTCAGGAAAAACCCCCATTGATAGAGAATGTTTTCACACAAATAAAAAAAAGTTACTGCAATATTTCTGAAATAAAAATTTCAATCTAGTAAAGAAACATATAGAGATAGGAGATAGAAAATAGCAAGTGAGGGTATCGAATCCGCCTACTATAAAGCACGTTATAATGCAGACATGATCAAAAGTAATATCAGTGATATTTCGATCCAAGTTGCCAACCCACAAATTTCTTCACAAATTTACTATCACACGGGAATTTCAGGACAAATTCGACATAATAAGGTTCACGTTATTTATAAATATCCGTAAAAGATGCCTCGGCTCCTCAAACAAGATGATTTATTCCAAATATAGGTTTTTGTTAGGCTGAAATTTAAGTTGGGATTCCTGATTTCATGTTGATAGTGTTCATGAGTTCATAAAGGATATGTTCCGCAGATCAACTTGGTTATTTCGGTTGCTGGTTTCTCGTTGTGTTAATATCAAATATTGGGTTGGTTACTGAAAAAAATGTCAATTACGGAATTTGATTGATGAAAAAGCAATCTTTCTGTCACCAGAACACAGACATATTAAGTCTATACACCCGAACGACAATCAATATTTTATGAAAACATATCCATAGCATAGAACAATCTTTGCTTACCTCATGATCCATTGACCATACCTTGTAATTTTTCCATTGTTAATTGTTGTCTCCTCTATGTTCTTTGGATCATAAAGTAAATAAAGATTGTTCCATGCTATGGATACGTTACCATAGAACATTGACTGTCGTTCTGTTGACAGAAAGAATGTTTTTTCATCCATCAAATTCCGTAATTAACCTTTTTTCCAGGAATCAACCGAATATTTCATATTTACGGAAGACAAAACCCGCAACCGAAATAACCAAGTTGATTTGCGGAACATATCCTATATAAATTTGACACTATTAACATGAAATCAGGAATCCCAACTTAAATTTCAGCCAATCAGAGATGATCTTAACACAACCCTATATTTTGAAGGAATTATCTTGTTTGAGGAGCCGAGGCATCTTTCACGGATATTTATAAATAATGCGAACCTTTTCATGTCGAATTACTCCTTGAATTCCCGTTCCCCAGTAAATTTGTGAAGAAAATTGTGGGTTGGCAACTTGAGCCGAAGTCGTCTATTGAAATTAAACAAAACGGTGTTTCGTTGAAACTTATTCTGTGATTGATTTTTGCGATTCCTATTTCTTTATCTATTTAATTATTGATTGTTGTTTATTTCAGATACATGTTCAAAAATTTATGTTTTTTCGGAAATTTTTCGGGATAATTTTTCGACATGACACGAAACACTCATTTCCAATTAGTAGGGCAACAAATTTTTTTCGAATTTTCACATGGATAATTCTTCTTATTGACACTGTTCATCTTCCAACCAAGTTTCATTTCGATCAGATAAATATTTTTCGAGTTATTGAGAAATCAAAATTTCAAATGGCTGTAGCACAGAAACCATTCGGCAGATTTGGCCCATTAACGACCTCAACCGAGATATTCAGGATCTTAACCTAACCTGAAAATTTCAAGACTCTAGGTCCTTTCTTTAGAAAGTTACAGCGCACACGTGACGAAATATTAACGCGCTGATCCCCAGAACAAGCGCGTAAAAATGAACTGATTCGAATAGAAAATTGTATGCTTATTTCAAATATTTCAATCCAATTTTGAAATTTCAATATACAGGGTGTTGAAACTTGGCCTGAAAAAAGTCCCATATTCATCTGATACGGACCTGGAATTTTTCAATTATTTGAATATGACTCGATTGACCTGAATAAGCGAATCCTACGTTTTGAATATCAACGGATTTAACCAGGCAGTTCCAAAGCAATTGAAAAATTTGGTCAATACAAGAAACACCCTATATTTAGGTTGTGGAATATCAGTTTTTTGGACTCGTCTTGGAAAGCTCTACCTCAGGTTACCGTATGTTCATCTACCAATGAGACACCTTGTATAAATAGAATATTCACTTCATGATTATGACTTCTCAAGTAGATGTTTCATTGTTATCACATCCAACGTCCTTTTTCGACGAATCACCGTGAAAAATTAATTCTCCATAAGATAATTACTCTAAGAATTAAATCCTATCAGAACATTCGCTTATTCATCGAAGTGTACATAAAACTTGGCAATTACGAAATATTAAGTACAAATTGATTAGGTGCCCGTCAAGCGTACCTTTCTCAAGAACGATATACTCGCTGGGACTTCAACCATTTGAAACTATTATCCCTTCCTGAGTCCTTATAAATTAAATGCATCCATGAAGTCACGATGCTCAAGCTTGTGGAAGGTCAAGCCTCTTACAACTGTAATATTCTTCGATTGTCTTCATGGTAAACAGTTGGGAAATTCTAATTAGGATGAATCGATGCTTCTGCAAGTGTTTGGATGCATTATGGGTTCGGTGGTTTTGTACCAGGGTGATCATTTTTGTTTGATCCTCAATCACTCGCTCTATGCGCTACAGGATATAGGAAATTTGTACCGTGTATCTTGTCTATACTCCATTCACTTTTATAAACTATCCCGGATGGCCATGATTCAGGTCTATCAAGTTTTTCAGTTAAAACTCATGCTGTTGGCACTCGTGAAATATCGGCAATGTCAAAATAATTGTGAGAGATGTTGCCAAATGCCATGTCAATGTCTACACTCAATCTCAATGTAAATCATCACGCTTGGAAACTAAAAATGCCGTTAGTTAGTTTCTAAGAAGCAGAGACGAAGAATCAGGAAGTGCCATGTAGAATGGAAATCTGCCTTTTATGATATTAACCCTGATTATTTGGAATCAATAATTTATCACAAGCTATCCAACATTCTCGAAATATGTGGGTGAAAGTATAGTAGTACTTCTACATTTTTATACTGGAGTATTTCGAGTTGTGCAACAAAAGGTATTCAAATGTCTTCTGTAGAGTTGTTCATTGAGAATCTCGAAAAGTTGGGAATTCCATAGGTTTGTCTGTTCGTTTAGAAGTTTTACTGCAGGGTTGTTCGAGTTCTTTTATTTTTTTTTTCGAATGAACTATCACAAAGTAACCTCTGATCATTATTTTTCAGTGAAATTCGATTCTTGATATCCGTACAAGAAAATAGCATAAGTGAATGTTCCAACTATGTTTATATACGTGAAGTATTTCAGACAATAACAGAGAAAAAAGTTTCTTCAACATTCGCCAGGTCTCTGAAATTCAAATTGAATTCAAATAATATTTTCTCAAATTCATGATTTTCCCAAAGTGAATTCACATTTTGAAACATACGTAATCACTACGACCTCTATGTAGAGAGGACAACGTTGTGTAGTTATCTGGCAGGAAAACGACTATAACCTAACATTTTCAAAATATACACGGTGAAATGTGTCAGAATCTCATGGCCAACCGGGATAGTTTATGAAAATCTTGATAAAAACGTACGCCGTGTCCGGTGAATTTAATATGTCTCGGGGGTGAATTAATTAACCTCAAGAAAAAGTTGTCGTGAGAAGTGAAATACCTTTTCAACAACTTATTTCTCCACCCATCTAAACAAATCAACAAAACCCTATACTCGGGGCACCAACCAGGCTGAATATGCTTTTCTTTGCTGAGGTATCTAACTTAAAAAAAATTGGAGCGATCCATATAATATGAAACACCCTGTATAACGTGTCAAGAAGAAGATCGAACCCTGGAGTGTATGTTATTCTAGTAATGAATTAGTTGAGGAGAACCTTGGAATTATCAGGTTTTTCCATTCTTATTGGAAGGTGATGAAATTTCATTGTTAACAATAATGTTCTTTCATCGGCTTCGGCTAGTTTCTCCCTATAAGCAATATCCTCGATGGTTGTGTTCAATTTATTGGTTGAGGAGTTCTAGACGATATTCAAAGATATTAATTAGTAATTGGAGGTAATTCAGTGCAGCAACCTTGTGATTAATTCTATTTGTAATTGGATAATTTTCATCTTTTTTCAAGGGTGGAGTTCTCAAAGTCAAGGGTGTGTGACATATGGATGTGGAGCTTGGAAACTTTTTTCTTTAACATTTTCAGCATGCTAGATATTTAGAATCATGAATCTGATTAATATTTTCAGAGAAAAAAAAAACAGGAAATTTTGGAATAACATTTTTTTAAAGAATTTCATTACAACTGAATCCACACGATATTTTGTCCTGAGTTGCGTCTTGGTGTTCCAAAACTTTCCACGAAGTTTCAATTTGATCGAGTCAATACTTCATAAGATATCGAGGAACATTTTTGTTCTATACTGACTCTAAAGTTTGTGCTGAATTCCATTGCATTATAATCAATATTTTCAGAGAAAACAAATTTTTGAATATATATTATAATTGGCCTATAAAGGTGATTTGAATGATAGGATGATCTCAGCAGATGAAAATTTATTCTGTACACAGGGTGTATCTGAAAAACACCCGAAAAATTCAAGGGGTGACTCTGTGATGAAAATTAAGGTAGGTATTTGGTAAAAAAATTTTTGGAAAACTTCCCCTTGTAAAAGTTACATCCCTCCGAAGATAAAAAAATTGTTTTTCTTTTTTATTTTCCCTGTATATTAAGCTAAAGACACGAAACTTGGTGAATATTATTTGTCAATAAAACAACACATTTTTCAACCCAGAAGTATGCTTAGAAGGGGTTGACATATTCAACCTCTAAGATATTTTTTCTTACAACTTTTTTTTGGATAAACATTTTCCTTTGAAAAATCATTGCCTAAAAGGCCCAATTCATTTACTTACTTTTTTCATCTCAACAAGATTTTTCGTTAACTTAATTATTCACGAGAGAAAAATATCGATGATTTAGGAATCCGCATTGTAGCAGGGTGTGAAACGATAGAAAATTCAGCAGGAATATTTCATCGCATACGTATTTCATTGGGGAGAAGAGTGAATGCTTGTATTGAAGCCGAAGGCTGTCATTTTCAGCATTTATTGTTGATATTCGATAGGTTTTTGTTCATTGTTCACTATTGTTTTAGCTGTGAAAATCTCAGCCTAGTAGACTCATAATTTGGTTGGCTATTGTTCAATAAAATTTTCCTCGTAAATGCTTAAGTTTTCTAAAAATATTTTAGAGAATAAAAAGTTACTGAATGAAATAGGCTTTCAAGCCATGGTTTCTCTTGAAGGAAAATTGTACCCAAAATAAAGTAAATAAATGTCTATGGGGGAGAGGTTGACTATTTCAACCCTTCTGAGCATACTTAAGGGTTGAAAAAATTACAAAATTCATAAAAACTGAAGCACCCTTGGCAAGAGCCTCAATTCACAACCAATTTCTAGATTTTATCTGTCTAATCTTCGGAAGTATTAGGTGGACCTAACACTTAAAAGTTTCTTCTGAAGTTTTTTCTTGACGATGAACCGGTCGGCCTGTCGGTTGATTATTATCAAAATACCTTCTGGAGTAGATTGAGTTATCTAGTCCAGTCAAATTAATAAGTGTCGGACAGGTCAAATTCTTTAATCTTTGATAGTCTACAAGATCTATAATTAAATTACTGATAAGATTGGCATAATGCAGTTCCGAAAATTTCAGTCTGAAGGCTGAATACTGATTTTTTATTTTGATATGGCATATGTAATGAGAAACTTTGAGAGAGAATATCAAAACCATTCTGTTGGACTATTATTAGTCTCTATGATGAATGTGTTTGGAGCATTCAATGTGCGATATGATTTATTAGCGTTTCCTTGAATATTTTTTATTTCTCTCGCTTTTTGTTTGTTGTCTTATTCAGGAAGCCAGGAAAGTACTTACTTCCTAGCATTTCATAGCAGTTATCGTGTCAAACATTATTTTTCTGTTTGATTCATGTGAAAATTGTAGGGTATGTATATTTATAATATACATGGTGTATCTGAAAAACACCGAAAAAATTCAAGGGGTTATTCTGTGATGAAAATTAAGGTGGGTATATGGTATACAATTTTTTTTAAAACCTTCCTCCAGAAAAGTAACACCCCTCCGATGATCAATAAAAAAAATTGTTTGTCTTTTATATTTTTCCTGTATATTGAGCTGAAGACATACGTTACTGGGTAAAAATAATTCCTCAATAAAACTACATTTTGGAATTTAACGATTGGGTTGAGCTCCCTGAAGAAGAATCCGTAGTCAAATTCAATTATGTCCGTCCGGCCGTCCGTATGTACTCTACCTTTCGAAGGAAAAGACTTAGCAACCTGAAATAGTCAAATTAGGTTTCAAGTCCAAATATCTCGGTTAAAATCGTTAATGGGTGGAATCGGTTGGACAGTTCCGAAGTTAAGCCCATTTGAAATTTGGAGGTAAATTCCTCGATATCTCATGAAGTATTGACTCGATCGAATTGAAACTTAGTGGACAGTTTTGGAATACCAACACGCAACTTAGAGCAAAATTTCGTGCGGATCCAGTTGTTGGAAAATTTGAAAACGAGCGTGTAAAAACATTCAAAATTTTAAAAATTTTGATGAATATCTTTTTCCTCTGAAAACATTGATTAGATTTCAATAGAATTCGGCACAAATCTTATAGTCAGTATTTAACAACAATGTTCCAAATTTCAATTCGATCCGATATTTATTTACGGAGATAAGGAGAAAATGTGCCAAATTTCGTTGTTATGTGGAATTCTAACGTTATTTCCGAAATATCTCAAAAAGTACTGTTATGGTTTTTTCTAAATCGGTATTTAAAAAAAAATAACTTACCAATGAACACAAATGCATATATTCAATTATTTATTATCATAATATACAATTAAGTTAATTCCAGGCCTCAAACATAGAAAATTCTATCATAAGATATAAGAAATGTCCAAATCAATCACGATCCAGTAACAAATCCAGAGAATTCATTCCAATATTTCAATAGTTTATTCAGGGCACATAATCCTTCCAAATTATCCTTCTCAATAGGCTTCTCATGATCTGAAAGTACAAGAATTTGTATTAATACCTTGAATTTTATAAAATTGCCTTATCTAGTCAAAAAGTAGAAAATTATGAGGAACTAAAATAATACTTAGTGTCCTCCAAGATTTAATGATGAAAATTTTTTTATTGTGGGAAAAGGAATTGTCCTATTCCCACAATAAAAAAATTTTCATTATTATGAGGAACTTCAGTGATATTTTGTTGAAAATTATTATTATAGGTTTGAATTGAACAGAACGAGCAATCACAAGTAGAAATTAGATGTAGAATTTCAAAGAAAATGTAAATTTAGGATAGAAGTTATGTCTCGACCCATAAGTTGCACATAATGTAATTATCAGGTTTCCGAAGGAACACAATTGCAGCTATATTTTAGAAATAGGGTTTATTTAATATAATGCAAGCATTTTTTGGCGATTGTGAGTAGAAATTCAGGAATACTAGGCAAATGAAATTGTTAACTTAGAAAATTGTACATTTAGGCATAAAAATTTGAAAAATTTTATATATTAGAGATTCAGAATATAGGCAAGAGGCACATCAAAATACGGAAAAAAATACGGCCGAATTTTCTAGACCAGGTTCGAAGAAGGAAAACTTACCTCTGAAGGGATAACTGCGAAAGCATCATTTTTGGAAGACATCTTTAATTGCAAAGCAAACTAGATGTTGAAGAAAATTCCGAAAAGGTTTAAATACCGAAACTCGAAGACAGAGAATTTAGTCCATTTTTAACCATCGTAAAGACTGTAGCTGCTCCTCCTAAAAAAGTTATCGATACATCGTAATATTTCAGTCAGAAAGTCAAAGTGACTGGCATCCTGGAAGCATATCAGAATAAAATACATGGAATATTGAAGCAAACCAAAATAAACTCAACAAAAGGGAAAAAGCAGCAGTTATCAAATCCAAACAAGTTGAAATTAAATTAACTCCTGAATGTATCCCTAATCGTTAATCTGGTGGTAATGATGCAACCTCTTACTCCCTATCTATTTATTTCAACTTTACAATTAAAATTGCTATTTACAAACACAAATTTAGGTACAATGAATCTGAGATCCGGGATTCGAAGAAGCACTTATCTTAAAAGTAAGGATCCGGTGGTATGATCCTTCAAAATACAGGTATTATGCAGGTAGTCCAGTCTCAAGAGATTCCATCCAGAATAAAGTCCAGACTTAAGGTATTCCAGTAATAATCAGCTTCGGTATAAAGGTGTTCCAGTCATAATCAGCTCCAGTATTAAGATAATCCAGTAATGATTGCTTCCAGTACTAAGATGATCCAGTAAAACTCCGGGTCCGGTAGTAGAATATTCAAATGGGCATTAGTCCCAGCAAAAAGACAATCCAGCAGTCGATAGCCCCGGTATAAAGATGATTCAGTGGGCGACAGCCCCGGCACAAAGATGTTTCAGTGGGCGATAGCCCCGGTACAAAGATGAAGCAGTAGGCGGTAGCCCCGGTACAAAGACGCCTTTTGAATAGATGTCTTATAAGAAACAATAAAACTTCAAAATTCCACGATGTTAATGGATTACAAAGTTCGTTAATTCGCTAAACTCTAGCAAGGTGTTGAATCTCCAACTTCTTACCAGTAAAAAGAAAGAACTTTGCATCGCCTAGACTGACTTGGAAGGGTCGCGCATGCGAAACACACACTCAACTGTCAAAGCGAAGAGCGTTTTTTAGCGACCGATCATATGATTTCAGTAAGGCGTTTTTGCTTGCGATTGGAATTGAAATTATTAGTATGACGTATTTTCGCGATGGAAACTGAAATCGACAGTGGAGCGTTTTGTAACGTTACAGCCAGATAAATTCAATTTCAAAGGTCAACCCTTGGAACTCGCACTTCGCAGTAAATAAACACGACGTTGAACTTTGGAGGTTATACAGAAAACCCGAACCACAGAGGAACATCAAGTAATAAAGTGACATAGACTAAAAACACCGTGGGTGAGAGAAAAAGGACATTATTATAAGTTTTTTAATTTAATTTAATTATTTGAGTTAGGTTATTAATTAGTTCAGCATTTGAATCGATTTCCTTAAATTTATTTCATTAAAGATTGTTATTCGAAATTATATAAACTATTATTTCATGTCATAGAATCCACCTGAGTAAGAGACAGCAAGCCGCGCAAAATTTAAATCAAATTCAAAATTCATATTTTTGTTATTGGATCCTGTTGAAAATTCAAAATTCAAAATCAAACAACAGTCAGATTCATAACAGTACGAAAGCAATCAGACTGAAACTTAGTAATCAGGTGGAGATTACCAACACGCCAGTTGGTGCAAAATTTCGTGCTGATCTAATAGTAAGAATTTGAACGAGCTCGCGAGAGCTCCTGATCTCACCTGAGTGCTTTTTTAGAATTTTTATCAAGAATTCGTAGTGTTCCGTAAAGGATGTAAAGGTAAGATGGTAGGTTACTTCATACCAGAGCCGAATTTACGATTTTAGTGCGTTTAATGAATGGTCAGAATGCGTCCTTGTTCTGAGTCTCAATAATATGATAGCGCCCTGGATTAGCCTTAGCAAAAATTCTCATCAATATTATGACTAGACCCATAAAATTGGCTGTCCGAGATACCCAGCTATAATATAAATTACGATTGACCATTGAATTGCATTGAACGAAATAAATAATAAGTTCTTAGTTTTTGAATTGATACGACATGAATTATGATGTAATTTCAGCTGCCTACAATTAACTCAGATATCAAAAAAGAGAAGTATTCAGACAAGGTTTGGTTCAACTAGCCCCTCGATATCGATCGTAAATGTCTTATAAAATGTAATTTATAATCTTTGAACGGATCCCAGATAGTGACCCGAGGATCGTAAGTGTAAAAATTATTGGGATTTTAAGTATCGATTAAAGCTCATTTTGGGAAAATTTCGCATCAGTTTGGTTTTTTATGGGTTTTCACATATACAAACGATAAAGAAAGCGAACTGTGGCGTTTCAGAGTACAAATCTGACTCTTTCATCAGACAAAGCAGAAAATAATGGAATTTTCTGCCCTATCCGATAAATGAAATAGAAAATAATGGAATTTTTTGCTTTGTCTGATGAAAGAGTCAGATTTGTACTCTGAAACGTCACAGTTCGCTTTCTTTATCGTTTGTATTGTTCCTGTATTGTTCATTAGGAAATCTGTTTTCTAAGAAACTGCCTTTGACAAATAGTTTACTACTGCAATCCGCAAGGGCGTTTTTCATAAAAAAACAATTTTTCGTTAATTTTTAATAGTTCTCTTTCACATATTGGGAGTGAAAACCCATAAAAACCTGAAAAATTTTGGGATTCTGTAAGGTAACTAACTGTTTCATGCGCTCTTTCACCGCTCTGATATATGTAAAAGAATGAAGTGAGAAAACCATTATTTTGAAGAAAATATAAGAATTTTGTGCCCCTTGATAGCTCACGCCTATGTTAAATGCCTCCTCTAGGTCCTAAATCCGACTCTGCTTTGAACTGTGTGGTCAATGGGGGTTGTTTCTTCAAACGAAAATGCAGTAATTTTCATGAAAAACTTTTAGAACATCACATTTCAAATATATAATTTCAATATTATATTTTAAAAAAAATGTTTGATCACCTAAAACTGAAAAATATAAATGGGATTTGCATTCAAACGGATTGGTCTTGAGTGCACGATATAGCAACGTCGAATTCAGCTTTCCCGGAAAGAAAAGGACGTCAAATGTGTTACTTTGCTCAGGAAAACAGAGAAAGCTATACTTCGATCTGGTTAGAGTAGAAGACAACGACCAAGAAATAGAAAAAGAAGAGCACAGAGTGTCATACTGTCATATTATTGACAAATCGCAAACGGAAATTGTTTGGTTATATTGACAAAGAACACGTGTGTACCACAGAATAGGAATAAATATTTCATTATTCAATAGCAGAAAAAGCTACTCTACTAAACACCGTTGTAACTTCGTGCATGCCTGGCAAATCCCAAACCCCAATTTTGAAATCTGATTTTGAATACTTTCTGAAGGTAATTTGGGAAAATGATGAATCAAACCCATAATAATTATGTTCAAATTTGCATTTGCAGTAGTAACCCAAATTCAGGAAAAACCCCCATCGAGATATATCGATCCTCATGTGAAATTAGAAATAATGCAAAAAGAGGTAAACTTCAGTTCGTAGGACAACATTTCAAATGGTTCGTTCCACTAAACTTGTATCAACCCTGTGAGCGTGATGACAACCCCTGAAATCTTGAAAGGGGAGGAGAGATGAATGACAACTTGTTCTGAAGGTATTTTGATGGGATTTTCAAAAATGCCATATAGTTTTTACGCGCTTGTTCTGGGGAACAGCGCATTATCATTTCGTCACGATGTCTGTAATTTTCGAATTTTTAGCCGAAATCGGTCTCAAACGACTAGGTTGAACTCACGGATGAAGAATCCGTGGTCAAAATTGATTCTGTCCGTCCACCCGGCCGTATGCGCTGTAACTCTCGAAAGAAAAGATCTAGAGTCTTGAAATTTTCAGGTTAGGTTAAGATCCTGAATATCCCAGTTAAGTTCGTTAATGGACCAAATCTGCCGAATGATGTTGATGATGTTAGTAGTAGGTTCAAAACTTTGAATAATGGACTCCCACAAGGATCAGTTTTAGCTCCCCTTCTATTTAATTTATATTTATGTGATATTCCAGCAACTTCTTCAGAGAAATTCATCTATGCAGATGATATTGCTCTGGCTTTTCCTCACTCTGATTTCAAAGTCATTGAAAACACTCTAAATACTGATTTAGAAATTTTGAAGAATTATTTTGTTAAGTGGCGTTTATGTCCAAATTCTAATAAAACAGAAGTTTCTTGTTTTCATTTGAATAATCAACAGAAGTTTTAAACTTTGAATGTTACTTTTAATAAAGCCGTTCTGAAACATAATTTCGCTCCCAAACATCTTGGAGTGAAATTAGATACTTCTTTAAATTTCAAGGCTCATTTGGAAAACTTACGCATGAAGTTGAAATCTAGGAATAATATTCTTCAAAAACTAACTGGTTCTTCATGGGGGGCTGACCCTACATCTCTTCGTACCGCAGCTTTGGCTTTGGTTTTTTCTGCTGCTGAATATTGTTGTTCGGTTTGGTTTAATAGCGCTCATGTTAGTAAAATAGATGTACAGCTTAATGTTGAGAATGAGAATCATTAGTGGGACCATAAGATCTACACCTTTACAGTGGTTACCAGTTCCCTCAAATATTGTACCGCCCCATATTGGTAGACAGGTTGCAGTGATAACGTCTTGGGATAAATATCGTTCCTTTCCGAATTTATTCCCAATCATGTCTTATATTCCGGATTCTAAAATTGCTAGATTGAAATCTCGTAAACCTTTATGGATCAACGATTTTCTTTACACCAATAAAAGTGACAAAGAAGTTTGGCGTTCGGAATGGAATTCGTGTAATGTGTTCAACAAAGGTTTGATCAGCGATCCTTCAGGAAAAGTTCATGGTTTCAATCTTCCTAGGAAAATTTGGTGCATTTTGAATCGACTAAGAACCGGTCATGGTCGCTGTAATAGTTTCCTCTTCAAATGGAATTCGGTCGAAAGTCCAAGGTGCGAGTGCGGAGAAGAAGAGGAAACAATAGAACATTTAGTTAATACTTGTACAATATATAAATTTGACGATGGTTTCGAGGCAATTCATTTGGTGTCTGATTCTTTTTTGAGATGGATTGCGAACTTCAAATTAATTTAATGAGTACTAAATCATTAACTAGTTCATATCAGTTTTTTCGTCTCCTTTTTTGTTTTCAGGTATGATTCCAAGATTTCAACCTGCATCGCATAGGAAGGAGGAAATTTTGTCGATGAAAAAGAAGCCCTTCAATAAAAAACAACAATTTCATTACACTTATACGGAGAGACAGAGTTTTTCCTGAGGTTTTTATCTGTGCTCTTGTATCATACGTAAAAATGTATGGTTTCCTCTGCTAATACTGTTATGACACAAATTGTTTGATATAAAAAAAAATGTAATGCTCATCTCAAAAGAATATATATATATATATATATAAGATATATAAGTTAAGAGTCTTTAGGTATGAAAAAAGAAAAAAGAGTTCACCTTTAATTCTCCAAACTTAGAGTCTCTATGCCCTTAAACAAATCTTATATTATATATATATATATATATATATATCTGCCGAATGGGTTTTGTGCTACAGCTATTTGAAATTTTGATTATTCAGTTACTCGAAAAATATTATCTGATCGAAATGAAAGTTGGTTGAAAGGTGATAAGTGTCAATAAGAAAAATTATCCATGGAAAAATACGAAAAAACATTTTTTTTTTTGAAAATTTTTATATTTCATTAAAATTTCACTGAAATTTCCAAGTCACCATTTCGCAATGTGAACGAGCGCATAAAAGCTGCTAACTTCACTCAGTGCTTCTCTAGATTTTTGGTAAATACTTCCTTAAAATGAAAAAGTGGAATAGTTACGACAGCAAGAGTTTCAATGAACCATATATCGAAAATCCGAAAATTATTTTACCTTTCAAAACATTTCAAGATCATCGACATAAATCATCTTGATATGTCAGACATTGCCTGTCGATTACAAGCTTCACTTCTCAATAAATCCATCATCAATTTGTCACACCGTGTAAAAAAAAGTAGTTTATACAGCCTCGTTATCTATCCGCTAAGATGTATTCTGTTCATAATCCATTTTTGACCTTTTCAAATAGTTTTCAATTAATTATGGTACAATTCATTTAAAAAAACGTCATGTAGGTCCACTGTTAGAAATTGGAGTTATGGTATCGACTCAATGCGCAACAGGGGACCTCGCTGATAATTGCCTACCCAAAAAAGTCGAAAATATTCTTTCTACCCTTGGGGAAGGAAAATTCTAGAACTATTTGGTCGAGTTGAAGTTCGGGTTGTTCATGAATATCCGTATATTGCGCATTGGTTCACTGCCACAATTCCAATGTAGTTTATTTGTTCCGTAAATCATCTTGGATATTTGGGTTACTGGTTTTCCTTTCCGTAAACATAGAATGTTCTATTCAAAAAAGTCCACTTGTTAAAGGCTATTGAAACAACAATTAAATACAGATTTTTCTGTATCTGTATCTGTTTACTTGTTGTTTCAATATCCTTTAACAAGTAGACTTTTTTGAATTTAATATTTGAATGAAAACTTATAGTTTTCAAGGGTCAATATCAACTGTCATTTAATTCTTGAGGTTATAAAGATTTTCGAAAATGTTTTTTACCGCATTTCATTTGTCAGGGAAAGAAGAAGGTGTAAGTAAAATCTGTGGCATTATTGTTTCTATGCACAATTCTAACAAGCATGCGTATGGACTTAAACCTGCATATTTCCGTTGAAGTGAAGTGTACGTAAGAAACACGTGGTGAGGTTTTGATATATAATATAGAATAAATGCTACTGATGATTCTAAGTCGAAAGATAGAAGATGAAACACTGTGTCTAGTATTGTTTTTAGGTTGTATTTCATTTTTTTACACTTTTCTCAAGTTTTTTACTTTGATCATTATATGCCAGTTGATAATAATAATAATATAATAATTTTGTCATTGGAGACGTAGTACGTCGAAGACATAAAAGTATATCGTAAGATATCAAATCAATATCGAAAGATATTATATAAAGGTAATACAGAAAAATCTGTATTTAATTGTTGATAGAATGTTCTGTTGGTTCCTGAAGAAGAAGGTTATTTACGGAACTTGGTTGATGTGAAACCGATTTAATTTATAGATTTCCTGTCATCATATAACGACCATCGATTTTCTATGGTATATTCGCTTCATCAACGGAACATATCCATAGACCATTAATTTGTTGTAACGTGCATAGAAGAATATTTAATAGAGTCAATTTTGTTTGAAGTGCTAGAAATTTATTGATGTAAATAATCATATTCATTTTCTGAGAATATTGGCGGTTGTTTTAGATGCTGAAATTATCTGTTTTGTTCCCCCACGAACAAGTTTTATACTTTTGTGGGTTTAAAATTTGTTTATTGGAGTGTGTGTATGGTTGTTATTCAGAAAGTGTTTTTATTTTGCTTCAATAAACATTATTATTATTATTATTATTATTATTATTATTCAAAGATGCGCATATGTCTATGTTCTGGTGACAGAAAGATTGCTTTTTCATCAATCAAATTCCGTAATTAACCTTCTTTTTCAGGAACCAACCGAATAATTCATATTTACAGAACGGAAAACCGGCAACCGAAATAACCAAGTTGATTTGCGGTAATTATCCTTTATGAACTCGACTCTATTAACATGAAATCAGGAATCCCAACTTAAATTTCAGCCTAACAAAAACCTATATTTGGAAGAAATTATCTTGTTTGAGGAGTCGAGGCATCTTTCACGGATATTTATAAATAACGTGAACCTTATCATGTCGAATTTGCCTGAAATTCCCGTTCCCAGTGATAGTAAATTTGTGAAGAAAATTGTGGGTTGGCAACTTCGGCCGACGTTGTCTATTGACATCAGACAAAATATAAAGTAAAAAATATCTGGATGAATGAATTTCTACCATATTATGTTTTCCATAACTTTCAGTGGAATGTTTTCAAAGAATTCAATTAAATTTTTGGCTAATACACTATCTCACGATGTTTCACTATAATATAGTAAGCGAGAAGTGGAATTATTAGGTAAGCAATGTGAAATTATTTCCCAGAATCTACTGATACATCGATATCATTCGATGGCTTTTTCAAATATATTCATTTTTTTCCAGATTTTGCACATATACAACGGAATGTGGTGAAGCGACGGGAAGTTTATGAAAGTTGATACAGAGCAAGCAACATCCTTACTTTGAGTCAGACTGAGACCTATCAAGAGTTGGAGTTTCACAGAGAATAAAAACTCATCGTATAGGCCATATTATAAAACCAGTTCAATTTGAGTTCTTTCCCATTCAAATTCATAAGGTTCACAATTAGAAAGCAGGAGTTTTATTCAATGGTTAATCTTATTTCATCGGATTTGAAAACTGAGCTTTTCCAGTAGAACTTGATGGTAGCGTATAATAGTGAATTTCAATTTCAAGTAAATGAAAATTGTTAAACGATTCATGTAGGTTTAGTCAGTAGAGAACAAAGAAAATAAAACACATTCAATGGTGAAAATGATATGCATAATTATTGGGGGTTGATAACTCGATCCTCGATTAGTGAAAATGATATATTATATATAATATTGAAAGACAATAATGAAAAGGATGATATGCTTCCAAATATCATGAACTTTATGCCTTGTATGAATTGGATTCTTTCTTTTTTTAACACTTATTTCCATATGGATATCTATATAGATACACTGTCCAAAAAAAATACAACAGGGACCCATTTAGAAGTATCTGAGGATCTACACAATTCTTCGAAGCTAACACAAAAAGATTTCACGACTTATCAATATCTAAATAATAATTCGAGAAAACATAAATGAATTCAAAATGACAATAACCGAATTCCCATTAATAGTGTCATGCGCTCTGATTGGTCGATTGGTAGCTTTTTTGTCTTGGCGAGAGTGTACAATACAACCGGTTTCCCAAGTTTGGTCTAAAGATTTAGTAGGATAACAAATGAAAATAAGAGCACCATTGTCTGTGCATCCTAGTTTGTTGTCAATGGTTAAATTTGAGGTTTTTGCAGGCAAGAGAAACAGGCAAACGACATATCCAAGTTGATTCATGGAACATATCTTATATGAACTACATTAACATTATTGGCGTGTGATCAGAAGCTCCATCAAAATTGTCATATAATATTGAACCCAATTGGCGTCTGAATTTAAGATTGCAGCGCCACGGTGGCCAGTTTTGGAACCTTAGATACAGACATAGATTTTGTTTTGATAGTCGATTTTGTACTGTTTGTTAGTGTTCGGTTTGATAATTTTTGATTTCACGATTTATTCAAAGACTTTTTAGACTTTTATAGTAGACGAGAGTATTACTGGGAGTACATATTCCATTCTTATAAAATAGGTATGTATCATTCTTCAATCTTATTGAGTGTAGCAACTCTGAAATTACGGGGATATCTCCAAGGTTAGACAAGGTATTTTTGCGCGCATGTTCTAGGGGAACAGCGTGCTATCGTTTTGTCCAAATGTCTGTAATTTTGGATGATTGAGCCGAAAATGGTCTCAATCGACTAGGTTGGACTCACTGATGACGAATCCGGTGTCAAAATCGATTCTGTCCGGCCGGCCGGCCGGCCGTAGACACGCTAACTGTCGACAGAAGCAAGCTAGCAACTTGAAACTTTCAGGATAGGTTGCGCATCAGAATGCCGCGGTTAAGTTCGTTAATGGGCCAAATCGGTCGAATAGTTTCGGAGTTATAGGCAGTTGAATTTTGAAGTTATTTATTTTTTATTTCAGAAACTACTTGAGAGATTAGATTCAAACTTGGCAGTTGGGTGGAGTATAACGACGCGCAACTTTGAGCCAAATTTCGTCAGGATCAGATTCTCAGTGAATTAAAAAAAAAATTTTTTTCGAAATATTTTTCCAAAAAATTTTTTTTTCTGGAAACCATTTATCATATTCGAAAAAAAAGTCCACTCTCACTTTGAACTTCATATTTCACAGCAGTGTACCAAATTTCAGTTCGATACGGTCATAAGTTTCGGAGATATCCGGAAAAAATGTGTCAAATTTCGAGGTTTTCTTCTCGATATCGTTTATTTTTTCGGTATAACTCGAGAAATACTGATTCAGTCCTGATGAAATTTCACAGCTAGTTTTGAGATGCTGAAAGACAACTTCATGCGACATTTCGTGAGAATCGTGTCATCAGAACAATTTTAAAAAAAAAATTTCTATGATTTTTCTTATCATATCATCCTCATCAGATTCTGTATGAAACTTCGAACTGTTATTTTTCGATGAAGTACTGGATTTCAATTCGATCTGATCTGTATTTTTGGAAATATTGAAAAAATAAAATTTTTATTGGGTATATCTACGGAATCATTGGGTGGATTTTACCCATTCACGAATTCGGCCTTCGTAATTTAGGTCCAAACCTTCTCTACAAATATCGAGTTCCTAAGTTGTTTCTTTCGGAAGTTATTGTGTTTACGCAGTCGGCCGTTAGGCTGACCGTGATCACAATAACTTCCGGAAGAAACGACTTAGAAACTCGATATTTGTAGAGAAGGTTTGGGGCTTAATTACGAAGGTCGAATTCGTGAATGGGTAAAATCCGCCCAATGATTCCGTAGATATAATTCAAAATTTTATTTTTACAATATTTCCAAAAATACAGATTTGATCGAATTCAAATCCAGTAATTTATCAGTAAAAATTTCAAAAAGTACTGCCGTGAAAGCAGCAGCTTTTGCGTGCATGTTCAAATTCGTTGCTGAAGCGGTCATCTACATTGAACATGCGCGCAAAAGTTGCTGCCTTCACGGCAGTGCTTTTTGAAATTTTTATATTATTTATTTTCAGATCCAAACGGCCTAGATTGACTTTATTGGATTTCTTAGGCTGTCTTGAAAGTTGAAAATTAGATAGTATTGTAAAACATACTTTTTGGAATAATAGACAAATAACTTTACTATTTTACAGCGGAGGACTAAATACTCAATATATTGTGAATAAAATGAATGCTACTTGTATTGTAAGTCTAATTCATGATGGACTGAAAAATAAATTTTCCAACACTGATATGATTGGTCTTGAAAAAGCTGTAATTAATAAGCCTTGTACAACTTTCCTTTTATCGGCGGAAGCACTTTGAGCGAACAGTATTCATCTCCAAATATTTCCTTGTTGAGCCTCTTTTTTTTCAATAGTCAGTTCTATCACTAAGACATTTACGTTGCTCCTTAATGATCAGTTCAACAGGCAGATTGCTGGTAGGCAGAGTATTCATTCCTCTTAAGTAAATTTCTCTACTTGGATTAGGGGCCTGGAAAAAAATTGTCTTCATGAATGAGATCTAATATTTCATGAGCAATTCGTGCTTACCTCTATAAAAATGATCATCATCGGTAAAATGCAGGTAACAGACTCTCATAAATCTTGTATGTTGGTTTTTTCGAATCTTCAACACTTTCATGCCCGATTTGGTGAAGGAAGTTTCTTTCATCCTAACTCGAAATTTTTCTCCGGGCTGTGGAAATCTATGGGAAGGGACATTTGAGTTTGCTTTTCCTCAGTAGAAGCACTTGTAAAATCACACAAACGCCAAGAAAAATGCATAAACATTCTTATTTTCTTAACATTTCTTTTAACTTGTCAATGTTAATGCCTGTATCTCGGGTTACTCTGATAGCCACCAGAGGGAGTAGCGCTTATCTTCATTCGCCAATAGCTTGGTTTGAAGAGGCAAAGTGCAGCTTGTGGATATTTTTGAATAGAGCAAAACTCAATATGACGAATTTGTTCTGTAATTTCCGGCCGAAAATTCGCAAAATTTTTAGGTTGGACCGAAGTCTACTATTCATAATGAATGATGAAATTCTATGAAGTTTTTCATCATCACAAGCACTATTTCAATCATAGTTTATCATTGAGAAATGTAGTAAATTAATTATGGATAAAATTACATTATTAAATTAATAGATTATATAAATTTGTCTAATGAGAATTCAAGGTCTTAGCTGATAAATATGTATTGTTGCATTTACCCCTCAAACCCAATTACTATACTCAGATAAAAGGATAAGACCCGAACTTACCGATAGTCCAGTTTCTCGTAACTCTTGAAATCCTTGCACTGCACACTAGGGAGGGATGATGGGAATTGGGAAAGAAAGGAATTACACAATGCAAAGTCTTTAATGAACTGTAAACTAACCCCAGCCTAAGATAATTAACCGCCGTGATTCTATTATATCATTAATTAATACTTTCATCTGTCTCTCTGAACTCTCATTTTTCAACTGAGTTTTATGCGGCGCACACATGGCGACATATGTTTAAATTTATCAAAATAAAATAAAAGTAAACCGAACATGTATTATATGCACTTACTAAAGATTTTCCTATTTCCAACCACAATTCTGAAACCGTCCATATCCAGAAGATTTTCGGAATGACACTAAGCACGCAAATATTTTAAGCATCCGTTGGATGGTTAAAAAAAATATTTTTTTTCTGTTTATCTTCAGAGGGGTGTAACTCTTCCGGGGGAGGTTTTTCAAAAAATGTTATACCAAATACCTACCTTGACTTTCATCACAGAATCACCCCTAACATTTTTCGGTGCTATTCAGACACACCCTGTATAGAAACTGTCTTTATACTATGATTGAATGATGAGCTAATCAGAATTTTAGCAGACGTTTGTGATGCTTCGGGGTGCCAATCAGATTGCAGATATAGAATCACGTGACTAGCCGCTTTTGGACTCGCTTAAAGATTTTATGAACATGCAAACAACCTGAAATGAAATCTTTGTCGTATTTTTTGCGTGCATGTTCTAGGGGAACAGCGTGCTATAGTTTCGTCTGAATGTCTGTAATTTTCGATGATTGAGCCGAAAATGGTCTCAAACGCCTAGATTGGACTCACTGATGACGAATCCGATGTCAAAATCGATTCTGTCCACGACAATGAACTCTATATTATATACCTGGAAGCGACCCGTTTTGAGCGACAAGTGAAGCCAATTCGTTGCTTATGCAACCCGCGAAGTGGACGGGTATCTATCTCTTTCTTCCTCATTGCAGTAAAGGGAACTCTGTCGCATTTATTCTTAATCTTTCTAAGTTTTCATTTCAAATCAGGAGAACCCGAATTTTTTTCAGACCAATTCGTGAAGAAGGCAGGATTGAAGAAGATCGCACATGTTCAAGTGAAATTTCAACTTGGTAAGCGGTTTTTCTGGGAAACAGCGCGTTATCATCCTGCGTAAATTTGCGTTTTTTTGCCGAAAATGGTTCCAAGCGACCAGGTTGGACTCACTGATGAAGAGTCCGATGTCAAATTGAATTCTATTCAGCCGCCCGTTGCCACGATAACTTACTACCGAGAAAAACTATAGCGACTTAAAAAATCCAAAATAAGTTCGTTAATGGGCAAAATTTACCTAACAATTTCGGAGTTATATCCATTTCAAATATATTATTTTATTTCCTCTATATCTCAAGAAGTACTGGCTGCGATCAGATTGAAACTTGCTAACTGATTGCATGAAGAATCGTTAAAAAAATATTTTTTTCGGAAACTATCAATGAGATTTCAATGAAACTTGGCGCAGACCTTGAAGTCAAATCTGAACAGCAATGTTCGAAATTTCAGCTCGATTCGACACACATTTCCAAAAATATCGGAAAAAAGTATGTCAAATTTCGCATTGGCAATGAATTTTAACCAGCGCTTAAATTTTCCTGACTTCAAGTCAGTGCCTTTCGAGAAGTATTTTTCTATGTTCCTATTATTTAAATTTATTGTAATAATGATGAAACTATCGTCAATCGTCAATGCACAGCTCACACCAACATAATTCTTCTCTTTTTGAACCACACTCGGTGAAGGCAGAGAAAGTAATGGCATATCAGAGAAAAATAGGTATTCATTTTCAAAAATATTGCACTTTCTAAACGATGTAATACCCAAACTACCTGAATTTCCAAGTAAAACCAAAATTGAGCCGTTAAACACCATTTACTTCAATGGGTGTGACAGGGAGAGGTTACCGTAATTAGCGCTATCTTTGTTTCGTTGCCCCTTGTTACGCTTTAAGCTTAGTTGAAGAAGGGTCGGGTCCTTTCCAGGTAGTAATATAGAGTTCTACGGTCCACGATAACTGTCGAACGGGGTGAGCTAGCAACTTGAAACTTTCAGGGTAGGTCGCGCATTGGAATGCCGCGGTTAAGTTCGTTAATGGGCCAAATCGGTCGAATAGTTTAGGAGTTATAGCCACTTGAAATTTTGAAGTTATTCATTTTTTATTTCAGAAACTACTTGTGCGATTGAATTCAAACCTGGCGATTAGCTGGAGTATGATGACGCGCAACGTTCAGCCGAATTTCGTCAGGATCATACAGTCAGTAAATTTTGAAAAAATTTTTTTTCGAAATTTTTTTCCGAGGAATTTTTTTTTTTGAAAACCGTTCATCATATCCAGAAATAATTCCACTCCGACTTTGAGCTTCATATTTCACAGCAGTGTACCAAATTTCAGTTCGATACGATTATAAGTTTTGGAGATATTGGGAAAAAATATGTAAAATTTCGAGGTTTTTTTCCTCGATATCGTTGCCTTTTTTGGTATAACTCGAAAAATACTGATTCAATCCTGATGAAACTTCGCAGCTAGTTTGAAGATGCTGAAAGACGACTCAATGCATTTCGTGATGATCGTTTCATTAGAACAATTTGAAAAAAAATGTCTGTGATTTTCTTATCATATTATCCTCATTAAATTCTGTATGAACCTTCGAACTGTATTTTTTCGATGGAGTACTGGATTTCAATTCGATTTGTAGATATTTGTAGAGAAGGTTTGGGGTTTAATTACGAAGGTCGAATTCGTTAATGGGTAATTCGTGAGAGGCACTGTCGTGAAGGCAGCAGCTTTTGCGCGCATGTTTAAATTCGTTCCCGAAGCGGTCATCTACATTGAACATGCGCGCAAAAGCTGCTGCCTTCACGGCAGTACTTTTCTAGATTTTTTGATGAATAATTTCGATCTGTTTGATTTTAGAATACAATTCAAACAGTTTTTACAACAAAAACCAATGGTTTATTTATCTCTGAGGTTCTATTTTATAATGACATTTCTGATTATATGATGTTTCATTGCACAACAACAAGAATTGGAATCGAACTTAGGTGAACTCATTCATAATGTGGGGGCAACTGAAGTAAAAGAATTACAACCTCCAGTATTCAATTGAAACGATGGGATGTCTAATGGAATTGTAAATGATTGAAAACCACAAGGATTGGAAACGAACAAAGTTGGTTTATTCATAGATTGATTCAATATTAAAGTCAATCTCAATAGACGACTTCGGCCCAAGTTGCCAACGCACAATTTTCTTCACAAATTTACTATCACTGGGGAACGGGAATTTCAGGACAAATTTGACATGATAAGGTTCACGTTATTTATAACTATCCGTGAAAGATGCCTCGACTCCTCAAACAAGATAATTTCCTCCAAATATAGGTTTTTGTTAGGCTGAAATTTAAGTTGGGATTCCTGATTTCATGTTAATAGAGTCGAGTTCATAAAGGATAATTACCGCAAATCAACTTGGTTATTTCGGTAACCGGTTTTTCGTTCTGTAAATATGAAATATTCGGTTGGATCCTGAAAAAGAAGGTTAATTACGGAATTTGATTGATGAAAAAGCAATCTTTCTGTCACCAGAACATAGACATATTAAATCTATGCACCAGAACGACAATCAATGTTTTATGGTAACATATCCATAGCACAGAACAATCTTCATTTACCTTATGATCCATAGACCATACCTAGTAATTTTTTCCTTGTTGATTGTTGTCTCTTCTATGTTCTATGGATCATAAAGTAAATAAAGATTGTTTTACGCTATGGATAGGTTACCATAGAACATTGACTGTCGTTCTGGCGAAGGAAAGATTGCTTTTTCATCAATCAAATCCCGTAATTAACCCTTTTTTCAGGAACCAACCGAATATTTCACATTTACGGAATGGAAAACAAGCAACCGAAATAACCAAGTTGATTTGTGGAACATATCCTATATGAATTTGACACTATTAACGCATGAAATCAGGAATCACAACTTAAATTTCAACCAATCAGAGATGATCTCAACAAAACTCCATATTTGAAAGGAATTATCTTGTTTGAGGAGCCGAGGCATCTCTTATGGATATTCATAAATAACGCGAACCTTATCATGTCGAATTGGTCCTGAAATTCCCGTTCCCCAGTAATAGTAAATTTGTATATATATATATATATATATTCTTTTGTGATGAGCAGTCCTTTTTATATATCAAACAATTTGTGTCATAACAGTATTAGCAGAGGAAATGTAAACGGGGTACCATACATTTTCACGTATGATACAAGAGCACAGATAAAAACCTCAGGAAAAACTCTGTCTCCCCGTATAAGTGTAATGAAATTGTTGTTTCTTATTGAAGTCTTCTTTTTCATCGACAAAATTTCTTCTTTCCTATGCGGTCCAGGTTGAAATCTTGGAATCACACCTGAAAACAAAAAAGGAGACGAAAAAACTAATATGAACTAGTAAATGATTCAGTACTCATTAAATTAATTTGAAGTTCAAGATCCATCTCAAAAAATAATCAGACACCGAATGAATTGTCTCGAAACCAACGTCAAATTTATATATTGGACAACTATTAACTAAATGTTCTATTGTTTCCTCTTCCTCTCCGCAAGAAAATTGTGGGTTGGCAACTTTGGCCGAAGTCGTCTATTGATGTAAAAGTATCACAACCTATACATTTTCCAGATAAAAAAATGGTATGTCTCAGTTTGCAATGAAGATTGTATGATGAATTGATTTCAAAGAACAAGTTTCCGCCAAAAAAAACCTTCTGCTTTCATTAAACGACTTATAAATCTTCTTTATCAATAGAATAATGAAGCAAATATTATACTGATTATAATCAGCTTGCTGAATTTATTTATGCCGAAAACAGTGTCTGAAACAGTTTGGCTGACTTTACGTTAACATGGTAAATGTAGGATTATCTTTCACTCCAATCGAGTTCTTTAACTTATTTTTACAGGAGTTTAAGATGAGGCGGAAAACTCGCTTTGGTTTTAGGAGTTTGCTTTTCAAATTCTTCGTCTATTTTAATCTGATTTCTGAATCTCGACGAATTAAACCAAGAATCAATTGATACAAAGCTTTTTTACGTCAACTGCAATTAGAAGAAGACCTAATGAAATGTAACCGTCTTATTCACATAGGCTGCTGATAAGTTGTAGCACGTTTTATTACTCTGAGTTATTTATCAGAATTTATTGATACAGGGGAGAGTATGGAACCCCTTCGTCTCATAGAGCTTTTCCAATTTAAGTGTTCTACTCGACAAAATAAAAGGGCAAGATGAATGATAAGATATGTGCCATGTGTTTAGGAAGATACAGAGACGAACCGATCGAAAAGCCTAAAACGGTCTTAGCGTTTAGAATTGGCCTCTGAAATTCGTTGTCAAAGCGGTCATCTCCATTGAACATGCGCGCAGAAGCTGCTGCCTTCACGGCAGTGCTTTTCTAGGTTTTTCTCCAATAAATTTTACTGAAACTATGAGTATGCACTCAAATACTCATAGAAAAACGGGCCACAGAAGGTTGAGCCAGTTTTGATTTAAAAAATAAAGGGTTTTACAATAAGAGGTGTTATTCTGAATAGCCCGCTATTTCGGTAGATGTCACTTTTGAAGCTGTCATTTTTTGACATTTGACAAGTAGAAACTACGCCATTAATAAAAATGGAACGATACATGCTTCAACAACGCATTGAAATGATTAAAATTCACTATAAAAATGGTGAAAATTTGGCAGAGACGGTTCATAAAACTCGAACAATTTTGGGTCGTCGTGAAGCACCTTGTCGGACCGCAATAAAGAAATTGGTGGAAAAATTCGAGCTGTTGCGACAAGTTAGTGATGTGAAAAATAAAACCTGTGCACATCGCTAAAGAACAGCCGAGAATATTGCTGCTGTAGCCGAAAGTTTTGAAGAAAACCCAGGTTTGTCCATTCCTCGTCGTTCTTTGGAATTAGGCATTCCACAAACATCATTACACCGTATTTTGCATAAAGATTTGGGTCTTAAGGCTTATAAAGTTCAGTTAACACAAGAACTCAAGCCGGTCGATTATCAACAACGTCGTGTCTTTGCTGATTGGGTCGTTGAAATGCATGAAAATGATCCGGAATTCCATCGAAAATCATCTTGAGTGATGAGGCCCATTTCCACCTCAGTGGTTTCATCAACAAGCAAAATTGTCGCATCTGGGGCTCGGAAAACCTGAGAGTTATTGTTGAAAAGCCTCTCTATCCTCAACGTGTGACTGTTTGGTGCGGTTTATGGTCCGGCGGAGTAATTGGGCCTTACTTTTTCGAAAATGAGGCTGGAGCAACAGTTACGGTGAATGGATTGCACTATCGAGAGATGATTGATGATTTTTTATGGCCGGAATTGGATGATATTGATCTAGACAACGTTTACTTTCAACAAAACGTCACTACGTGCCACACGAGCAACGAAACCATTCATCTTTTGCGGGAAAAGTTTCCGGACCGTGTTATCTCTCGAAGAGGTGATCACAATTGGCCACCGAGATCTTGTGATTTAACACCTTGCGACTTCTTCCTTTGGGGCCACGTGAAAGAGAAGGTCTACGCCAATAGCCCAGCGTCGATTCAAGACCTCGAAGATGGGGCAGCCACTTTGCGATTTGGTTATGGAAAATTTCATTAAAAGGATATGGTCCTGTAAGCGTGGTCGTGCTGGTCATTTGCCTGATGTTATTTTCCACTATTAACGGCAGAGCTTCTTCTTCATAATGAAATAAACATCCGATCATTTATATTGAAAAATGGCATTTTTCCTTGAATATCAAAACAACACCTCTTATTGGAAAACCCTTTATTATACATCTTTGTAGTGCAAAAACGAATTGAAGCCGCATCTCGCGGCAGAAGACTTAACTAGGCATAATTTGTGGATATAGAAAATCTTATCTAAATTCTGACAAAAATGTGGCTTGGGCAACTTTTGCAGCAAATGCCTCAAATTAATTAGCCCCCTTGCAATACGGTGGCAGCTTTTGTATATTCTTTTCTCTATGGACAAGGTAACCATGTAATATCAAATTGTGGAATAATTTTGTTTGAAGCTTGTTATTAGTTGAATTCGTCAATGGGTGAAACCCGCTTCATGATTTGGTAGACATATAAATTCGAAATTTCATTTTGCCGATACGTATTTCCAAAAAATAGATCGAACAGAGAGTAATTTAGAGCCAAAGGTCTCTTTTCTTCCTTTACCAATTTTCTGTAACTGCAGAGGGATCTGTACATCTGTTGCAATAGATGATCTTGACGGAGAGAATGATGTATCCCCCCAGAGGATTATTCTTTTTTGAGGTTACTAAGTGTCGAGATTGGAAATAAATGATTTGAGGATGATTGCTGAGAAACCACAAAAACCGATTCCATTACACGTACATACACTGTGTCCGTAAAGTATGGAACAAATTCATTTTTAGCTAAACAGGTCATTTTAAGAAATAATCCTGAAACACGTCGATAATAATCTAATATACAGGGTGAATTACGTTCGAGTAATGACGTCACCGTCATTTTTTTTAATGGAACACAGACAAAAAATATTTTTGATAATATTGTTGATTTACCTGATAGAGAATGTTACGCGTTACTTTATGAGCACACACAAAACTATTGTATTTTTGTCCACCCTGTACCAATTGGAATCAACATATGATACATTTTTAGAATCAGCTCAGCTAGAGTAATCCGAATATTGAGACAAAATGGGGGTGTTCTATTGGAAAAAAATGATGGTGACGTCATTACTCGAACGTAATTCACCCTGTATATTAGATTATTATTTTAAAATACGGTAAATTAGAATCAAAAATCGACGTGTTTCAGGATTATTTCTTAAGATGACCTGTTTAGCTAAAAATGAATTTGTTCCATACTTTACGGACACAGTGTATGTAAATCATTGAAATCGAATGAACACCTGTAGCAAACAATTAATTTTCTAAAGTCTGTTTCAGCATTTAAACGCCATGATGTATCGTTACAACAGCCACCAACATCCAAAATCGGTTTCTCAAAGGTGAGTCCTGACTTCAAGTTAGCGCATTCTGAAAGTTTCAACTATCCTGACTATCGTTAAAGTACTCTTTAAACTGTTCTCTTACAGAATCAAGTCGGCCAGTCCTGCTCTGCTCCTGCCACGTTTCCATCACCGTATAGATCTCCTTCAGGTTACTACATGTCAGGATGATTCGATGTTCAATTCATGGAGAAATCTGGGTCAGTAGCAACGATATTGATACGAGCAGCCGGAGTGTGTGCATCTTCCAGATTCCCCATGGACTCGTGTCTTTCGTGTAAGGGTGAAAGACCTCACACGCACTCTCTACTGGGTATGCGTTTCACCCCAAAACAGCTATATTGGATGAGACAGGGGCACTTGCCGAGTTTTCGTTGAAATTGAGATCATATAACATCTTTTTTACGACATTACGAATGGCAAATACGAGGTTATATGAAATACTTTCGCTTGTGAGGGTTTATGTAGGTAGGTTGCCTGCATTTTTTTACATTGATACCCTGAGATTTAGGGCGCTGATATTCAACGGAATGTTCCTGGCTTGTTGTCACAGTTTTTTACTCAAAATTGCAGAGTTCGTAATCTTTATATCGTTCACAGAACATTTTGGGAGGGGCCTCCTCCATTTAATAATAATCAAATCAAAGTATTATTCACAGAAATCGATTTGAACTGCTTATCAACTGCAGTTATTTGAAACAATTATGCCTAATGAATAATATTGGAATATGAAGTGGGGATTTTTGGTCAAAGGAACCAAATAAAAAACATCAATCGTAAGGCGACGTTTCGGTAGTTTATTCCACCTTCCTCAGGCTAAAAATGAATTGTAATATTGTTACAGGTGTGAATACAAAATTGTTCAATTATTGACAATACAAATCACAAAGAATAAACGGGAAAAATATAAATTCTTCACAATATCAAATTTAAAATCAAAAATATATACAGCTGAGAACTTCAAAAACACCATACAAGCCAGCATTACCAAAAAAAAGAGGCTACAACTCCTCTTACTTTCATACATTCATATATAACAACAGATACTCATAATCAATTTGAAAGGAATCATACCCATACGACTAAATTAACACATTAGAAATCATTTGTGTATGTCGACAGTTCGGCTTTAAATTCATAAATTAATATTATGGGTGAACATGAATAATTTCGCTGATTGTTGTTGATGTGACTTTTGCTCCTCGCTAGTATTGGGAACTTCTGCGAAGATGCCAGCGCTCTAACGGTTAAATTTGGAACCTGTCCAAGCTAGTAGCTTTATGCAAACAAACCTTAGAAATGTGGTGGAGAACGAATATTTATTAAGCAGAGCTTGGATATTTGGAGAAATTATTATAATTTTTTGTAAGATTTCTTGAGAAGGAACTTTTCGTTTGGATAACGATATAAAATCGTACTTTAAATCGTTCCTGGAGGATAATTTCGATGTTATTTTAGTGTATGTTGCTTGGTGGATCAAAATGAACCAATATCTAAGTTTACTTGAATTTCTGGAAAAAAAGGCACCTCAATAAGTAATTTAAGGACTCTTATTTATGTGAAGAAGTGCTGAATGCAGGCTTGTATTATGTGGTAAATCTAGAATCAGTCCAAATAATATGACTTGTTCTTTGTTTACAAACGAGTGAATCAATAAAATGAAAACAGATTTTCTGCTTTAGTTCTTTTGCCTTGTATTTCTAAAGAAAAGGAAACAGATAGACATATAATTGATTTCATTTTCATATTACAGCAGCTCAAGATACACATACAAAATGAAAAATGTCACAGCTGGTTCAACCTACCAATATATGGAAATGAAAAGTATTAATGTATTTATATGAATAACTTCAGCTATTATCAACTCTAACAGTATATCTAGTTTTTGTCAGGTTTTCAATCAGATCACTCTTTTACAATATGATTTTGTGTAGTATGTGAATTAGGTAGCTGCAGAAGTGCTCGGTAGTTTCTCCGCTGCATTTTTCTTCAAAATTCTCTTATTTTCATTCACACCTGAAAATATCATGACATGAAGTTGTTTCGAAATGAAAACATTGTAGGTAATTTACCTTTATGAAAATAAACATCTGAGAAATGCAGTGAACATACTTTCATGTATTTCGTGACCTGTTTTCCAATCTTCAATTTCTAAAGCTAGGCCTTTCTTCTATCATTGAGTTCGCTGCCAAATGCTGTTTCCAAATTAACTCTACTTTCATTTGGCGTAGGAAAAAATGAAAAGTAGAAGCACTAGATGATCCTTTCTTCTTTGACTATGAATAACATTGAGTTGAGGCACACAACAATAGTCATTTCGGGAGGATGCCATTTCGAATTAATACAATCGAAAATTTTAATCGGAAAGAAAAGAATCGATTGATGAAAATTACAAACACTTTCGGTATACCAAAATTTCAACTCGGAGAACAACACAAAAGCTCGAAAATGAACTCCAAAAGTAAGCAAATTACGTTAGAATAACAGACACGTCGAAAAACTACTAGCTTGGAAGTGTTCGAATTTCTATCGCCAGAGGGCGTATCGCTTAGCAGTAGCTGCGAATGCATATCATCTACATTTATGGGAAAATCGATCGCTCCCGAATGTCAACCATCATTCGGAATGAAAAAGTTCAACATGTTTATCTAGAATTCACATCAACATCCATTATCAGGTTTATGTATATGCCGTTCATATTTTCTGTGTCCGATTGAAGATTAACTGTGTTATTGAATTTCTTCATATAAATCATCTCCTTAGATAGTCTTTTGCCCAAATTTGTCTCCCTAGTTAAAATCACAGGATTCTCAAAATCGAAATTATGTCCTGTGTCTTTATGATGTTTAGATAACCCTGTATTGTGCTTATCCTTAGCGCAATCATTTTTATGCTGTCTCATCCTGGTTTTCAAATATTGTTTCGTTTGTCCCACATAAACTGAACTACAATCGTCGCAATTGATCTTATAAACTAAATTTGACTGTAATAAATCCGGTACTTTATCTTTAAGGTTTGAAAAATACTTATTTACCGTATTTCTATAACAGGAGACTATTCTGTTGTTAGTATTTGATAATATTCTCACTAGCCGTTGGGTCAATACAAAAAAAAAATAATATTGGAATAATATAAATGGTCAACTATGTGAACTGTAACGGTTCAGAGTTTTTATTTGACTCCTTCATTTGGAAAACTTACGCATGAAGTTGAAATCTAGGAATAATATTCTTCAAAAACTAGCTGGTTCTTCATGGGGTGCTGACCCTACAACTCTACCGCAGCTTTGGCTTTGGTTTTTTCTGCTGCTGAATATTGTTGTTCGGTTTGGTTTAATAGCACTCATGTTGGTAAAATTGATGTACAGCTTAATGTTGCTATGAGAATCATTAGTGGGACCATAAGATCTACACCTTTACAGTGGTTACCAGTTCTCTCAAATATTGTACCGCCCCTTATTCGTAGACAGCTTGCAGTGATAAAGTCTTGGGATAAATATCATTCTTTTCCGAATTTATTCCCAATCATGTCTTATATTCCGGATTCTAAAATTGCTAGATTGAAATCTCGTAAACCTTTATGGATTACCAATTTTCTTTACACCAATAAAAGTGATAAAAAAATTTGGCGTTCGGAATGGAATTCGTGTAATGCTTTCAACAAAGATTTGATCAGCGATCCTTCAGAAAAAGTTCATGGTTTTAATCTTCCTAGGAAAATTTGGTGCATTTTGAATCGACTTAGAACCGGTCATAGTCGCTGTAATAGTTTCCTCTTCAAATGGAAATTGGGTCGAAAGTCCAAGGTGCGAGGGCGGAGAAGAAGAGGACACAATAGAACATTTAGTAAATAGTTGTCCAATATATAAATTTGACGATGGTTTCGAGGCAATTTATTCGGTGTCCGATTCTTTTTTGAGATGGATCGTGAAAATCAAATTAATTTAATGAGTACTGAATCATTTACTAGTTCATATTGGTTTTTTCGTCTCCTTTTTTGTTTTCAGGTGTGATTCCAAGATTTCAACCTGAATCGAATAGAAAAGAAGAAATTTTGTCGATGAAAAAGAAGCCCTTCAATAACAAACAACAATTTCATTACACTTATACGGGGAGACAGAGTTTTTCCTGGGGTTTTTATCTGTGCTCTTGTATCATACGTAAAAATGTATGGTACCCCGCTTACATTTCCTCTGCTAATACTGTTATGACGCTAATTGTTTGATATAAAAAAATGTAGTGCTCATCTCGAAAGAATATTTATATATATATATCAGAAAATAAACTTAATAATGGTAGATATATTTCACTTGATTAGAAAATTTTTCAAATATACTTTTTACGCGCTTGTTCTAAGAAACAGCGCGTTATCGTTTCGTTACATGATTTGTAAGTTTCGAATTTCGAGTCAAGAATGGTCTTAAAAGAGTGGGTTGAATCTTTGGTTACGGTCAGCCTAACGGCCGACTGCGTAAACACAATAACTTCCGAAAGAAACAACTTAGAAACTCGATATTTGTAGAGAAGGTTTGGACCTTAATTACGAAGGCCGAATTCGTGAATGGGTAAAATCCACCCAATGATTCCGTAGATATACCCAATCGAAATTTTATTTTTCCAATATCTCCAAAAATACAGATCAGATCGAATTGAAATCCAGTACTTCTTTGAAAATAGTTCGAAGATTCACACAGAATTTAATGAGGATGATATGATGAGAAAATCATAGAAATTTTTTTTTTCGAATTGTTCTAAAAACACGATTATTACAAAATTTTGCATAAAGTTGTCTTTCAGCATCTTAAAACTAGCTGTGAAGTTTAATCAGGACTGAATCAGTATTTCTCGAGTTATACCGAAAAAATCAACGATATCTAGAAGAAAACCTCGAAATTTGACATATTTTTTCCCGATATCTCCAAAACTTATGATCGTATCGAACTGAAATTTGGTACACTGCTGTGAAATTAGAAGGTCAAAGTGTGAGTATATAAATATTTTTTTTTGGATATGATGAATGGTTTCCGAAGAAAAAATTTTTTTTAAAAATTACTGACAATATGATCCTGACGAAATTCAGCTCAAAATTGCGCGTCGTTTTACTTCTTCTAACTGCCAAGTTTGAATCTAATCGCTCAGGTGGTTTCTGAAATAAAAAATGAATAACTTCAAAACTTCAAATGCCTATAACTCCGAAACTATTCGAGCGATTTGGCCCATTATCGAACTTAACCGCAGCATTCTGATGCGCAACCTATCCTGAAAGTTTCAAGTTGCTAGCTTGCTTCTGTCGACAGTTATCGTGTCTACGGCCGGCCGGCCGGACAGAATCAATTTTGACACCGGATTCGTCATCAGTGAGTCCAACCTAGTCGATTGAGACCATTTTCGGCTCAATCATCCAAAATTACAGACATTTGGACAAAACGATAGCACGCTGTTCCCCTAGAACATGCGCGCAAAAAAGACTGAGCATTAAACATTCCTTCGAAACAAGACTTCGATTAGGTTATTTTCATCGTAGGAGAAATTCGTAAATTATGTATATATCTTTATCTATTGGTGATAATAGGTCCAGAAACCATGTTCGAAGAAGAAATTGTTAATGGATTAACAATTCGACCTAGAGAAACAAGATTTTATCGCTCGAAAATCGCCGTCAAGAAACCTGCCAAATCTTATGAAATATATATATTGAATTGCTTGGATTCCTTGACACGTTTCCTACCAAGATGGGATTTACATAAAAAAATAATAATCAGGATCAAAATTGCCCATTTCAGCAGGTTTTCTATACTAATGCTACTGTGGCATTTAGTTTATACATATAATAATATAGATGTCTGGGTAATGTGAGGTGATATATCTTAAGCGGATTTTTTTACGGAAATCAATCACTTTATGTAAATCTGCTGACCATTTGGAGGAGACTTCAAGTGCTATTTGTCTTTGAATTTCAACCAAGTGTTTTTAGAATATAATTGGGAAATCTGAAAAAACTGGCCCAAAAGAATCCTTCGTTATTTGTTCCAGTAGTTTGGTGCATGCCCTGACGAGTTCCCCCAAACTAAGCCGGGACGAAACATGACACTTTCCCTAAGAGGTTGAAGCTACCTCGCAAACCTTCAAAAAGCTTCAAATAATTGTTCACATTTTCGTCAATATATATTGAATGCTATTCTTGCCCCAAAGAAAAACTCCGAGAAGTAAACGGCATACGAAGGGTTTTTCTTCATATGGGTTTTTATACATATAGAGAAAACCCCTCCGTATGCCATATACAGGGTGAGTCTCCAAGTTGTACATTAATTTTAACCATAAATTCCTCTCATCGAATGAACCACTTTTTCCATTTATCATTTTTCCAGATTCTGCTCCAGCAAAAAGATACAGGCTATTTAAATTTCCAAGAAAAATCAGTTTTTTTTTGTATCTTCTATATGGTATTTCCGAATGACATGAATTTTGGTGTGAAGTCTTCCATAACTATGACACATATTTCCCAGTAGCTCATCTTATGTCATCATAAGAATCTTCAATCATTTCAAAATATTTGATTATAAATTATAATTTCTCCTCAAACATACCGTTTTGCAGATATTCAACGTTGAATATTATAAAATCCCGTAAAAATTCGAAAAATGTATTTACATTTATGAATCCGCCCCAGATCTAGTAAAGGAAGTGAATTAAGCTGGGTTCACGTTTATCCGGACCATAGAATACACAGAAATATTCATCTATTTCGCATAGAACTAATATTAGGTAATATGCATAGATGTAACACTAAGTTATAATCTCTATGGCTATTTCGTGACCACACCACAGACATAGTCCCTCTCTATGGATTAGACTTTCCATAACCATAAAATTCTAGAGAATGTTTTCAGGGGACTTGATTGATTTCATATAATTCATTTGTAGATTTCGTGAAAAAAGTATACTCATGGAGTTTTCAAGCATCAAATCATAAGAATTAAGTGAGTAAATGAGTTTTCTCAATCTTGTTTCTTTGAATTTCAAACCTTGGATTAGTTATTCTCCAAAAGATATCACCGTGAGGGATATCTGTGGTGACTTTGCAAACAAAGAGTGTATGAGAACATTGAGAAATATTCAAATGCTTACGACTTTTTACCTGAGTCGAATCTGGAAAAATGGCAAATGAAAAATGGGTTTCATTTGATGGGAGGAATCAATGGTTAAAATTAATGTACATCTTAAAGACTCACCCTGTATACATAACCACAATGTAATTTGCCAAAATTTTGAGGGCTGGATATTTTGTATCCTATCCTGATACACTTGGAAAGTATTAATCACAAATGGAAGGGCCTGGTCATTGCTGAGGATGACATTTATGTGAAACAACTTCTACATTTCCTCCATAACATCTTTTACATCATGGAGACTTTGATCCAAGTTGCCAACCTAGAAATGTTTGTAAAGTTTTACCACGAGGGAAGGAAAATTTCAGAACGAATTCATCATTTTCGTTATGTTTATAAAGAACAAAGAACTGCTTTTCAGCTCTTCAAACCAAGTTATTGGATCCAACCATACAAAATGTCCGGATGACTGAAACTTGTGTTGAAGCTCTTGATTTCACGTCGATAATGTTAATGTAGTCAATATAGGATACCTATGTTCCGAAAATCAACTTGGTTATTTCGGATGCTAGTTTTCCGTTCTGTGGATATGAAATGTTCGGTTGGTTCCATGATGTAAGCAAAACATGGTGTGCTCATCTGCTCACTGTGATCGTATTTATCAATGATGAAGCCACTTTTTTCATTCAAATTCAAAGCACAGAATATATATTTCCTTGAATTTGAATGGAAAAAGTGACGTCATCAGTGATAAATACGATCACAGATGAGCAGATGAGCACACCATGTTTTACTTGCATCATGGTTGGTTCCTGAAAAACGGATATTTACGAAAGCCATAGAATTTCTGTCACCAGAACGACCATCGATTTTCTATGATTAATTAAGTTTTTTTTATGGAACATATCCATAGACCATAGATAGTATGTTGTAAGAGGTCATTGTTGTCCGACTGAATCCATGATCCAACCAAAACATGGTGTGCTCATCTGCTCATCTGTGATCGTATTTACCCATGATGACGTCACTTTTTTCATGCAAATTCGAAGCACAGAATATATCCTTCCTTGTATTTTTATCTTGCTGACGTCACTTTTTTTTCAGATGAGACGTCATGACTGAATCCATGATGTAAAAACATGGTGTGCTCATCTGAAAAAAAAAGGGATGTCAGCAAGATTAAAATACAATAGACGACTTCGGCCCAAGTTGCCAACCCACAATTTACTTAGCAAGTTTACTTTCACTGGGGAACGAAAATTTCAGGACAAATTCGACATGATAAGGTTCGCATTATTTATAAATAACCGTAAAACATGCATCGGCTCTTCAAACCAGATAATTCCTTCCAAATATAGGTTTTTGTTAAGATCGTCCCCGATTGGCTGAAATTTAAGTTGGGATTCCTGATTTCATGCAAACAGTGTCAATTTTCATAGGATACGTTCCGAAAATCAACTCTGTTGTTTCGGTTGCCGATTTTCCGCTCCGTAAATATGAAATATTCGGATGGTTCCTGGAACAAGCGCGTGAAAAAAGTTATTTACGGAATCTGGTTGATGAAAATGCGGTCGATTTACTGTCACCAGAACGATTTTCTATGGTAAATATCCATAGCATAGAACAATCATGTTTACTTTAGGTTTGTTTTGGTTCCGAGTTCAGAACCACAGACTGTTGGTCTATGCTAGAACCGTCCCGAACAGATCTGAACTCGAAACCAAAACAAACCTAAAGTGAACATAGATTGTTCTATGCTATGGATATTTACCATAGAAAATCTTTCTGATGACAGTAAATCGACCGCATTTTCATCAACCAGATTCCGTAAATAACCTTTTTCACGCGCTTGTTCCAGGAACCATCCGAATATTTCATATTTACGGAGCAGAAAATCGGCAAATGAAACAACAGAGTTGATTTTCGGAACGTATCCTATGAAAATTGACACTGTTTGCATGAAATCAGGAATCCCAACTTAAATTTCAGCCAATCGGGGACGATCTTAACAAAACCTATATTTGGAAGGAATTATCTGGTTTGAAGAGCCGATGCATGTTTTACGGTTATTTATAAATAATGCGAACATTATCATGTCGAATTTGTCCTGAAATTTCCGTTTCCCAATGAAAGTAAACTTGCTAAGTAAATTGTGGGTTGGCAACTTGGGCCGAAGTCGTCTATTGAATATATGTTCTGTGCTTTCAATTTGATTGAGAAAGTGACGTCACCATCAGTAAATACGATCACAGATGATGACTTCATTTTTTTCATTTAAATTCGAGGAAATATATATTCTGTGCTTTGAATTTGAATGAAAAAAGTGACGTCATCATTGGTTAGTCGATCACAGATGAGCATACCATGTTTTACTTTCATCATGACTCAATCAGAAATTTTTCTTCAGCTTAAATGAGCAAGATCCGTAAATAACCTTTTTTCAGGAAACAACCGAACATTTCATATTTACGGAATTGAGAATTAGGAACCTAAATAATCAAATTGGTTTACGAAACATATCCTTTATAATTCACAGTGACATCTTTACAAATATCGATTGAATAACGAATTTTTTCTGAAATTTTACTTCTCTAGAGGTGGAAAATTTCCAAAATTTTGCGATGGCAACTTTGGCTGACCTCTGCCATTGTTGAAATATTATCTGGTAAACTGGTACGAGTACGAAGGTGTGAACTGGAGTAAAACCTAGAATATTTGATATCCCTAGAGAAATTCACTCAATAATGAATTAAATTCAGACAAGCCCTCTACTGAAGGCAAGATACTTCAAACGAACGCAATACAATATAAATAATGGTTTAACATGTTTCCCGATGATGTTCCTTCCTCATAGAGATCAAACCTCAATACACATTCAATGTATTGCTTGTTGCCTGTTCCCAAGCAGGAAAGAGGGCGAGGAAGTTCCTTCGCCAATATGTAGCAAGCTGGTCAATTTAGTCTACAAACATTTTTATACGCGATGGTAACACTGAAGTGAATTTAATCACTCGAAATGAAATATAGGTATAATTTTATGAACGAGAAATATATTTTGGATATGTTGGAAGGCAATAAGCCAGAAATCTACGTGTTTGCTGTCTAACTGATAATGTATCACTGAAAAGTTTTGTTTCTGTAAGTAAAATTAATCTTATGTTTTCACCATATTTTTCCTCTGAAACCCAGAACCTTAGTTGAATAGTTGACGATTTGATTTTAGAGAGGATATACTCATGTGGTGGAAACCGGAATTGCTCCAATAAAATAGATTTATGAGAAGGAAAACTCCAAGAACCATCGAACTATATGAAAAAGTAGTTTTTGCATGATTGAACAGTCCACTGAAGTTGGATTGGTACTTAAATTGAAGTTATTTCACGAGTTTAAACATGAGGAATTTATGTAAATGAATGAAATCAGAAAGGTTTTTTCGAAAAATTCGTCGAAATGTCTACTAATTTTAATATTTCACGCAACTATAGGCAACGTTGATGCGTGTATACCGGGTCCAGCGGCCTGACCTTGAGATATAAACGAGGTTTGATGATATTTGAATGTGGCTGTGTTACCTAGCTGTAATTAACTACCACGTGGTATTTTCTCCTCTTGGGAGCAAACAATACCTGGAATATAAAAGGGTGACTTTTGGAGTCCAGAGTTCGTTTTTTTTGCAAAAAATTTTTTTGTTGCTAATGGTGGAAGAAATCGTAAGAATGCGCAATGTTGCCACTTTCTTAAATTCAAGAATTTTCGGGAAAATAAAAATTGAAATGGAGTGAAAAATGGAAAAAAACTAACATCTCAAAAAAAATTTTTAATTTCGATTCAGGTGCCTGACTTTGAGATTAACGAGGTTTGATGAAACTTGTATGTCGCTGTGTTGCCTGGTCGTAATTCAACACCACGTGGTATTGTTTGCTCTAAATTCTTTTACTGAAACCACCAGTGTTTCCCATTTCACATTCATGTAAATTTTTCACTCACACTGCCACTGAAAATGTTATATTTTTCCGTACTTCATAAGAGTGGTTGCGTCTGTTGAAGATACCCTGGTTATTCCTTTTTTCCCAGAAAAGCACAATATTTGTTCACCTCTCCGTAAAAGATTGCGGAAATATCTCGACCACAATAATACATTTGATTTATTGCCTTCTAGATCGTAAGGGTCTGTCGTTGCTTCGAAAGAAAGTGGTGTATAAATTGTTAAGAATAGCCATTCCCTTGAGTTAAGCCTGATGTAGAATGACTTTTCTAATCTTAATTACACTCTTCTGTTTCGAATTCTGGACCAATCTCTGCTGTTTTATACACAGACAATCTCAATTCAGCTAATGAGAAAGAGATCTCTTTTGGTGTTTTCTTCTTCCGTTCTTGCTGTAATGATTTTACTCCCGTATACTCTTATGTATTTTTTATTGATCAATAAAACTCTTGCAAAAAATACTTTGTTCAATTTCGAATACATATTTGTAACCATATGTTCATAGCTTTCTAGGAATGAGAGTGGTAATGATATCTCAACATGAAATTTCACTATAGTAGAATCATAAAATAAATAAAACATCTTACTTCAAAAGATTTTCATACAACAAGTTTAATTTCATCGAATGATTATACATTTATAAAACGCTTGTTTTATATGAACTTCAAAAAGCACTGCCGTGGAGGCAGCAGCTTTTGAGCGCATATTCAACTGAGAAGTCCGCTTTGGCAACGAATTTGGACCTGCGCGTAAAAGCTGCTGCCTTCATGACAGTGCTTTTTGAAGTTCATTTAAAATAAGCGTTTTGTAAATGTATAATCATTCGATGAAATTAAACTTGGTTCATGAAAAACTTTTGAAGTAAGATGTGCTTTTCTAAGTTAGTTTCGATAAATTACTGGATTTCAATTCGCTTTAATCTGTATCTTCGGAAATATTTGGAAATTTAAACTTTCCCAATATTTCTAACTAGATCGAACTAAAATCCAGTTATTCGTCGAAAAATAACAGTTCAAAGGCTCATACAGAATTTAATGAGGATAATATGATCAGGAGATCGCAAAATATTGAATATTTTAAAAAAAAAATTTGAAAGTTTTCTTTCGAATTGTTCTAATGACACGAAAATCAGGAAATTTCTGACGGAGATGTCCATCAGCATTTTCGAACTAGATACTGAGTTTCAATTTGATTGAATAAGCATTTTTCGAATTATTCCGAAGAAAATGGCGATATTAGGAAAAAACCACGAAATTTTACATACTTTTCCTCAATAACTCCGAAAACAATGACCGTATCGAATTGGAACTTAGTACACTTCTGCAAAATATAAGGCTCAAAGTCTGCGTCAAATTTTTTCCGAATATTACGAACAGTTCCTGAAAAAAAAATTTTTTCGAAAAAAATTTTACAATTTTTTTTATTCACAGTAGGATCTCAAGAATTTCGCGAAAAGTTTCGCCTCGTTGAACTCCTACTAACTGCCAAGTTTCGACCCAATCCTTCCAGGAGTTCCCGGATTATCACGGAAATAACCTCAAAATTTCAAATTGTATTGTATGGCGCCTAGAATTTGACTTCCTGCAATTTTCAAAAAATTTCAAAAATCACTGCAAATGCACGCAAAAGCTGCATTTTACTGATAAATTACTGGATTTCGATTCGATCAAATCTGTATTTTCGGAAATATTGGAAAAATAAAATTTTGAATGGGTATATCTACGGAATCATTGGGCGGATTTTACCCATTCACGAATTCGACCTTCGTAATTAAGCCCAAACCTACTCTACAAATATCGAGTTTCTAAGTCGTTTCTTCCGGAAGTTATTGTGTTTACGGTCAGCCTAACGGCCGACTGCGTGAACACAATAACTTCCGAAAGAAACAACTTAGAAACTCGATATTTGTAGAGAAGGTTTGGACCTTAATTACGAAGGCCGAATTCGTGAATGGGTAAAATCCACCCAATGATTCCGTAGATATACCCAATCAAAATTTTATTTTTCCAATATTTCCAAAAAAAAAAATAAGATCGAATTGAAATCCAGTACTTCGTCGAAAAATAACAGTTCGAAGTTTCATACAGAATTTAATGAGGATGATATGATAAGAAAATCATAGAAATTTTTTTTTCAAATTGTTCTAATGACACGATTATCACGAAATTTTGCATAAAGTTGTCTTTCAGCATCTCTAAACGAGCTGTGAAGTTTTATCAGGACTGAATCAGTATTTCTCGAGTTATACCGAAAAAATCAACGATATCGAGAAGAAATCCTCAAAATTTGTCATATTTTTTCCCGATATCTCGGAAACTTCTGATCGTAAGGAACTGAAATTTGGTACACTGCTGTGAAATATGAAGCTCAAAGTGTGAGTGGAATTTTTTTTCGGATATGATTAATGGTTTCCGAAAAAAAAAATCTTTCGAAAAAAATTTCGAAAAAAAATTTTTTTGAATTTACTGACGATATGATCCTAACGAAATTTGTTTCAAAGTTGCGCGTTGTTATACTCCACCTGACTGCCAAGTTTGAATCCAATCGCACAAGTAGTTTCTGAAATAAAAAATAAATAACTTCAAAACTTCAAGTACCTTTAATTCCGAAACTATTCGACCGATTTGGCCCATTAACAAACTTAACCGCTGCATTCTGATGCGCAACCTATCCTGAAAGTTTCAAGTTGCTAGCTTGCTTCTGTCGACAGTTAGCGTGTCTACGGCCGGACAGAATCGATTTTGACACCGGATTCGTCATCAGTGAGTCCAACCTAGTCGATTGAGACCATTTTCGGCTCAATCATCCAAAATTACAGACAATTGGACAAAACGATAGCACGCTGTTCCCCTAGAACATGCGCGCAAAAATGTAAACGTCTTCTCTTAGGGCCGTATTTATAGTTGTTCCTTGAGGCTTCCTTACTGAAGGCCGCCTTGAATTTGCTTTTCTATGCAAACAAATACAAGTTTGTTTGCATAGAAACATAGAAAAGCAAATTCAAGGCGGCCTTCAGTAAGGAAGCCTCAAGGAACAACTATAAATACGGCCCCTAATGCACTAGTGATTTTTTTGTGTTCTCTCAATGAATAAACGTCATCTTATCCTCGTTGCTATGGGTTGGATTCTTAAACTTCGAAATGAATTTCTATAGCATCAGTGTGGTTGACACTTTGCAATGCCGATAATTTATAGTATAATGCTTTTAATTCATCGGGGTCATTTTTTCAAGAATGTTAGATCTCTGTAGAAAATACTAATCATCCCATGAATATATTCTGGTCAAATTACCAATGATAATGGTAGTTACAATCGAATTTCACAATTCCCATTGTCTTCTATAATGCTCAGGATTTCGAAGTGAAACATCTGAAACGAATGTGTGGAAGGTAGAAAACAGAAACCAGTGAAACTGGGAATGTCAAGTTTGGTGTATTGCTGTGTAGAAGTGACGACACTCACATGAAGCAGTATGAATCTTAAATGGATAAAATTTCAAAACGAAGATTACAATTTGTTCCTTCACGAAAAATGATGAAGGATAGAACATGATGTAAACTTCTCACGTTATATTTGTTGCTAAAGGTAGTTGAAGGGCAGAAACATTCAGCTGGTGCTGATCTATAATCGAAAGAAAATGAGGAATTCGAATGCAGTAATTCCGATAAAAATATGTGGTTAGAGATACGTAATATTTATAGAATATTTTCCTGGTTGAGGAATAATGAATAAGTATATGATGATTCAAGGAAAATCTGAACTCTTTCAACGAACTTGTATAGTTCATTTCAAAATTATTGACATCAGAGCAGGCCATGAAAATCTGGTCGCGGCTTCATTTCTAGTTACAAAAAGTAACTAAAAATTTCTGTGGGTTGATCATAGATTAAAATATACGAATATATCTTATAAAATTATTTTCAAGGCAAATTTGATTTGAAATTGTTGAGGATATTTATAATACTCTGATGCTCTAAACCTGTACAGCGGCAGTATATTATTTTCATCATTGTTGCATTGACAAATTTTCGAACTTAGTTTCAATTGCCAAAAGGCATACAGCTAAACTGACGACTGAAAATAGACAGCCACATTATTTCACTGCAGATCAATCATGGAGATTCAGGAGAGATGATGAAAATAGCGTGGAATGCTTCAACATAAAATCATTCAGGCTTTCCAGAAACTCCAATTTTGAGATTCATTAAATAATGAAAACATAGGTAATCAAAGATCACTTGAAGTTCCTTCTCAATGAAGATTTCACTCTTCAGCAATCTTTGTATTCTTGATGACTATTAGAAATTCATCCAAGTTCTAGCAATGTGCTATTTTTTGCTCAAAATGATATATTCATTGCTTTTGATTTTCGAAAAAATTATGTCGTTTAACGTATCTTTGAAGGTATAATCATGTGAAATTGGTTTCCTTCCACTGCTAACTCCTGGCTGTACTGACTTGCCTTCTTTTTTCTTCAAAATTCTCTGGACAGTACTTGGTGGAATCTGAAATTTTGAGTCTTATTCATTAATCAGAAAACACCTTGAATAGGTGAATGATTGATAACCTGAAGAACTAGCTAAACGCGAATAATACTAGCAAAAATATCTGATGAATCCCTGAAAACTCGCAGTAACACCGGCACACTGCCCCACGTTCTCTTGTAGTTAGGCGAGAGGTATCTTGATAAATTCCAGCCATTTTCAATTCGGTAAGGTTTAAGAAATACTAATATCCAAAACTTATTTGTCGATTGAATCAAGAACATACACGATCAGAAATAAATTCCAAATATTTTCAGTAAGTTATCTCAAACTTGAAAAATTCATAATTTAGTATTATTCTCAATACCAACATGAATCCTGCAGGACAAATTTTAATGACTGGTCTATTACCAACATAATTTCGAGTTTCCACAGCCACCCGAGATGTCAATCATTCTGAAACGGACTATATATGATTATCTCGCATTTATTTGAATTATACAGTGTGTCAACTCAAAGAGGTACTACCTTTAATATCAAAGTTCCCAAGAAAAATCAGAATAAGGCTAAGCACAGTCAAAGATAGAAAAAAACAATGAAAAAATTACTAATTTTGGTCTATGGATCATAAGGTAAATATAGATTGTTCTTTGTCATTGATATGTTACCCGTAGCCTACGTAATCTACGTCAGTTCACGTAGGCCCTGTGTTACCATAGAAATTTAACTGTCGTTTCGATGACAGAAAGATCGCCTTTTCCATGATGTAAAATACATGGTGTGCTCATCTGAAAAAAAAGTGACGCCAGCAAGATTCAAATAAAAGGAAATATATATTCTGTACTTTCAATTTGAATGAAAAAAGTGACGTCATCATTGGTAAATACGATCACAGATGAGCAGATGAGCACCCCAAGTTTTACTTACATCATAGCCTTTCCATCAATCAAATTCCGTAATTAACCTTCTTTTCAGGAACCAACCGAGTATTTCTTATTAACGAAACGGAAAATCGGTAACCAAGTTTATTCGCGGAACATATTCTATGTAAACTTGAAACTATTGACAAGAGATCAGGAATCCCAACTCAATTTCCAGCCAATTGAGATCATCATAACAAGAACCCATATTTGGAAAGAAAATCTGGTTTGAGGAGTCGAGGCACCGTTTACGGTTATTTTTAAATAAATCGCACTTCATCATGCCGAATTTGTTCTGAAATTCCCCATTCCCCATTGAATTTTAACGAAATTTGTGGGTTGGAAACTTGGACTGAAGTCGTCTATTGAACTTCATTATTAGTGCTTCAGAGAATTGAAGAAAAAATTTGAATTTTTACGATGGCAATATGAAACATGAAAATGAAGAAAACTTCTTTAATGTTAGGTCCAATAACACCATTTCCTAGAACAAATTTGTTGTTGCATTCTTCAGATACCTACTTCACTTCTTCAAAATAATAAATCAAAGAAGTACTAACTACAAAGGTCAAGTATACGGCATTTTTGAAAAGGCCTTCGAATTATCTTCAAAACGAGATGTCACTCAAAACGCCACCCCATTTAAGATTAGAGGGATTCCTATCATCACTCTCGAAAGGTGATACAAATTGATTTAAAAAAAATAGTATCAAATGTCCGCCTATACATCAAAGAGTTCTCCTCCCTTTGCATTTTTCCGATTTCGCAAAAGGGCCGAGATACAATGGGTGTAACTTTTCAAACTGACCCCCTGTACATCGGATGTAAAAAGAATTAACAACCAAAAAATTTTTTTTTTTGTTGGTCGTTCACTAAGGTTTATTATTGATTTTATCGAATAATAAACCAAAATTCGAAACTATCATCTTATTATATAAACATGTCCCCCTGAAGGATTGCACCAAGTCTATTGAAGTTTTTCCTGAGAATTTCCCGTGTTAGATAGTGATCCGCATTCAATCCCAGATTTTCTTGATTTCCAAGAGTCATCTGGAAACCGCCGAGGGTGTCCTCGTTCCACATAAGAAACGAATTTCCGCAAAAGTATTTCCAATCGTTCTGCAGGAAGCTGCGTGCCATTGAATGCCATTGGAAGGAAAACAGTGGATCTCCAGCTGTCAAGAATATGGATCCAGAGTGACTCTTCCGAGGAATTTCATTAAGTGGACAACGTTAGCCTTAAGGAGAAATTGTTAATGTTCACTCTTAACGGATTTGTTTGTGTAGATCCTGATGTCAATTTAATTGTCATAAGCTTTTCTGAAACAATAAAAATTTGACGAATTGGTGTATTATTTTCATATTTTTGCGCGCATGTTCTAGGGGAACAGCGTGCTATCGTTTTGTCCAAATGTCTGTAATTTTCGATGATTGAGCCAAAAATGGTCTCAATCGACTAGGTTGGACTCACTGATGACGAATCCGGTGTCAAAATTGATTCTGTCCGGCCGTCCGTCCTGCCGTAGACACGGTAACTCTCGACAGAAGCAAGCTAGCAACTTTACACTTTTAGGATAGGTTGCGCATCAGAATGCCGCAGTTATGTTCGCTAATGGGCCAAATCGGTCTGATAGTTTCGGAGTTATAGGCACTCGAAGTTTTGAAGTTATTTATTTTTTATTTCAGACAGTACTTGGAGGATTGGATTCAAACTTGGCAGTTAGGTGGAATATAACGACGCGCAACTTTGAGCCAAATTTCGTCAGGATCATGTTGTCAGTAAATTGAAAAAAATTTTTTTTAGAAATTTCTTTCCAAAAATTAATTTTTTCGGAAACTATACATCACATCCGAAAAATTCCACTCACACTTTGAGCTTTATATTTCACAGCAGTGTTTGAAATTTCAGTTCAATACGATCATAAGTTTTGGAGATATCGGGAAAAATATGTCAAATTTCGAGGTTTTCTTCTCGATATCGTTGATTTTTTCGGTGTAACTCGAGAAATACTGATTCAGTCCTGATAAAACTTAACAGCTAGTTTTGAGATGCTGAAAGACAACTTTTTGTGAAATTTCGTGATAATCGTGTCATTAGAACAATTTGAAAAAAAAAATGTCTATGATTTTCTTATCATATCATCCTCATTAAATTCTTTAAGAAACTTCGAACTGTTATTTTTCGATGAAGTACTGGATTTCAATTCGATCTGATCTGTATTTTTGGAAATATTGGAAAAATGAAATTTTGATTGGGTATATCTACGGAATCATTGGGTGGATTTTACCCATTCACGAATTCGGCCTTCGTAATTAAGGTCCAAACTTTCTCTACAAATATCGAGTTTCTAAGTTGTTTCTTTCGGAAGTTATTGTGTTTACGCAGTCGGCCGTTAGGCTACACGACTTCGGCCCAAGTTGCCAACCCACAGTTTTCTTCACAATTTTACATCACTGGGGAACGGGAATTTCAGGACGAATTCGACATGAGGTTCGCGTTAATTCTAAATATCCGTAAAAGATGCCTCGGCTCCTCAAACAAGATAATTCCTCTCAAATGTAGGTAGGGTTTTGTTAAGATAATCTCTGATTGGATGAAATTTGAATTGGGATTCCTGATTTCATGTTAATAGTGTCAAATTTATATAAGATATGTTCCGCGAGTCGACTTATCGATTATTTCGGTTGCCGGTTTTCTATTCCGTAAATATGAAATATTCAGTTGGTTCTTGAAGAAAAAGGTTAATTACGAAATTTGATCGATGAAAAAGTAATCTTTCTGTCACCAGAACAAAGACATATTAAGTCTATGCACCAGAACGACAATCAATGTTTTATGGTAGCATATCCATAGCATAGAACAATCTTTAATTACCTTATGATCCATAGACCATACCTAGTAATTTTTCCATTGTTGATTGTTGTCTCTTCTATGTACTATGGAGCATAAAGTAAATAAAGATTGTTTTATGCTACTGATATGTTACTATAAAACATTGACTGTAGTTTTGGTGAGAGAAAGAACGACTTTTCATCGATCAAATTCCGTAATTAACCTTTTTTTTAGGAACCAACCGAATATTTCGTATTCACGGAATGGAAAACTGGCAACCGAAATAACAAAGGTGATTTGCGGAACATATCTTATATAAATTTGACATTAACATGAAATCAGGAATCCCAACTTAAATTTGAGCCAATCAGAGATGATCTTAACAAAATCCAATATTTGGAAGGAATTAGCTTGTTCGAAGAGCCGAGGCATCTTATACGGATATTTATAAACAAAGCGAACCTTTTTATGTCGAATTTGTCCTGAAATTCCCGTTCCCCAGTAATAGTAATATTGTGGAGAAAATTGTGGGTTGGCAACTTGGGCCGCAGTCGTCTATTCAATTGCAAATATAGTTGCTGCGAGATTTATTTGCTGAATATTCCATTATTGGATCGTCCTCCAATCACCTCAAGTGATTATTACCGTTGAAAATATTTTTGGAATTTCCGTGGGCAGTGCTGCTAAAATTTCTTTAATTAAGAAGTAATCGAACAATTGAACCTAATATTATTCAGAGGTCAATAGACATTCAATTCGAAATGGGGTCGAATACCTCTTCACTGCCAATCGAAATAATCCACTTGAATTGATATTATTTTAATAGGTGTTGAAATTTCTAAAAGCAAGATACAGGTTATTTGTTGCATTGAAGCCGGTCATCTGATGTTTGGGACATGAACGGGCATGTATTGGAAATTTTTAGTCCTTCATAGCAGCAAACTGAATTAGTCGAATATTTTATTACTCAACATACTCTCCTCTTGGTTGAAAAATTTGTCTACCACGAACCTTTAAAGCTTCTTTATAGCCTTTCGATGATAATTCTTCATCTTACTCTGCAAAGGAGCTACTATCACCTTTCCGCTTGACACTATAGTAGGAAGGAGCCAGATTGCCAATATGAGTTGAAAACCTCAAGGTAGGTTACGTATCACAATGCAAAGGTTGAGTTCGTTATAAAGATTGAAATTTTGAGGTTATTCGCTCAACATCTCAAGGAGTAAGGAGGTTGCGAGGATAAAATATAAGTTCGTTATATAGATTGAAATTTTGAGGTTATTTACTCAATATCTCAAGAAGTAAGGAGGTTGCGAGGTTAAAAATATAAACTATATTTGGCGCATTTTCGTTGACAAACTTTGTTTTTCAAATTTTCATGAAATTTGACACATACCTTGAAGTGTATATTTGAAAATATTTGCAAAAGAATTTTTTCCAAGTTTCCTCAGTATAGTTGTTTTTTATAGATAATTAAAAAAAAAACTGATTCAATCAAGATGAAACTAGATAATAACTAGGCAAACGCTGATATGACAAAGTTCGTGTCTGTGAAAAATTCCTAGAAAACTTTTTCGAATATTTCGTAGCTTGCGATTATCTGTTGATGATTTGGTTCCCTCGGAATTCTGCATGAATCATTACACTGTCATTTTTCTACCAACCACTAGATTTCTATTCGTTCCTTATGTCCGGGAATATTTAGAAAATCAAATTTTGAATGTGCCGAATAATTGGGCAAATTTCACCCATCCACGAGCACCAAACATACTCCACGAATAGCGAGGTTCAGAATTGTTTTTTCCGGAGTTATTCTGCTTACGATTGATCGTTGGACTGGCCGTAAACACGTTAGTTTCCGAAAGAAACGACTCAAACAGTCGAGCACGTTTGAGTCTCAATCAAGGTCGAATTAATAAATAGGAGAAATCTGCCGAATGATTTCGTTTATATAACTGTTCGGAATTTGATCTTTCCAATATTTCTAATTGTACAGACGAGATAGAATTGAGTTCTATCACGTGGTTCAAAATCAAAAGTTTAAAGCTCCATGCATAATGGGGGTTTTTCTTGAATTTGAGTTATTACTACAAATGCAAATTTGAACATGATTATTATGGGTTAGATTCATCATTTTCCCAAATTTCCTCCAGAAAGTATTCAAAACCAGGTTTCAAAATTGGGGTTTGGGATTTGTCATTCATGCACGAAGTGACAACGTGGTTTAGTAGAATTGCTTTTTCTGCTATAGAATAACGAAATATTCATTCCTATTCTGTAGTACACACGTGTTCTTTGCATTGAATAAAGAACAACAGGAAGGAGCATAACGCTTTTCTACTTCGTATAAAATTGGGACATAGGCGCTCATATTGAACCTCGAAGTATGACTCATGTTAGTTAGTTTCTTCAAACAAAGAAGTCTCGGAACAAGTTATTCTCTCTTCAAGTGAAAGGAAAGTCGGCCATATGCAACATCCATCCCGGACCCACTTTGTGAGGCATTATGCTCCTTCCTTGTGTTCTTTATTCAGAGGTTCTTTGTCAATATAACCAAACAATTTCGGTTTGCGATTTGTCAGAAATATGACAGTATGTGCTCTTCTTTTTCTTGGTCGTTGTCTTCTACTCTAACCAGATCGAAGTATAGCTATCTCTGTTTTCCTAAGCAAAGTAACACATTTGACGTCCTTTTCTTTCTGAGAAAGCTGAATTCGACGGTGCCATATCGTGCACGCATGACAGATCCCTTTAAATGCAAATCCCCTTTTTATTTTTCAGTTTTAGGTGATCAAACATTTCTTTAAAAATATAATATTGAAATTATATGTTTGAAATGTGATGTTTTGAAGGTTTTTCATGGAAATACTTGCATTTTCGTTTAAAGGAAAAACCCCATACCGTGAGAAGCATATGATTAGAATATCTTATTGGGTTGTGTGGGGTTAATACGTAAATAGGTGACATCTTTGGCAATGAAAATGAACAAGAGCGTAAAAGATCCGTTCGACATGTCAGTATTTTTTTCAATTATGAACTTCCACGAAAGCCTTTCTTTCTGGTAAAATTTATTCTCACAAGTAAAAGCCTTTCTTGCAATATATAAATATTTTGGATCTAATAATTGGGATTTTAGGGTAAAAAATCTGCTCAAATCATACGGAACAGAGTTATTTTATAGAATTGCAAAATGGCGCAGGAACCAGGATCGACTTAATACTTTTTAGATTTTGAAAAATACTCTGAATTGTTGAAGGTTCACGTTTTTCTGTTTATTCATTAGATTTATCTCGCAACTTCATCCCAAAGAAGTCAAAATGTAATCCGATTTTTTTCCATTTCGAGTGTAAGGTAGCCAGTAGAACTAGTATAGGCCTCAAATTTACTTATACTAGCCTGCTTTAATTGATTTTTCTTAAAACGGACGCAGGCTGGCAGTGAAATATCTACAATGTAAAAGTAATTCTGAGACGTTGCACAATGCCAATTTCTACTCTCAATCTCAACATAATCATCACGCTTGGAAACTTAAAATGCCGAAGGTAGTTTTGAAGATGCAGAGACAAAGTATCAGGAAGTGCTATGTAGAATTGAAATCTGCTTTTTCTGATTGTAACTCTGATAATTTGGAATCAATAATTTATCACAAGCTATCCAACATTTCCATACTGGAGTATTTCAAGTTGTGCAACAAGGTATTTAAATGTCTTCTCTAGGATTATTTCTTGAGAATTTCGAAAAGTAGGGAATTCCATAGGTTTTTTGCGCGCATGTTCTAGGGGAACAGCGTGCTATCGTTTTGTCCAAATGTCTGTAAGTTTCGATGATTGAGCCGAAAATGGTCTCAATCGACTAGGTTCGACTCACTGATGAAGAATCCGGTGTCAAAATCGATTCTGTCCGACCGGCCGTCCGTCCCGCCGTAGGCACAATAACTGTCGACAGAAGCAGGCTAGCAACTTGAAACTTTCAGGACAGGTTGCGCATCAGAATGCCGCGGTTAAGTTCGTCAGTAAGTCAAATCGGTCGAATATTTTCGGAGTTATAGGCACTTGAAGTCTTGAAGTTATTTATTTTTTATTTCAGAAACTACTTGAGCGATTGGATTCAAACTTGTCAGTTAGGTGGAGTATAACGACGCGCAACTTTGAGCCAAATTTCATCAGGATCATATTGTCAGTAAATTTAAAAAAATTGCTGTGAAATTCATATTTCACAGCAGTGTACCAAATTTCAGTTCCATACGATCATAAGTTTTGGAGATATCGGGAAAAAATATGTCAAATTTCGAGGTTTTCTTCTCGATATCGTTGATTCTTTCGGTATAACTCGAGAAATACTGATTCAGTCCTGATAAAACTTCACAGCTAGTTTTGAGATGCTGAAAGACAACTGTATGCGAAATTTCGTGATAATCGTGTCACTAGAACAATTTGAAAAAAAAATTTCTATGATTTCTTATCATATCATCCTCTTTAAATTCTGTATGAAACTTCGAACTGTTATTTTTCGATGAAGTACTGGATTTCAATTCGATTTGATCTGTATTTTTGGAAATATTGGAAAAATAAAATTTTGATTGGCTAACCGTAAACACAATAACTTCCGGAAGAAACGACATAGAAACTCGATATTTGTAGAGTAGGTTTGGGGCTTAATTACGAAGGTCGAATTCGTGAATGGGTAAAATCCGTCCAATGATTCCGTAGATATGCCCATTCAAAATGTTATTTTTCCAATATTTCCAAAAATACAGATTTGATCGAATTGAAATCCAGTAATTTATCAGTAAAAATTTCAAAAAGTACTGCCGTGAAGGCAGCAGCTTTTGCGTGCATGTTCAAATTCGTTGCTGAAGCGGTCATCTACATTGAACATGCGCGCAAAAGTTGCTGCCTTCACGGCAGTGCTTTTTGAAATTTTTTTCCGAATGAACTATCACAAAGTAACGGACTACTCTATCCATTATTTTTCAGTAAAATTTCAACACTCGATTCTTGATTTCCGTACAAAAAAATAGCATAACTGAATCTTCCAACCATGTTATATACCTACGTGAAATATTTCCAGTGTTACCAGACAAAAAAGTTTCTTCAACATTCGTCAGGTTTTTGGAATTATTGAATGCACATAATATATTCTCGAATTCATTATTTTTCAAAAGTAAATTCACATTTTGAAAAATACTTAATTGCTACGACCTCTAGAGAGGCCAACGTTATGTAGTTATCTGACAGAAAAATGACTATAACCTAACATTTTCAAACTATACACGGTGAAATGTGTCAGAATGTCATGGCCAACCGGGATAGTTTATAAAGTGAATGGAGTATAGAAATCCCTTCGGCTCATCTTCAACTAGTATAGTAAAGAACTAATTTTCCTACCGTTCATGGGATAGGGATCATCTCTGATAACTCCAGGATTCCCGCGACCGATTTATTTTCTAGTTATTTCCTCCGGAGTTTTCCCAACTCATTTAACAATCGGAAACCTCCTCAAGCAGCTGTTGGAATCCATGACACGAGGATAAATCGGAAAAACAACAACGGTGAGGAAACTAGGTCACCAGAATAGGATCTAAGACTTACATTTACCGTAATTGATTTTCCACAAGTACTTTTCAGGCCAGTGGTGGGCCGGAAGAGGACAATTTTCCGGCATAAAACCTCGACATATTTGCCGGAAAGATCCAGCTTCACAACCACCCCCCCTATTTGCATAATCCCCGGAAGTGCAGACGACATTTTTCATTCATAAATCGTGATGTTACGTCCTTGTTCTATTCATGAGATGTTTCAGTTGAAAACGCTGGAAAATTAATAAAGGGGCAGGATTTGATGGAATTTTAGGGTGAACGTTTGATGGCGATCTCTATAACGGAGATTCTTGGAAATCTTGGGGTACTCTATAAAAACAGATTTGTTTGTGAAAAAATTTAGAAAAGCACTGACGTGAGGTCAGGAGGTTTTATTTGTTTGTTCAAATTCTAATTATTAGATGAACACGAAATTTTGCACCTAGTTGCGTGTTGGTAATCTCCACCTGTTCACGAAGTTTCAATCTGATTGCATTTGTACTTCTTGAGATATTACGGAAATAACGTTAAAATTCCAAATGGCAAACGGAATTTGGCACATTTTTTTTTCTTCTATCTCCGAAAATAAATATCGGATCGAATTGAAATTCAAACCATAGTTGATAAATACTGACTCTAAAGTTTTTGCTGAATTCGATTGAAATGTAACCAATATTTTCAGAGTAAAAAAAATTTTTCGTGAAAAATGTTGAAAATTTTGGAAAATTTTTTTTTTCCAATTTTCTAACAATTGGATCCACAAGAAATTTCGCTCTTAGTTGCGCGTTGTTATTCCAAAATTGTCCACGAGGTTTCAATTTGATCAAGTCAATATTTCATCAGATATCGAGGAATATCAGGGAGGTATTCTCGAAATTTCAAATGGCTATAACATTGAAAAGCGTTACGCCGATCTTACAATAATCGTATCCTCGGCTGGCCAGACAGAATCGATTTTGACACTGGATTCGTCATCAGTGAGTCTAACCTAGTCATTCGAGACTATTTTCGGGGAAAAATTCGAAAATCACATACATTTGGACAAAGCAATAGCACGCTGTTCCCCAGAACATGCACGCAGAAAGAGTTCGACAAAATCTTCGAGATTCTACACATTGAGAACAAAGGGCGGAAGTTGAATTTATTGGAGGCACTAGAGATAAACCATTTTGCGAAATTCAGGGAATTTATTAACGACAAAACGGAACTGCCAAATTCACCATTGTTGAAACTATTCGGCTAGGAGCTCGGTTGGTTTTTCCATAATTGGCCCGTGCAAAACATCTCTGTAACTGTAATATTGGTTTATATACAGTGCGCGTCAAAATTATGGAACAAATAGGGAAAGTAGGTCATGTGGTACTTTTTTGCCAAGGTCCTTGTATTTTCTTCACAGGAGTGCTGAAATTTTCAAGAAAAAATTTTTTTTTTTGAAAAATTAGTTAGTTCAAAGAGGTTCTCAGTATGTGTACTTTGTCATTAAAGGGTTCGTAATGTCGACTTTCATTCGGTGACAAATTTCATCAGGTACCATCGTCTCAAAGAAAATGAGCCACGACAAAGTGCACATACTGAAAAACTCTTTGCAGTAACTAATTTTTCAAAAAAAAATTTTTCTTGAAAATTTCTGCACGCCTACAAAGAAGATACAAAGATCTTGCCAAAAAGTACCACATGACCCACTTTCCCTATTCAGAGGGTGGATGGGGATGGCATAGGGTGCAACAAAAATTTTTCCAAAATGCATAAAATTTGGAAAAAGTGAAACTAAAATTGACCTGTTTCAGGATTTCGTTGCCAAATATTTTTCTTCTAAGAAAATGAATTTGTTCCATAATTTTGACGCGCACTGTATAGAATTGCTACACACATTTCGAGACAGTTTCAAATTAGTATCTGATGAAACTACAATGTAGTGAAACTCGTCATATGTTTGTGATAAATTAGAAATTAACTACATTTGTATCTTTCAATAAGAAAATAAACAATTTTCCATTATATTGCACACACTGAAGCACTTGTTGAAGAAAACGACTGTAAAATTAAGGCCACCAAAGATGACTAAGACGAATTGTTAATTTATAAATATAACAACAACGGAAAACAAAATAAAATTGGAGTAGAAGCTAACGTAAATATGTTCATCACCCTGATTCTGTTATTATTCTCATAGTAATTTTCAGACCACAATCCTTCACAAACAACTCACAATAAATAATACGAAGTAATTAACACACCGTTTCCCATATAAATCAAAGTTTCCATGATCATAGAATTCACGTTTAAATCGACTCCCCCGCGAAATCCAAAACAAAAACAAACGTGATTCATCGCCTTCGGAAACCGCGTGTTCGATGGGCATGCGCGTTAGCCTGCAGGCTCGCTATTGGCGGTTGATAAAAGACGGACGGATAGATAGTGGACTTGAATGAAACAGCGGCTATTCAGAAATAGCGTCAGTGCGTTTTGAAATCTCGACTGGCTCTGGACGGACGCTACGGCCTCTGAGGGACTGCGACTCGCGACTGGTTGGGTAGATTTTTTCGGCGGTTTTAAAGGGATGAATTTTTGATGAGATAAAGGGGTTGAAGGTCGTGATTTCGAGTGTTTTCCGATGAAACTTTGGAGTGATCTGTTATTGTAAGGTGTGAAGTTTCTATATTATTCGGTGACTTTGGTAATTCGAACAGTTTCAAGGCAGCAAGTGCTTCTTCATGACCAAGTAGGTTTTGAAATAATAGGCTGTGATCGTTTTGGAATATGAGTTTGGCTTTGAGTTGGCTAGACTTCTATATACAGTGTGTCAATACAAAAAGGAAAAACCCATAAATCTCGGCTCCCAGGTAAAATCGGAGAAATTGCAAGGGAAGTAAACTTTGGTTTGTAGGGAGGTATTTTATACGGTTGGTTCCAATCAATCCGGTAAGCGTGATAACAGCAAGCCTCAAAATCTTAAATGTGATGGGGGACTGAATGGCACCTTGTTTTGAAGGTAATTCAATGGCCTTTTCAAAAATGCCCTTTTTTTCTCTGCTCCCAATTATTTTCCTGAAGAAATGAAGAAAATAACTGAAGAATGCATCATGGCATCTCGTAGTTATGTTTTCTTGCACAATTTGGATCCATTAGTAAAATAGATTCATCTCTTTCATGTTTCATCACACCTCTTGATATAGAAAATATTCTACTCTTCATTTCATTCTTCGCAACTACTCTCAGGAAAGGTCAAGTTTATGGCATTTTTTGCAAGGAAATCATATTACCTTTGGAAATTTGTGTCACTTAACCCCCTTCCCATTTCAGATTTTGGGGGTTGCTGTTATCACGAACACAGGGTTGAGATAAATTGGATAGGAACCAGCCGTAAAAAATGTGTCCCTATGAATCAATGTTTGGTTTTAGTGCATTCCTTTAATTTTATAACTTTTAAATTTGACACAGCGTATATACATCTAACTCTATCGTAATTGTCACCATTTCCAAGAGGACATCTGTTTTAGATGAAATTGAAAAAAGGCTGACGTGAAGACAGCAGTTTTGTTCTCAATAGCGCTAGTGATCCATAGCTTCTTAGCTCTCAGATAGAAACAATTCCCTGTTTTTCTTATCTTAGAATTTTCAAATAATTCCTCATGAACAATTAAAAACAAGACACAATTTCATTACCAAGTACCAGATTTGAACTCGATCGGTTCTTCATCTATAGAAATTTTGGGAAAATTAAATTCCGAATGGATATATCAACGGAATCATCGGTAGAGTTTACCCATTCATAAATTCATTCTTCATAATCAAACTCAAACATACTTCGCGAATATCAAATCTCTAAGTTGTGTTGAAAATTTTAGACGTTTAGGTATAATCACAATGGTCTTGTTCTAGGAATGAAAGCATCAAAATAGTAAATTATGCTAATACAACAAAATGGCGAATGCGAGGGTTCTTAAAATTTTCAACTCAATCAAAAAGCCCCTCGAGTATTTTTGTACTTTTATCGAACGTTCGACATCAGAAGGTTTCATATTTTAAACTGTTTTTATACATTCTTTGTTTCTCAAAACAAAGGATTCTCCAAGCATCGGAATTTTTCGATCATTTTAGGACTCATTGCTCGGTTCAAAAAGTTTTTTTTGAATGATTTTCTCAAGTTGAAATTTGAAGTAGGCAATGACATTCCTAATGGTGAAAGACTTTCTGCATCTATTTGTTTAATGTTATCTGAGAAGGTTCATTGTATGTTATTATTCGCCAAAAAACAAATATGTGGTGAAATCAAATAAGAACGATTGATTTCACGAAATTGATCGAGCGATTCTTGATTTCGTATTAGATTCAAGATTGAGGAGTAGGAGATGCTTGAATACATGATTAATATCACGAATTAACGTAGTTGTGCGTAGTTTGAGCCGACAATGACTCAAAACAATTAAATTGAATTTACTGATGGAAAATTCGTTTTTTTTTCGCCCGATGAACCCTGAAACGTATGAATTAAAATTTAAAATAAGGAGAACTGTTTTCACGCATGAATAATCATATTTGGGAATGGGAGAAAGGTGTCTAATATTTAGAGTTGCCAATATTTTAAAGGATGAAAATCTGAACTTTCAGAATTTTCTCTCATTTCATTTGCATGTTTTCCTCTATGTTTTTGTATTGTTGTTTCTGTCTCATGAGGTGAGGAAATGCACAATTATTCAACAATTTATTCGAATTCTGAAGTGGAAACCTTGTATTTCATGAGTTTCTTCACGCTTGTGTTGGTTTTCGATTGATAAATTGCTTTGGGAGAAAATTTAATGTCTGTTTGGTTACATAGAAATTATGTCATGATTTGTTATTATTTATCAGGACATTCATTTATTAACCAACATATTCACATTGTGTAGTTAATAGGAATTTTGGCGCCTTTCCACCATTATTTTTGGAGATGAAAATATATATTCGTGTTTTCAGGTGTCATCGTGGTAGTTACCCATTATATTCGCATGATTTTCTGATACTCACCTACAATTTGGCTTGTAAGCATTAATACTATATGACTTGGCAACTGCCATTGAAATTCCATAGGCTGATATTTTATCCTCGAAAATAGTTTTTTGCATTTGAATTTTTTTTCTGTAATTTCGAAAGTATGAACAAAATTGTAGCAACTGATTACCATAAGATACTTCAGAGATTCTATCTATTCACTCAAACCTGATTCCCAACCTAAATCGTGAATTTTCACAGAATTTATTGTCTGATGAGAATTTCTATTTTCTTGCGGACTCAAAAGGAAATTATTGTTCAAGATTTCAACTGATGAATCGCAAGAAATCGAAATGCTATTGAATGAAAAAAATTATTTTTTTTGCGCGCATGTTCTAGGGGAACAGCGTGCTATCGTTTTGTCCAAATGTCTGTAATTTTGGATGATTGAGCCGAAAATGGTCTCAATCGACTAGGTTGGACTCACTGATGACGAATCCGGTGTCAAAATCGATTCTGTCCGGCCGGCCGTAGACACGATAACTGTCGACAGAAGCAAGCTAGCAACTTGAAACTTTCAGGATGAGTTTCGCATCAAAATGCCGCGGTTAAGTTCGTTAATGGGCAAAATCGTTCGAATAGTTTCGGAGTTATAGGCACTTGAAGTTTTGAAGTTATTTATTTTTTATTTCGGAAACTACTCAAGCGATTCGATTCAAACTTGGCAGTTAGGTAGAGTATAACGACGCGCAACTCGAAACCAAATTTCGTCAGAATCATATCGTCAGCAATTCTTTAAAAAAATTTTTTTCGGAATTTTTTTCCAAAAAAATTTTTTTCTCGAAAACCATTCATCATATCCAAAAAAAATCATACTTACCCTTTGACCTCTTAATTTCACAGCAGTATATCAAATTTCAGTTCGATACGATCATAAGTTTTGGAGATATCGGGAAAAAATATGTCAAATTTCGAGGTTTTCTTCTCGATATCGTTGATTTTTTCGGTATAACTCGAGAAATACTGATTCAGTTCTGATCGAACTTCACAGCTAGTTTTAAGATGCTGAAAGACAACTTTACGAAAAATTTCGTGATAATCGTGTTATTAGAACAGTTTGAAAAAAAAATTTCTATGATTTTCTCATCATTTCATCCTCATTAAATTCTGTATGGAACTTCGAACTGTTATTTTTCGATGAAGTACTGGATTTCAATTCGATCTGATCTTTATTTTTGGAAATATTGGAAAAATAAAATTTTGATTGGGTATATCTACGGAATCATTGGGTGGATTTTACCCATTCACGAATTCGGCCTTCGTAATTAAGGTCCAAACCTTCTCTACAAATATCGAGTTTACTACATTGAACATGCGCGCAAAAGTTGCTGCCTTCACGTCAGTGCTTTTTGAAATTTTTTCATAGTTCGAACATCTTGTGGAACACCCCTGGAAAATTCTGTGTGGAGAAATTGAAAATTGTTCTAGACCATATCCATCAATTGTTCATACAGTGTATCCAATACGTCGGGGCATTGAAAATAAAAATTGCCTCCAGGTATCTTCGGAATTTCTTCTTATTAGCGTTGTAACCTTGAACCTTCTATGAATCATTGCAGAAACAGAAATTCAACATGAATCGATTATAATTAATGAAATTAGGTACGCCACTTGCCTCACCCTAGCTTATCTTAATCTTACGCACAATGAGAACACAAAATGACACATGATGAGCAAATACCTGCACTCCTTAATGTTGACATAGCCCTGATACAGGGTGATGAATTCGAGGACATATCGGATTTCCTCTCCAGAACTTCCGTGGAAGAATATCATCGGTAGAAATATTGTCTCTACTTTAGGCTTTTGATAAGAGAGGCATATTTATAAACGAGAAAGGCAATAACAACAAGTGGTACTAGTCTCAATTTGATCAAAAACTCAATGGTGAAATCGCATATCGACTATAGCTTCAAAGAGCTAAGCAGTTTGTCGTATTTTAGCGTTCAATCTAGAAATTTATATTTTCGAAGATATCACCAATATTATCGAAATTTCCATACGAATATATCAGGCGTTAGAATACATCTCTAAAAATGAACTGACGTGTAGACGGCAGCTTTTGCGCACATGTTCAAATTCGTTGAAAAAGGTGTGATATTTTCATGTATTAACCCCGCCAAACGCATCTACAGTTTCTGATGGAAAGATAAGGCAATCTTTTTATTGTTTTATCCTCACGGAATTCTGTATGAAGCTTTCATTCTTCGAAAGTACTGGATCTCAATTAGATCCGATTTGTATTTTTGGAAATATTGGGGGAATAACATTTTGAATGGATAAATCTACTGAATCATTGAGTGGATTTTACCTATTCACGATTTCGACCTTCGAGATTAATCCCCGAACATACTCTACAAGTATCGAGTTTTTGATTCCATTTTTTTGGAAGATATTGTGAAAAATGGTAGTACTCGCGGCCTATCGTGAAAACAATAATTTTCGTAAGGAAAAACTTAAAAAATGATTGAACTCAACATAATGATTCTGCTGATATACCCATTCGAAATTATATTCTTCCAATATTTCGAAAAATAAAGATAACCTCGAATCGAAATACAGTACTTGATTGAAAAATGTAGAAAAGCACTGACGTGAGGTCAGGAGCTTTTACGCACTTGTTCAAATTCTAACTTTAAGATCAACACGAAATTTTGCACCAAGTTGCTTGTTGGTAATCTCCACCTGATCACGAAGTTTCAATCTGATTGTATTTGTACTTCTTGAGATATTGCGGAAATAACGTTAGTATTCCAAATAACAACGAAATTTGGAAAAAAAAATTTCCTTATATCGCTGAAAGTAAATATCGGATCGAATTGAGTTTTGAAACATTGTTGTTGAATACTGACTATAGGTTTTGTGCCGAATTCCATCGGAATCTAATCAATATTTTCAGAGAAAAAAAAAATTTCATCGAAAATTTTGAAAATTCTCGATAATTTTTTTTTAATATTCGAACAACTGGATCCACACGAAATTTTTCCTTAAGTTGCATGTTAGTATTTCAAAAGTGTCCACAAAGTTTCAATTCGATCGAGTCAATACTTCATGAGATATCGAGGAATTAACCTCAAAATTTCAAATGAGCACAACTCCGAAACTATCCAACCGATTCTACCCATTAACGAACTCAACCGAGATATTTGGACTCCGAATCTGATCTGACCATTTCAAATCGCTAAGCATTTTTCTTTAAAAGTAAGAGTACATACGGACGGACGGACAGAATCAAATTTGACCACAGATTCTTCTTTAGGGAGTTCAACCCAATCGTTTAATACCATTTTTGGCTCAATCATCGAAAATAATAGACATCGTGACGAAATGATAAAGTGTTGTTCCCTAGAACAAGCGCGTTGAAATGGAGATTCATGCAGAATTTTGTCAGCATAATAGAGTTAACTGTTTTCGAAAATATTTCAAATCAAATATTTCATACTTCTAGAAATACTTATCAAAATGAGACATGATAATTAGTTGAAAAATAATAGAATACCTACTAACTCGTCTGAACTATCAAAGTAAAACATAATATTTTCAAAACTTTCATATTTTAACAGAGTGCTTTCCAAAGCACCTTTTCTTCCTGACTGAAAGATTGGATGGTCTTCTATTCACGAAACTCTGCCTCAACTTTCCAGGTGTAATTTCTCAACCAAGTAGAAGACTTCGATTCGAATTTATCAATTTTCAGAAAAATTGAAAATATATAAATATGAATAGAATCTTCAATGCTCAAGGTGGTTCAACAACTCTTGCACCTTGAACTTCGTTTCTGCGCAAAATCATCCTCAAAAAAGGCTACCTTTCCGAAGCTCCAACCTGATCCATTTCCACGCATTAAAATTTGTGGAAAACTCCTGAATTCATTTCATGTACCCCGCACGCTCTCTACTCCGATTCTAGGTCAATTTTGCAACGCTTCCTGTGGGAACACGTCAGGTCTTTTAACTCTTGAACGTACCAAATGCGACTTGTCATCAACCGCGAACGAAATCAAAAATAAACACGCTCTTGTCCGAAAATTAAAAGAAGGAGTCGAAACTAGGAAATTGTGAAACTGAAAACCGCTGCTAATTGACAAACGTTTTCCTCTAATGCGTTTATAGTTTTTCTTGCGTCCGCCACTATCAAAGGAAGATAAACACCGATCGATTTCTGGTCTTTTATCTGAGCGGTATAATTGGGAATTGGGTTGGGATTTTTAGGAATTTGTAACAACGAATGTAGACTAATTTTTCAGGTTTATTCTAGGTTTTCACATACATGCAAACAACTAATTCTGAAGATAATTCATAAAAAACCTACCAAAGCACTGCAGTGAAGGCAGCAGCTTTTATTCTTAACAATTTCACAATCGTAAGTTCAAATTGAATATTTTTGGGTTTTCTCTCGGAATATCTGGAACATAACTACTAAAATCGGGTTACGGGATATAAGATTGAATATTCTCATGAAATTCGTTCATTCTTAAATGAAACTTATTTTTTTTTTTTTGTATGATTGTGTATCTCCAATTGTTTATCATTCTATCATGTATCAATCCATACTCTTTATCATTTGTTATAAACAGACTGAAGGACTTCGGTCGATGGCCTTTTGGAATGTTTTTCCAATAAAGAACTGTTATTATTATTATTTATTATTCATAAATCATTGGTTTTTCATGAAACAAAAAACCAATTTCCTGAATAAATTCATTTGAAACATTGAAATCTCAATAAAAACTTGTATAATTGAATACCACTTTCACATGCTGAACGCGAATTAAGTAGCGTGATTTAAAATAATAAAGATTTCCCATAAATTCGGTTGATCGGAGATTTTCATCAATTTTGGTTTGCGTATTTAGTACAATTATCGTCAACAAGTAGATATCCTTTACTGGTTTCAATCGAAATCCAATATTTTTCGAACTGAGAGTGAATATAATTGATAATGAGCATGTATATGATAAAACAAATTGGATTATACAGGGTGTTTCATTGGTAAATGATCATACGGTAACCTGAGCTAGAGCTACCCTAGGCGAGTCCAAACAACCTATATATGATAGGTCTAATCAATTCCAGAACCGAGATACAGGGTGTTTCATGTTTTCACTGATAATATCAATTTCTCATAACTTTTGAACCACCCAGTATATTCAGTTGATATTTGGAATATATGATCGATTCATATTTAAATAACTAAAAAATTCCAGGTCTATATCTGAAAAATATTGGAGTTCTTGCAAGCTGAGATGCAACACCCTGTATATTAAAATTTGGGGATTTGATTTAGATACTCGAAAAGAGCAGAAAATTTTCAGTGGGGTTCAGTAGATTCCATCGTCCCGCACGTCACTTTGCTCATAAAAAACTTCAGGGAAAGATTCAATTGAATATTCGAATTCCAACAAATTCTCAAAAAAGTATTGCATTGAGATCAAATTACATTTTCTTTGCTCCGCTGATTGCACATTCATACTTCGGTTACATTCTGAGGATTATTTCAAGTTATTTCCGGAAAAACATTCATGATTGCGAAACATTTATTTGAAATTAACAACGATGAATAAATAAAAATAGAAACATAAAAATCAACGTGAATCACAGAAGGTGCTCGAAAATACCACCATTCTACTAAATGCACATTCTTGTCCTTTTCAAAATATGCCTGATAGCTTTTTTGATCATGTCTGGACTACTGCATATTTTATTGCAGGCGGCTTCGATACGTTGCATGAGGATCTCTTCACTTCCTATTTCAGATGAATATACCAAACATTTCAAAAATCCCCAAATGAAATAATCGACCGAATTGAAATCAGGCGATCTAGCTTGCCAAAATTTATATCACAGAAATTGTCGCAGTCTACTCGAAAAATCCCTTGTGGGATACAATTCAAATAAATTTCTCACAATTTAATTTTTAGTTTTCTTTGGAATTATATCGGAATATCGAAAAATACAAATATTCAATCATTTCAAGAAAAAAATTCTCAATTTAATTACAATGAACTTATTTTCTAAGAATTTATTGGAATTCAAATATTCAATTGGATCTTTCCCTGAAGTTTTCTATGAGGAAAATAATATGCAGGACGATGGAATCTACTGAACCACATTGAAAATTTTCTGCTCTTTTCGAGTATCTCAATCAAATCCCAAAATTTCAATATACAGGGTGTTGAATCGCAGCTTGCAAGAACTCCGATATTTTTCAGATACGGACCTGGAATTTTTTGGTAATTTAAATATGATTCGATCGATCTGTGGAACTCAATCATATGTTCCAAATATCCATCGAATATACTGGGTGGTTCAAAAGTTATGAGAAATTGAAATTATCAGTAAACACAAGAATCACCCTGTATCTCGGTTATGGAATTGATTAGGCCTATCATATATAGGTTTTTTGAACTCACCTAGAGTAGCTCTAGCTCAGGTAACCGTATGTTTATTTACTAATGAAACACCCTGTATATAAGCAAAAAATCAATAACAAACCGGAAACTCATCAATTGTCGAGAATCTAATACTGAGGGAAGGAGCCTCAGACTATGGTAGGAGCCGATGATCTACCTGTTTTAGTTCTAAGATTCAATTTTGGAAAGCTCCAATTTTTCCAGCCAGTTAAGAATTGAAATAAGAAATGAAATTAAACAGTTGAGACATTGCTCACCAATATTGCAGTTTTATGAATGAATATTCCGAAATGCAAGAGGCTTGATACGGCTGCTCGCACTTTGAATCCCGCTATAATATTTACTAGCCGATATTGGCGGACAATCTTGAAAAGTGGTTTATTCCACTGTCAAACTTGCAGTGTTTTTTGATGAACAGATAGCAAACTGTGCGCGCAAGGAGTTGGAAATTGCATACTCAATCCTTGTTTCATCATAAGCAATTACTGTAACTGACATCTCTTTCCTGACACTTTTATTGGGATTTATTCTCTACGGGTACCAAAACCCATTCATTCCCTGATCAGAACCAACTATCTGCCGACACATGGCCACTAATCACATACTTGTCAGTGGTATCAATCACCGCGTTAAATTTCCCGAAATAATCGCCCGGGAATATTTTCCAAATCGTTACTAATTAGTGAAGATATCCGTCCAAGATCTGGAGATCTCATCTAGTTGGCAAACGTCTGAATAACTGATGACACCGTTTGTCAAAACTTATTTACATTTCGGAATTAAAAGCTTTCGCTTCCAACGAGGTATTATAATAATTTTCCCGCGATCCTGTGCGGTTTATTTTTGGAACCACCGAGTATATTTAGAGTAACTTGTTCGATTCGATTTTTCCGCACGATTTCATGTATTTAAAACGTAGTGTTATGTTTTGTGGAGTATCAACTCAGGATGTTTTGTTTTTTACGCGCTTGTTCAACTTTGAACGAAATTTCGTGTGGATCCAGTTGTTCAAAAATTAAAAGAAAAAATTTATTCGAAAATTTTCGAAATTTTTGATGAAAATTTTGTTTTCTCTGAAAATATCGATTAGATTTCAATGAAATTGGGCACAAATCTTGAAGTCAGTATTCAACAACAGTGCTAAAAATCTCAACGCCATCCGATATTCACTTTCGGAGATATGAGGAAAAAAATGTGCCAAATTTCGTTGTTATTTGGAATTTCAACGTTATTTCCGCAATATCTCAAGAAGTACTAATACAATCATATTGAAACTTCGTTATCAAGTGGAGATTACCAACACGCATTCTGTTGCAAAATTTCGTGTTGATCTAACAGTTATAATTTGAACGAGCGCGTAAAAGCTTCTGACCTCACGTCAGTGCTTTTCTAGATTTTCTTTTCTCGGCCGCTATAGAGCCTCAATCGAACAACCATGATGTGCAGCAGCTGTGGTTTCAGAAAGACGGCGCAACATGTCACACAGCTCATACCAGAATTGATTTCTAGAAGGAAACGTTTGATAATCGCATAATTTCACGTTCCGGGCTCGTGAATTGGCCTCCAAGATCGTGCGATTCAACGCCGCTAGACTATTTTCTGTGGGGATATGTGAAGACGCTAGTCTACGCCGATAACCCCAAAACGATCGACCACTAGGAGGACAACATTCGCCCTGTTACTGCCGATATACGGCCTCAAATGTTGTAAAAACTTATTGAAAATTTGACCTCCAGATTAGATTACGTCTGAGCCACCCGTGGCGGTCATATGCCAGAAATTATATTTGAACTATTGGCGACTGAATTTAAGATTGCAGCGCCACGGTGGCCAGTTTTAGAATCTTAGATACAGACATAGATTTTATTTTGATAGTCGATTTTGTACTGTTTGTGAGTGTTTGGTTTTTGATTTCACAATTTATTCAAAGACTTTTTAGACTTTTATAGTTGACGAGAGTATGACTGGGAGTACATATTCCATTCTTATAAAGTAGGTATGTATCATATTTCAATATAATTGAGTGAAGCAACTCGAAAATTACAGGGATATCTCCAAGGTTAGACAGTATTTTAATGATATTTATTTTCAGATCCAAATGGCAAGATTGACTTTGGTGGATTTCTTAGGCTGTCTTGAAAGTCGGAAAACAGATAGTATTGTAAAACATACTTTTTGGAATAATAGACAAATACTCATAACTTTACTATTTTTATAGGGAAGGACTATATACTCAATATATTTGAATAAAATGAATACATTCACATGAAACTAATGCTACTTGTACCGTAAGCCTTATTCATTATGGATTGACAAATAAATTTTCCAACACTCATATGATTGGTCTCGAAAAAGCTGTAATAAATAGGCAGTGTACAACTTCGATTTCATCGGCAGAAGCACTTTGAACGAAGAGTATTCATCACCAGATATTTCCTTGTTGAGACTCTTTTTTTTTCAATAGTCAGTAGTATCACTAAAACATTCACGTTGTTCCTTAATGATCAGTTCAACAGGCAGATTTCTCGAAAGCATAGCATTCCTCCTAAGTAAATTTCTCTGCTCGGATTATGGGCCTAGCAAAAAAATTGTCTTCATGAATGTGATCTAATATTTCATGAGCAATTCGTGCTTACCTCTATAAAAATGATCATCATCGGTAAAATGCAGGTGACAGACTCTCATAAATCTTGTTTGTTGGTTTTTATCGATTCTTCAACACTTTCAGGCCCGACTTGTTAAAGGAAGTTTCTTTCACCAAATTTTTTACCGGTCTGTAGAAATCTATGGGAAGGGACATTTGAGTTTGCTTTTCCTCAGTAGAAGCACTAGTAAAATCACAGAAACGCCAAGAAAAATGCATAAACTTTCTCATTTTCGTAACATTACATCTAACTTGTTAAAGATAATGTCTGTACCTCGTGTTACTCGGATAGCCACCAGAGGGAGTAGCGCTTATCTTCATTCGCCAATAATGCCAAAAGATTATCTTCTGAATAAAGTCAATTGTGTCAATTTTGAAAATTTATCTTTGTTTTATTCCATTTCAAAGTTCTATACACCTTAAAAAACACTCTTTACAATCAACTAACCTATTTCATCTCTTCCAGATGATATACCATCGCATTCGCAAGAATTAGCCACGAAGATGTTGACATGATTTCAACACTGCTAGCCCTACCGTCGACAACTTCATCATTCCATCCGACGTCCGCAGCCGATCTCAATGACACAACCAGCAATTACCTCTATCTTTCCACCACGGACGATGACTTCTTCCTCAATGGTACCTTTCCTAACGGAACCAACTTGACCATCACCACCTACAGGACGCCGGTCTTCCCGACGTACCTGAGGATCATTTCCATGGTGTTCTGCATCGTAATTATGTGTTTAGGTGTTATCGGCAACGTCATGGTTCCCATAGTTATTTTTAAGACGAAAGACATGAGGAACAGCACCAATATATTTCTGGTGAATCTCGCTGTGGCCGACCTCATGGTGCTGTTAGTGTGTACGCCTACAGTGTTGGTGGAGGTAAACACTGCCTTGGAGACGTGGGTGCTGGGAAAGGAGATGTGTGAGTGAATTATTTTTGGTTGTTTTTAATGAGCATTTATTGAACTGTAGAATACCTTTTCCCAGTTCAGTCAATTGCAGTAATTTTTTAATGTTTCGGAAATCTTTTCCATACAAATATTCTAGTTCGTTTTTTTCTAGTTTAGACATTATTTCATGAATCGAATACCTGTTGACAATCAACAATATTCGACAAATAGTGTCACCATTCAACTTCGGCCATAGCCGACTGTTCAGACTTTTGAACAGGAATTCACTTCATAATTTAATTATATTATATAATTCTTAGAGATAGGTAGCGTTTTATCTGATATTTTCCATGAAAATTCATCAAGAGGAATTCGTCAAGTTCATGAACAAATCGAAGTCCGACTTCGTTGATTTCTACACATCATATTCGGGTCGCAAAACAATAACATTGACCATGAAGTTATACGATGGCCTGAATAATTAATAGTCATGAAATTGCAATTCTGCACATAGTGGAAAATCTTCCGATTGTCTTCTCTCGCGAGTTGGCACCTTACATATAGTTTCATTTCTCAAAGTGATCGATTATCACATGCAACTGTGAAGTTAAGAATTCCTTTGAAACGGCTGAGTCTGGCCGTTGGGTTGCATGTATAACATCTTCAAAATTTTCATTATTGGTGATTAAACGCCCAACTAATATTGCCAACTATGAACATGGTCCTTCGAGCCCAAGTTGAATAGGCACCTACAAATAGACGATCTATGTTAGCTCAAGAAGAGATTAACGCCCTCCTCAAGCCACACTAAACCGAGTATTTCCAAGAAGCTGAAGACTAAAACCGATTACTTCAAGAATAAAAGCCACTAAGTTAAGAGCCAAGGGGATCCTGCAAATTCAGCCAGGTGAATCCAAGGAGCCATATACTAGAATTGGAAGCCTCCCGGGAAGCAACGCCATCAAGTCTCATACGCTCATAACAAGGAATTCGGTGAGATCTTTAATCATTCCGGAGCAACATGGGTTTGTTCCCAAAAGATCAACCTTGTCAAATCTGGTCGTCTACACGGAGTACGTTCTTGAAGCAATGGACGGTCAGTTTCAGGTTGATTCTGTGTATACCGATTTTTCTAAGGCCTTTGACAGGGTAGATCATAATATCCTGATGAAAAAATTGTTGATGATTGGTGAGCATGGAGACTTGCTGAGGTGGTTGTCCTCATATCTCAACAATAGGTCTCAGATTGTTACTGTTAATGGATTTTTTTCACCATCTTTTTCTGAAATCTCGGAGGTACCCCAGGGTTCTCTCCTTGGACCTTTTTTATTTATAATTTACATAAACGACATGAAGTCTTGTTTCAAGTTTTGTAAATTTTTGGTATATGCAGACGATGTGAAGATCTTTTTGCGCATTGTTGACGCCTTGGACCATATAAATTTCCAACGTGACTTGAATGCATTCAACAACTACTGTATCAAAAATAAACTGCATCTCAATTTAAATAAGTGTAGCTTTATAACTTTCAGCCGTAAAATACCTATCAATCTTCACGATTATTATCTAGGTCATTGTGGACTGGAGCGTCAGCATGAGGTGAGGGATCTTGGGGTAATATTTGATGAGGAGCTGTTATTTGATTCTCACATCGGTTATTTGGTGACCAAAGCTAGCCAGATGCTGGAATTTGTGATGAGATCGTGCAGAGATTTCAGCTCCATCGAGGCCCTTAGGGCTCTATATTTTGCATTTGTGTTCAGTAAACTATCCTATGCGTCGGTTGTTTGGTCTCCACAATATGAGATTTATAAGCATAGACTAGAAGTGTTACAGAACAAGTTTTTGAGATGTTTGGACCATAAAGTCACGGGAAACTATGATAATATTGCGAGTACGATCAATCTTAGAAAAAAAAACATAGTGATATTATGTTTTTGTATAAGCTGTTGAATGACTATGTGGATTCACCAACATTGCTATCTTACATAAATGTGCATGTTCCGGCTCGGTCATTGAGGGGTTGCACTGTTTTTGAGGTTGCCTTTCACAGAACAAATATGAGAAAACACTCTCCGATAAATAGAACGGTGGGATTGTTCAATTTCAAGTATAGTGAACTAGATATATTTTTCATGCCGATTGGCCCATTTGAAAAAAACTAGAGTTGCTTAATTAATTTTCATCTGTGTATTCGTAATATTTTATTTCATGGTAACTAGCTTAAATGTTCTTGGGTGATATGTAGATCTGAGATGTTGGACATATTGTTTTTTAGTTGTATTTTTTTTGTGGATGTTTTTTTGGGTGTATACCTGTTGACATCCTATTCGATCAAAAAATAAATAAATAAATAAAGAATACATAAATAAATAAAAGCCGGAAAAAGGCGGGTAACGAGATCTACGATGAAACCAAGGCAATACAAAGAATAATCAACAAATCAGCGCCGGTCGATGCAGAAATGTACGCACTCCTCGAGACGCACCAAAACCAGGAATTTCCAAGAAGTTGAAGACTGAAAAAGAGAGCCTTCGAGATGCAAAACGACCAAAGCCTAGAGCTGAATTCAAGGATACTGCAATTTAGTCCGATGAGATTGACGCCCTTCTCGAGACGCATCAAAGCCTAGTCAACTCAAGCAGCCAACGAATGGAATCAAAAGCCGTTCAAGAAATAGTGCCATCAAGTCTCATGAGGAATCTGGAAGGTTCACAAACCAAAAAGCAATCACTAAATCCAAAACAATGGAAGAATACGGAGACCAAGAAATACTGGGGAAAGATCAGGAAGAAAGATTACTAAGAGAACAAAGAATTCTTATGCAGGAAGTAGAAGAAATTCTGGAATATCTAGGAGGCAAATGTCTTCTGGTTATAATGAAGGATCAATGGGCTATAATTATAGAATTAAATATCAAGTCTATCAACTAGATACAAATAATATCCATCAGAGATATAATCCACTAATGAGAAACTATCTGCACAACCTATTTTATACATTATTCTTGTCTTAGAATGTAACAGAAGCGAAATATATCAAAATTATTGAAAATAATGAATTTCGGATATTTTCTAGACGGACTATAGAATGATAAACTGCGTCAGCTGCTATATAGATAATCCATTCGGCACAAAAGGATTAATATCTTCAGCTGTCCGAAAATTCGACCTCAACGGCAAGCAGGGCTTGGACCTGCGTGACCATATCTCAATCAGAAACGGATTTATAATCGTTGGACGCACTCCCTTTGTTCGGAAACGCACAAAGATAACCAGTTTGGGCGGTCAACGGCCAACCGAGATCTATATTCGCAACTCCGCTTTTTTCTCAGACCACCGTTTAAGGAATCAAAGGTTGCCAAGGTCGCGGACCGTCGGGAACTTCAGAAACGGGGAACTGATGAAAATTGATGTTCTCGAAGGCACCTTTGCGGTCCTCCAGGGAATAGTTCACCACTAATATTCATCCCAGAAGGAAGGGTTTTTTACCGTAATGGAGGTTTGTTTTTCCACCTAGATTTCAGAATTTCAGCGTTTTTTTCACTGATTGAATTGTTCTTTCCGTCGTGGTCTTATGGTTGGAAAACAGCCTTTCGTGTTTTGATCAGTAGAATCTCTTGTGCGATACCATCCAACTTTAGTCGATTCGGAAATGGTTTATTCTTCAAGAAGATTATCTTCCTCAGAGTATTAGCTCTTATGTGTGTGGAGTTGGAAATCACATCTCTTAGCGCAGTCTCTGTCTTCGACCTCCGTTGCTGATTTTCATAATCTCAAATGTTTGACTTTCTTTGCCGACCTTTTGTAATTATCTCAATCGGCAATCTGTATAAGATTACGGTACGCCAGAGATGAATATCGGTTCTCTTTTCTTAGAAGCATGTTTAAGGAATCAAAGGTTGCTGAGTTCACTGTGCGACAGGAACTAAGGAAATTAGTAAATGAAAACTGATGTTCTCGAAGGCACTTTGGTATCATCCAGGGAATAATTCTCCTCTTATATTCATCCAAAAGGCCAAGAATCCAATGAGAAGCTGCTACGTCGGATGTTCTTGTCGATTTTCCACTTCCATATGAGACTTTTCTGGCTCTCGAGAAGATTGAGAACTTTCAATTTAATCTATTTAGGTCTGAGGAACTCGTGGGAAAGAGGAATGATTTATAACCGGAATGCAGATTTCATTTTTTCACCTGGAATTGCTAGAAAACTCATATTACCGAATGCCATCATTGTTTTCACTTATTGAACTGTTTTGGTTTATTATTTGATAAAATCAAATAATAAACCTTAGTGATCGACCAACAAAAAAAAATTTTTCACCCCCCCTGAAAATTTCACAGTTTACGTTTTGGAGTATGTAGATTTGAATAAACTAATAAAAAAAAATCCGTCCGTCCGCCGTCCGCCGTCCGTTGTCCGGGACTTTTCTCAGAAAGTACAGAACCGAAATCAGTGAAACTTGGTAGAAAAATCGTGTGTCGCTCGGGATTTATCCTCCAAGATTTTCAGCAGAATCGGTGTACCCTAAGGGCTCAAAATGGGGGGTTGGGGGAAAAAAAATTATTTCTCGAAAACTTACCACCGAATTTTCATGAAACTCTGACTGTGATTACTGTTGCAAAACTAAAAAAAAAATTTTCACCCGGATGATTTCCGTCTAGTGGTTCCTGAGTTATAAAGAAAAACGCTGCAAATTTCCAATAATGTCGAAAATGACATCATCGCATTCGGTTCTAAGATTGGAATTCACTGGAATAATCGGTTTACTTTTCATCCAGGATCATACATCTAAAAGTAGATGAAAATATCGATTATCAAATTTTCAACACATATCGAGAAATTTTTAATGGATGCGTTATTATTTTATAAACACAATTTGCAAATGCCCCATCGATGTTCTTGACAATTTCATAATTGTAAGTAGTTCAGATTAAATATTTTTGGGTTTTCTCTCCCAATATCTTAAACATAACTACTATGAAAATCGGATCAAATTTATAGAATTCACCCAGTGGATTACGGGATTTGAGATTGAATTTCTTCATGAAGCTCATTCATATCTTGAATAAAACTTTTATTTTCTTCATAAATCTTTGGTTTTTCAGAACACAAAAACCAATTGCATGAAAAAATTCATTTGAAACATTGAAATCTCAATAAATACTCTTTTATGAATCGGATATCTGCCGTGGAAAATTTTTTTCTCAGATCAATTGCACAGGAAGGTTGAGTTTTTTTTCATTTCATTAATATTTGTCAGAACAAAGTTGAATCCTAGTAGAAATCATATCTACACATTTGATATTAGCGGAAAGTCTTGAATTTTGTTCTACGCATTGGTGTTAGTTTGACAGATTGAGTTTATTTCTTCAGTGTCAAGAAATAAGAACGCGTTCGGATTGGAACATCATGACTAATTGTGAAATATAGACACTCGATTTAATGAAAAATCCCGTGAAAATTGTATTGGAAAAATCGAATTTTTTTTTAAACATTTTTTTTTCGGATACATATTCATCAAAGTTCAATGAAATTTGGTACAGGTTTCAGAGTCAACATTTATAAACAGTGTTTCAAATTTCAGTTTTGACCGATATTTATTTGTGCAGATATTGGCAAAAAATTTCGTGACCATTTTGAATATCGAGGTTATTTCCCTAATATCTCAGAAAGGGCAAACCCTGTCTGATTTGAAGTTCTTTTTCAGTTGTAGAATACCGACACGAAATTTAATAATTGTGGAAAATAGTTAGATTTTCAGAGAGGTGAAACGACTGTGGAAAGTCTCTTCTCATTCAAAATATTATTTTAAATTCTGCTACTCAGTTAGCGTTCTGCATGTGGAAATGTTATTCAATTATACAAGTGTATTTATTGAGATTTCAATGTTCACATGAATTATTTTATGTAATTGGTTTCTGTGTTGTGAGAAACCAATGAGTTATGTATAATATATAAGTTTTTTAAGATATAAATGGTATATTGGGTTATTTAACTGAGAAAATAATGAAATTGGCAGCGTTTTTTCAGTTGTGGTCGTATGGTTAAAGAAAGCATTTCGCGTTTCGATCAGTAAAATCTCTTGCGCGACACCATTCAACCACAGCCGTCTTTAATGCTTTAATTCTAGAGACGGCTGTGATTCAACTATGGTTCATTTGAGAAACCTTCGACCTCCAGAAACTTGATTGCCTATCAGGGAGTCTCATTTTTTATTTCTGAGGATGTAGTAATCACATTTCTCAGCATAGTCTCCTCGTGCTTGCTCGAAGTATGTTTTCGGAGGTTGCCGATTTTCATAACCTACAAATGACTTGATGGAAGGGACTCATGAGTGAAATATCTTGGAGATGAAAATTGATGTTATCGAAGGCACATCTCGTCCTCCAGAGAATAATCCACCTCTGATATTCATCCCAAAGGCCAAGAATCTGATGAAAAGTTGTACGTCAGATGATCTTGTCGGTTCAGAGACTTTTCTGATTTGACTGTTATTTCAGTTGTGGTGCTATGGTTATAAGACAGCCTTTCGCATTCCGATCTCTCTTGTCCAATACCATCCAACTACGGTTCATTCGGGAAAACTTTTTTGTCTAGAATCTGGGGATGTGAGAATCAAAACTCTGAGCAAAGGCTTTTCAATAACCACGAGAATTATGCTTTCGATGGTTTCTGTCGCTGATCTCTATAACCTACAAATGACTTGTCTTGTTCTGCCTACATTGTGAGGTTATCTAAATCAGCAACGTTTAAATTCTCCGATGGTACTCCTAGTCTTCCAGAACGCACAAAGATAACCTCTTTGGGCGGTCAATGACCAACAGCGATCCATCGCTTTTTCTCTGTCGACCGCTCCAGAAATCAAAGGTTGGCAAGGTCGCGAAGCGTCAGGGAACTGCAGAAATGAGAAATTGATGAGAATTGATGTTCCCGAAGGCACTTCTGTCGTCATCCAGGGAATAATTCACCTCTAATATTCATCCCAGAGGGCGAGAACCTAATGAGAAGCTGTTACGTCAGATCGTCATGTCGGTTTTTCCTCTCCGAGATGAAAGTTTTCCGGCTCTGAGGAGTTCGGGAACTTTCAATCAATTCAAGTTAGATTTTTAATTGAATGCTATGTTTGAGGGTTCTGGTTTCCTCGATGAGCTTATGGGATTGTGGAATAATTTCCAAATGAAATAAAAGTTTATTAATCGGGATTTGCGGATGATCCGCTTTCTGAGATAGGTATCCATTATTTGGAATGTCTTTGTGTTCTTTTTTTCTGGTATCTAACGGCCGTGATTTTGTCCTGTTTATGTCATTCTTAAATACCGGATATATTATAAACACAATTTCTTTTATTTCTGTTCCTCGTTAATTGGTTTGGTTTTGGTAACTTGAGATCTGAAGTCAGCGTTTTAAAAACTATTCTTATATTGAATTCATCACTATTTTTTTGAAAGGCCATGTACATGAAGACATCCTGAAAAACATGGCAAATCCCTCCCCAAATATTTTTCAATCGAAACTTATGAGCAAAAGGTTTGTTGTGTACCTGTATGAAGTACACTTCCAATTCTCGGTGCATCTGAGTGTAGTTAAGTGTAGTCACAGATAAAAGAATGAGTGACAAAATTCTATGCTCCTTTTATTTTCGCTAGCATTTCGAGGTGATGTTAAGTTTTCGTAACGGAAAAAAATCCATTTTGAATAACGATATGAAGAAAATTAATTTCGTGCAAGAATAACATCACATAGTGAACAAAACACGTCCAACAAGGAACCAGAGACAACAACAGATGTCCTTGATTATGAATTATATTTATGCATAACCATCACAGAAGATAACCTCAGTCTATGCACTGCACACGTAATCTGTGACTACACTAACTCTCAACAGTTCCGCAACGAACAGAGTGCAAGTTTACAACAAAACACACCGAACAGTATCGGTGGAGTTAGTGTAGTTCATGCAGATACCACGAACAAACCTGATATATTGTAATGTGTTCTTTCACACAATATCCTTGCAAAAAACCGCAGTTTTGTTCTGAAAAAAATTGAAAATGATTGATTGATTGATATGATACATGATGTAAGTAAAACATGGCGTGCTAATCTGCTCATCTGTTATCGCATTTAACAGTGATGACGTCACCTTTGTCATTCAAATTCGAAGCACAAAATATATAAACTCCATTCCCTTTTATAAACTATCCCGGTTGGCGTTGACATTCTGACACATTTCACCGTGTATATTTTGAAAATGATAGGTTATAGTTATTTTCCTGTCAGATAACTACACAACGTTGTCCTCTCTACATAGAGGTCGTAGTAATTACGTTTTTTCAAAATGTGAATTTATTGTGGAACATAATGAATTTGAGAAAATATTGTGTGAATTCAATAATTCCAAAGACCTGTCGAATGTTGAAGAAACTTTTTTCTCTGTTAACACTAGAAATATTTCACGTGGGTATATAAACATGGTTGGAAGATTCAGTTATGCTATTTTCTAGTACGGAAATCAAGAATCGAGTGTTGAAATTTTTCTGAAAAATAATGAATATAGTAGTCCGTTACATTGTGATTCTTCATTCGAAAAAAAAAAGTACTCGAATAACCCTGCAGTAGAACTTCTAAAGAACAGACGAACCTATGGAATTCTCTACTTTTCCAAATTCTCAAGAAATAAGTCTACAGAAGACATTTAAACACCTTGTTGCACAACTCCAGTATGAAAATGTAGTAGTACTACAAAACCTGTGTCACCTTAAAAACTAACTCAATTTACAAAGTTCTTGGGAATCTATGTGAACGATACACTGGGTTTTCACTCACATACGTCGAAAATGTTGGATAGCTTGTGATAAATTATTGATTCCAAATTATCAGGGTTACCATCAGAAAAAGCAGATTTCAATTCTACATAGCACTGCCTGATAGTTTGTCTCTGCTTCTTCGAAACTACTTTCGGCATTTTTAGTTTCCAAGCGTGATGATTATGTTGAGATTGAGAGTTAAAATTGGCATTGGCATTCGGCAACGTCGCTGAGAATTATTTTGACATTTCCGATATTTCACGAGTACCAACCTGTGTCAGTTTCAAGTAAAAAACACAATTTCGTGTTCATATACACCTCGACTGCATGATAAGAGAACCGTGGACAATACTGACGGTCTGATGAATCACAATGTATATTGAATCCAAGTCGTCCACAACTGATGTTTCTCTATCCTTATGTCTTTTGACCCGTCCGAAATCATCGGTTAACATAAATATTATTCGATTAAACCCTTGAGGGGCTCCTAATATGATATGAGGGCTCGAAGTTTCGGCAACCACTATGTTATAATCAAGAACTTGCAAGATTAATACGCTGAAAGACGGAACTAATCGAAACTAAGGAACGATATGTGGAACCGTTGATAGCTGTTCCAGATTGGGACATTCCTTCGAGCGATTCTCGGGAAAACGTCCGGAATTAGTTTGACATCAATGGTTTTGAGTGTTAAATAGGGGTATGGAAATATGGAGCTTAAAATTTCGGGAGAATCTTGTCAAACCTAATTGAGTATACAGGGCGAGTCCTCAAGTTGTACAATAATTTCAACAGTAGATTCCCCTCATTCGATGAGACAATTTTTACTCGCTTGTTCTTGGGAACAGCGCGTAATCATTTCGTGTTTGTAATTTTCGAATTTCGGAGCCGAAAATGGTGTTAAACGATTGGGTTGAATTCCCTGAAGAAGAATCAGTGATCAAATTCAATAGACGACTTCGGCCCAAGTTGCCAACCCATAATTTTCTAGAAACACGATGTATATTAAATTTGGACCTTACAAAGGCCAAATTCGTGAATGGGTAAAATCCACCCAAAATTTCGCAGATATACCCATTAAAATTCTATTTTTTTAATATTTCCAAAAATACAGATAAGATCGAATTGAAATCCAGTTCTCAATTGAAAATTGACAACTTGTAGGTTCATACAAAATTTCGTGAAGATATGATGGTCAGAAGTTCGTAGAATATTGAATATTTTACAAAAAATTTGAATTGTTTTTCAAATTGTTCAAATGACACGCAACTTTGCACGAAGTTGTTAATCAGCATTTTCAAGATTCATTATGATCGATCCGTTATTTTATGAGTACCGGAAAAAACAACTATACCGAGAAAAAAACCACGAAAGTTATATTTGTATGAAACTATTTTTAAATATGATAATTCGCTTCTGAGAAAAAATTTTCGGAGAAAGTTTTGAATTTTTTATAATTCATCGACAGTACGATCTCAACATAATTCTGCAAAAATCTGCGCGTCTCAATACTCCAACTAACTGTCCGCAAAAACATTTCAAATATCATTTTCTCAATAATTCACGAAATAGCGACTGTACTTCTCTAGATTCTTTTTTAGTCGAATAAGTCGTCAGTGCGAATCTTTTCAACAAAATTACATAATTATACAGGCCGCCGTCTGCACTTCCTCACGGTGGCGATTTTTATTGGTATTAACTCACGCGTGGTCGTAAATAATACGACACAATCGGCGTAGATTTGCAAGACAGAACTAGAACTAAAAATACCCACACACGTCTTTGATATTCATTCGACTTTTGCTTTTCTGGACTATTAAAACGTCGCGTGTAAAAATTAATCACACCGTTTCACGGTCGTTCAGACTGTGTCGGAAAAACGAGGTCGTTCAGATTTGGGTTTCCCGGAATTTTTGAAATCATTCGGATTTATCGAATTGAAATATCCAAAATTAGTTGTCTTCATCATTTTTGCGCGCATGTTCTAGGGGAACAGCATGCTATCGTTTTGTCCACATGTCTGTAATTTTGGATGATTGAGCCGAAAATAGTCTCAATCGACTAGGTTGGACTCACTGATGACGAATCCGGTGTCAAAATCGATTCTGTCCGGCCGTAGACACGATAACTGTCGACAGAAGCAAGCTAGCAACTTCAAACTTTCAGAAAAGGTTGCGCATCAGAATGCCGCGGTTAAGTTCTTTAATGGGCCAAATCGGTCGAATAGTTTCGGAGTTATAGGCACTCAAAGTTTTGAAGTTTTTTATTTTTTATTTCAGAAACTACTTAAGCGATTGGATTCAAACTTGGCAGTTAGGTGGAGTATAGCACGCACACAACAACAGTAAATTAAAAAAAAAATTATTTCGAAATTTTTTTTCAAAAAAATATTTTTTTTCGGAAAACATTCATCATATCAAAAAAAAATCTACTCGCACTTTGAGCTTCATATTTCACAGCAGTGTACCAAATTTCACTTCGATCATAAGTTTTGGAGATATCGGGAAAAAATATGTCAAATTTCGAGGTTTTCTTCTCGATATCGTTGATTCTTTCGGTATAACTCGAGAAATACTGATTCAGTCCTGATAAAACTGCACAGATAGTTTTGAGATGCTGAGAGACAACTTTATGCGAAATTTCGTAACAAAAGTGTCATTAGAACAATTTGAAAAAAAAAATTCTATGATTTTTTTATCATATCATCCTCATTAAATTCTGTATGAAACTTCGAACTGTTATTTTTCGATGATGTACTGGATTTCAATTCGATCTGATCTGTATTTTTGGAAATATTGGAAAAATAAAATTTTGATTGGGTATATCTACGGAATCATTGGGTGGATTTTACCCATTCACGAATTCGGCCTTCGTAATTAAGGTCCAAACCTTCTCTACAAATATCGAATTTCTAAGTTGTTTCTTTCGGAAGTTATTGTGTTTACGCAGTCGGCCGTTAGGCCGAATATGAAATATTCGGTTGGTTCCTGAAAAAAAGGTTAATTGCGGAATTCGATTGATGAACTACGTTCTTTCTGTCACCAGAACGACAGTCACTGTTTTATGGAAACATATACATAGCATAGAACAATCTTTATTCACTTTATGATCCATAGGACGTAGAAGAGACAACAATCGATAATGGAAAAATAACTAGGTATGGTCTATGGATCATAAGGTAAATAAAGATTGTTCTATGCTATGGATATGTTACCCTAAAACATTGATTAAAGATTGCTTTTTCATCAATCAAATTCCGTAATTAACCTTTTTTTTCAGAAACTACTCGAATATTTCATATTTACAGAATGGAAAACCTGCAACCGAAATAACGAAGTTGATTTGCGGAACATATCCTTTATAAACTTGACACTATTAACATGAAATCAGGAATCCCAACCTAAATAACAGCCAAACAAAAACCTATATTTGGAAGGAATTATCTTGTTTGAAGAGCCGAGGCATCTTTTACGGATATTCATAAATAACGCAAACCTTATCATGTCGAATTTGTCCTGAAATTCCCGTTCCACAATTATAGTAAATTTGTGAAGAAAGTTGTGGGTTGGCAACTTGGGCCGAAGTCGTCTATTGAAATCCAAGGAATGAAAATTGTTTTTTTTCTATTTTTAATAGTTCTGTTTCAGATATTGGGAGTGAAAACCTATTAAAAACCTTAAAAAGAACCGAACTTGACCATAAGGTATTTACTGGTGGGTCCTACCCGAAACAATTCAGCTCAAAATCTTGAAATTACCTACATTTGAAAAATTGGTAATGCTTCTGTTCCCTACAACAAGCGCCTATGAAGCAGCAGAAAGCAGGAAGAGTTTCGTATGTAGCGTAATAAACGCTATATTATATTTAATTTGAAAAAATTACATTCTAAAAAAATTTGTAGTTTCTTAGAGGCCTACGTCTCGTCACTCTTAATCTTCACTCCATGAATCCTAGGAGGAAAATTGAAAAATTCAATATCTCTTCTATTTGCATGGTGCCAACAGGAGCAAACTTCATTATCCATATTTCGCGGAAGTTTGGCAGAAAAGAAGGAGAAGCGTCTCTCGGGGTCAATTTTTTCTTGTACTGAATAATAAGCAGAAATTATCTCTTACATTTCGAGGAGAAACAAGGTAACGTAAAATTGGAGCGTAGCCCATCAGCACTTTTTGAACGGAAATATCCATTGTGTTCTTCACAAGACTCACACGAACGTAGGTCTCAAGAGAGATTTGAATGGTTATATAGGGGTTGTTTATTAATAATGGGACGTAGAGGAGTTTTACTTCGATGTCAATGCTAAGACGATTGACGACTGCCTAAGCTGTAAACGAATTCTACAGTGCGCGTCAAAATTATGGAACAAATTCATTATCTCAGAAAAAAAATATTTGGCAACAAAATCCTGAAACAAGTCAATTTTTGTTTCAGTTCTACCAAATTTATATGCATTTTTGAAGGATGTTTGTTGCTCCCCATGCAAACCCCATCAACCCTCTAAATTTTTTGAATGGGGAAAGTAGGTCGTGTGGTACTTTTTTGACAAGATCTTTGTATCTTCTTTACAGGCGTGCAGAAATTTTCAAGAAAAATAATTTTTTTTTGGAAAATCAGTTAGTTCAAAAAGGTTTTCAGTATGTGCAGTTTGTCATGGCTCATTTACTTTAAGACGATGGTACCTGATGAAATTTGTTACCGAATGAAAGTCGACCATTACAGTTCTGTTCATGCACAACTTTCAACCCCTTTAAACCCCCTCACATGAAATTTTTTTTTCTCCATTGAAGGGTTCGTAGGAGTTGAAAGTTGTGCATGAAAAAAATTGTAATGGTCGACTTTCATTCGGTGACAAATTTCATCAGGTACCATCGTCTCAAAGTAAATGAGCCATGACAAAGTGCACAAACTGGAAACCTCTTCGAACTAACTAATTTTTCAAAAATGCATGTTCAAATTTATTCCTTTATTTAGTCTTTTAGGAAATGACGTTAATGCCGAAATTACAACAAAATTTTACACATCTTTTACAATATTTCTGAAAACAAATATCGGATCGTGCAGAAATGAGACACACTTTTGTAAAGTACTAATCTCAATTTTGGTGCATATTCAAAGAAAAAAATTTCGATGATTTTTCGCGCGCATGTTCTAGGGGAACAGCGTGCTATCGTTTTGTCCAAATGTCTGTACTTTTCGATGATTGACCCGAAAATGGTCGTCTCAAACGACTAGGTTGGACTCACTGATGACGAACCGGTGTCAAAATCGATTCGATACGACACGATAATTGTCGAACGGAGTCAGCTAGCGACTTGAAACTTCTAGGGTAGTTCGCGCATCGGAATGCTGCGGTTGAGTTCGTTAATAGGCTAAATTGGCCGAAGTATTTCGGAGTTATAGCCATTTGAAATTTTGAGGTTATTTTCCTCATATTTCAGCAACTACTGGAGCGATTATATTGAAACTTGGCAGTTAATTGAAACATAACGACTCGCAACTTTGAGGAAAATTTTGTTGGAATCGTATAGTCACTCAGTTAAAAAAAAAATTTCCAAAATTTTTTTCCAAAAAATTTTTTTTTCTAAAACAATTGTTCATATTCAGGAACGAATCCAGTTATGATTCGAGCTTCATATTTCACAGCAGTGTACCAAACTTCAATTTGATACAGCAGTTAGTTTTGGAGATATTGGGAAAAAATATATAGAACTTCGTGGAAATACTGATTCAATCGCAATGAAACTTTGAAGCTAGTTCAAAGATGCTGAAGCACAATATTGTGCAAAATTTCGTGATGATCATGTCATTAGAACAATTTGAGAAAACAATTTTATTTTTTCTTTTCAAATATTCAATATTCTGTGATCTTCTCCTCATATTATCTTCATTATATTCTGTATGAACCTTCAAACTATAATTTTCCGATAAAGTGCTGGATTTCAGTCCTTCTAATCTGTATTTTTGGAAATATTGGAAAAATAAAATTTGGAATGGCTGTATCTACGGAATCATTGGGTGGATTTTACCCATTCACGAATACGGCTTTCGTAATTAAGGTCCAAACCTTCCCTACAAATATCGAGTTTCTAAATTGTTCATTTCGAAAGTTATTGTATTTACGGTCGGCCGTTAGGCAAAAACAAAAATCGAATGCGTACAGCTCATCCTAAACTATACCTATTTCCGTGGCACACTTTGTATAAACAAACAATTTTGTTATCACGCAATGATGATGGTTTTAGCATTCCATAGCAGGCTGTGGATGCAATAGCTACTTTTAATTTTTTGAGCGACCCTGGTACTAAAGATAAGAGCAATTAGGATTAGTATTTATTCAGGTTTTTCTTCGATAAACAGCTGCACCAGAACAAACTATGAGGCTGTGAAGTGATCCTCTGCAATTGGAAGAAATGGGTTAGCGGTGTTTATCCCATGCACCTGTTTCATTGATGATTTGTTAATGTTTATGTTTGGCCAATGCATTTATCTTTATCGTTCATTCGATGTTTATAACGACTCTTTCGAGTATGTGTATTTGGGATGCAGCTCTGTTACCTTAATATAATTAATTGGGGTATTAATTTTATGAATGCAAGAGACTTCGTTTGAGATTGAATAGAAGTTTATTTGCGTTCACTTCCAATTTAAATAGAAATATTAAAGGTACTGCTTATCTGTTAATAAAGCAGACAACTTCGAGAAAATTGGGGCATCCTGAATTCGAAGTATTTTGATTGCTTCTTATTGCGAAATATACATGGTGATTTAATTAAAGTGTCATATATGATTTCTGAAGAAGTTTTGGTGAACATTCAAATCATCTCATTAAGATCACATCAAACAAGGAGGAATCCACTTTATCAGAATCTCCCAGTATTAGAGATATTATTGTTTTTTCGGGCTGGTTCTGGGGAACATCGCGTTATTATTTCAATACAATCTTCGTGGGCAGTTTTGGAAAAACAACGTGCAAAATTCCGTGTGGATCTAGTGGTTAGAAAATCAACAAAAAATGTATTCGAAAGTTTTAAAAATTTTTGATCAAATTATTTTTTCTCTGAAAATTTTTATTTGATTTCAATGGAATTTGGCATAAACCTTAAAGACAGTATTTAACAACAATATTTCAAATTTCAATTCGATCAGATATCTATTTTTGGAGATATAAGGAAAAAAAGGGCCAAATTTCGTTGATATTTGGAATTTTAACGTTATTTCCGCAATATCTCAAGAATTACAAATGCAATCAGATTGAAACTTCGTAAACAGGTGGAGATTTCCAACACGCAACCAGGTGCAAAATTTCGTGTTGATCTAATTGTTAGAATTTGAACAAGCGCGTAAAAGCTTCAGACCTCACGTCAGTGCTTTTATAGTTGTTTTTTTAATGTTAGAAACACGATATGTTCATGTCTTTCAGTGGTTTTCAGCGCTGTTGGATCAATTGTCTAGCAGTTTCTCAATTCAATTCGTGAGTAGAATAGTGTTGATTATTAATTCAAACTTTATTGTAAAAAAATTTTCCCAATAATATGGAAGAGTTCTTTGAATGAATTTTGATCCCCTGGGATTTATTACTCGTGTTTCATCCAGAAACTTCTTTTCAACTGATAACAGTGATAACTCTCAGCAAAATGATAATGCTTACCACTCTCACACCGAGTAGTTGAACCGTTGAAAAATTCAAGAAAACCGATAATTTTATCAGGCTAACTTTCACATCCACTTGAAAACAATGAGTCAAAGGTCAACACCTCTTCAAGCCGAGCTATGAATGGAAATACCCTTAAAAGAAGACGGTTAATCGAAAATTCATTGTGTGAGAATTTCTTCGAATCGTAAATCGCAACCCACCATTGAGAAACACTTGTTTTGCAATGTTTCGACGCCTGCGTCCATTTTGCTGTTATTTATCGAGGTCTGAGATCAGATCCATTGTATCACCTACAGCTTTTTCAAATGAGGAATTTTATTGATGTTGAAATACCGTTTACTCCCTCAACGATATAAAGGATTATTTATTCAATCTATTCAAGGATTTTGTCGTAAGTACTATCATAGGGGCATCTAATTTTTCCGAAAAAATACGTTGCTTAGTAATATTTTAATAAGAAGCATGATTGCTGGTGGCAACAAAAATCCGAGTCGAAGACGAGGATTTTTGCACCTGCACTAATGCATTTCGTTAAAAATATATTACTTTGCAATGTGATTCTTCGATTTTTTTCACAGGAAAAATTAGATGCCCGAATGGTTTTTTACAAGACTGTTTCATGAGGAACAAATTATTCTACATGCATTATGTATAGGTATGAATTTGAAAACTGGAAAACAGGTACCTAATTTATTTCATCAAAAATACTACAAACTCAATTACTTATGGTACAATTATAATATAAATTGCAATTTTGGTACACGGTATTGTAATTTTTGGTTACAACAACTGTCAAGTTTCGCCGCGGGTAAACTCAAATAAACTACTGTTAGCTTTTGTCAAACAGTTTTTCCACCTAGAAACCATTCGTAATTCAAAATTGCGCGTTTCTGGTTGGTGGAAATCACGACTAGATTTTAAATCAATCTGATCTGTTTTTTGAAATATATTGGAAAAACAGAATTTCAATGGGTTATTGATAATTTCAAGTATTTGTGTCAGTTTTTTTTTGAGAGATTGAGAATATATCCTCAGAATTTCTGAAATGTCCCTAATAAAAATCCAATAAAGAACTGTTATGAAGGAAAGTAGAGTGTAGTTTTTAGGAATAAGAGGTTTGTTCGTTAAACGTGTATAAAATGCACTAACTCCACTGATACTGTTGGGTGTGTTTTGTTGTAAACTTGCGTTCTTTCCGTTGCGGAAATGTTGGAAGTTAGTGTAGTCACAGGTTACTTATGTAGTGTCTAGAGTGAGGTTATCTTCTGCGATAGTTATGCGTATAATGGTAGTGCGCTATGCGTAAATCATTTATTGTTGCCTCTGATAGAAATCACTGACTTGAAATTTTCCACTTTTTTACTACGTTTATTTGCTCAGTTCAGCGATCAGAATTATTTTCCATAACGAACGTAACTAACTGTTGTAAAAACTGTTGACAAAACAGCATAACCACATAGCCTCGACATGATAGCGAAAACAAAAAAGGCATAGAATTCTGTCATATTGGATTTGCGTAGCTGCATCTGTCATATATTTGTTTTCTGTGAAAATCATAGAACAGATTGAACTCAACTAACTACACCTATTCTGTTATCTGTGACTACACTCAGCTGCACTCTGAATTAGAAGTCAGTGGAGTTTGTGTAGTTAGTGTAGTTTAGGCACGGACAACGAACGAATCTAAGGTTAATCGAAAGTGTCTGCAACAAGAGAATTTGCGGACATAAAAATGAGGAACAAATGTTGAATTGGAGGTCAGTGGAGTTAGTTTAGTTTAGGCACGTACAAACGAACAAACCTAATATTATTCGAAAGTGTCTGCAACAAGAGATGTTCTATTTTCCCAAAATTTTATGTTTCATTCATCTTCATCATTGATTTTTTTTTGTATTAGGAAAATTTTTTTGTATTTGATTCATTCTTGTTTAAATATTTTTCACTTCGGCATTCGACTTCAAGTCTCTTGAATTGTATTTATACAGGGTGATTCCGGAGGAGACCGTCAGATTTTGGGATAAGCTTACACTAGTCAAGACAGTCTCGAAACACTCTTTGGTTTATGGTTGGGGGTCTCTGATGAGAATATACAGGGTGATTTGTCCGATTCGACCGATTTCACTTTTATTGATAATTTTGGCATGGCTTATTCGATTTCAATGAAATTTTCAGCGTAGTACAATAGTATTAAACACATTCATTTATTTCAAATTTTTTTTCAAAATAAGTGGTTGTTATTGTGATAAATCCAGATTAATTGTGCAGGTTGAAAAAACACCCTGTATCTGTTTACGATTTTACTACAATAAGTCATTATTTGAGAGTCTCTAATTTTTTTGGCACACTTCTAGTTTTCCGAGAAAATTTTTTCAAAAAATGATAATGTCGAAATTTCGCTCCATTCGATTACACTTTTATTGATAACTTTTGTATGGCTAATCCAATTTTGATGAAATTTGCAGTGTAGAACAATCTGAATGAGTACACTGAAAAATTGCAACAATCTCTCAAAATACAGTGTTGTAATTGTGATAATTTCAGAGTTTCAGATTAATTGGGTAGTTAAAAAAAACACCCTGTACATTGCTTTTCCCAGAGTTTCTTATTCGTTGCAGATTTTACAACAATATGTCCATCACCCAGAGGTTTTTGATTTCCTTGGCACACCTTCGGTTTTCCTAGAAAACATTTTTGAAGAAGAGCATTATCGAAATTTGGCTCACAAGCAGTGAGAGTATTCCGCACTAGGTAGGAAAGCTGTATATTCGTCACTTCTTAAATATATTCTGAATTGAATGATTTCATACAAAATATTAGCAATTAAATATGAATTTGGAATTTGAAAAGCATCTTTTAGAACTTAAGAACTGCTTTGCATCCTTGGACAATACAGCATTCCTACCTAGTGCAGAATACTCTCACTGCTTGTGAGCCAAATTTCGATCATGCTCTTCTCCAAAAATGTTTTCTAGGAAAACCGCAGGTGTGCTAAAGAAATTAAAATCCTCTGAATGATGACATATTATTGTAGAATCTGCAACGAATAAGAAACTTTTGGAAAAGCAATGTACAGGGTGTTTTTTTTCAACTGCACAATTAATCTGAAACTCTGAAATTATCACAATTACAACACTGTATTTTGAGAGATTGTTGCGATTATTTACTGTACTCATTCAGATTGTTCTACACTGCAAATTTCACCAGAATTGGATGAGCCATACCAAAGTTATCAATAAAAGTAGAATCGATTGTAGCGAAATTTCGACATTATCATGTTTTGAAAAACTTTTCTCGGAAAACTAGAAGTGTGCCAAAAAAATTAGATACTCTCAAATAATGACTTATTATAGTAGAATCGTAAACAGATAGCGTAGTTTTGGAAATGCGATGTACAGGGTGTTTTTTCAACCTGCTCAATTAACCTGGAATTATCACAATAACAACCCCTTATTTTGAAAAAAACTCCGAAATTAATGAATGTCCTCATCAACATTGTACTTCGCTGAAAATTTCATTGAAATCGAATAAGCCATACCAAAGCTATCAATGAAAGTAAAATCGGTCGAATCGGACAAATCGCCCTGTATATTCTCAATAGAGACCCCCAACCATAAACCAAACATTGTTTCGAGACTGTCTTGACTAGTGTAAACTTATCTGACGGTCTCCTCCAGAATCACCCTGTATATACCTTGAATCCATCAATTAACTCAGAGTTTTCTTTAGTTAAATCCGAGTTCGAATTGAGAATTTTTTCGCAATAAATCGGAAAAGTTGTGGGAGGTTCCACAAAGATATTCAGCGTAGGTCCCAGGAAATTGTAAATCCATCACAGTTTTTTCTGACTATTCACAGCTGAGACGAAACAATAACTCGAATATACCGGGGTGACTTCTGGAGATCAGAGTTCGTTTTTTTCAAGAATTTTTTTTGGTGCAAATGGTTAAAAGAAATCGTAAGAATGCGCAATATTGCCACTTTTTTATATTCAAGAATTTTCGGAAAAATAAAACTGATATGTAGTGAAAAATGACAAAATAACTAACCTAGCGCATTCTCAGAAAAGAATCAAGTATATCCCAAAAAAAAATTGAAAAAATACTCACTGGAGCCTGCAGAAAGGCGACCAGTTTTTTTCTATAAACGTCGAAATTTCTCCGAATTCTAATATTTCACGCGGCTATTGGCAACGTTAAATCATGTAGCCCGCGTGCAGGTGCTTGACTTTGATATATTAACGAGGTTGATTGTGGCTGTGTTGCCTAGCCGTTATTCACCATCCCGTTGTATTGTTTGCTCTCTTAAGTGCAAATTACTTATTACTGAAGTGTCCCATTGTAGGATCATGAACTTTACACTCTCATTGGACACAGTCAAATACCAACGAGAAAATCTATTTCAGATATGATGATGCTTGGTAACATTTCTCGCATCGAATTCCGGACCAACAGGAAATGTTTTCTAACATTGTAGCCCACATCTAGCAAGCCGATTCGGGAAATCAATGCTATCGGAAAAACCAAAATAGAACTAGGGCCATGGTCTTCAAATTCCTCGAGTCAATTTTCCTCGTACACTCCATTACTCTGAAATGAAGTCGCTTCGTAAAACTGTCAACTGATCCATTTTTTAAATTGACCGTCTACCGTTCGGTAAATCAGAGTTAACTCAAAACATTTGGTGCCTTGTCATTACTTTAGAACACGTATATTTAGACGGTGGGACGTTTGTCATTCGCGAGAATCGGTCGATCCATCTTGGCCTCTAGGATCATCCTGTGAGATTACCGGGAACGTTTCGAGTAGCACGACGTTGAAGATAAATGAACGGATAGCGAAGAGTACATATTTCGTGTTTATATTGGCGGAGACAATGGATAAGTAATCGGGTCCCGCGGAGGTTTCATGAAAAATTCTAGAAAAGCACTGACATGAAGTCAGCAGCTTTTGCGCGCATGTTAAAATTTTTTGTCCAAGCGGCATTTCTTGAGAATTCCGTTCCTTCAATCGGGAACACGAAAGAAGATCTTTTTGATGACTTCTAAAATAGTGTAAAGACAACAAGTTGTCTTTATACAATGCTTCTAGGCACTACAGTGCACTGATCCAGCGCAATTTCTCCTTCTGTGGTGCTAAACATTACAACACTCGGTCCCAACTCAGCTTTGTGACTATTCTTTTCATAATTTCAAAATACTGCCGTGAAGGCAGCAGCGGATTTTACCCATTCAGGAATTCGACCTTCGTAATTAAGGGCCAAACCTTATCTACAAATATCGAGTTTCTAAGTTGTTTCTTTCCGAAGTTATTGTGTTTACGGTCGGCCGTTAGGCTGAAATCGAGTACTTTATCGAAAAATTATAGTTCGAAGGTTCATTCAGAATTTAATGAGGATAATATGATGAGAAGATCACAGAATATTGAATATTTGAAACAAAAATCGATTTTTTTTTTGAAATTGTTTAAATTACACGATCATCACGAAATTTTGCACAATGTTGTCCCTCAACATCTTCGAACTAGCTGAGAAGTTTCATCATGATTAAATCAGTATTTCTTGAGTTATACCGAAAAAAAGAACGATATCGAGAAGAAAACCACGAAATTCCACATATTTTTCTCCAATATCTCCAAAACTAATAGCCGTATCGAATTGAAATTGGGTACACTGCTGGGAAATATGAAGTTCGAGGTATAACTGAAATTCTTCTCGAATACAAACAATAGTTTCAGAAAAAAATTTTGAAACAATTGAGTAATCATACGAAATTTTGCTTAAAGTTGCGCATCGTTATGCTTCAAGTGAATGCCATGTTTCAATACAATCGCTTCAGTAGTTTCTGAAATATGAGGAAAAAAACCTCAAAATTTCAAATTGCAATAACTCCGAAACTGTTTGGCCGATTCGGCCCATTAACGAACTTAACCTTCGTATTTTAAAATTCAACCCTTCCTGGAATTTTCAATTTGATAGAATCCTCCGTACGCCCGTAATCGTGGTGACGGCGGGCCGGACAGAATCGATTTTGACACCGGATTCGTCATCAGTGAGTCTAACCTAGTCGTTTAAGACCATTTTCGGCTCAATCATCGAAAATTACAGACATTTGGACAAAACGAAAGCACACTGTTCCCCTAGAACATGCGCGCAAAAAGGGTTTGGGATATAATCTGCTTTTTTTCTCTGATGATTTTTGACACGACTGGTTATTCTGTTCCTTGGTTTTTTCCACTCTTCATTTCCTTCATCAAAGGAAATGAAGAGGCCAATATTCTAGCCCGAAAGGGAGCACAAACGCTACCTACTGGCCCAGAACCTTTCTGAGGTATAGGCAAATGTACCTATAAGAAAGAGTTTTTGGAAAAGGAAGAAAATGAAAGAGGGACACTCTGGAGGAATTCACCAGGAAAGGAACCCTCTAAAAAGTTCCTTCGGAACTTTGAAATTGCTAAATCCAAAAATCATTTGGATCTCAGTAAGAATAAATTACGCTTCCTCACTGGTTTCCTCACAGGACACTGTCGCCTGAGGAAGCACATGATGAGAATGGGCTTATCAGAAACTGACGAGTGCAGATTCTGTGGGGAAGAGGAGGAAACTCCTGTTCACCTGATCACAGAATGCCTCGCCATTGTGAGCCTGCGCAAGAAATATTTTTGACAGGAGCATTAAAGGAGGAATGAGAACTTAGCCTCCTTGAAGCCCCCACGGATATTAGAATTTATTAGAGCTCTAGAGCTGGAGGGCGAGCTGTAAGTTGCGAAGACCTTAAGGTCGCAGTGGAATGTAACCCCTTTCCAACTGTAAACTATATAAACTTTTCCACATGTTTTGATACGATTATTTTATATGGGTGTTTTATATATAGGTTAGGTCTAAAATCAGCTCAGCTCTATCCAACTTCGCCATTTCTTCATACTTTTCTTCTGTTATGAGTGTGTTGGTTTCAATTGACGAATAAAAAGCACTATTATTTTTTTTATCATTATTAAGATGAAAATTTTTAGAAAAGTACAGGCTCTATCTTTTCACGTATTGATCCGGCAAACTCATGATTCCTTCAGCGTTCCTCTATTCATACAGTTCTCATGAAATTCTGTTTGAAAATTCAAGCTATAATCTGTCAATAAAGTACTAGATTTGTATTCGATCCAATCTGGATGTTGGGAAATATAGGGTTAATGAAATTTTGAATGGGTACATCTACGGTATCATTTGGTGGATTTTACCTATTCTTCAATTCAAACTTCGTAATTAATCATCGAACTTACTCTACAGATACAGGCTTTCTGAATTGTTTCTTTCAGAAGTAATTGTGTTGACATTCAGCTGTCGGACAGTAATTTCAGAGTTATTCCGGAATTTAGAACGACGTCAAAGAAATTGGACATATTTTCTCCCAATATCTCCAAAAATTTAAATCATAGTGAACTGAAGAATCCATTTGAAATCGGTTGAATAGTTTCCGGAAAACAAATTTTCAATGAAATTCGAACTTTTTTAATTGTGCTAATAACATGATCATCATGGAATAATTCATACACTTATGCAAGAACAATTTTGAATCAGGGTCCATAAAAATCAGATTTGTAGCTCAGATATTCCAAAAATATCTCCAAAATTTAAAATTGGATCGAGCTGAAATTTGGTTCACTATTGTGAAATGAATGTCGGATGTATTTAAGGAATATTTTCGGAAAAAATTTGTCACTTGGTCAGTTGGTCAGTTATCCAGTCCTCGACCGTACGGCTGGAAAAAATCGATTTTGACTAGATTCGTCATCAGTGAGTGCAAACTAGTCGTTTGAAACAATTCTCGACTCAAAATTCGAAAATAAAAGACATTTGGACAAAACGAGATTTTAAAGGAATGCACAAGAAGAACAAAAAAATTTCACGTAGGACACAAAAATATGCAGCGGGTGGAAATATCAGAATGTGCTTTTGTAGATGACATTATCGTGATTACTGGACGAAGAGACGATTTGCAGGTAAATATGAAGATATGGGATGAAGTTGTCAAAAAGTATGGAATGGAAATAAATAAAGACAAGACAAAAGTTATGGTGATAGGAAACTCAGAAGAACTTAATATAGAGCTAGACGAAACAACAATAGAACAGGTGAAAAATTTCAGATACTTGGGTGTTGAAATAGATGAAGAGGGAAAACAAGATGTGGAAATTAATAAGAGAATAGAAAACACAGTTAAATTGTACCATACGATGAATAAGAGTTTCATAGGTAAAAAGGAAATTTCCCAAAGGACAAAGATGAACGTGTATAGAGCAATATATAGACCTACCCTGACATTTTCATGCGAATCATGGGCCTTGAACAATAAACAGAAAAGTAAAATCCAAGCAGTAGAAATGAAATACCTAAGAAGAGTAAAGGGCGTAACCAGAATGAATAAGATAAGGAATGAAAGAATACGTGAAGACCTAGAGATTGAACCAATACATGATTTCGTAGAAAGAAGACAACTTAGCTGGTGGGGACATTTGAACAGAGCAAATGTGGAGAGACCTGTTAAACAGATATGGGAAGCTAGAATTCAAAAGAGGAAAAGGAGAGGAAGACCAGAGCTGACGTGGAACGAAACAATCACTGAAATAATTAATAGGAGAGGACAAACATGGAATGAAGCAAGGAATATGGCTAGGGATAAGAAACTGTGGACCAAATTTGTACATAGAAATGAAATACTTTGATTTTGTATATACTGAATTTTAATTAAGTTGAAATGGAATACCCTACACCATTATATGATAATTGGGTTTTTTTGATAATATATATATATATTTCTGAGAGTAAGAAACGGCTCGACCTCAAATTCAACGCACTGGTATAACGTGACGCACTCAAGATGTGTGCGAAATTTCATTGAAACGTAATGAAATGCTGCAGAAGAAGCAATTTAAAAAAAAATTCGTTTTTTTCAAAATCTCATGAGATGGAAAATTGAGATACATTTTCGAAATTTAGGTGTTTGCGTTTATGAGCTCCTATGAAATGAATTAAGTTATATTCAAACCATTGAAGCAACGATCTGATTCAAAATCATGGAGATTCGATGATAAAATCAGTATTTTCCTTCTTCTAAATACCAACATTCCATTGAAATCTTGGGAAGGCTGAGTTCAAATACAAGTACAATACTCAAATAAACAAAAATCACAGTAGTTTCAGTCAATTACACATTCGTACTGGTTTTCCAATGCCTATAGTCAACTTTGACACTAATATACATAAATTATTCGAAGCAGAAACATTTCAGACCAACCTCACGTAATTTTTGCCAAACATTATCAATGCTTTTGCCATTTCACATCGCAAACGTCGTTTAAATTCATACTTTGTAGAATTTCAACTACCTTTTTCATTTCAGTACCCATCTAACATGCATTTTTATATATTTCCATAAAAGCTAACTGTCCATCTGCGAACTCCCATGAACCCAACGCCTGATCCTATCAGCAAGCGACAAACCTTCCAAAAACACTGGAATTAATCGAAGAATTGTGAAAAAAAGTTGCTTCAGTCAACCCAAGCATTATCTTACGTCCCAAATCCATAACAATCGGTTATTAAATAAAACACGAAGTTATTTGCAAGATAAGACAACAAACAAATATTATGATTATTCATGTAGAGATAAAAGTTTTTCAGACGAATTCTTGAAAGCCATTTCATGTTTATGTGGAAAGATTGAGGCACAATTAGCAACTTGAATTATTTGTATGTCTCCAGAAATGTTTTCCAAGGAAATTCTACTTTAAAACAACGGTTTTCTTCGTGTGAAGGAGCTCACGGTGAAAAACGAGCGAACTCGAAGCATTTTGAATGATTGAAATCTCGGAGAAATCATTCTCAGCGACGAATGCAGACTCCGATAGAGCGCTATATTGCTGATGATATTTACAGCACATTAAGTACCATTTATGGAAGCTTCGATCAATTTTTCCTGCGAAAAATCCAAGCAAATTATCTTAAAATACATATATCACTTAGTCAGCTATTTTTATGAGTTGATATGGACGTTTTTGGTAGCGTTTGATGTCAGGAATTTCAGATTTATGTGAATAAATGCTGCAGGAAATTCCACAGGAACTCGATATCGATTCATCGATAAATTGGTATATTTATCAGCTTGTATTGAGATCACAAGTTGTAGTTTGATTGAGTAATCAGTGAAGCTCTCTTAAAAATGTTTTCAACCGCATTATAAGGAGTATTTGAGAAAGGAACTGACATGAAGTCATCAGTATCATTTTTCAACCAAGTGCAAGATGAGAGTTGTATGATATTTTGATGATTTCCTCATTTTATATCGATACAAAATCATAATGTATGCTATCACAACAATTCGCCAATTTTGAATAATTCGATATTAAAAACGGCCAAATCGGGACTCAAGGTCGAAGCGGGAGAAACGCTTCGATACAACCGACGCTAGAGAGAAAAGTACACGAGAAGAGCGAGAGAGTGGATGTATCCCTTTACGTCACGGAAGCCGCGAATTTTCGTCCGTTTGAAGAGCTGATATGAGGAGCCAAATTTAAAAGATCATTTTCTCGTTGAAAATTGAAATTTTTGGCGGCGGTTAAAGTTTTCTAGTAGTCTTACGGCTAAAATATTTGATTCCGATGATGAAAAACATTCATGCAAGAGATCTAAAAGATCGCAGTTATGGTCCAAAAATGAACTTAGCCGGCACACTTTGATACGCACTTTGGAAGTTCCAAGCCGCTAGCTCATTTTGTTTTCAAGTTATAATGACAAAAGCAGCCGACTGATCGACCGAACAGAATGGGGGTTTTTCCTTTAAACGAAAATGCAGTTATTTTCATGAAAAACCTTCAGAACATCACATTTCGAACATATAATTTCAATATTGTATTTTTAAAAAAATGTTTGATCACCTAAAACTGAAAAATAAAATGGGAATTTGCATTTAAAGGGATTTGTCATGAGTGCACGATATGGCAACGTCGAATTCAGCTTTCTCGGAAAGAAAAGGACGTCAAATGTGTTACTTTGCTTAGGAAAACAGAGAATAGAAAAAGAAGAGCACAGACGGTCATACTGTCATATTACTGACAAATCGCAAACGGAAATCGTTTGGTTATATTGACAAAGAACACGTGTGTACCACAGAATAGGAATAAATATTTAATTATTCTATAGCTTAAAAAGCAATTCTTCTAAACAACGTTGTCACTTCGTGCATGCATGACAAATCCCAAACCCCAATTTTGAAACCTGATTTTGAATACTTTCTGAAGGTAATTTGGGAAAATGATGAATCAAACCCATAATAATTATGTTCAAATTTGCATTTGCAGTAATAACCCAAATTCAGGCAAAACCCCCATTGATTTTGGCACCGAATTCTTCATCAGTCGGTTAATTTTCGATACAAATTCGAAAATTAAATTGATTTGGTCAAAAATTTAGCACACTGTCCCACAGAGCATGGGTGCACAAATCTTATGGAGCACTCCAGATGTTTGTGGCGTTTATTCACCGTGTAACTGAGCAGTTCAGCTCACGAAAATGCCCTCCCAAAACTTCTCCTTTACCCTCCCTAACCGGAAAACTGGAAAAGTGTGGCGAAGGCAGAGCAGAAACTTAAGGAGTGCGGTCACAGCGCAGTTCGGCAAGGTAATGAAATTTATGACTCGTATAATTGAAAGATGGAAAATAAATACACCCCGCGAAACTCTAACGGCAGGCCCGACCCTTAATCTGTGGCTTTGAGATAAATTACGAGGATTTATCATCGGCGAAGCCGGGGTTCGAAACTACGGCCATCCTAATTTACGCACCTTCTGGTGTTGTGGAATTGAAAATAAATTCATTGCACATTCGTTGAGACTTGCCCTCGTTTTTGCGCGCCTGTTCTAGGGAACTGTGAGCTTTCGTTCTGTACAAATATCTGGTATCTTCGGTTTCGTGTTTCAGAAACTCTCAGGATAGGTCGCGAATCAATGCGTACGTTAGGTTCGCTAATGGGCCTCATCCGCCAAATGGTTTCGGAGAACTTCTGATATTATTTCCTCAATATTTGGAGAAGTATTTGAGCGATCGAATTAAAACTTGGTAGTTTGAAGCAGCATACTTAGACGCAACTTTTCCTGGAATATTATATTTGAAATAAAAATGAATTTTTTTGAAAAATTTTTTTTTCGAAAACTATTCACAGATTCTTATGAAATTTTGCACAACTCTCAAACTATATACTTCACAACAGCGTACAAAATTTCAGTTTGATCCGGATTCAGCTCCAGAAGATATTGGAAAAAGATATGTCAAATTTTTGGGCTTTTTCTCCGGTATTGTTGCTTCGGAATAATTCGAAAAATACTGATAACTAGTAACTGGTTGACAAATGCTGACACTCATCATTATGTGAAATTTCGTCATGATCGTGTCAAATGTCATTAGGACAATTCGAAACTTTTTTTTTGAAATTTTTCTTGAAACATTTTTTTTCGAGTACAATTGCACTGAGCTTGAACCCTATATTCAGTGTACAGAGTTTTATTTCGATACAATCCATATTTTTGGAGATTTTGAGAAAAAATATGTAAAATTTTTTTCGAAATACACTGCGCAAAAAAATTAACGCACATTATCGTTCAGGAGTACCTTGAAGAGGTTGAAGTCTCTCGAATGGAATGGCCAGCAAGAAGTCCAGATCTCAATCCGATTGAGCAGGTTTGCGACAACCTCAATAGAAGGCTGAGAAGTTCAGAAAATCATCCAGCTACTCTTAATGACTTAGGAATCCAACTCGGAGAAATCTGGGAAGGATTAGATCAGAACATTTTAAGATCACTCATTTTGAGTATGAACCGTCGTTGCCGAGCTGTAATTAACGCAAGGAGTGGAAATACCAAGTATTAAATCACTTATCAGCATTTCAGTATTTCGAAAATTGTTCATTTCTCTTCTTTCACATAAGATTCGGTGAAATCCTGAATTTTTCTTCCATTTAATGTGTCTTGTTTCGTTCAAAACCTTCCCGAGAGAACATAAAAATAAGTTATAAGGTCAATGTAGAGTTAACTTTCATTAAAATTGAGATTTTCAGAATGTGCGTTGATTTTTTTGCGCAGTGTATATCTTGAAACATTTTTTTTTAATGAACAATTGCACTGAGCTTGAACCCTATATTTCAGTGTACAAAGTTTTATTTCGATACAATTCAGATTTTTAGAGATTTTGAGAGTAAATATGTGAAATGTTGTGGTTATTTTTCGGTTTTAGAACATAAATAAAATTGATTGGATATTTCTCTAAAAAAAGGTATTTGGTTAAAATAGGTGAAATTTTGTAGATCTTCCCTGGGTATCTTTGATATTTCCGGAATAACCAGCAAAATACTGATCCAATTAATCATGATCAAACTGATAGTACCCAGTTCTTAAATGCTGACGCACAACTTTGTGCAAACCTCCGTTGCCTACACGTTCATCTTTTTATCATGAGACCCTGCGAGAACTTTCAAGTTATCATTTTCCAATCCAGTACTAGAGTTCACTTCCATCCAGTCTGTATTTTTGGAAATATTGGGAAAATAAAATTTTCAATGATTATATCTGCGGTATTATTGGGTGGATTTTACCCATTCACGAATTCAGACATCGGGATTAAGATCCAAATATAGAAATATATACATATATTGAGTTTCTGAGTTGTTCCTTTCGGAAGTGAGTTTGTCGGCCGTTAGGTTGAATTTTGTAGCGCATCTCCAGATTCCGAGAAAAAAATATTAATCGATTTCAAGCGATGGACCAAAAGCTCCGGTTATAGTTTCGGTTATCCAAAATGACATATGGGCAAAGGATTATCTGTCAATTTGGATAACCGTAACTATAACCGGAGATTTTGGTCCATCGCTTGAAATCGATTATTGTAGATGTGTATTTCGAGACCAATTTTTTGACGGCTTTATTTTCTAAAAAATCTGTACCGAAATGTAGGAAATGTTGAACCCAGAATCAAAAATTGGAAAAATTAACCTTGTATGTGAAGTATTTTTGGACCCGGCCAAGTGTCCTCTTCATATGTTTATGAAGTACAGTATAACAGAAGTTCACCTTATATAAATATGTATGGTACCCCGTTTACATTTCCTCTGCTAACACTGTGATATATCTTAGAATTGTAATGCTCGTTCTCAAAAGAATATATATATATATACATATATATATATATATATTTAAACTTTGAAATTTTAATTATTATTTTCTAGCCAAACAACAGACATTCAACCCCCAAGGAATAATGACACAAATAATGAAATCCACTATGCCTCCTATCCAAACGTAAACGGATTAACCCAAAAACTAAAAAATATATTTCATCGAGAAAATGTGAAGATTTCTGTGTATAACCAAAAGAATGTAGGAAGTTTATACAAAAAATTGAAAGACCCAATACAAACACCACTAAAAAGCAATGTAGTCTATGAAATTAAATGCAGAGATTGTGAAAGAAGATATATTGGACAGACTTCTCAATGGCTCAAAAGTAGGCTAGCATTACACAAATCAGACATCAAAAAGTATCAAGAAAGATGCGCATTAGCAACCCACGCATCAAATTTAGACCATAGAGTAGATTTTGAGGACGTGTGAGTATTGAAGACTGAGGGAAACTACAAAAAACGACTAATATTGGAGATGATAGAAATAAACAAACAAGAAAATGTAATAAACAAAAAAACAGACACAAATAAATTAAGTAACATATACAAATACTTGTTGGAAAAATCGAGAGAAAACTTGATATTTTACGATGGTCCAGTCGATGAGTAGATAGCGCAGGACGGAGGAATGTCAGAGCACAAATAAGACGTATAACACGAAATTGACGCGAGGAAGAAAAATTTCAAAAAGCACTGCCGTGAAGGCAGCAACTTTTGCGCGCATGTTCAATGTAGATGACCGCTTCAGCAACGAATTTGAACGTGCGCGCGTACCAAATTTCAGTTCGATACGATCATAAGTTCTGGAGATATCGGGAAAAAATATGTCAAATTTCGAAGTTTTCTTCTCGATATCGTTGATTTTTTCGGTATTACTCGAGAAATACTGATTCAGTCCTGATTAAACTTCACAGCTAGTTTTAAGATGCTAAAAGACAACTTTATGCAAAATTTCGTGATAATCGTGTTATTAGAACAATTTGAAAAAAAAAATTTATATGATTTTCTCATCATATCATCCTCTTTAAATTCTGTATGAAACTTCGAACTGTTATTTTCGATGAAGTAATGAATTTCAATTCGATCTGATCTGTATTTTTGGAAACATTGGAAAAATAAAATTTTGATTGGGTATATCTACGGAATCATTGGGCGGATTTTACCCATTCACGAATTCGACCTTCGTAATTAAGCCCCAAACCTACTCTACAAATATCGAATTTCTAAGTCGTTTCTTTCGGAAGTTATTGTGTTTACGGTCAGCCTAACGGCCGACTGCGTAAACACAATTCCGAATTCGTGAATGGGTAAAATCCACCCAATGATTCCGTAGATATACCCAATCAAAATTTTATTTTTCCAATATTTCCAAAAATACAGACCAGATCGAATTGAAATCCAGTACTTCATCGAAAATAACAGTTCGAAGTTTCATACAGAATTTAATGAGGATGATATGATGAAAAAATCATATAATTTTTTTTTTTCAAATTGTTCAATAACCCGATTATCACGAAATTTTGCACAAAGTTGTCTTTCAGCATCTTAAAACTAGCTGTGAAGTTTAATCAGGACTGAATCAGTATTTCTCGAGTAATACCAAAAAAATCAACGATATCGAGAAGAAAACCTCGAAATTTGACATATTTTTTCCCGATATCTCCAAAACTTATGATCGTATCGAGCTGAAATTTAGTACACTGCTGTGAAATTAGAAGGTCAAAGTGTGAGTATAATTTTTTTTGAATATGATGAATGGTTTCCGAAAAAAAAATTTTTTTGTAAAAAAATTTGGAAAAAAATTTTTTTTTTTATTTATTGACAATATGATCTTGACGAAATCTGGCTCAAAGTTGCGCGTCGCTATACTCCACCAAACTGCCAAGTTTGAATCCAATCGCTTGAGTAGTTTCTGAAATAAAAAATAAATAACTTCAAAACTTCAAATGCCTATAACTCCGAAACTATTCGATCGATTTGGCCCATTAACGAACTTAACCGCGGCATTCCAATGCGCGACCTACCCTGAAAGTTTCAAGTCGCTAGCTCACTTCGTTCGACAGTTATCGTGTCTACGGCCGGACAGAATCGATTTTGACACCGGATTCGTCATCAGTGAGTCCAACCTAGTCGATTGAGACCATTTTCGGCTCAATCATCCAAAATTACAGACATTTGGACAAAACGATAGCACGCTGTTCCCCTAGAACATGCGCGCAAAAATCGGATTTATTGTAGATATTTCGTTTTTGATATCAACAAAATTCTGTTTGTACCAATGTGATGTCCAAAATATTTGTTTTTAAATTTGGTGACAAACTATGTTTACTGCTTGGCAAATTTCCAAGACATAACCTCAAATTCAGTAAGTAACAATAACAAAGTCTTGATCTAAAATAAATTCCATGTATATATTTCCAGAAGCCCTGAAGAAGAATTAAATAAAAATTCGAAAGCTTGGCAAAGAATGAAGAGTTTTACTTAAATTCTCCCTAAAAAAGTAGTCATTATACCCTTATCCTTAAGTTGAATTATATATATATATATATACCTTATATACATGTATCTCTTGTCGTTTCCAACCAACAAACCCTTATCTCCCCTTGAATCCTATAAAAATCTTACGGAATACTTGGAAATGTCATGCTCCACATAAATAAATTCTCACATATTCCACACAGAATTTTGTATACAAAGCGCGCCCATAGAATTCCGAATGAGGCAGCTCTATGCCTGTTATTATTTCCGTAACAACGATATGCACCATCTGGATATGACAGGAAAGTGAGTTAGGATATGAATCGGATCTGGTGATAGTGTTCGTATACGGCAGGCTTCGTAGGTGCTTGCCATATATTACGTGCAGTAATGAGCTTATTGCTCTGTTCGGACATAAAGCCGGCCTGAGCTGACCCTTGTTGTTTTGAAACGACGAAATAATGCAAGGTTTAGTCAGGATTTGGCAGATTATTCCCAAGACTGTCAGTGTTGGTTATTGGTCACTTCGATTTGTGAGTTTACGGACACTAATAGGTATCTCCTGTGTTACACAAATCATCAGGTTTTTATTATTTTTCAGGTTTTTGTTGGTGATGATTTCCAATATACAGGGTGATTCCGGAGGAGACCTTCAGATTTTGGGATAAGTTTACACTAGTCAAGACTGTCTCGAAAATATGTTTGGTTTATGGTTGGGGGTCTCTATTGAGAATATACAGGGTGATTTGTCCGATTTTACTTTTATTGATAACTTTGGTATGGCTTATTCGATTTTAATGAAATTTTCAGCGAAGTACAATATTGATCAGCACATTCATTAATTTCAAAAAATTTTTTAAAATAAGCGGTTGTTATTGTGATTATTCCAAGTAAATTGTGCAGGTTGAAAAAACACCCTGTACATCGCGTTTCCTAAACTACGCTATCTGTTTACGGTTCCACTGTAATAAGTCAATATTTGAGGTTTTCTAATTTTTTCGGCACACTTCTACTTTTCCGAGAAATTATTTTCAAAAAAAGACAATGTCGAAATTTCGCTCCAATCGATTTTTTTGATAACTTTGGTATGGCTCATTCAATTTTGATGAAATTTGCAGTGTAGAACAATCTTTTGAGTACATTCAATAATTGCAACAATATCTCAAAATACAGGGTTGTATTCGGGATAATGTCAGAATTTCAGATTAATTATGCAATTGAAAACAAACACCCTGTACATTGCTTTTCCAATTTTTTTTTATTTGTTTCAGATTCTACCACAATGTGTCATTATTGAGAGATTTTTAACTTCTTTGGCACACCTCCGGTTTTCCTAGACAACATTCTTGAAGAAATAATAATCGAATTTTCGCTCACAAGCAGTGAGAGTAGTCTCCACTAGGTAGGAAAGCTGTATTTTCCAAGGCTGCATAGTTGTTCGTCACTTCTAAAATATTCTATTCAAGGTCGGAATTTATTTTCAATTGCTCATTTTCTGTATAGAATCATTCCATTCAGAAAATAACTTAATTTAATTTTTCTTGCAAACCTTCGCTTTTCAATAAAAGGGTTATATCTATGAAGCAGTGAGGTTATGTGATTTCGTTCAATAAAGTCGAATGGAAATTTAAAAAAAAGGCGCATCTATGTATTCGAAAAAGAGGAAACCATTTCGAAAATTCAATGTGAATTTCCTGTTGATCCTAAATTCCACTTGTCATTTGTTTCGTATGTATGTTCAAATTTTGTTTTCATGTGTGTAGATTTGTTTGGTTTATGTGCATATGAAGTTATATTCTGAATTTAATGATTTTATACAGAATATGAGCGATTAAATGGAATTTGAGAAGAATATTCTATAACTTAAGAACTACTGTGCATACTTGGAATATACAGCTTTACTACCTAGTGCAGAATATTCTCACTGCTTTTGCGCCAAATTTCGATTATGCTCTTCTTCAAACATTTTTTCTCGGAAAACTGGAGGTGTGCCAAATAAATTAAAAACCTCTGATTGAAGAAATATTATTATAGAATCTAAAACGAATCAGAAAGTTTTGAAAAAGCAATGTACAGGGTGTTTTTTTCAACTGCACAATTATTCTGAAATTATCACAATTACGACCCTGTATTTTGAGAGGTTGTTAAAATTATTGAATGAACTCATTCAGATTGTTCTACACTGCAAATTTCATCAGAATTGGAGGAGCCATACCAAAGTTATTCATAAAAGAAGAATCGATTGAAGCGGAATTTCGACATTGTCTGTTTTTGAAAATATTTTCTCAGAAAACTAGAAGTGTGCCAAAAAATTAGAAAATCTCAAATAATAACTTATTATAGTGGAACCGTAAACAGATAGAGTAGTTTAGGAAACGCGATGTACAGGGTGTTTTTTCAACCTGCACAATTGATCTGGAATTATCACAATAACAACCGCTTATTTTGAAAAGAATTTCAAAATTAATGAATGTGCTCATCAATATTTTACTTCACTGAAAATGTCATTAAAATCGAATGAGGCATAATAAAGTTATCTATAAAAGTAAAATGGGTCGAAACGGACAAATCACCCTGTATATTCTCAATAGACCCCCAACCATAAACGAAACATTGTTTCGAGACTGTCTTGACTAGTGTAAACTTATCCTAAAATCTGACGGTCTCCTCCGGAATCACCCTGTATATCAAAAATCAATTAAAAACTTTTTATTATTCATTAAAAACGACCTTGCGGATTGCCAACCTCAAAACTATTTGTCAAGGGTAGTTTCTCGAAAAAATGTTGCCTCACTCAACATTATCAGAATAAGGGCCGGTATTATAAAACTTAACTGGAAGTTATCTTTAACTTTAACTGAAATTTTGACAGATATGTTAGGACATAACTGTCAAAACTGTTAGTTAAAGTTGAAGTTAAGTTTTATAATACCGGCCCTAATGCGGACGAACAATGAAGTTAACTGTAACGTTCCAAAGTCTACACCTGAAGCCTTCATCAGACGATAAAGATGAAATTTGTAGAATTATTTTCTTTCAATAACTACATTATTCCGATATTTCTTATTTGGCGCATCATTTCATCACGATGTCTGTAATTTTCGAATTTTGAGCAGAAAATGGTCTTAAATGATTCGATTGAACTCCCTGAAGAAGAGTCCGTGGTCAAATTCAATTATGTCCGTCCGTCCGTCCGTCTATAAGTGCTCTAAGTGTCTAAGGAAAAGACTTAGAGACTTGAAATTGTCAGATTAGGTTTGTAGTCCAAATATCTCAGTCAAGTTCGTTAATGGGTAGAATCGGTTGGATAGTTTCGGAGTTAGGCCCATTTGAAATTTTTAGGTTAATTCCTGAATATCTCATGAAGTAATGACTCGATCAAATTGAAACTCCGTGGACAGTTTTGGAATACTAATGCGCAACCTAGAGCAAAGTTTCGTGTGGATCCAGTTGTTAAAATTTTTAAAGAAAAATTGTATTCGAATATCTTTAAAAGTTTTGATGAAATTTTTTTTTTCTCTGGAAATATTGATTAGATTTCGATGGAATCTGGCAAAAACTTCAGAGTCAGTATCTAAAAAACAATGCTTCAAATTTCTATTCGATCCGATATTTACTTTTGGAGGTACATATAAGGAAAAAAATGTGCCAGATTTCGTTGTTATTTGGAATTTTAACGTTATTTCGGCAATATCTCAAGAATTTCAAACGCAATCAGATTTTAATTTCGTAATCAGGTGGAGATCACCAACACGCAACTAGGTGCAAAATTTCGTGTTGATCTAATAGTTACAATTTGAACAAGCGCGCAAAAGCTCCTGACCTCACCCCAGTGCTTTTCTAGATTTTTTTTAAGAAACTGCCGGACAAATGGTTTGAATCCCACAATCCACAAGGGAGTTTTCTATGAAGAAAAAGTCTGACAATAATGTCTGAAACCTAGTATTAATACGAAAATAAGCGGCTTGAGGGTCCTAATGCTTATAAGAAAACTGAAGGTTATTCGATGAGATTTTTTTAATTTTTTAAAATGTTTCGAGAGATACGATCTAAATGGAAATTTCTACAAATTGTAGACCGAGAAATTCAGGCTCTAAATCCACACTGAACATTTCAAGACTATAGATATTTTGCTTCCTCAATAGGTCTCTTGCATGATTTTTTATCATTGAAATCTAATATTTTATCCGTAAGACTACTGAAAAACTTTACCCGCCGTAAAAAATTTCAATTTGGAACTAGAAAACGATCTTTTAAATTTGGCTCCACATATTGGCTGTTCAAACGGACGAAATTTCGCGCCTTCCGTGACGTACCGGGATATATCCAATCTGTCTCTCTCTTCTCGTGTACTTTTCTCTCTATCAAGCCAATAGACAGCGTCGGCTGTATCGATTGGTGAATCTTGCAATAACGAGCGACGTAGAAGTCGATCTGACGCTTTACAACCGCTTCGAACTTGCGTCCTGATTTGACCATTTTCAAAATCGAATTATTCAAAATTCTAGATTTTTTGAAGTGTGTGATAGCAAACATTATGACTTTGTATCGATATAGAATGAGAAAAACATGAAATATCATAATTCGTGTTACATGCAAGAGACCTATTAGAGATGACAGTATTGAGTTTCGCCACGGATTGCTCATCATCGCGTCCAACCTAGTCGTTGGCCTCAAATTTCGAGAATAACAGACAATTGAGCAATTTGATTGCGCTTTTGTTCCCTGAAACAAGCGGGTAAAAAATGGAAGACGTATAGCATTGCCCAAAGTCCCGAAATGAAACAAAAACATGAGGATCTTATCAGATACAAACGACTTATTATATCGTTTTTCCGACATGTCGCCGATCTTATTGTTATTCCGTCTGACTGCGGTCAATAAGAAATTTCAAGTACCGACATCCGGCATGGGATGCCACATATGGTCACTTCTTTCTTCGGGTTGCGGTCGGTCTGCGTATATTGCCTACAAGACCGAGAGGGGATGTCCCACTTTTACATAAAGAAGCGTTCGGCACTGATCTTGACTTCTCTGAACGTTTGGGAGTACACAGGGTGTCCGTGAAATGAAACTACAAAAACGACACTTGATTACTTGACTTATATCAATATTCAAAAGTCTTAAATATATGGGGATCCGTTTGGGAAAAAAAAAAAGGTTTGCAAATATACAGGGTGAATCTTTAAGTTGTACATAAATATTAACCTTAGATTCCTCTCATCAAATAAATTATTTTTTTCATTTGAAATATTTCCAGATTCGGCTCAGGTAAGGGTTATAAGCATTTAAATATTTCGCAATATGCTAGTACACATCGTTTGCGAGTTCACCACAATTATCTCTTACGGTGATCTCTTTTGGAGAATAACCAATCCAATGTTTCAAATTCGAAGAAACAAGATTAAAAAAACTCATTTAGTCACATCATTCTTATGATTTGGTGCTATTTGCGATATTATCGCAAGAAAAACATTTAATCTCACTGGACTTGAAACACTAATCTTCAACTTGATCTTCATGCAATATCCAATTTCATCACACTAAGATTATACAGAATTCTTTCCTCGCCCATTCTCATATTGAAAACTACAAAATTATCCTTATTTTCACAATATTTATGAATGAATTATATGAAATCAATCAACTAACCTAAACACATTAATTGACCTCTATGGAAAGTCTGGTCCATAGACATGAAGACATAGCCATAGCGCCCATAGCCTACATATCTGTGGTCTGATCACGAAACAGCATAGACCTGCTATAAATATACTAGTTCTATGCGAAATGGATGAAAATCTCTGTGTATTCTATGGTCCGGATAAACGTGAACGGAGCTTAATTTATGTGATTTACTAGATCAGGGGCGGATCCATAAAAATAAGGTTATTTCTCGAATTTTTATCCGATTTTATAACATTCAACGTTGCATATCTTCAACGTGCGTTGAAGGAGAAATAATAAGGAATCATTAAGTATTTTAAAATGAATGAAGGTTCTTACAATGACATTAGATAAATTTTATCTGCATTCTTCATACTAATTTCGAATAGTTTCATGAATCGGCGTGTCTATAACTCGAAAACTGTTTGAAGTGATTATTGAAGAATATCTGTCATAGTTATAGAAAACTTCACAACAAAATTCATCTCATTCGGAGTTACCATATCAAAGTTACAAAAAATGTGATTTTTTAGAAAATTCAAACAGCCTGTATCTTTTTACTGGAGCTGAATCTGGAATAATGATAAATGAAGAAAGTGTTTCATTTGATGAGAGTGATCTAAGATCAAAATTAATGTACAACTGGAAGACTCACCCTGTATTCATTTTCGAGTCGATATATTTATTAGTTGTAGCAATAGATTCATTTTTTGAGATCTGTATTGCAAAATATCTCATCGTGAAATTCAAATAATCATGATTGAGAATACTCATTTACTCACTTGATTCTTACTGGTGCTTTTTGCGATATAATTGAGATGAAAACATTTCACTATTCCATTGAAACATTGATCTTCCACTTGATATCTATGCAATATACAATCGTTTCTACCATAAAATACACAATTCCATCCTCACCCATTCCAATATTGAAAATTCAATAGTTATCCTTATTTTCAACAAATTTATAAACGAATTATACGAAATCATTCAGTTAACCTATAAACACAGCTGACACTATGAATTAATTGAATTCTATGGAAAGTCTGATCCATAGGAATGGAGACCTAGTCTCTTAATCTATGGTTCGGTCACAAAATAGATGAATTAATTTGTATTCGGTGGTTAGGATAAACGTGGGCGTTTTTCTGCATTCTTTTGGTCAATTTCTTGAAGTTCTAGGAATCGGTGAGTCTAGAACTAGGAAATCGTTAAAAATCCTACTTTTGAAGAACATTTGTCATAAATGTTATAATTATAGAGAACTTAACCCCTAAATTAATTTAACTCGGTGTAACCAGGTCGAATCTACAAAAGGAACTATTTTTTTTTGGAAACTTCACCAGAGCCGACTCTGGAAAGACTGGTAAATGATAAAAGTGTTTTATTTGATGACTGGAAGCTATGGTTAAAATGAATACCTAATTATAATTTGTCAGCCCTCACTCTTAGATGGTTATGATTCATAGAACTCGTACATACTTTCGACCCCCTCTGTGTTTAAACATTTTTCATTGTTCCTTGAGCCTTAACCAGACTAACCCACATCACATTGACCCAACCTTGGGTTCAACCCTTAAACGGCTCCAAGCCGAGAGAAGAAGACTGACACAATAAGTATAAAAAGGGTAAAGTGCCAGTTTTACTACCCTCACGTCCCAAGTGATCATTCATCCACGTAATGAGTCCTACGAACTTGTTAAATTATTTACGTAATTGGTCGGAATTCTGTGCTTTGATGGAAGCTTCAGATAGGTCAATTTCCTCCCGAGATTGTTGTGGTGATAGAGGGAAAAGAGGACTCGATTTTTGTCACAGAGTTATCGAGCTGGTGCAATTTCATTCAGTTGAATTTTGTCAAATGCGGGTTTCTTAATAGAGGATATACAAGGTGTCCAAAAAGGGTATCGAATTTTTTTCCAAAAAATTTTTTTTCCGGAAACCATTCATCATATCCGAAAAAAAATTCCACTCACACTTTGAGCTTTATATTTCTCAGAAGTGTTTCAAATTTCAGTTCGATACGATCATAAGTTTTGGAGATATCGGAAAAAAATGTGTCAATTTTCGGGGTTTTCTTCTCGATATCGTTGATTTTTTCGGTATAACTCGGGAAATACTGATTCAGTCCTGATAAAACTTCAAAGCTAGTTTTGAAATGCTGAAAGACAACTTTTTGCGCAATTTCGTGATAATCGTGTCATTAGAACAATTTGAAAAAAAAATTTCTATGATTTTCTTATCATATCATCCTCATTAAATTCTTTAAGAAACTTCGAACTGTTATTTTTCGAAGAAGTACTGGAGTTCAATTCGATCTGATCTGTATTTTGGGAAATACAGTAAACACGAATAACTTCCGGAAGAAACGACTTAGAAGCTCGATATTTGTAGAGAAGGTTTGGGGCTTAATTACGAAGGTCGAATTCGTGAATGGGTAAAATCCGCCCAATGATTCCGTAGATATATTCATTCAAAATTTTATTTTCCCAATATTTCCAAAAATACAGATTTGATCGAGTTGAAATCCAGTAATTTATCAGTGAAAAATTTCAAGAGGCACTGCCGTGAAGGCAGCAGCTTTTGCATGCATGTTCAAATTCGTTGCTGAAGCGGTCATCTACATTGAACATGTGCGCAAAAGTTGCTGCCTTCACGGCAGTGCTTTTTGAAATTTTTCACTGATAAATTACTGGATTTCAATTCGATCAAATCTGTATTTTTGGAAATATTGGAAAAATAAAATTTTGAATTAGTATATCAACGGAATCATTGGGCGGATTTTACCCATTCACGAGTTCAACCTTCGTAATTAAGCCCCGAACCTACTCTACAAACATCGAGTTCCTAAGTCGTTTCTTCCGGAAGTTATTGTGTGTTTTTTTCATTTGCCATTTTCCCGATTCCGTCCCGGTAAATAGATACAATCTGTTGAAATTCCTAAAAAACAATCAGTCTTTGTTTTGTAGTTCTGAGATGGTTACTCCCAATGAGATTAATTTTGGTGTGCAGTTTTCTATAACTATGACGCATATTCTTCTGTTATCACCATCATCCTACTTTAAAAGGTTTCTAAGTTATAGATTCCACGATTCATAAAACTATAAGAAAGCATCGAAAATGCAGATGAAGTTTATCTTATGTCTTTATGAAAATATTCAATCTTTCAAGAAAATTTACTTTCTTTCTACAATTTTCTTCAACCTTAAACGTTTTCGAGATATTCAACGTTGAATGTTATAAAATCTGTTGAAGAAAAGAGAAATTTCCCTTTTTGTGGATCTGCCACTGAGCTGTGAATTGATCTCCTTCCACGTTTATCCAGACCACAGGATATATTGAAATATTTATCGATTTCTTGAAGACACTCCCGAAATCACCGAATATCCTAGGTATTCTGTGCATCATTTTCATGTCGATGGTCTAGCTGTTCGCACCTACTGAGAAGCGGTACGCCCTCTGGCGATGGAAATTCGAAACCCACCAAAAGCTAATAGTTCTCCGACGTGTTCGTTATTCTAACGTGGTCTGCTTACTTTCAGAGTTCATCTTCAAGTTTTCGTGTTGTTTTCCTAATTGAAATTTTGGTATACCGAAAGTGTTTGTACCTTATATTCTTTAATCCATTCTTTTTTTTCCGATTCCGATTCAAATAATTCAAATCACATCAAATTTATTCTAACAGAAATTCGAAATGGCCTTCTCCCGAAATGACTATGGTTGTGTGCCTCAATGTATTCCATGGTCAAAGAAGTGAGGATCATCTACTGCGCTAATTTTTCTCCAAAGCCAAATGAAAGTAAAGATAATTTGGAAACAGCATTCGGTAGAGATTGGAAAACAGGTCACGAAATAAACAAGGTATCTTTACTGCATTTCTCTGATATCGGTTTATTTTGATTCCCCTAGCAATAGACACTAAAATAACATCGAAATTGAGAAAATATTATGTGAATTCAATAATTCCAAAGACCTGGCGAATGTTGAAAAAACTTTTTTTTCTGTTAATACTTCACGTATATAAAGATGGTTGGAAGATCCAGTTCTGCTATTTTTTTGTACGGAAATCAAGAATCGAATGTTGAAATTTTACTGAAAACAATGGATAAAGTAGTCCGTTACTTTGTGATAGTTCAATCGAAGAAAAATAAAAGTACTCGAATAACCCTGCAGTAAAACTTCTAAACGAACAGACGAACCTATGGAATTCCCTACTTTTCGAAATTCTCAAGAAATAAGTCAACAGAAGACATTTGAATACCTTGTTGCACAACTTGTAATACTCCAGTATGAAAATGTAGTATAGTACAACGAAACCTGTGTCACCTTAAAAGAACTAATTCTGTTTACAAAGTTCTTGGGAATCTATGTGAACGATACACTGTATTGGGATGAACATTTTTCTAAATTGGGATGCAGCTTATCTTCAGTCTGTTATCTGTGGGTGCTGGATAGCTTCTTATAAATTATTGATTTCAAATTATCAGGGTTACTATCAGAAAAAGTAGATTTCAATTCTACATAGCACTTCCTGATCTTTGTCTCTGCTTCATCAAAACTATACCTTGCGCATTTTTATTTTCCAAGAGTGATGATTATGTTGAGATTGAGAGTAGAAATTAGCATTGGCATTCGGCAACGTCTCTGAGAATTATTTTGACATTTTCGATATTTCACGAGTGCCAACCTGCGTCAGTTTTAAGTAAAAAAAACTTGATAGACCTAAATCATGGCCAACCGGGATAGTTTATAAAAGTGAATGGAGTATAGTTCCATACTCTTAAATGTCGCATTCGAAAGTTCTCGATAGACGAATCGTCGAATGGTTAAGACCAATCTAGAATTTCATGTCGAATGAGAGATGAAGAATATCTATCTACAACTGAGCTGTTCCACTGGTCACCATACACGCTGTATATGGTTTTATCATAAAAACTAAGCCTCATACATCATCGCGTACAAATACACATTTATAGGAAAACGCCACACTCTACCATATTTTTCCTGAAATAACGGTAATCATTCTACTCTATGTCGAGTAGAAGCCACGGTATTATATCAACCGTATTGGAAAATTCTCTATTGCATTTATTGCTTCATTTAACCCCCTGTACATATAAAACCTGAACTTTATCTCTATTTTTATTCGAGTGGCGTGTATTAAGATCCTACTAATTAACTTTTTTGATATCCACAATATTACGAGGAGTTTTATTCCCTTAGAATGTGTCTGAATGAAAACTATCTTCTTGACTGCGGTCATTTCGATTTTGAAGTGCCTTGCACCATTCAGTTTCTTCTCAATTGAACGAATGGCTCGGATATTATTAGCTTGGGTCGAAGAAATTATCGTAAAATTTATTTGAAATGTCTCGATTGGAAAATTGTGTTTTATGGCGATGTTGAGTGTACTGTTGACCCCAAAAATTATTTGCACCATTTATCCACTCAATTATTTGTCTAAATATACCAGCGTTTATAATCATCCTTCTTCCTCCGAGAATAGTTGACCAACGATCCTGAAGTTGATTTCCCCAATACCCACTTATGGTTTAATGGTGATCGTCTAGTTAAATGGGAAGGACTCTTGGTGAGTAGGCTACCCAAGTTACACTCGCAAGATGCAAGGAAAAGTGGCGGGAAGTTCATTTCAATATCATGAATGGAGAAAGTATAATGAGAATACAGATGAGTCTCATAACACCATAAGGAGTTGTAATTATGGATTTCTACATACTCGCAGTCCAAGAAGCACATCAGATTACCCTAACCGCGGTTTTCACAAAGCTCTGATTAACGTGATTGTTCTGATCAAGACAATTCTATGTTCAATTTCAGTTCATTTTGAGCAATACCACAAAATATCAACGCGTTGATTGGACGATCATCATCTCTAACATACCAAGAACTAGGACCTTCAACCCGCACCAGGCCGACAGCCATATCTTCCTGTAACCCGCACATGCCGACAATTACAGGGATTAGTAGGTTTCATCAATTCAGTTCAATTCAAGCAATGAATTGTATATTCTGCAATAAATATGACATAAAAATATCTGTCTTGAACTTGTAAACAAATTGCAGGGGTGTATTAGCAGATTGAGAAATATTTGAATGCTCATTACTTTTTACCTGAGTCAAATCCAGAAACATAAAAAAAGGAAAAAATTTATGATGAAAATGATGGTACAACTTAAGGACTCAGCCTGTAGAAAAAAAAGAATTGACGTTGTATAAAGATAACTCGGTGAAGTGACACAAGCAACAAAGAATTGTTGTTCATGTTTGAACGTCATATTCACTTTTGATGCGAGGTAACAGAATCAAGTTATTATAGTTTTCCGCTGTCTGATATGGTGCACGAAACATCATTCAATGGTTTCACACAAATCTAGAAAATCTCTTTGACATTCCCTAAAAAAACTGGTTGAAAAAGTGTCACCGCTGAATCAAAAATTATTCTATAGTCCATCCTCGAAAAAATTCGATACTCATTGAAAATTATGTTAATATAACTGGCTGGAATCTCTCAAAGGTACGGAATATTCAAAATTTCCATTATAAAGGAGGGCAGATTGTAACGTTATCGAAAAAATCCAATCTATAGGAGCAAAATTATTGCTATGATTCAACTCGTATAATAACGGTGTCTTTAAATTATTCAGCAGAATTAATTAACATTGGTGGGTGGTATATGCTTCTACCGACCTGTTCGATCAGTATTTTCACTTGGAATTTTATGCTGTGCAAGTTTTTTGCAGAAATAAATACGAGTGATACTCGAAAAATTGAAAATTCAACATCTTTCTGCATCTGTAATGAAGAGATTTCCTTAGGCAAGTCTGATACACATTTTTACGCGCTTGTTTTTGGGAAAAGCGCCTTATATATCGTTTCGTCACGATGTCTGAATTTTCGAATTTTGAGCCAAAGATGGTCTTAAACGATGGGGTTGAACTCCCTGAAGAATAATCCTTGGTCAAATTCAATTCTGTCCGTCCATCCGGCCGTCCGTATGTGCTCTTACTTTGGAAGGACTTAGCGACTTGAAATTGTCAGATTAGGTTTGGAGTCCAAATATCTCGGTTGAGTTCGTTAATGGGTGGAATCGGTTCGATAGTTTCGGAGTTACGTCCATTTGAAATTTTGAGGTTAATTCCTCGATACATCATGAAGTATTGACACGATCGATTGAAACTTCGAGGACATTTGTGAAATACCAACTCGTAACTCAGAGCAAAATCTCCTGTGAATCCAGTTGTTGGCAAATAAAAAAAAAATTTTCGAAAATTTTTAAAATTTTCGATGAAGAATTTTTTTCCGAAAATATTGATTAGATTTCAAAGAAATTTGACATAAACCTCAGAGTCAGTATTTGACAACAATGTTCCAAATTTAAATATGATCCATTCATTATTTTCGTAGGCATAAAGAAAAAATGTGCCAAATTTCGTTATTATTTGGAATTTTAACGTTATTTCCGCAATATCTCGAGAAGTACGAATGCAATCATATCGAAACTTCGTAATCAGGTGGAGATTACCAACACGCAATTAGGTGCAAAATTTCGTGTTGATCTTATAGTTAGAATTTGAGCAAGCGCGTAAAAGCTCCTGACCTCACGTCAGTGCTTTTCTAGATTTTTCCAACAATGTTGCTCATTAATATCAGTATTACGCTGTAGTTCACATTGAACTGTATACGATTTCCACGACATTCTGGATAAGCCATGAAGCTGTAATTTTTCAGTACAACCGCCGCTCTTAAACACATTTACATTCGAAAAAGAAAAAGCTAGAGACTCGATATTTATAGTGCAAGTTTGGCGTTGAATTACGAGAGTGGAATTCATGAAAGAGTTGAATTCACTCTTGGATATTCCTTCAAAATTTTGTTTCTCAAATTTTTCCAGAATTGCTGATCATTTGAAATTTCAACTCGGTTGGAAAATGATGGCATAAAAATATTCTAAAGTTCAGTGAAATATGACTCGGAGGTTTGGTGATACAACCTTTTTCTAAACCCAAATTTTCATTTGCTTTTGATGAAGTCTTTACGAAATATTGCATGAGTTTTCGTATCAATACACACAATTCAATACAATCCAACATCAAGTGCCATTTGCATTGGATCGGTATTTTCGAGTAATTGAAAAAAAACGCTGCAAATTTTACAAGGGTTTATTATTTTCTCATTTAAATAACCCAATATGCCATTGATATCTCAAAAAACTTATATATTATGCATAACTCATTGATTTCTCACAACACAAAAACCAATTCCATGAAATAATTCATGTGAACATTGAAATCTCAATAAATACACTTGTATAATTGAATAACATTTCCACATGTAGAACGCTAACTGAGTAGCAAAATTTAAAATAATATTTTGAATGAGAAGAGACGTTCCACAGTCGTTTTACCTCTTTGACAATCTAACTATTTTCCACAATTATTAAATTTCGTGTCGCTATTCTACAACTGAAAATGAACTACAAATCAGATAGGGTTTGTCCTTTTTGAGATATTAGGGAAATAACCTCAATATTCAAAATGGTCACGAAATTTTTTGCCAATATCTGCACAAATAAATATCGGTCAAAACTGGAATTTGAAACACTGTTTCTGAATGTTGACTCTGAACCCTGTACCAAATTTCATTGAACTTTGATGAATATGTATCCGAAAAAAAAATGTTTAAAAAAAAATGTTGCATTACATCGAGTGTCTATATTTCACAATTAGTCATGATGTTTGAATCCGAACGCGTGCGTATTTCTTAACACTGAGGAAATAAACTCAATCTTTCAAACTAACACCAATACGTAAAACAAAATTCAAGACTTTCCGCTAATATCAAATGTGTAGATGTGATTTCTACTGGGATTCAACTCTGTTCTAAAAAATATTAATGAAATGAAAAAAAAACTCAATCTTCCTGTGCAATTGATCTGAAAAAATTTTTTTCCACAGCAGATATCCGATTCACTTGATTTACAAGGTATCCACCACACAAACTGAAAAACTAGTTATTTTATTTTCAATAACATTTCTGTAACAATTAAATATATCGTGAACCTCATCAGGTTGAATTCGAAAGAATAATTCTAGATTATGAATTTTGTTCGTTGTTATCATCGTCAGATACACTCAACCAAGAGGGTGTCAAATCCGAAAGTCTGCTTGATGTAAAGACGTTAAATTCAAACAAGTAGTTTGCAGACAACCAGATGATAAATGCGGACTATTTTTGTCTTCGCTATATCCCTTGTCTAAGGTCACAGACCCCATTCAGAACAGGTAGATCGGCTCCTAACTTTAGTCTAAGGCTCCAACCCTCAGTACTAGATTCTCGACAATCGACAATTGATGAGATTTACAGTTTGCTATTGATTTTTTTTGCATATTATATCCTCCAATTCGATTTATCATATAAATGATTATTATTTTCTATATTCAGGCTTATTTCAAACTGTCAGTACGAAAGATTTTGGATTTCGATTGAAACCAGTAACGGATATCCATAGGTTGACGATAATCGTATTACGCAAACCGAAATTAATGGAAACCTCCGATCAACCGAATTTTTTGGAAATCTGCATTATTTCAAATTGCGCTACTTAATTCGCGTTCTGCATGTGAAAGTCTTATTCAGTTATAAAAGAGTATTTATTTATTGAGATTTCAATGTTTCATATGAATTTTTTCATGGAATTGGTTTTTGTGTTCTGAAAAACCAATGATTTATGAATAAAATAAAAGTTTTATTCAAGATATGAATGAGCTTCATGAAGAAATTTAATAATACGCAGGCTGATTTCTATAAATAATAATTTGATCCGATTTTCAGTAGTTATGTTCAAGATATTGGGAGAGAAAACCCAAAAATATTTAATCTGAAATACTTACGATTATGAAATTGTCAAGAACATCGATGGGGCATTTGCAAATTGTGATTATAAAATAATAACGCATCCATCAAAATTTTTTCGATATGTGTTGAAAATTTGGTAATCAATATTTTCATCTTCTTTTAGAAGTATGACTCTGGATGAAAAGTCAACCAATTATTCCAGTGAATTACAATCTTAGAACTGAATGCGATGATGTCATTTTCGACATTATTGGAAATTTGCAGCGTTTTTCCTTATAACTCAGGAACCACTGGTCGGAAATTATCCGGGTGAAATTTTTTTGGTTTAGTTTTGTAACAGTAATCAACGTTCTGAGTTGCATGAAAATTCGGTGGTAAGTTTTCGAGAAATATTTTTTTTTCCCCCCACACCCCCATTTTGAGTCCTTAGGGTACACCGATTCTGCTGAAAAGCTTGGAGGATCAATCCCGAGCGACACACGATTTTTCTACCAAGTTTCACTGATTTCGGTTCAGTACTTTCTGAGAAAAGCCCCAGACAACGGATGGCGGACGGCGGACGGACGGATTTTTTTTTATTAGTTTATTCAAATCTACATACTCCAAAACGTAAACTGTGAAATTTTCAGGGGGGGTTAAAATTTTTTTTTGTTGGTCGATCACTAAGGTTTATTATTTGATTTTATCAAATAATAAACCAAAATGGGTATGCTAGCTGGGAATCGAACCTTGCTTTCCCGCACAAATATACTTATTCGATAGCCTGTTTTCTAAATAATTGAAAAACTACGTATTCCATCAATTTGAATTCTAGTCCCAGTCGAAAAATTGAGCGAAATTTGACACCCAGTTTCTGAGATAAAACATGAAGAATTTCACAGATCACCCTCTACTGAGATGAGGAAATACCACACCTAATAATTAAATGTATTCTTCGAAGTCGAGCACCCAGTATTTAAATTCGAGCACCCAGTAAAATCAATCCCATTAGTATCTAAATTAGGTGCGAGAAAAAAACTGACCTAACAAATACAGACTTCACGCTGAGAATTTCACGGGACATTTTAATTTTCTCCTCGTGTAATTACAGAGCTAGTCCTCTTTCACAGGGGAACTTAATAGACTTTTTTGGGAGTGGGTGGAAAAAAACCTAGACGAATTTTTTACCCGGCTTTTAGGTCGTGAAAGAGATTGCAAACTGAGAGTAAATGGTATTCAATCAGCTCAAATGAAGGATACCACTTCAGCGCAAACTGTGATATTTGGGGAGTTTGGGATATAAGTTTGTTTGAAAATATATATTTTTCTTTGGATCTACAGTGTGTCCACGGATTGGGTGCCGGTAAGGTGTAAATGACGAAAAATTTTCGAGTTAGACTCTGATATTTTGGGAATCGCTCCTGCTTGGTATCAAACTAAGATGTTGAGAAAATGAGCCAAATCAATTAATATACAGGGTGGTTTATAACTGATTTAATGAAAATTGTTAGGAATAAAGTGCTTTTGTTTTAAAAGATATCGAGAAAGTTTATTGAAAAAAGTTGTTTAGAATCAAAAGACACGGCTAAATCTCGATTCTCAGATAAATCGATCAACTTTGATTTTGTAAATAGGTTATGAAAATATTTGATAATATCCATGGTTACAAATGACAGACTTGACTTGAAACGTAAATTTTATTCGTCATAAACGAAAATTTTCCAGTTAAAAATATGTTGACCATAGAACAAAGAATGCTTATTGTGGAGTGCTACAGTTTAGGTGCAGACATTTCGTATCAGGGAGTAATAGGACAATTCCATGAACGCTGGCCAAATGTAACGGTATGACGTAACCCTGTTAAAAATTTAGTGTCAAAATTTAAATAAATTTGATCATGACAAAATATCTCAAGTATCGGATTAACAAAATATTCATGAACTTATAAGTCAAGGTAGGCTGATTTATCTGAAAATTGAGTTCCTGCAGCAGCTCGTCATTCCAAACAACTTTTCTCAATAAACTTTCTCGATATCTTTCTAAAACGAAGACTTTATTCTTAACAATTTTTTTTATTAAATCAGTTCTAAACCACCCTGTATATTAATTGATTCGGCTCATTTTTTCAACATCTTAGTTTGAGACCAAGCAGGAGCGATTTCCAGAATATCAGAGTCTAACTCGAAAATTTTACGTCATTTACACCTTACCGGCACCCAATCCGTGGACACACTGTATTTACCTGGATTGCAAGTACAAACGAAAAGAAGAAATCCCTCCTTTTTTTTAGGGAAGAAATCCCATAAACACGGGACCATGAAAGTTTCCTTTTCGAGATACAGGGTGTTAAAGTTTAAATTTTTTTCAAATTTTTTTCTCATAGTACATGCAGTTCACAACATTATTTCACCTGTTTAACGAATCTTTATAAATCATTGATAAAGATCAGGGAAATATCAATGAAAACAAATTAGATTATTTTCGCCATCCAGTATAATACAGGAAAACTCATCGGTATCTTCGTATTATCCCAATCTATCATGGGATGGATTTCCAATGGTCGCACATACCTTAAACGATTGAACTGAACTCCCTGAAGAAAAATCCGTGGTCAAATTCAATTCTGTCCGTCCGTCCTTCCGGCCATCTGTATGTGCTCTAACTTTCGAAAGAAAAGACTTGTAACTTGAAATTGTCAGATTAGGTTTGGAGTACAAATATCTCGGTTCGTAAATGTGTGGAATCGGTTAGATCGTTTCATTTGAAATTTTGAGGTTCATTCATCGATATCTCATGAAGTATTGACTCGGTCAAATCGAAACTTCGTGGACAGTTTTGGAATACCAATTCAAAAATTTCGAAAATTTTCGAAATTTTGTATGAAAATTTTTGTTTCTCTGAATTCATTGATTAGATCTCAATGGAATGCAGCACAAACCTTAGAGTCAGTATTTAATGACAATGTTTCAAATTTCAATTTGATTTGATATTTACTTTCGAAGATATAAGGAGAAAAATGTGCCAAATTTCGTTGTTATTTGGAATTTTAACGTTATTTCCGAAATATCTCAAGAAGTACGAATGCAATCAGATTGAAACTTATTAGTCAGGTGGAGATTACAACCACGTAACAAGGTGCAAAATTTTGTGTTGATATAATAGTTAGAATTTCATTTTTTTTCCATTTTATTTTTCGTCAATTGGTTTGGTTCAAGTAAATATATATCTCAAAATCATTTTTCGTTTCGAAAACTGTTCTTATAATGAATTCAGCACCAATTCTTCTGGTTTTTTCTGAAATAGCATCTGCATAACGAATCATATTGAATAAATTGAGTTGTTCATGATGGTTTGTTCGTTTATTAGTTGCAGCAATTTATAATTTTGCCGTTCAAACCTATTTATCGTTATACTAAATTCAATATATTTAGGCATGAGTTGGGAGTTTCAAATATATGGAAATATGTTATCCAATATTTTCACTAATTCGATTTATCTAACATCGTCCAGAGATGGCGCATCTAAAGCATCGATACATTTTGAAGATTTATTAGTCATGGTTTCGATTTAAATTGTTTGTATTCAGTATTATTTCTCAATTATTTACACTGATTATCGTCATAAACTTCAATTTCAATTCGATTTCAATTCGAAAACTATATGATACAAACTGTATGTTCGGTGAGAAGAAATGAATATATTAGAAAGGAAAATAAGAATATCCTCACACAAAATAAATATATTTCTGCAACTAATAAATACAGTATTGAACACAACACAAAAACATCTTTGTCCTAAACAGCACTTCATATAAAGACGAAAGAACAATAAATAAACATATAACACCCACAAAATAAATTATAATCCTACCACTAATAATATATTGACCCAAAAAAAATTCAATTTGCACACTGTAGTCTAAAAGGCGCCTCATACGATTCTCATACACATTTCCTGATGGATTGAAGTGATGATTCCGGATACAAATCAAATTACGTAAGCCTATCAAGCAGGTTTGAAGCACTCTAAATTATAATTATAAAGGGAATTCATTTAACCAGTTATACATTTAAATGGGAAATATTTCTCTTCTAGGAATAGATATATTAAAATGTTTACAATCCTCATCAGTATATTCGAGACATTTCAATGGAATGCGAAATCACATGCTATGAAAACCTCGAAAAACTTGTTTTTCAGTACTGTGCAATTCGAAAAATGTATTGAGCATTTTTCCAGTCTATAAATTTGTTTTTTTCTCTCTCAAATCGTGTCGGCTCGTTTCATTTCTAGCGAGAAATGAATATGAAGAAGCAATAAATAAGATGAATCACCAAACCTTTTATCCATTTGATTAATGAATGATGTCTTCTAAAGATACGCATATGTTAAATAGGATATTCATAATTGAGTTCCCTAATGTGAAATATCCATATAGTTTTAAAATTGAATTTCCATAATCATTTGAATTCGAGGTATTTTTATCTGTTTTGGTGAATGACCGATTATAATTTTCAACCGTATATTTTCTTTGAATTGGTTAAAATTTTATTTTACTTCGAACTTGAATATTTCGGAAACTATGAAACATATTTGAATTGTGCTTTTTCTTTTGCATCCAGAGTTGTAAACTGAAATGGATCTGTTTGCTGGTATAAAATGGTATATACACAATAATTTCTGAGAGAAACTGCTGGGAGACTCGATATTTGTAGAGCAGGTTTGTGCTTTATAACAAGGATCGAATTCATGAATCGGTAAAATTGGCAGACTGACTCTGTAGATGAAGGTACTCATTTGAAATGTCATTCTTTCACTTTTTCCGAAAACATATATCGGACCGAATTTAAATCTAGTATACTCGACTCCCATATGGTCCTTATTACATTCTGTATGAACCTCATCATTTTGAATGAAGACCTAGATTTCAATTCGATGCGAACTGCATTGTTGGAAATCTTGGAAATATGACATTTTGAATGGCTACCTTATCAGAAGGTATTATTGGTCGAATTTAATCCATTCACAAGTTCGTCTTTGTCGTTTATTTTTGCCGTTATTGTGTTTACGGTCGGTCTAACTGCTGATAGTGAACAGAGTTTTCAATCTGATCCGTCGGTAGTTATCCAGATATTGGGGAAATAACCTCGAAATTTCAAATACCACTGAAAGTTGAATTTTTTTTTCAATATCTCCAAAAATTGACATCGAATCAAATTGAAATTAGGGTAAACCCGCGAGATTTCCCGTCGCGAAGCTATAAGTAAGATATTCACACCATTGTAAGCAGTGTGAGTTCCCGAACAAAAAATATGAAGGCCAACATAGGCGATCTCTCTTTGTTTGGAAGATATGGGCCTCCAAAGTTCCAAATTGTTGCATTTTCAGATCCTTTTTTCCGCCATAAAAAGGATCTCGCACTTCTCAAATCTAGTTCATAAATCATCTTTGAACCTTCAACCAACGAATAGCGACACTTTCTTTCAAGAATATTCATTATTCAAAGGAAGAAAAGTGAAAATATTAGACAACCACTTAACCTATATTTCTACGAAATACTTCTCAATGTTGAAGCGGAGCTTGGCAACAGCGTCTTTTCATCGCTGGCCAACGTATTATCACCGAAGAGTAGTTGCTGGCGGGAAATATGAAATGATGGACAGTTGAAGGATATGATTGTAGGGAAAATGCTTCTGTCACTGAAGAAAAGGTGGTTATTCTAACATCAAAACAAAATCATTGAGAATATTTTTTTAAGGTTTCACTCTCAATATTTTCGTTTGAAATTTCTTTCTATCCCCTTCAAAATAGGGAAGTTGTTATCTACTTCGTTTTTTTGTGTCTTCGAGATAGTCCCAGTTTAGAATGAGATTCAGGGTATTCCAATAAAATAGGTTATATAATAACCTCGATTTCATAGGAAATCTGGGAAGGGCGCGACCTATCACATATGAAAAAAATGTACGTGGAAATATATATCAGGGTGTATTCTCATTCCATTACTATGTGTTTCAACCTTGTAGATTTTTTCATTAGAAACGAATTATCCTATTGGACGATTTAGAGTATCGCAGTAAACAGTAATAAATAAGAACATATTTCATTTTTCTCGCTGTCATTCTCGATCGATACGCACGATGGCACGATTCCGACCGATGAAGTTCGCGCCATTGCCAAACTTCACTTTTAGACTGAGTCGAAATCAGAAGGAATAGAGGTTAAGTGGTTGTTCAGTAATTTCATTGTTTTTTCATTAAATATTGATTATTCTTGAAAAAAGTGTTGCTTATTGTTGGTGGAAGGTTCAAAGGTGGTTTGTGAACTATACAGATGAAGTGAGAGATCGTTTTTATGGTGGAAAAAGGGACCTGAAAACGACGCATTTGGAACTTTGGGGGCCCATATCTTCCAAATTAAGGGAGACCGCCTACGTTCGATTTCACATTTTTTATTCAGAAAATCACACTGCGTACAATGATGTAAATATCTTTTTAATATCTCGGCGACAGGAAATCTTGCGGGTTTACCGAAATTAGTAACACTGTTGTTGAATATTTAATATTTTCAAGGTATATGCCTAATTTCATCGAAATTCGTGTGACATATTTCATCGAAGTATCAGATTTCAGAGTTACAATAAAAGAATGATTCGTTTCTTCAAACTTTACTGCCTGTAGCAAAAAGTTTTTTTCGGAACATAGGTTACTTTGAATTTTTGTTCTCGAAATCTGCTAAGGATTCACATCTTATTCTGAAGCAGCCTGTATATAAAATTTTCGGATTCTCATTATTTTTCTGGTTATACATTACTAATGAAATTTTCGTGTCAGTAGTTCAATCCCAACGCACAATTCAATCCGGCCATTATTCTTCGAGTTACATATTGGGAAACACAAAATTACAAATACCCATTGGAAATCGTTCCTGGATTGTATTATAATTTCCGCGAGTTTTGAATGAATAAACACGTGAAAAACAACTCGATCAGATAAATAATTTTTGACTCATTTGAAAACAAAAAATTCAGCTTGCTATATCACTGAAACTATAAGTCAGATTCAGCTCATTTAGGAACTAAACCGGGATATTCAGGATTCTTATCTAACCTGAGAATTTCAAGACTCTCCTTCGATAGAGCGCACACAGACGGACAGAATCAAATTTGATCAGGGATTCTTCATCAGTGAGTCCAACCTAGACCAATTTCGGGTCAAAATTCGAAAACTACAGACATCGTGACGAAATGATTACGCGAGGTTCCCCAGAACAAGCGTGTAAAAATGATAGTAAAATTGCTCCATCAAGATGTAAAGCGGCATTTGGCGGAGTCAATGCGTGAATAAGTGATCGCTTTGGCAACGACTCTAATTAAGAGCGTAAAAGCTCGTTACTTCCCGTCAGAGCTTTTCCATAATTTTTTTCTGCCCCTTTTTCTGCCCTTTTGCTGAAAGTTATAAGAACTGGTTCCCCCGGAATTCAGGTAACCAAATAGGTACCAAAAATTCATGGTGTGTTACAGCTTTCTACATTCAACGCACACAAATGAATTGATGAAAAGTGCAATTCACCGTCCTCACTAAACTAAAATTCTTGGAACAAGACTATTATCTATCGAGAATCAAGTTCGAAAAGATGATTTAAAATTTATTTGATCTCACAAGTATCCACATCACGAACCACCGGTAACTTGAGAACCCACATTCTTTTGTCCCATCACCATTGAAACATCCAAACAAACGAACCATTAATAAAAGATTCCAATAACATTCAATGAATACATCCAGAGGAATGTCCCGATAAGAACAATAGATATCTTGATACTTTTTACCAGTTTGATCATGAGATAGAGGAAGATCTGTCAATACCAACTACTTCTTACTCAACTTATTTTACCTCTGAAGAATATACCTCCGGTAATACCCTCCAAATATGCTACAGCGATCTGTCTTCACTATCTCCAGTCCATATACATTGCGCAAATAGATTCTTCAGATACCTCCGCATCCCCGTTGATTTACCAAGTGCTCCAGAAAGGAACGAAGTAGCAGTTGAATCGCTATCCGACTTCCTAGAACAATAAAGTGCTAGACAGGAAGGCATTAATCGAACTGCCCTGAAGAAGAACAATTATAGCAAACTCACCGCAAAAAGATCGCCGATGTGAACGACACGAAATAATTGATCAATTTCGATGATATTTCCCGCGAAAAAACGACTGAAATTCAATTACTCAAGTCGACAAACGACGTCAACATGTTAAGAACGATGCTAGACAGAGTTTTATGCCGTTGAAGTGGATATAGATTAATGGAAATGGAAAAACTGGGTGACGTGCAGCTTGGTAAATTATCCCTGCAGTTCAGTTTGTTTAAGGAAGTAGGTGATCCATTCGTTTGTCGGGGAGAGAAGATTGATTTTCCGATCAGAACGTGCAATAAGCTTCGTCCCAGATGAAGAATGCAGTTTTTGCTATGATTGCTACGAAATGGGGGTTTTTTCTGAATCTGGGTTATTTCTGCAAATGCAAATTTGAACATAATTATTATGGGTTTGATTCATCATTTTCCCAAATTACCTTCAGAATGTATTCAAAATCAGATTTCAAAATTGGGGTTTGGGATTTGCCAGGCATGCACGAAGTGACAACGGTGTTTAGTAGAATAACTATTTCTTCTATAGAATAATGAAATATTTATTCCTATTCTGTGGTACACACGTGTTCTTCGTCAATATAACCAAACAATTTCCGTTTGCGATTTTTCAGTAATATGACAGTATGACAGTCTGTGTTTTTCTTTTTCTATTCCTTGGTCGTTGTCTGCTAGTCTAACCAGATCGAAGTATAGCTATCTCTGTTTTCCTCAGCAAAGTAACACATTTGACGACTTTTTCTTTCCGAGAAAGCTGAATCCGACGTTGCCATATCGTTCACTCAAGACAAATCCCTTTAAATGCAAATCCCCATTTTTATTTTTCAGTTTTAGGTGATCAAACATTTTTTTAAATTATAATATTGAAATTATATGTTTGAAATGTGATGTTCTAAAGGTTTTTCATGAAAATTATTGCATTTTCGTTTAAGGAATAACCCCCATTCGCCAGCATGGAACGTGGATTCAAGTTGGAGGCAAAACACAAAACTCCCAATTTATCTCATCAATCCTTTCATGGAGAGAATCTTAGGGAACAATAGTACATAGTTCAATGAGCATATAATAGCAATTATATGCGAGTTGAATACTATAATCTGTCCTCGACTTCATTGGTAAAGTTGGAGTAATTCTGCATTTTCGAAAAGCTACAATAGAGTTGTCAGAATCGTTCTCTGTGATTGCTAGAAATTGTCAAGGTTACGAGAATCGCCAAAACTTCACTTAATATATGCACGGAGTGTATAATATTCATTATACTTGCCTATTATACACGGGATTTATTAATGTCTGCCGTTTTGATTTATTAGGTATTTGATAATATCAAATAATAAACCAAATGATCGACCAAAAAAAAAATTTCCCCCCTCTGAAAATTTCACAGTTTACATTTTGAAGTAGGTATGAAGATTTGAATAAACTAATAAAAAAAATCCGTCCGTACGCCGTTCGTACTTCGGGGCTTTTCTCTGAAAGTACTGAACCAATATCCCTGAAACTTGGTGGAAAAATCGTGTGTCTTCCGAGCTTTTCCGCAGGATATGTGTACCTGCCCTGAGGGCTCAAAGATGGGACTAGGAGGAAAAAAATTATTTCTCGGAAACTTACCACCGTTTTCATAAAACTCTCAACGTTGATTACTTTTGCATAACTCAACCTAAAAATTTTAACCCGGATGATTTCCGACCAGTGTTCCCTGAGTTATAGACAAAAACGCTGCAAATTTCCCGAAAATGAATCATCGCATTCGGTTCTAAGATTGGAATTCAGTGGAATAATCGGTTAATTTTTCATCCAGAATCATACATCTGAAAGTAGACGAAAGGATTTATTACCAAATTTTCAACACATATCGAGAAATTTTCAACGGATTCGTTTATTATTTTATAATCACAATGTGGAAATGCCCCATCGATATTCTCAACAATTTCATAATAGTAAGTAGTTAAAATTAGATATTTTTGGGTTTTTATCTCCTAATATCTGAAACATAATAACTAAAAATTGGACAAAATTATGATTTATAGAAATCACCCTTCGGATTACGGGATTTGAGATTAAATTTCGTCATGAAGCTCATTTATATCTCCAATAAAACTCATATATTATTCATGAATCATTGGTGTTTCACAACACAAAAAGACCGATTCCATGAAAGAATTCGTTTGAAACATTGAAATCTTAATAAATACTCTTGTATAACTGAATACCACTTTTACATGCAGAACGCGAATTTAGTAGCGTAATTTAAAAAAATGAAGATTTCCAAAAAATTCGGTTGATCGGAGGTTTCCATCAATTTTGGCTTGCGTAGTAGAATTGTCGTCAACATGTGGATATCCGTTACTGGTTTCAATTGAAATACAATATTTTTCGCACTGAGAGTTTGAAATAAGGGTAAATATAAAAAATAATGAGCATGTATATGATAAAACAAATTGAAAGGTATATGCAAAAAAATCAATAACAAACCGGAGAACTCATCTATTGTTTAAAATCTAATACTAAGAGTAGGAGCCTTAGACTAAGGTAAGAGCCGATGATCCACCTATTTCAGTTCTATGATTCAATTTTGGAAAGCCTCAATTCTTCCAGCCAGGTAGGAATTGAAATAAGAAATGAAATTAAACAGTTTAAGAGATTACTCGCCAAAATCGCAGTTTTCTGAATGAATATTCCGAAATTCAAGAGGCTTGATACGGCTGATCGCATTTCAGAATTTTCGTCAGAAAAACTTTGCTGAAGGTACTGGGTTCAAACCCCGGCAGGGTCATGGATGTTTTCTAGTGTAGTAGGTGATGGTTTGAAAGAATCTCAAGAAAATTGAAATGTTTTATATAGAGTATTGAATCATTCAAAAGAATACATCGATGTTTAATTTCCCCATTTGGAGATAATGTTGTATTTTCCATCGTCTACTGCTTTCTACAGGTGAAAGTCTTTTTGAGGTCTCATATTGTTCCTCAGTTGAGTGTGGAGTATTTTTGTGGGATGTCGACGAAAAGATAACTTTTTCGCTATTTTAGAAGATGAGATTTAATATCTTGAATGTTTTAAATTTTTGTGTTGTGATATTTATGTTGCTCTTTTGAATTGAATTATTCCTTGGACTTTCGTTCTTGCTGACCTAATAAAGGGTTTTCCAATAAAAAGTGTTATTTTGATATTCAAAGAAATTGCCATTTTTCAGTACAAATGATCAGATGTTTATTTCATTATAAAGAAGAAGCTATGCCGTAAATAGTGGAAAATAACATCAGGCAAATGACCACCACGACCACGCTTACAGGACCATATGCTTTTAATGAAATTTTCCATAACCAAATCGCAAAGGAAGAAGTCGCAAGTTGTTAAATCACAAGATCTCGGTGGCCAATTGTGATCACCTCTTCGAGAGATAACAAGGTCCGGAAACTTTGCCCGCCAAAGATCAATGGTTTACTTGCTTGTGTGGTACGTAGCGCCGTCTTTTTGAAAGTAAACGTTGTCCAGATCAATACCATCCAATTCCGGCAATAAAAAATCATTAATCATCTCCCGATAGCGCAATCCATTCACCGTAACTGTTGCTCCAGCCTCATTTCCGAAAAAGTAAGGTCCAATGACTCCGCCGGACCATAAACCGCACCAAACAGTCACACGTTGAGGATAGAGAGGCTTTTCAACAATAACTCTCGGGTTTTCCGAGCCCCAGATGCGACAATTCTGCTTGTTGACGAAGCCACCGTGGTGGAAATGGGCCTCATCACTCAAGATGATTTTTCGATGGAATTACGCATCATTTTCATGCATTTCAACGACCCAAACAGACAAGACCCGACGTTGTTGATGATCGGCTGGCTTGAGTTCTTGTGTTAACTGAACTTTATAAGCCTTAAGACCCAAATCTTTATGCAAAATACGGTGTAATGACGTTTGTGGAATGCCTAATTCCAAAGAACGACGAGGAATGGACAAACCTGGGTTTTCTTCAACACTTTCGGCTACAGCAGCAATATTCTCGGCTGTTCTTGAGCGACGTTCACGGGTTTTATTCTTCACATCACTTACTTGTCCCAAAAGCTCGAATTTTTCCACCAATTTCTTCATTGCGGTCCGACAAGGTGCTTCACGACGACCCAAAAATGTTAGAGTTTTACGAACCGTCTCTGCCGAATTTTCACCATTTTTATAGTGAATTTTAATAATTTCAATGCGTTGTTGAAGCGTGTATCGTTCAATTTTTATTAATGGCGTAGTTTTTACTTGTCAAATGTTAAAAAATTACAGCTTCAAAAGTGACATCTACCGAAATAGCGGGTTATTTAAAATAAGACCTCTTATTGGAAATCCCTTTATATTTTTGTATAGCTAAGTTGTAACATCTGTATAATGGTATATTATTAGTTTTTGTTCAATTTTAGTCTGAAGAAGGCTCAATATAGGGCCGAAACGTTGCCGAAAAAATATTTTTCCATTTTCATAATTGTTCCTTTACCGAGATTTGATTCCCTAAAATATTTCGTTAAATCCAAATTTTTAACATTCCTTTTCTTATTGGGAGTATTCTCGAAACGATATTCACCCGATTATCCTCAGAAATACCGCAATTATCATTCGAATTCCCCACAATATTTTCTGTCTTCACCTCCGAACGATCAATCATTGATCACCTCGTAAACACGTGTTTTATTTGTTCAATTTGCCCGGTCGATGTGATAGATATTTCTACGATCTAATCGATTTCGGCCAGAAACATCGGAATAACATTCTGTCGCGGAAAGAAATATCGAAAATCCCGCCGATAAATCCGCCAAACACATCAAAGTGAATCATAAAGCGGCACCCACCTTGAGATTTTAAAAATATCATCCTGAAAGTCGCTGTCCCGTTCGGAGGAACACGATTTGCCGTGTTTCTTGTGATGAAGCACGCCGTTTCGTGAATGTTAACAGCGACATAACAGTTATTATACGCCACGAGACTGTTCTCAGTAATCGTTTTGATAAGTTGCTTGTTGAACGTTGAGTTTTCGGACAATTGATCTGACATTTACGCGCTATTATGTCGGGAGAGAATGGGAATCTGAGAACGATGAAGAATTGCAGTGAAATTATATGCATATCTGAAATGTGCATCTGAATGTAATGAAGACATTTCTGGAATTTCTGTAGACTTAAATCACAGCAGATATAAATTTGAAATAAAATCATCTATGCACTCTTCACACATTTTAAAGGGGTCTTCCAATTGGCGTCTGAATTCAAGATTGCAGCGCCAGGGTGGCAGGTTTAAGAACCTTAGGTAGAGAGATAGGTGCTAGGTTTTCAAGTGATTGCTTGTATATTTGATTGATTAAAATTCGATTTTACAATATGCTCGAAATTTTTTTCCAGTTAACAAAAGTGATTCTGTGTATACATATTTCATTTTTATGAAAGAGTTATCATCTATTCTAATTCGGAGTAGCAATGCTACAATTACTTTCAGAAGTATATAGTATCAACTTATTTCAACTCCAAATGGCAAGATTAATTTCTAATTATTTGGAGTATCTTGAAGGCACAAAAGCTAGAAGTGTTTAGGACAATGCATATGATCTTATATTGCATGCTATTTGAAAAACAGATAAACTTTTTAGTTTTTTACCTACCCAACTTGATTATTGATCAAATGCCCCTCAGATCTACTGCTCAAATAGTTGAAAAACAGATATTTTTGTAAAACATAGTTTTAGGAATAATAGACAAATACTCATAACTCAACTATTTATATAGGAAAGGACTGAATTTACATAATATATTGTGGATAAAAGTAATACATTCACCAAAAACTAATGCTACTTGTACCGTAAGTATTATTCATTATGGATTGACAAATAAATTTTTCCAACACTCATATGATTGGTCTTGAGAAAGCTTTAATAAATAAGCCATGTACAGCTTTGATTTCATCGGGCGAAGCACTGAGCAAATAGTATTCATCACCAGATATTTCCTTGTTGAGACTCTTTTGTTTCAATCGGTCAGTTCTATAACTAAATCATTTATGTTGTTCCTTAATGATCAGTTCAACTGGCAGATTTCTGGGAGGCATAGCATTCCTCTTGAGTAACTTTCTCTACTTGGAGTAGGGTCCTGGAAAACAATTGTCTTCATGAATGTGATCTTATATTTCACGAGCAACTCCTGCTAACCTCTATAGAAATCATCATCGGTGAAATGCAGGTAACAGACTCCCATAAATCTTGTTTGTTGGTTTACCAATTCTGATTTACATGTTGCCAAGGTTTTTATCGATTTGTCAACACTTTCAGGGCCGCTTTGTCAAAGGAAGTTTCTTTTACCCAAACTCGAAATTTTTCACCGAGCTGTGGAGATCTATGGAAAAAAACATTTAAGTTTGCTTTTCCTCAGTAGAATCACTTCTTAAATCACACAAACGCCAAGAAAAATGCATGAACTTTTTAATTTCTTGACATTTCTTTTAACTTATCAATGACAATCCCTGTACCTCGGGTTTCTCTGATAGCCACCAGAGGGAGTAGAGCTCATCTTCATTCGCCAATAAAGCTTTCGTCAGCGGCCATATTGTCGTGGCTACACAAGATGCATATAATACCAGCTGTCGACATTTTCCTCAGTCATGATTATGATCATAGAACAATGGTACTCTTAATTTTATTCATTTTCCTACTAAATTATTGGATCAAACTGGTAAAGGTTGAGTGGAGACTTTAATTTAACTCAGCTATTAAATACCCTGCTTGGATACCTTGTTCCAACATCCTGAACAGCAGCATCACATGATCTGATCGCTAATGGGTTCTTCAAACTTTCCGAGAACACCCTGATACCCATGATCTTCCGTTACTACCACGTGCGTAACCCATCAATCGACCTCAGATGGGCAAATTGCAGCCATATGTAAATTCGAACAACAAACATTAATAATAATCCGAGTTGTGTACTACCTGGCATATTTTACTCATTATGAGGCACGCAGGGTCGTTTATATGTCGAAGAAGGCCGGTTTCTTAGCACAGGTCAGTGTTCCCGGCAGTTTGGAATGTGCTCAACCACCTACCAGTTTGTTTGAATGAACCTATAAACATAATTTTACGATTGATCGAGGAAGTATTAACGTGCTGAGGGGATATGGCTGGCTGTTAGGGTTCGAATATCGTTTAAATTCGAGAAGGTCATGAAATATCGGGAAGTAATAAATGTATACAAACACATACACTTCCATCCGCGAATTGTATCTTCCACAATTACCGATTATTTCACGAATTCAGAAAAATAGTTCGTTTTTTTAACCGACTTAAAAACCAAGAAAAGCACTGACGTGAAGTCAGCATGTTGAAAGGAGTTGACCGCATTGGCGCTGAATTTGAACATGCGTGCAAAAGCTGCTGACTTAACTTCAGTGCTTTCCTGGGTTTTTGCGCGCATGTTCTAGGGGAACAGCGTGCTATCGTTTTGTCCATATGTCTGTAATTTTCGATGATTGAGCCGATAATGGTCTTAAACTACTAGGTTGGACTCAGTGATAACGAATCCGATGTCAAAATCGATTCTGTCCGGCCGTCACTACGATAACGGGCGTACGGAGGATTCTATTGACTTTGACATGAATGGTAGCATTTCAAAATACGAATGTTAAGTTAGTTAATGGGCTGAATCGGCCAGATAGTTTCGGAGTTATAGCAATTTGAAATTTTGAGGTATTTTTCCTCATATCTCAGAAACAACTGTCGCGATTGAATTGAAACTTAGCACTTAGTTGAAGCATAATGACACACAATTTTGAGCAGAATTTTGTCGAAATTGTATGGTTACTAAATTTGAGAAAAAATTTTTCACAATTTTTTTCGAAAAAAATTTTTTTCCCTGAAACTATCCTTCATATTCGGGATAAATTTAAATTACACCCTGAACTTCAAATTTCACAGCAGTGTACTAAATTTCAATTCGATACGGCCATTAGTTTCGGAGATATTGGGGAAAAATATGTAGAATTCCGTGGTTTTCTTCTCGATATCGTTGGTTTTTTTGGTATAAATCAAGAAATACTGATTCAATCGTGATGAAACTCCGCAGCTAGTTCAAAGATGTTGAACCACAACAATGCACAATATTTCGTGATGATCGTGTCATCAGAACAATTTTAAAAAAAAATTCAAATTTTTTTTGTCTGCTATTCAATGTTCTGTGATCTTTTCATCATATTATCCCCATCAAATTCTGTATGAACCTTCGAACTGTTATTTTTCGATAAAGTACTGGATTTCAATTCGATATGATCTGTATTTTTGGAAATATTGGGAAAATAAAATTTTGAATGGGTTTATCTGCGGAATCATTGGGTGGAAGCTCTGCCGTTAAGGCATACGTACATGTTCAAATTCGTTGCCGAAGCGGTCATCTAAATTGAACATGCGCGCAAAAGCTGCTGCCTTCACGGCAGTCCTTTCTAGATTTTTACTTAATATCTCTGGAAATTAAGATCGTATCAGTCTGAAATTCGGTACACTGCTGTGAAAAATGGAGTTCTAGGTTTGAGCAGAATTTTTTCAAATGACCTCGATGGTTTTAAAAAAAAAATTTTTTCCAAATAAATTTTGAAAAAAATTCGTAACGTCATTTACCGACGTTACGATCTCAACAAAATTCTGCTCAATTTGCGCAGTTATGCTCCAACTGACTGCCAAGTTTCAATCCAATAGCTTCAGTAATTCAGCGAAATAACATTAAAATTAAATAACCAAAAAATTTCAAAGAACAACCGAAATTTGACATATTAATTTCCCTACATCTCCGGAAGTGAATGTCAGATTGAATTGAAATTTCGAAAGCTATTGTTAGATATTAATTTTGAAGTATGTGCGAAATTTTATTTAAATATGATCTGAAATCTCAGAGGAAAAAATTAACAGAAATTTGGAAAATTTTGATTAAATTTGATTTTTTGAATTTTAATGACCAGGTCCAGACGGTATTTTGTATCAAGTTGCGCGTCGGCATTCTCCAGCTATCTACAAAATTTCAAGACTCTATCTAGTTTCCTTCGAAGTTGGGGCGCAAAAAGACGGACGGCCGAACAGAATTGACGAAGGATTCTCCATTAGTCCAACCTAGTCGTTCAAGATTACTTTCGGCTCAAAATTCGGAAATTACAGACATTGTGCAGAAGCGATAAAATAATTAATGAAAAAACTAAAATAAAATACATGCAAGAGATCTATTAAATTTAACCACCAATTCTTCCCCAGTGAGCACAACATAATCGTTTGAAACCATCCTCTTTGAATAATTCGTAGGAAACAGACCTTTCAAGAAACTTAACCTGATCTTGCATGAACAGTTGGAACACTTGAGTAGGAACAGAACGAACTTATTTTCCTGTTTCATCTCTGTCTTCATTCCTACGATGCAAATGGAAAAATAGTGCTAGAATGATGAATATTTAATACAACTTTTTCAAGGATTCCGCCGAGGAACTTGTCTCATATTTCTCCTGTTGAAAAACGTTCGTAGGAATAATAAAACCATAGAGATATCTCTGGTATCTATCTCGTAGACAACTTTGCAGGAGAATCATTCGGTATATGTTTATCTCGGTAGGACAAAAAATATTTAAACGTAAAACGTGTTTGATTAGGAAATTTTCCCTTCATTTGTGCGAGCTAAGCAAGCATTTTCGCCTCCCTCTGAAGGAAAATGATCAATTTCCACATTAAAGGAAAAACTAATTCAAATTTCATTTACTAAATTGAAAATATTTTCGTTATGATTTCTTCCGCTTAGGGGATGAATAAATGTAACTTTAACCAATTGAACATAAGTCGTGACGCATATACAACAATTTCACATGGATAAAGTCAGTCGGTATGAATAGTTTTTTTCAAGATATTGCGTGCTATCGTTTTGTCCGAATGTCTATAATTTTCGAATTTTTTCCCGAAAATAGACTCAAACTACTAGGTTGGACTCACTGATAACGAATCCGGTGTCAAAATCGATTTGAAGAGAGAAGCAGGCTAACGACATGAAACTTTCAGATTAGGTTGCGCATTGAAATACGGTGGTTGTATGTTTGGAAATATTGGGAAAATAAAATTTCGTTAAGTCGACCGTAAACACAATAACTTCCGGAAGAAACGACTTAGAAACTCGATATTTGTAGAGTGGGTTTGGGGCTTGACTACGAAGGTCGAATTCGTGAATGGGTGAAATCCGCCCAATGATTCCGTAGATATACCCATTCGAAATTTTAGTTTTCCAATATTTCCAACACTTAAGATTAGATCGAATTGAAATCCAGCAGTTCATCGAAAAAAACCTAGAGAAACACTCCTTTGAAGGCAGTACGAGTGCTTTTTTAGGTTTTTTCAAGTTTTTGCACGCATGTTCTAGGGGAACAGCGTGCTATTGTTTTGTCCAAATGTCTGTAATTATCGAATTGTTTGTCAAAATTGTTCTCAATCGACTGATGCCAAACCCTGTGTCAAAATCGATTCTGTCCGTCTGGTCGGCCGAATTTTAAGTCGAAAATAGTTTCAAACGATTGAGTTGAACTCCCTGAAGAAGAATCCGTAGTTAAATTCAATTCTGTCCGTCTGTCCGGTCGTCCGTCCGTCTGTCCGTATGAGCTCTTACTTTCGAAAGAAAATACTTAGCGAGTTGAAATTGTCAGATTAGGTTAGAAGTTCAAATATCTCGGCTGAGTTCGTTCATGGGTAGAATCGATAGGATAGTTTCGGAGTTATGCCCATTTGTAATTTTGAGGTTTATTCCTCGGTATCCTATGGAACTTCGTGGACAGTTTCGGAATACAAAAGCGCAACTCAGGGCAGTATCAAACAGCAATGTCTCAGATTTCAATTCGATCCAATATTTTTTTTTCGGAGATATAAGCAAAAAAAATTCCAAATTTCATTGTAATTTGGAATTTTAACGTTATTTCCGCAATATCTCAAGAAGTACAGATGCAATCAGATCGAAACTTCGTAATCAGGTGGAGATTACCAACACGCAACAAGGTGCAAATTTCGTGTTGATCTAATAGAATTCGAACAACCGCTTAAAATCTCCTGGCCTCTCGTCAGTACTTTTCTAAATTTTTTAATTATACACAGTGAAATGAGTCAAATTTTCTACCGACTGGCTTAATGAATGTGAATTTAATATATGGCAACAAGTAATAAAATAATTGAGATACAATTCGTTGAGTATTCGCTCTATATTCTCTTGTACTCACCACTTTGTTCATCTGAGAAATCTGTCTGTCATCGATATATAATATATTTGTATAACGGGGAGAAGTATTGACACAGTCATTACCAACCCCCTTTATTTTTTCATAAGAATTTATGTCAGGATAAAGTGGGAAGAATCGAAAGTCAATCATTCTTTTACGATGCCAGGACCGGATGCGAAAGGAATGATACTCATGAAAAAATCAGGTTTTCCTGTAGCACGTGAAAGTGCTGCCTGCCATTCCAGGCAACCAAAGTTCCTGGAAAGTCAATTTTTCAACCTCTTACTACCTCTAGATAATCCAATAATCATTCTTGAAACGTTTCACGATTCGCGGACTGTTCTCTGAAATATTGGATGTTGATCGAAAAACATCTAGTTTATGGAACAATTATTTCACCTGTCATTTCAGGGAGTTAATTTCGGCATCAATGAACCATGAACCAATGAATTCATAGCACGCGTTTGATTATCTTCTAGTCCCATTGAGAATTCAATTCAATAGACGACTTCGGCCCAAGTTGCCAACCCACAATTTTCTTCACAAATTTACTATCACTGGGGAACGGGAATTTCAGGATAAATTCGACATGATAAAGTTCGCGTTATTTATAAATATCCGTAAAAGATTCCTCGACTCCTCAAACAAGATAATTCCTTCCAAATATGGGGTTTTGTTTGGATCATCTCTGATTGGCGGAAATGAAAGTTGGGATTCCTGCTTTCATGTTAATAGTGTCAAATTTATATAGTATATGTTCCGAAAATCAACTTGGTTATTTCGGTTGCCGGTTTTCCATTCCGTAAATGTGAAATATTCGGTTGGTTCCTGAAAAAAAAGGTAATTACGGAATCTGATTGATGAAAAAACGTTCTTTCTGTCACCAGAACGACAGTCAATGTTCTATGGTAACATATCCATAGCATAGAACAATCTTTATTCACTTTATGATCCATAGAACATAGAAGAGACCACAATCAACAATGGAAAAATTACTAGGTATGGTCTATGGATCATAAGGTAAATGAAGTTTGTTCTATGCAATAGATATGTTACCATAAAACATTGAGTGCCGTTCTGGTGCATAAACTTAATATGTCTATGTCCTGGTGACAGGAAGATTGCTTTTTCTTCAATAAAATTCCGTAATTAATCTTTTTTTCAGGATCCAACCGAATATTTCATATTTACAAATTGGAAAACCGGCAACCGAAATAACCAAGTTGATTTGCTGAACATATCCTTTATAAACTTGACACTATTAACATGAAATCAGGAATCCCAACTTGAATTTCAGCCTAACAAAACCTATATTTGGAAGGAATCATCTTGTTTGAGGAGCCGAGGCATCTTTTACGGATATTCATAAATAACGCGAACCTTATCATGTCGAATTTGTCCTGAAATTCCCGTTCCCCAGTGATGGTAAATTTGTGAAGAAAATTGTGGGTTGGCAACTTGGGCCGAAGTCGTCTATTGCAGTGTCCTTGATTCAACTATCGTAACCTACTCTAGGGCCAGAGCTGTCAGAAACAAGCGCGTAAAAAGTATCTCAGTTACTTTTCAGTAACTTAGAAACTTTGAAGTGTCTGTGTTACTGCATCTTGTTTCTTTTTTTTTTGTTGGCGAAAAGTAACTAGTATCTTAGATTCTTTTCAAAAGGAACTGCATCTTGTAAATAAAAAAAGTTCAGAATGTGTGTGAAGATGGCCCAGTGCTTTGCGGTTTTCGAAAACATTTTTTGTGCTGAATTGTTCTTGGTTTTTATTCATTCCGATTCTCAAGACATTCCACAAAATGTCCCAAATAGGCCAGCCCAGGTCTTTTCGAAAAACTGGGTTCCAAACGGCTGAAATATATTGTTATACATATACGCAGTTGTACCGTTCGAATTTTTCTGAAAGTCCCTCTAATTTTCGAGGAATCATAAATGCAGAATTTTCTCCCAGGGCGAAGTGAGCCAATTTGTGTTACATTTGAGCTGAATTAAGTCATGAATATTTCCACGAACTTACGTCGGGTTTCCCGAGAAATCGCGAAACTGAAACTGAAGTTTTTTTCGTAATGAAAATATATATGTGCCAAAACATGTGATATACGAAAGATGATTCTTGCCGTTGAATTGTTCACGCTGATTTTTCAAAAAAAAAAATTTTAGAAAAAAGTATGCCTAGCACTTTCGTTTTATGTGTCAAACATGGTTCAATATAGTTGTGCTACATTTATACTCACTTGCGCCGGTCAGATTTTCAAAGAGGACTTTCCACTTTTTCTTTGAATGGTGAGAATTAGAAATCAGTTTTGTTTCGAATAAGTAAATGAACTTTTATCTATTACTCTTTAATTCATTCATTGTTTGTTTGAGGTTGTTGTATTTAAAGGAGGTTGCTTTCAGACTATCCTACGTAAAAATTCCGATCTCCAATTCTGGCATGAAATTTGAGCATACAAATTCTCCTATTCTTTAAACTAATTGAGTCAGGAAAACAAGAAAAACATAACTTCATTTAATACGTTAAGACACTCCAACCTTATATATAAAGGAATTATTTTACCAAGTCTCAACACAACAGTACATTTGTACTACATTTTCAAACCGGTATATTTCAAGTTTTGTATCAAGGTATTGAATTTTATTTTGCAGGCTTATTTCTTGAGAATTTCGAAAAGTGGGGAATTCCGTAGTTCTGTCTGTTAGTTCAAAAGTTATACTTCCAGACTATTGAATTACTAACAACTCAATGTATACTCCTGCATCATCCAATTTGTTGTTTTTGTTTTTATCTTTGATTCTGATTTTTTTTTGCGCGCATGTTCTAGGGGAACAGCGTGCTATCGTTTTGTCCAAATGTCTGTAATTTTCGATGATTGAGCCGAAAATGGTCTCAAACGACTAGATTGGGCTCACTGATGACGAATCTGGTGTCAAAATCGATTCTGTCCGGCCGGCCAGCCGTCTGGCCGGCCTTGGACACGATAACTGTCGAACGGAGTAATCTAGCAATTTCAGGGTAGGTCGCGCATTGGAATGCCGTGGTTAAGTTTGTTAATGGGCCAAATCGGTCGAATAGTTTCGGAGTTATAGCCACTTGAAATTTTGAAGTTATTTATTTTTTATTTCAGAAACTACTTGAGCGATTGAATTCCAACTTGGCAATTAGGTGGGGTATAGCAACGCGCAACTTTGAGCCAAATTTTGTCAGGATCATACTGTCAGTAAATTTCAAAAAAATTTTTTTTCAAAATTTTTTTCTTCGAAAACCGTTCATCACATCCAGAAAAAAATTCCACTTGGACTTTCAGCTTCATATTTCACAGCAGTGTACCAAATTTTAGTTCGATACGATCATAAGTTTCTGAGTTATCGGGACAAAATATGTCAAATTTCGAGGTTTTTTTCTCGATATCGTTGCTTTTTTCGGTATAACTCGAAAAATACTGATTCAATCCTGATAAAACTTCGCAGCAAGTTTGAAGATGCTGAAAGACAACTTTATGCAAAATTTCGTGATGACCGTGTCATTAGAACAATTTGAAAAAAAATTTCTGTGATTTTCTTATCATATCATTCTCATAAAGTTCTGTATGAACCTTCGAAATGTAATTTTATGATGAATTACTGGATTTTAATTCGATCTGATCTGTATTCTTGGAAATATTGGGAAAATAAAATTTTGAATGGGTACATCTGCGGAATCATTGGGTGGATTTTAACCATTCACGAATTCGGCCCTCGTAATTAAGGTCCAAACCTTCTCTACAAATATCGAGTTTTTAAGTTGTTTCTTTCGGAAGTTATTGTGTTCACGCAGTCGGCCATTAGGGTGATCGTAAACACAATAACTTCCGGAAGAAACGACTTAGAAACTCGATATTTTCAGAGAAGGTTCGGAGCTTAATTACGAAGGTCGAATTCGTGAATGTGTAAAATCCGTCCAATGATTTCGTAGATATACCCATTCAAAATTTTATTTTTCCAATATTTCCAAAAATACAGATTAGATCTTATTGAAATCCAGTTATTTATCGGAAAAAAAATTAGAAAAGCACTGCCGTGAAGGCAGCAGCTTTCGCGCTCAAGTTCAAATTCGTTGCCGAATCGGTCATCTACATTGAACATGCGCGCAAAAGCTTCTGCCTTCACGGCAGTGTTTTTCTAGATTTCATTTAAAACAAAAATTAAGATACGTACCTAAGTCCCTCTTTTTGAAGAGTATCTAGATACTCAAAGTAACTTAAGATACTCTATCGAAGAGTAACTTATCTAGTATCTAGATAATTTTTCAAAGTATCTTTGACAGCTGTGTCCAGGACAGAAACAAATTAATCTGGATGGATTGTTCGGACAATATTGCACCGATAAAAACCAAAGTATGCGGTTAGCAATAATTGATCCTGCATGAAATCGTTGTTGTAGATCTAATACACCTCTGCTCATCACCGATCTATTCCACATCATTTGACGCACACTCGGAAAATGAAGCGGTGATTTCCTCTTGCCTGTTATGTTTTTCCACGATAAAATAAATCCTTTCATTTCCGCTCCCTTCTTAGGCCTAATTCACAATCTAATTCTTATCGAAGGCAATTTTCACGCCAGAGGGCGCACCTCACAGTTGAGCTACCTGTGAATGGAAAAGAGGCGGGAAATAAACGATAAATCGCCGATCTGAAATGTATTTTCCGCCATTTGCCATAACTCTGGAAAAATTGTGTGAGGGCTTGACTGGTCTTTTAATTGAAGGGTACCTTGAACTTGGGGGTCCTTCGGCCTATATCGAAAATCCTTATAATCGGATTAATCGAAGAATTATTGCGGGTGGTCCTTGGTATTTAAGAAATTAGAAATTTTCTTGGGAACTGCACGGGCTATTCTCATTAATCTTTCACTAATGGAGGGCATATTATTCATCTCAGATAAGGTGGAGGTGCGGAAATGGGGTAGCTGAATTTTTGAATTTTTTTGTATTTACGCGCTTGTTATGAAGATCATAACAGTGCATTATCGTTTTATCCAAATGTTTGGGACTTTCGAATACATAGTCGAAAATGGTCTCAAACGATTACGTTGGATTCACTAAAGAAGGATAAGTGTTCAAATTCAATTCTGTCCGCCCGTCCGTATGTCATTTAACTTTCAAAGAAAAGGACCCAGCGACTTGAAATTTTCAGATGAGGTTATGGGTCCGAATATCTCGGTTGAGTTAATGACTGGAATCGGTTGAACAGTTTAGGAGAAATACTCAATTGAAATTTTGAGGTTAGTTTAATATCTAGAAAAAAAGTGATACCAAAGAGCTACTTTTCAAAAAATTTTGTGAGGATCTACTCGTAGGTAAATAAAAAAAAATTTTAGCTAAAATTTTTCTGATTTTTGTTTCAGAAACTAGGTTGTTCGCAGACCATCTATCAGATTACTATAAAATTCGACACAGACTTCGAATTCAACATTTCACAGAGGTGTTTCGAGTTTCGATTCGATCGGATTTTAATTTCGGAGATTCCGAAAAAAAATGTTTAACATTTCGTTGATAATGAGAATATTCGAGATTTCTTCTTCAATATCTCAGGAAATACAGAAGCGATCAGTTCGAAATTTTGAAGTTGTAGGATACTGACGCACAATGCGAATTTCGTGAAGATGCTATCGGTGAAAAATTTTCAAGAAATCGTTCTCGAAAATTTTTCAGATTTTTCTTGAGAAACATTTTTTTGCGAATAACTATTCATCAGATTTTGGCACAGGTGGTGATCTAATTCTCTGCTGTATACAATATTCATTTCCAAAGATATCAGGAAAAAAAATGTCAAATTCCGTGGCTATCTGAAATTTTGGGATTATTTCTTTATTATCTTTAGAAAAACTGACGCTTTCGAGACTACACTCTACGGTTAGTTGAAGAATAACCCCAAAATAATTTGAGCAGGATTTCCTGGGGATTGTACGCGTAAAAAATTATTTTCGGATAACTTTCTGTATTTGTGTTGACCAACTTCAGTTTGATCGAATATTTATCTTCGGAGGAATTGGAAAAATAGTACCGAATTTCGCGCATATTCCTCGATATCATAGGGTTTGTTAGTTGTACCTGAATGAACTACTACACTAACTCCACTGATTCTGTTCGGTCTGTTTTGTTGTACACTTGCCCTCAGTTCATTACGGGAATGTAGGTAGTTAGTGTCACAGAGTCACAGAGTAAGTGTGCATTGCATAGAGTGATATTCTCTTCTGTGATGGTTGTGCTTAAATATGAATCATGATCATAGACATCTATTGTTGCCTCTGGTTCAGGATAAGACGTGTTTTCTTCTGTATGTGTGATTATTTTTGGACGAAATTAATTTTCACCATATCTTTTTTCAAAATGATTTTTTTTCCGTGACAAACATGAATAACCTTGAAATGGTAGCGAAAACAAAAGAAGCATAGGATTCTGTCATCTTGTATTTGTGTAAAATCATCTATCATAATTATATTAGTATTCTTCAAAAAATCTACAACAGCACTGACATGAGCTCAGGAGCTTTTACGCAATTCTAACTATTAGATCAACACAAAATTTTGCACCTAGTTGAGTGTTGGTGATCTCCACCTGATTACAAAGTTTCAATCGGATTGCATATGTACTTCTTGAGATATTGCGGAAAAAACGGTAAAATCCCAAATAACAACGAAATTTGCAAAATTTTTTCCTTCATATTTCCGAAAGTAAATATCGGATTGAATTGAAATTTGGAACATTCTTGTGGAACACTGGCTTCAAGGTTTGTACCATATTCCATTGAATCTAATTAATATTTTCAGAAAAAAATTTTTTCATCGAAAACTTTGGGAATTTTCGAATAAATTTTTTTGAATTTTCCTACAACTGGATCCACACGAAATTCTGCTCTAAGTTGCGCGTTGGTATTCCAAAACTGTACACGAAGTTTCATTTTGATCGAGTACATACTTACTGAGTATCGAGGAATTAACCTCAAAATTTCAAATGAGCCTAACTGCGAAACTATCCAACCGATTCCACCCATTAACGAACATAACCGAGATATTTGGAATCCAAGCCTAATCTGACATTTTCAAGTCGTTAAGTCTTCTCCTTCGAAAGTTAGAGCACATACCAACAGACGGACGGACATAATTGAATTTGACCACGGATTCTTCTTTAGGGAGTTAAACCCAATCGTTTAAGACTATTTTCGGCTCAAAAGACGAAAATTACAGATATTGTGACGAAATTATAACGCGCTGTTCCCTAGAACAAGCGCGTAAAAAACCGAAGAACTTAACCAACTACACTTATTCTCTTATCTGTGACTACACTCAACCACACCCAGCTGCACTGAGAATTGGAAGTCTGTGGAGTTAGTGTAGTTAGTGTAGTTCATGCAGGTACAACGAACAAACCAATAGTTTTAACCGAAATAACTCAAAAATGCTGCCATAAAGAGATTGTGAAACCTGCGCTAAACTTTCACTTTATAAAGGGTTTTCCAATAAGAGGTATTATTTTGAATAGCCCGCTATTCGGTAGATGTCACTTTTGAAGCTGTCATTTTTTGAGATTTGACAAGTAGAAACTACGCCATTAATAGAAATGGAACGACACACGCTTCAACCACGCATTGAAATTATTAAAATTCACTATAAAAATAATGAAAATTTGGCAGAGACGGTTCGTAAAACTCGATCATTTTTGGGTCGTCGTGAAGCACCTTGTCGGACCGCAAGAAAGAAATTGATGGAAAAATTCGAGCTGTTGGGACAAGTTAGTGATGTGAAGAATAAAACCTGTGCACGTCGCTCAAGAACAGCCGAGAATATTGCTGCTGTAGCCGAAAGTGTTGAAGAAAACCCAGGTTTGTCCATTCCTTGTCGTTCTTTGGAATTGGGCATTCAAACGTCATTACACCGTATTTCGCATAAATATTTGGGTCTTAAGGCTTATAAAGTTCAGTTAACACAAGAAATCAAGCCGGCCGATCGTCAACAACGTTGTGTCTTTGCTGATTGGGTCGTTGAAATGCATGAAAATGATTCCATCGAAAAATCATTCTGAGTGATGAGGCCCATTTCCACCTCAGTGGTTTCGGCAACAAGCAAAATTGTCGCATCTGGGGCTCGGAAAACCCGAGAGTTATTGTTGAAAAGCCTCCCTATCCTCAACCTGTGACTGTTTGGTGCGGTTTATGGTCCGGCGGAGTCATTGGACCTTACTTTTTCGAAAATCAGGCTGAAGCAACAGTTACAGTGAATGGATTGCGCCATCGAGAGATGATTAATAATTTTTTATGGCCGGAATTGGATGGTATTGATCTGGACAACGTTTACCTTCAATAAGACGGCGCTACGTGCCACACAAGCAACGAAACCATTGATTTTTTGCGGGGAAGGTTTCAAGACCGTGTTATCTCTCGAAGAAGTGATCATAATTGGCCACCTTAGATCTTGTGATTCAACACCTTGGGGCTTCTTCCTTTGGGGCCACGTGAAAGAGAAGGTCTACGCCAATAGCCCAGCGTTGATTCAAGACCTCAAGGATGGAATTCGTGAGGCTATCGAGGACATAGGGTAGCCACTTTGCGATTTCGTTATGGAGAATTTCATTAAAAGGAAATAATATAATGAAATAAACATCCGATCATTTATATTGAAATATGGCATTTTTCTTTGAATATCAAAATAACACCTCTTATTGGAAAACCCTTTACCTATTCATTACTTATTCCCCCTAAGCATCCCCAGATAAAACCTATCGATGTCCTTGAATTCAATTCATTCCCTTCCAGAAAGAGTTTATCCGAAATGATAGAACACCATGAAATGTCCCGGACTATTCCGGAAAACCCTGCCCATACGACGAACTCGTTTCGATATAAAACGACGATTATAAGCTCAGTCTCTTTCCACCCTCATTGAAATTCGCCAAGTTTCATTACTGTCGACTAATGTGAAGTTTATCCTCGCGAAATTCAACATCTGCCGTCGCGAAACGCCCATGACGTCACTTAGAAAACGACTGATGTATCCATGCAAATTTCCCGAGGCTTTTCCGGGCTCGAATATGAGTCGTAGGCGTCCTTGATTTATTTTTCCTACCCGGGGTTCTTGAGGGTTTGTCTAGGAGTCGGTGTCGTGATAGATTGGTCTAGGACCTAGGAGATGTCATATGTCATGGAAATTGTGTGGGCGGTTTTGGTTGGTAGGAGATATTTATATATATTCTTTCGAGATGAGCAGTACATTTTTTTATATCAAACAATATGTGTCATAACAGTATTAGCAGAGGAAATGTAAACGGGGTACCATACATTTTTACGTATGATACAAGAGCACAGATAAAACCTAGAAAAGCACTGACGTGAAGTCAGCAGCTTTGACGCGCTTGGTCAATTTCACGAATTCGGCTGCAAATTCCTTGTTTTTTTCTGGGTATCGTTGTTTTTTTCTGGGATAACTCAACACATACGGATTCAATGATAAACTCAGTTATATAGTTTGAAAATGCTGATGAATCACTTTGTGCAAAGTTTCGTTTCGATATCATCTGTATTTTGGAAACTTTGAGGAAATACAATTTTGCAGAATCATTGGGTGGATTTTACCCATTCACTATTGGGATTCGTAATTAAGGTCTAAACCTACTCTACGATTTTCGATTTTAAGGTTGTTTAACGTATTTGTGATCCATCAGAAAGTAAAGCAGCTTATTTCACATCAGAGTTTGCGACAAAATCACTAGAATTATTCGAAAAAATTACGTTGATAATATCGAATGATTCGAATATACAGGGTATTCCTAAATAAGTGTATCAACGTCAACGGTCAACTGTAGATTTCTAAGGAAAAAACAACATTTTTTCTCTTCCATTTTTTCCTCCAAGTCTTTGTTTCAGGGATACAGGGTGTCGAGAATTTATATATTTTTAATTTTTTTGCTATCATCTCAGGAACCGTTTGAATTACAGAATTGAGATTTTGTACACACATTGTCACTAATAATAGCTACGTTTTTGCATTTTACTCGCTTTTATTAGACGTGTCAGTGGCAGAGATATTGGATTTGCAAAAAGGTTTTACCCCACAAATCTTACACCACTGGACAAATTTGCATATGCATTTGCACAGCAAATTCTGATGCACCAATGTGCTTTACACAAAGCTCAGTTCATTGCTCTGAAATGAACCGTTTTCGAGACAACTGGCATTTTATGATCAATAATAATTTGCTAACGCATTGTAAATTTCTTGTGATTGGAAAAATTAGTAGTGATAATTTTACAAGTTTATGAATTTCAACAACATTTTACACACTAGGTTTCTAAGTTTAAATTTCAAAGTTATTCTTCATTATTTTTAGCGACCATAATTAACAAGATTACAAGAATTTCTCGAAATTACGCCTGTTGGCTGAAATGCACGCATTACAATCACGTCTGGATCATGAACGTTGTTCATAATAAAAAAATATAATCACAAGGTCGAATATCCGTCTTTGTTTCACAATTGTTATTGATCGTCAGGTCAACTTACCTTGGATAAACCGCAGAGAGATCTCTCGATACTTGTTACCTTTCAGAAGGACCGCTGCAGTATAACAACGTATAGCGCGCCATCTGCCAGAAGCATCTTGCGAGTCCCACCCTCGAGTGCAGAGTACTTTGATCGATATGTGTGACGTTCATCCTTTTGTCACATCAGGTCGCTGTAACTGCGATATTGCAGGGGGAATATTTGTTGATTTTTCGACGAATATTCGTCCTTGTGATTATGTTATTTATTATTACTGGAGCTCTTTCTTCTCCGTGAAACCAATTCCTATCGTTGTTGATAATCTGAGGCGTAGTTTCAATTTGCTCTGCTGTGGTGTTAACATGAGTTTCATAGACAATTGTCTTCATGTGACCCCAAAAAAAATAATCAATGGTAACTGTGTTAATTGTCATACTGCTTTAATTCAATTTTTGATCATAAAACGCCAATTTTTTCGAAAACGGTTCACTTTACAGCAATAAACTAAGAGTACCTTTTTGTGTGAAACACATCATCAGAATTCACTGTACAAATGCTAATTTGTCCATCAGTGGTGTAAAAGTTGAGGGGTGTAAAGTGCAAGAAAAAAGCTATTTCCAGTGACAATGTGTGTACAAAAACTCCATTCTGTAATTCAAATGGTTTTGGAGATTTTAGCAAAAACGTGAAAAATTTTAAAATTTTTTGACACCCTGTATCTCTGAAACGAATTTGGGAACACCCTGTATAAGCCTTAGCTGAAAATTTTCTTCCATTCTTAGTTTGATTCAATTGCCGTTCATAGTTCGTGGGAATAAGTAGATTTACAGGCTTACAAGTTAAATATGCGAAGTTGATAGGGTCACAAACTGGAATAATTGCGGAACCTCTTCTCAATAATATCATAATGTACCAAATCGCCTCCGAGCTCGAAATAAAAAAATTTGTCAGACAGAACATTTCAATGCTAACATAGAGCATTCATGTTCCTGAATCATAGGAACTGTTAACTATATCTCTGTTGCATTAAACGGTAACTATCGTATTTTATCGGTGGTGAAGAGCTATTCCATTTAAACATTAAGATATCTTTCATGTCTATTTGAATAAGCAGGACAATTTATCTTATCTACAAATGCAAAAGATGGCCGTTAAAACACGGGTGCATTAATTAACCTAAATCCCCTATCTCCTCAAAATTGCATCATCGGTTTCAATATTTCGTAAATACAAACTACAGAAGCTTTCTCGAAAGTCAGAGAAAATAAGGATGAAATTTTAGGTTTCCGAACCGAAGATCTAACCTATAATGATGATAGTAATTGAATTATTTCGAGAGGAGGTAATTGCAATGTTTCATATTACAGTCTCCATTTCGACGAAAAGTTACATTTTTTTCAATTGCGTCAGAAAACGGGGTCGCCCTATAGATGGGTATGCTAAAAGTTCCGTTCAACCATTGTTTATTCTGGAAAATGTCCTCTTGATAAAATGCCCTTATCGATCTTGACTTCATATTAGACTTATTTTTATGTTAGTGCATTAGATACTTGACTTCTTCAAAGTACCATTTTTCCCATTCAAGGATTGCTTTTAGAAAATGGGGTTTAGCCGTCTAGATTGATCAAATACTCCTAATTGGGAATGGCTATTGGCGAATGAAGATAAGCGCTACTCCCTCTGGTGGCTATCCCAGTAACCCGAGGTACAGACATTATCATTGACAAGTTAAAAGAAATGCTAAGAAAATGATAAAGTTTATGCATTTTTCTTGGCGTTTGTCTAATTTTACAAGTGCTTCTACTGAGGAAAAGCAAACTCAAATGTCCCTTTCCATAGATTTCCACAGTCGGGTGTAAAATTTCGAGTTAGGGTGAAAGAAACTTCCTCTAACAAGTCGGGCCCGAAAGTGTTGAAGAATCGATAAAAACCAACAAACAAGATTTATGAGAGTCTGTTACCTGCATTTTACCGATGATGATAATTTTTGTTGAGGTAAGCACGAATTGCTCATGAAATATTAGATCACATTCATGAAGACAATTTTTTTCCAGGCCCATAATCCAAGCAGAGAAATTTACTTAAGAGGATGCTATGCCTTTCAGAAATCTGCCTGTTGAACTGATCATTAAGGAACAACGTAAATGTTTTAGTGATAGAACTGACTATTGAAAAAAAAAGTCTCAACAAGGAAATATCTGGTGATGAATACTGTTCGCTCAAAGTGCTTCTGCCGATGAAAGCAAAGTTGAACAAGGCTTATTGATTACAGCTTTTTCAAGACCAATCATATGAGTGTTGGAAAATTTATTTGTCAATCCATAATGAATAAGACTTACGATACAAGTAGCATTAGTTTTATGTGAATGTATTGATTTTATTCACAATATATTGAGTAATTAGTCCTTCGCTATAAAAATAGTAAAGTAATCAATATTTGTCTATTATTCCAAAAATTATGTTTAACAATACCATCCGTTTTTCAACATTCAAGACAGCCTAAGAAATCCACCAAAGTCAATCTTGCCATTTGGATCTGAAAATAAATATCATTAAAATACTGTCTAACCTTGGAGATATCCCCGTAATTTTCGAGTTGCTACACTCAATTAGATTGAAGGATGATACATACCTACTTTATAAGAGTGAAATATGTACTCCCAGTAATACTCTCGTCAACTATAAAAGTCTAAAAAGTCCTTAAATAAATCGTGAAATCAAAAATTATCAAACCAAACACTAACAAACAGTACAAAATCGACTATCATAACAAAATCTATGTCTGTATCTAAGGTTCTAAAACTTACCACCGTGGCGCTGCAATCTAAAATTGAGACGCCAATAAATTCGAAAATATGAAGTGTCAGAAAATTACTAAGAATGGATCAGTCGAGAAGTTTTCTAGTGGGTCACTACTGTCCTTTGGTCTATACCTATTATCTGTCATTCAGTTTGTTTGCAGTGCTACAAAGTGTGTTTTGTCATTTTATAATGAATGAAAATATCGGCAGAAGAATCTATGTGAATTTTGCACTTCAAATGGAATTTCTTATGTGGAAGCGCTTTCAATGCTCCCTGAGAGTACTGAGACTTATGGTAAATTGACTCAATCGAGAGTTTGTACTTACAAGTGGTATAAAGTATTCAAACGCCCTGGGCTGGAGATTTGGTGAAATATTCACCTCGCTCTTGCTGGCTATCAGAGTTTTCAACAGAACTCAACATCGTTAAGGAACTTATGACATTAAAATAGTTTTTTATTCTGAAGTTGAAAGCAACCTATCAATTGAAATAGAAACAAGTCTAATTTCGTGGGTATTTGAAACTTTGATATTATTTCCTCAATATCTCAAAAAGAATTCCGCCTCTATAAGAATTCAATCTCATTGTTAATTGTAGAGAAACGACGCAGAACTTTATGGAACATTTCGAGATGATCGTACAGAAAGAAAGTTCATAGAAAAAATTGTTTTTCGAGAATTTTCCAGAATGTTTTTTTCTGGAAAATATTCATCGGCAGGCATTGAAGATTGGTACATACCTTGAGGTTAGTGTTTGACTTCTATATGTTTCGAATTTCGGTTCGATTGGATATTTATTTTTGGAGATATTAGAAAAATAATATGTCAATTTTCGTGCCTATTTCTTCCATATCATTATTATTATTATTTTTAATTTTATATTAAGTTATTTTCGAAATGACTCAAAAGGAGTTGTCAGATCCTGATGAAACTTTGTGAGTAATTGGCAAATACCTTTGTGCACTTTCATTAAAACTATTCAAAAAAATGTTTCAATTCTGTTTCCGAATATTCCATAAGTTTCGACGTTCTAATCATATGATCCTCACGAAATTCTATAAAAACCTTCAAGCAGGCATTTCCAATCAAGTTGGTGGGTACTGGATTTCAATCTGAACTATAATCTGAATTTCTCGAAAATATTGAAAAAATGGAAAATTTAATTGGTATATCTATGAAATCATTGGATGGATTTCAACAATTCGCGTTCGTGATTTTCCTCCAAACATGCTCTGCAATCATCTAGTGACTAAGTAGATTCCTTCGGTAGTTATTGTGTTCAGGCAGGCGGTTTAGCCGGCCGTGAACACGATAACTTCCGAAAGAAACATTTCGAGCCTCGAAAGTTATTGAGTAGGTTTGGGGCCCGATTACGATGGTGGAATTCGTGAATGGGTAAAATCCGCCCAAAGATCCGTAGAAATACCCATTCAAATTTTTATTGTTGAAATATAGAATTTGACGGAAAAATTATTGCTTTTAGGTCCATGCAAAATTTTTTGATGACCATATTGAATGAAGAGCGCCGAATCTTTCCATCGGTAGGTGAAGCTGCTATTGGCGTGGTCAAAACATGAATAGGTGACCGCTTTGGCTACTAATTAGAACAAGCGCGTTAAAACTTCTTATCTCACGTCAGTGCTCTTCTGGAATTTTTTGTTTACTGCGACATTTTTGACAAATGTCGATTAAAATCAGGCAAGTAGGAGCCACTTAACAGCTGCAGGATTCAAAATAATTCATTTCTCAAATAGTTTATTAACATATTATGATAATATGAACAAAGGCTCGACTAAAAAAAAACCCTGTGGATTATTAAAAGAAATATATTAAATAGATTCATCAATTTCATCGATTATTGTCGAGAAAAGTCGAGAAAACTACGGATAATCATGGAAAAACGTGTTTTGATTCCATCCCGTTTCTCAAGAACCAAGCCTTTAGGACATTCGTCCTAGGACCCTATTCTTGAATGTGATGGTACGAATGTTCTCAATAGGTTTGTTTTGGTTCCGACTTCAGAACTGTTTTGGAACGGTTCCGCATGCGCGATTGCAATTTTGTGTTTTGGTTCATTTCAGAACCGGTTCAGGATTTGAGTAATCCTGTTTTGGTTATTTTCAGAATCGATATCGAACTGTTCTAGAACTGTGAAAGGAGTTCGGACGTGAGAGTTCGAACTGTTTCAGAATTGGGTAGTTCGCACAAGCGTAGAGTGGCTGTCAACGATCTAAATGGTTAACCTGACTTTTTCCACGTCGTGTTGATTTGGTTTTTGATTGTTTTATTTGTTGAGGAAACGGTTAACTGTTGAATTTAAGCTTTTGTTGTTGAGGATAATTCCTTGGCTAGGACCTACCAGGATAATCTAATGGATTTTATTTCTATTGTTCACACCTGGGATGTATACTTCTTAAATAAATCTATGAATACAAGAGTCCTCTTCCTCTACTGAATAATAATGTTTCGAATTAATTTTTCTCTAAAAAGCACATATCTGAAATACGGTCGTCATTAAATTCATTATTATATAAACCAATAATTTGTTGGTTCATTTCGGAATATAATTGAAGTAATGAAGGAAATTCAAAAAAAAATTAAGTGGAAGCAAGTATTCCCAAAAATATTTTTATATTACATGATGCGACAAGGACTTTCGCATATTTTTAATCAAACCACACACAATATATAAGACATGATTAACATTCCTCTTTTCTGCCAACTCAAACGGAAGTTTTTTTTTCTCTACGATCCCGATGAGAACCCGAACTTAATTCATGGGTTGGTTTCATCGCTTTTAGAACTGTTCTAGGTTCTAGGATAGTTCAGAATCGGGCTTCCACGGCGCATCGATTCTGCGCAGTTCTAGAACTGTTCTAGGACAGTTCTGAACTTCGGAACCAAAACAAACCTTGTATTATCAAAAATGAACCGCGTTTCCTTGGCAGCATCGTCGACGCGCCTAATTTCTCCAATCCTCGATTCAAGAATAGGGACCCTGGAATTTTGAAGAGAATTCCTCCTATGTATGATGCCCAGAAACTGCCACTAGATATTATTATCCATATCAATATTTCATCGAAACTTACATACACAGTCGACATTTTATATCGACAATAATCACGTCGGATCAACAATACTCAGGGCTTCTTATTGGGTTAGGTCACACCTTCGACGGAACTTAAGAAAACAAATTAGGAGCAAAGGCGAGACCGTTAAGAGGTCCCCGTTTTCTCGTAATGAACTTGAACTTGCTAAAAAGCATTCCCAATCTCAAACAACGATATAAGGAAGTTCTCTCCGACCCCTTTAATTCGTTTTCCACGTTTACGAACACGTTTTCCACATTTCTGGTTTGTTTGACGTCTTTATACAGAAGCCATCTCATAAAATTCACTTTTTAGTATCAGCCAATTGAAGGCATACCTTTTTCCTGCTTTCCTCATCAAGGGCACACTCCTTATTTTTCACTTCTCGATAACTGAAGAATCATATTTTTGCGCGCACGTTCCGAGGGAACAGCTTGCTTTTGTTCTGTGCAAATGTCTGTAATTTTCTAATTTTGAGCCGAAATTGGTGTTTACTAGGTTGGACTCACTGATGACGAATCAGGTGTCAAAATCGAATCTGTCTGTACGATGCACACGATAACTATCGAACGAAGAAGGCTAGCGACTTGAAATTTTCAGGGTAGTTCGCGCATCGGAATGCCGTGGTTAATTTCGTTAATGGCCAGAATCGATTGAATGGTTTCGGAGTTATAGCCATTTGAAGTTATTTCCCTTATATTACGAGAAAAACTGAAGCGATTGGACTGAAACTTAGCAGTTAGTTGAAGCATAACGATGCGCAACTTCATGCGAAATTTTGTTTGGATCGTATTGTCACTTAATTAAAAAAAAAATTTTTTCAGAATTTCTTTCGAAAAAAATTTTTTTTTCAGAAACTAGTGACCATATTAGAAAACAATCTTGCTCATACCTTGAGCTTCATATTTCACAGCAGCTCATCAACTTTCAATTCGATACGGCTATCAGTTTTGGAGATATTGCGAAAAAATATGTAAAATTATGTTTAGAATAATTTGAAAAAAAATATAAAATTTATTTTCAACCATTCGATATTCTGTGATCTTCTCATCATATTATACTCATTCAATTCTGTATGAACCTTTGAACTTTCATTTTTGCGCGCATGTTCTAGATGAACAGCTTGCTATCGTTTTGTCCAAATGTGTGTAATGTTCGATGATTGAGCTGAAAATGGTCTCAAACGACTAGATTGGACTCACTGATGACGAATCCGGTGTCATTATCGATTCTGTCCGGCCAGCCGTGGACACGATAACTGTCGAACGGAGTGAGCTAGCGACCTGAAACTTTCAGGGTAGGTCGCGCATGGCAATGCCTCGCTTAAGTTTGTTAATGGACCAAGCTACTTGAGCGATTGGATTTGAACTTGGAAATTAGGTGGGATGTAACTACGCGCAACTTTGAGCCGAATTTTTTCGAGATCATACAGTCAGTAAATTTAAAAAAAAATTTTTTCAAAATTTTTTTCCAAAAAACCACGAAATTTTACATATTTTTTCGCAATATTCCAAAACTGATAGCCGTATCGAATTGAAATTTTATAAGCTGCTGTGAAATATGAAGCTCAAGGTATGAGCAAGATTGTTTTTTGATATGGTCACTAGTTAATGTGTCAAATTTCGAGGTTTTCTTCTCGATATCGTTGTTTTTTCGCTAGAACTCGAGAAACACTAATTCAATCCCAATAAAACTTCGCAGCTAGTTTGAAGATGCTGAAAGACAACTTTCTGCATAATTTAGTGATGATCGTGTCATTAGAACAATTTGAAAAAAAAAAATTCTGTGATTTTCTTATCATATCATCCTCATTGAATTCTGTATGAACCTTCGAACTGTAATTTTTCGATGAAGTACTGGATTCCAATTCGATCTGATCTGTATTTTTGGAAATATTTGGAAAATAAATTTTGAATGGGTATATCTGCGGAATCATTCGGTGGATTTTACCCATTCACGAATTCGGCCTTCGTAACTGAGGTCCAAACCTTCTCTACAAATATCGAGTTCCTAAGTTGTTTCTTTCGGATTTTTCCAATATTTTCAAAAATACAGATTAGATCGAATTGAATTCTAGTACTTTTTCGCACAAAACTAGAAAAGCACTACCGTGGGGGCAGCAGCTTTTGCGCGCATGTTCAAATTCGTTGCCAAAGTGGTCATCTCCATTGAACATGCGCGCAAAAGCTGCTGCCTTTACTGCACTGCTTTTCTAGGTTTATTAGACCGAAAACGACCTCGCGCTTGCGGATGTTTGTACCCTTTGATAGTGGCATGAATTGAATAGGAAATGTCATCATATTGGGTTTCTAAATTTGCTCTTCGCTTGTTTTCTTCAGACCATATTTCAAACTTCCTCCTGATTGAAGATAGTTCAAGCCAGTATACATGGTGAGTGTACGTTTACAAAAACCATATATGTATTCCCCTCATCAAAATAGTACTTATTCACAGATAATATTTTCAAGTTTGGCACAGGTGAAAAGATATAGGCTGTTGAACTAACTAACATCTGGTTTCAATAAAATTTGAGAAAATGTGGACATTTTTTTTAAATCTGCTAATCATACGATCCAAAAAAAAATTTGCAAATGGGCCTTCAACGAACTCAACTTTGCATTTCGATGCACAACTTATCTTGAAAGTTCAAAGTTGCCAAGGTTTTCCGTTCTCACGTCATAGTCAGGCATGCCGGAAAGAAAAGATTTCAACATTGCATTCGCCATGAGAGAGTCCAACCTAGTCGTTAGAGACCTTTTCCGGCTCCTAAATCCATAAACGTGCTAATTCGGACAGAACGATATGCTGCTGATAGATGCATAGAATACATCAGGTGCGGACACTCTTTGACATATTTTGGTCCGAAATGAGGTCCAAACGTTGTCAAAATACGGCTTTGTTGGCCTACTTCAGTTTTCGCCGATAGATGCCGGCATAGGAAAATCTTCCATATAAGTTGAGTTCCGATATTCCCAATCAGTACTGGCCAGTATCAGTAATTTCGGAACGCTTGGTACTAATACGAACAGTTACCAAAGCAGTGCCAGTAAAATCGACTGTCAAAATTTACTGACAAGTACTGGCCAGGAATATCGGAACTCAACTATAAAATCTGAAATATTTACGGAAGTTACAGACCTGTCATATCAAAACTAGTCAAATCAGAACTTCTTTCTGATTTTCGTAGTTGGACCATACATTATTTTCAAGAATTTCCGATAATAAATTCATTTTGACGAATTTAAATTATGATTATTCATTTCATTCAGTCAGAATGGCGGTTATATCATTCGTCTCTGAATACACAAGTCTGAAAGTTGATATTTTTGAATACCTGCTTTTTACAAGGGGTATTTATTATCTCGATATTCAGTTCATGGAATGGAAGTATTCCAGAGTTGTGTTTTCAAAAATACCACAAGAAATCATTTGGAACGATAGATACTACAATTAATTTGTCTGGTTTGAAATTCGCCTGATAAATTCGTATGAACACGAACAGCAGAGTGAAAATTCATAAATCAATTTCAATTATAATGAATATGAACATTTCCTCCCAATATTTGCATAAGTGAGTATGTAACTAATTCAAAATAACTTTTGAATTGAAGATGTATTAATAGGTACATACAGAATTTAAAGGAGATCCAAACTATCCATAAGTAATATCAATCTCCCGTTTCGTTTTCACCGTTGTTTTGGCTTCGAAATAACTTCTTGTATCCATCCATGAAAGTGTTTTTACAATAAACCTCATATTGCTCCTTATTCCCTTACACATATTTCATATTATTAATGAGTAAATGTTCCACATTTGTTAAACTCCTCCTATTTATTAGTGAGAATCCATAATTTCGAATATCTGATTAATTTTTTGGGAAATAGTATCATCAGATTAAAACTCAATTAATTTTTTTTCAGTGGAATTAAATGTATGTACTTGCCAAAGCGACGTAAGCGTCATCATCGTTTACAGAGCCAAGTAGCCCAAGATTTGACAATTCTAGGACCGCGTTTTGGACCTAACATTTTAGTGGGTAATAGTGGGAAAGTGTCGACACCTGATATATTCTATGCATCGATGGCTGCTGGTTTCATCCAAAATCACATTACTCATTTTACTCATTTGAATTTCAACACTGACATTTCAAAAGTCTGACCAGAAACTCATATCTTTCTCATACTGCATATCTCATTAAGGGCCGTATTTATAGTTGTTCCTTGAGTCTTCCTTGAACTGAAGGCCGCCTTGAATTTGCTGTTCTATGTTTCTATACAAACAAACTTGTATTTGTTTCCATAGAAACGCAAATTCAAGGCGGCCTTCAGTTCAAGGAAGACTCAAGGAACAACTATAAATACGGCCCTAAAAGAAATGGTTGTGAAAAGTTATCATTTTGACGAGTTCTACCTCCTGTAGTCACAGAGTCTGCACGAACATAGAATCAACACCTCAGGGACGCTGTGAATGTCATAAACATTCCAAATTGCGACGACAACGCAAGCGGTTGTCTCCAAAAGTGGATACGGAGAGTGTCTGGAGACGCTTGCCATTTACACTTTATATTAGCAAGCAAGGAATTTCGGACGAATTAAATAATTTGGTACGTGCCCGTGGAAAGTGTCAAGTCGAACGACGAAGTTAACTCTGAAGGGAATGAAGAGAAGATGAAAATGTATGAATAAACTTGTATGCATGTTGTAAAAAACATGGTGGACTCATGAGCAAAAAAAGTGATATCAGCAAATTAAAGATTCAAGGAAATATATATTCTGTGCTTTGAATTTTCATATATAATTCATTTCAAAATTATTGACATCAGTGTAGGCCATGAAAATCTAATCGCGGCTTTATTTCTAGTTACAAAAAGTAACTAAAAAGGTCTGTGGGTTGATCATAGATTAAAATATACAAATATAAACTATAAAATTATATAACATTATTATAACACTCTGATGCTCTAAACCTGTACAGCGGTAGTATATTATTTTCATCATTGTTGCATTGACAAATTTTCGAACTTAGTTTCAATTGCCAAAAGTCATACAGCTAAACTGACGACTGAAAAAACACAGCCACATTATTTCACTGAAGATCAATCATGGAAATTCAGGATTGATGATGAAAATAGCGTGGAATGCTTCAACATAAAATCATTCAGGATTCGAGAAACTCCAATTTTGAGATATCATTGATTAAATAATGAAAAATTAGGTAATCAAAGATCACTTTAAGTTCCTTCTCAATGAAGAATTCACTCTTCAGCAATCTTTGTATTCTTGATGACTACTAGAAATTTATCCAAGTTCTAGTCCTGTGCTATTTTTTCCTCAGAATTTAGGAGGGAAAGGAATAAAACTAAAATTATATCCAAACTGATATATTCATTGCTTTTGATTTTCAAAGAAATAACGTCGTTTAACGTTTCTTTGAAGGTATAATCATGTGGAAAAGGTTTCCTTCCACTGCTAACTCCTGGCTGTAGTGACTTGCCTTCTTCTTTTTTCAAGGAAATTTTTTTGACAGTACTTGGAGAAATGTGAAATTTTAAGACTTATTTATTAATCAGAAAACACCAAATGATTGATTACCCGAAAAACTAGCTCAACGCGATTAATACTAGCAAAAATAACTGATGAATCCCTGGAAAACTCGCAGTAACACCTGTACACTGCCTGAGGTTCTCTTGTAGTTAGGCGAGGGTTATCTTGATGAATTCCAACCATTTTCAATTCGGTAGGGTTTGAGAAATACTAAAATCCAAAACTTATTTGTCGATTGAATCAGGAACATGCACAATCAGAAAAAAATTCCAAATATTTTCATTAAGCTAACTCAAACTCGAAAAAGTCATAAGTCAGTATTATTCTCAATACCAACATGAATCCTGCAAGACAAATGTTACTGACTGGTCTATTACCAACATAATTTCGAGTTTCCACAGCCACCCGAGATGTCAATCATTCTGAAACGGACTATAGTTTTAATAAGTCATCTTGTGTACGTACGATCACAGATGAGTTCACCATGTTTTACTTACATCATGCTTGTATGGAATAGAAACGTGTCAAATATCGTTCTATTTCTCTCTGTTGATGCTGATGGGGCTAATTTCGCCAAATTCGTAAAGTCCGAGTCTCAAACGACTAGATTGGTCTCCCTGATGACGAATCTAGTGTCGAAATCGATTTTTTCCGTCCGGCCGTGGACACGATAACTCAAACGGAGTAAGCTATCGACTTGAAATTTTCAGGGTAGGTGGCGCATTGAAATGCCGCAGTTGAGTTCGTTAATGGGCCAAATCGGTTGAACAGTATTGGAGTTACAGCCATTTGAAGTTTTAAAGTTATTAATTTTTCATTTCAAAAACTACCTGAGAGATTGGATTGAAACTTTGCATTTAGGTGGAGTAAAACGACGCGCAACTTTAAGCGAAATTTTGTCAAGATCGTAGTGTCAGTAAATTAAAAAAAAAAAATTTTTCGAAATTGTTTTTCCGAAAACCGTTCATCATATTCGAAAAAAAATTCAACTCAGACATTGAGCCATTATATTTCACAGCAGTGTACCAAATTTCAGTTCAATACGATCATAAGTTTCGGAGATGTTGGGAAGAAATTTGCAAAATTTCGTGGATTTCTTCTCGATATCGATGTTTTTTCGGTGCAACTCAAAAAGAACTGATTCGAACTTCGCAGCTAGATTGCAGTTGCTGAGAGACAACTTTGTTCAAAATTTCGTAATGATAGTGCCATTAGAACAATTTGAAAAAAAAATTAAAATTTTTTTCTCAAATATTCAATATTCTGTAATTTTCTTACCATATTGTCCTCATTAAATTCTGTGAGAACCTTTGAACTGTCATTTTTCGATGAAATACTGGATTCAAATTCGATCTGATCTGTATTTTTGGAAATATTGGGAAAATAAAATTTTGAATGAGTAAGTCTGCGGAATCATTGGGTGGAATTTACTCATTCACAAATTCGGCCTTTCTAATTAACGTCCAAACCTTCCCTACAAATATAGAGTTCCTAAGTTGTTTTTTCCGAATTTTCACAATATTTTCTCCGGTCGGAAGACCAGGCTAGCGACATGAAACTTTCAGTTTAGGTTGCGCATTGAGATACGGTGGTTGTATTTTTGGAAATATTGGGAAAATAAAATTTCGTTAAGTCGACCGTAAACACAATAACTTCCGAAAGAACGACTTGGAAACTCGATATTTGTCGAGTAGGTTTGGGGCTTAATTACGAAGGTTGAATTGGTGAATGGGTAAGATCCGCCCAATGATTCCGTAGATATACCCATTCAAAATTAGATTTTTCAAATATTTTCAAAAATACAGATTGAAAAAAAGCGGTCATCTTCATTGAACATGCGTGGAAGAGCTGCTGCCTTGACGGCAGTGCTTTTCTAGGTTTTTTTCACCATAAATATTCAATGCAAGACTCAAGCAAACGTCACGAAATAATGAAATTGTTTTTACATCAGGAAATGTATCTTGATGAGGAAAAACATGTACCCACCCCATTACCCATACAAATGCATGGTCCAACTTGAAGGATCAAATCTCTGATGCCACTAATTTTGATGAAAATATTTTCCTGATAGTAGAAAAATAACACAGTATTTTTACAATATTAAGACAGCTTTTCGGACCCAAAATATGTCAAAAAATGACCATGGATTACGGTCTTCAGTGACATCCCCGACTAACCACTCGAGATGTCTGATGTCTGATGAAACGTAAGTCTCATCTTGATTCTTATTTAGCAGCCCAAAGTCTCATCTCGTTCCAACCCCCGTTTCACGGTTTCGCCGATCATCGGAACGACTCACCTTGTTGAACGCCGAGAGGGTTATAGATACTCAATTCCGGTTGGATGATACTTTTGTGAATAAAATTCCACTAGCGCCATCCCAGGAGCATCGTAGGAACCCTAACTTCAGCCTTCGAGTGCAGAAATCACCTGAGATAGTGCTGGTGAAAATCCGTTACTCCTTGATATAATGAAAGAAATAGTAAAGAAAAATGTATTCGTTGATCAGAATGCATCCTCGTATATGAATTCTCACAGTCATTTCAAACACGAATCCTCAACAAGAATAAAAAATGTACATACTAATTCTTGCACCATAACTTCCAAAAAACGCGTTCCCCATAAAATGTCCCCCTCTTGCTCCGTCCTGAATATAAAAATTTGAGGTGAGAAACGTCATCGTCGTGTAACGCTTTTTTTCAGCGCTGTTTCCACGTGGGACCAATTCAAGCCACGTACCTTTAGCCGATAGGGATCGTACGGTTTCCCATGGGCATTTTCCGTCTAATGGCCGTTGAAATCACAGAAATAATACAATATACGGCCGTAAACAAGGCTCCAATTTATTGGCGAACCGTTTGACGTACGATAAGCCAGCCAGCTACGAACCGGTAAGTTGTCCATTTCGATCGATTCTGGAAATATTGAACGCTGGCTGATATACGAATGATAAAGGAAGATTTTTATCGTGGGATTTTTTTACGACATCGATATGGCATGATGATTATCGTAGAAAGCGTGTGAATCGAAATACAGCGGAAATATACAGGGTGAACGGTAAAGAATGTGGCATAACACTAATAGACGACTTCGGTCCAATTTGCCAACCCACAATTTTCTTCACATATTTACTATCACTGGGAACGGGAATTTCAGAACAAATTCTGCATTATAAGGTTCGCATTATTTATAAATATCCGTAAAAGATGCCTTGGCTCCTCAAACAAGATAATTCCTTCCAAATATAGGGTTTTGTTAAGATCATCTCTGATTGGTTAAAATTTGAGTTGGGATTCCTAACTTCATGTTAATAGTGTCATGTTTATAAAGGATATGTTCCGCAAATCAACTTGGTTATTTCGGTTGCCGGTTTTCCGTTCCGTCAATATGAAATATTCGGTTGGTTCTTGAAAAAACGGTAATTGGGGAATTTGATTGATGAAGAAACGTTCTTTTTGTCACCAGAAAGACTGTCAATGTTCTATGATAACATATCCATAACATAGAACAATCTTTTTTACTTTTTGATTCATAGAACATAGACGAGACAACAATTAACAATGAAAACATTACCACGTATGGTCTATGGATTACAAGGTAAATATAGATTATTCCATGATGTAAAACATCATGGATTGTTCTATGCCATGGATATGTTTCCATAGAACCATGTTTTACTTACATCATGCATAGAGCATTAACTGTCGATCTGGTGACAAAAAGATTGCTTTTTCAGCAATCACATTCCGTAATTAACTTTTTTTTCAGGAACCAACCGAATATTTTAAATTTACGGAACGGAAAACCGGCAACCGAAATAACCAAGGTGATTTGCGGAACATATCCTTTATAAACTTGACATGAAATCAGGAATCCCAACTTAGATTTCAGCCAATCAGAGATGATCTTAACAAAACCCTATATTTGTGAGGAATTATCTTGTTTGAGGAGCCGAGGCATCTTTTACGGATATTTATAAGTAACGCGAACCTTATCATGTCGAATTTGTCCTGAAATTCCAGTTCCCCAGTGATAGAAAATTTGTGAAGAAAATTGGGGGTTTGCAACTCGGGCCGAAGTCGTCTATTTGGCTTTTGGGTCATCGTTGACATACGTCACATATATTTCATCAATTCATTCCAGACATTTCATTAGACCTAAAGCGGAAAATTACGTAGGTAGGTTGGTCTGAGGATCAATAAAAACTGTGACACAGTTGTGACCATTTTCTTTGGAATTATTCGGTAGATGTTTTGGTTGATTGGGTGGTAAGCTCTGATCAAGGTGGAATAGTTGTTGTTTTAAAGGCAGATATTCGTCCTTATGGTCATGATAGTTTATTATTACAGGATTTCGTTTCTCTTCATGATCCAATACTTATATTTATTTTTCCTTCCGATATATTCATCAAATAACATAAAAATCATCATCATATCTGAATACAACCGAAAAATTTCAAGGGGTGATTCAGTGATAAAAATTAAGGTGCGTATTTGGTATGACATTCTTCGAAAAGCCTCTCCCCGTGAAAGTTACACCCCTCCGAAGATTCACAAAAAAAAATTTTCCTCTTTTTTATTTTCCCTGTATATTGAGCTTGAAAAACGAAACTTGGTGAAAATAATTTGTCAATAAAACTGCACATTTTGGAATTTTTTCAACCTTGAAGTATGGTAAGAAGGGGTTGAAATAGTCAACCCCTATATTATTCTTTCTTACAACTTCATTTTGGATGCACATTTTCCTTTTAAAACCACATGCCTGAAAAGCCCAATTCATTTATTAATTTTTTATGTCTACAAGTTTTTTCGAAAACCTAATAAGCACTTACGAGAAAAAATATCGCTGATCTGCGAAATTGCATTCTAGCAGGGTGTGAAACGATAAGAAATTCAGCAGGCATATTTCATCGCCTAGGCATTTGAATGGGGAGAAGAGTAAATGCTTGTATTGAAGCTGAAGGCGGTCATTTTCAACATTTATTAGAATTGTATTGTTGATATTCGACAGTTTTTTGTTCATTGTTCGATATTGTTTCAGTTGTAAAAGTCTTAGCCTACTAGAATCATAATTTGGTTGGGTGTTGTTCAATGAAATGCCATTTAACTGTTATATTTTTCTCGTAAAAGCTTAAGTTTTCGATAAAAGTTTTGTAGCTAAAAAAGTCAGTGAATGAATTGGGCTTCTAAGCCTTTTTTTTTAAAAGGAAGATTTCAATCCAAAAAAAGTTGTAATTAAAAATATCTTAAGGGGTTGACTATTTTAACCCCTTCTTAGCATACTGTGTAGTTTTATTTACAAATAATATTCACCTAGTTTCGTGTCTTCAGGAAAAATGAAAGGATGAACAATTTTTTCTGTTAATCTTCGGAAGGGTTTAACATTTTCAGGGGGAAAGTTTTCCAAAAAATTTAATACCAAATACCTACCTTTAATTTCCGTACAGAATCACACACTTCGAATTTTTTCTGTGTTTTACGGTAAACACGCAAGATTTCCCGTCACGAAGCTATAAGTAAGATATTCACATCATTGTAAGCAGTGTGAGTTCCTGAACAAAAATTATGAAGGCCAACATAGGCGGTCTCTCTTTGTTTGGAAGATATGGGCCCCCAAAGTTCCAAATTGTTGCATTTTCAGATCCTTTTTTCCGCCATAAAAATGATCTCTCACTTCTCAAATCTAGTTCATAAATCATCTTTGAACCTTCAACCAACGAATAGCGACACTTCTTTCAAGAATATTCATTATTTAAAGGAAGAATAGTGAAAATATTAGACAACCACTTAACCTATATTTCTACGAAATACTTCTCAATGTTGAAGCGGAGCTTGCCAACAGCGTCTTTTCATCGCTGGCCAATCTATTATGACCGAAGAGTAGTTGCTGGCGGGAAATATGAAATGATGGACAGTTGAAGGTTATAATTGTAGGGAAAATGCTTCTGTCAATGAAGAAGAGGTGGTTATTCTAACATCAAAACAAAATCATTGAGAATATTTGTTTAAGGTTTTACTCTCAATATTTTCGTTTGAACTTTCTTTCTATCCCCTTCAAAATAGGGAGGTTGTTATCTACTTCGTTTTTTTGTGTCTTCGAGATGGTCCCAGTTCAGAATGAGATTCAGGGCTTTCCAATAAAATGGGTTATACAATAACCTCGATTTCATTGGAATTCTGGAAAGGGCGCGACCTATCACATATGAAAAAAATGTACGTTGAAATATATATCGGGGTGTATTCTCATTCCATTACTATGTGTTTCAACCTTGTAGATTTCATTAGAAACGAATTCTCCTATTGGAAGATTTAGAGTATCGCAGTAAACAGTAAGAACATATTTAATTTTTCTCGCCAGCAATAATCTGTCATTCACGAATACGCACGATGGCACGATTCCGAGCGATGAAATTCGCGCCATTGCCAAACTTCACTTTTAGACTGAGTCAAAATCAGAAGGAATAGAGGTTAAGTGGTTGTCCAGTAATTTCATTGTTTTTTCATTAAATATTGATTATTTTTGAAAAAAGTGTTTCTTATTGTTGGTTGAAGGTTCAAAGGTGGTTGTGAACTATACAGATGAAGTGAGAGATCGTTTTTATGGTGGAAAAAGGGACCTGAAAAAGACTCATTTTGGAACTTTGGGGGCACATATCTTCCAAATTGAGGGAGACCGCCTATGTTCGATTTCACATTTTTCATTCAGAAAAACACACTGCGTACAATGATGTAAATATTTTCTTAATATCTTGGCGACGAGAAATCTTGCGGGTTTACCTGTTTTACACCTTGTATATTTGAAACTTCCAACTCGTGAACAAAATGTGTTCGGTGGAATGTATAAAATATATCAGAAAGAGAAATAAATAACTCATCGCACGAAATGAATGTATTGCTAACAATATCACATAGTAGATTGACGAAAAAATATATTTGAAAACTCAGTTTTGTCCCAAATCTCATATATCCGAAAGTATGAATATTTCAAAAATTTTCATCACTTATTCTTGGAAATAATGAACGAAAAATTATAGAAAATGTACTACATAATCGAAAAACAAATAGGAGATTCAGATCCTTAAACATCGATCAACAGGATTCGTAAAAAATTCAATCGTTACATTCGGAGAGTGATAAACCTTCAGATGTGAAGTCTTTTTGTTATCATTGAAGTATTTTCGTCAACTTTTAATGATGCGTTGAATAATATCGTAGTTTTCATTTTCATTCAAAACACTATACGTGCAAACGACCTCTTGGAAAACATTTTAGATACACTTTGATGTTTTTGTATCATCCATGTGCCAATGTTTACATTATAAAATTCACAAATTGGGGTTAGTTCTACTCTCGGAAATATTACGTGATTTATATTTTATACCTTCACATAAGTCAGTGGCGTAACTGAAGCATATCAAAACTAATGAGTTGGCTATAATAATTCAAAGTTGGAATATTTAGATAATTTTATTTTGAATTTTCGCCAAGGAGGTTGCTTGTGTAGTTCTGCCACTGTTGTTTTGATAATAAATCTAACATTTCCATAAGAATGATTCATTTCAGAACATATTTAGTGCCAGCAGTTTTTCGCACAATTAAGTGAAATCAAACAAACTCCTCATTAACACACATCAAAGAATCGAAGTATTTCAACTGTGCCTCCTTCGTATCGATAAATGGAGACACGAAACATGATCTCATTGTGTATTTGTCTCAAAGGAGCCACAAAGCCGGTTTTCACGGAAAATATTGCTGCAGGAGAATTGTTTGCAGTTTTCCTCCGAGGAAAATCTGTCAGGTTCCCGGTAAAAGGCTTTCGAGGAAAGAATTTACATCTCCCGTAATGTTCTCGATAGAATTTGATACTTTTACATGATTGAGGAATATGATCTGGCTAAACGGGAGAGACGGATTCAGTCAATCATTTTTGAAAAATGACGCCTCGGAGGCTGGTTTTACATCAAGACTGAAACGATAACATTTTCAGAAAATGCTATTCACATTCAAGCAAGAATAATCTATAGTATGTTTGACAATCCTCTAGCTGAATACTTTCTTGGGCACTCCTAGGCCTCGACCACAGAATACAGAAGTATCACAGAAACGACACTCTCTTTTCCAATGTCCTAAACTTACATGAGCAAGCTTCAATCCGCCAGTTGGTTATTTGCTTTTTTGTCAACACACAGACAAAGAATAGACTTTTTCTGAGTTTTCACTTCCAATATATGAAACTACTAAAAATCCATCCAATGATTCAGCAGATATACCCCTTCAGAATTTTGTTTTCCCAATATTTCCAGAAATACAGATTTGATCGAATTGAAATCCAGTACTTTATCGAAAAATGACAGTTCGAAGGTTCGTACGGAATTTTATGAGGCTAATATGATAAGAAGATCACAGAATATTGAATCATTGAAAAAAATTTTGAAACTTTTTTTTCAAATCGTTCTAATTACACGATCATCACGAAATTTTCCACAAAGTTGTCCATCAGCGTTTCCAAACTAGCTGCCAAGTTTCATTATGATTGAATAAGTATTTTTTGAGTTATTCTGAGAAAAACAAAAATATCGAGAAATTTTACACATTTTTCCCAATATCTCGAAAAATTATATCCGTATATAACTCAAATTTGGAACACTGCTGTGAAATATAAAGCTCAGGGTGTGAGCCGATTGTTTCTCGAATATGATGATTGGTTTAAAAAAATATTTTTCATTAAAAAAAAATAATAAAATTTAAAAAAATATTTTTTTTAAAATTTACTCACAGCAAGATCACAACTAAGCTTCGTGAGAGGCTGCGTGTTTTTATGTTCCAACTAACTGTCAAGTTTTAAGCCAATTACTTGGGTAGTTCCTGAAATATCAGGAAATAACCTTTTGATCCTATGTATACCTTCAAGCGTATTCAAGTAAGTTTCGACGAAGCTCTTTATACCCTTGATAACCCAGCACCACCCTAATGGCCTTTTAACAACCCTTTCCCTATTGGCCCAGTATACCACCCTCCCCACTAGTTCAGCATGTGAACTTGTACCTGTAGTTAGTAACGATATGTCTCTGGACGAAGGAAACGTGGTTCCTGAAACGTGCGTTAGACGCAGAAAGTTTAATTGGATAAGAGAGTAGTTACACACTGTTTTGTTATCAGTGTTCTATCCACAGTGAACGCAAATAGTTATTGTAACCAGAGTTTGTTTCTTTTTGCATTTTGCGTGGGGGTCGAGATATTACCTTTTGAAATTGACACACTGTATGCGCCATATCTCATTTACAGCTCCTCTCGTTCGTGTTCGTCGTCTATATCCGTATCTGGAATACCGGTCCTATTTCGCCCGAACTAACATACAGACAGATCCAAAGGGACCTAAAGGCCGTAAATAACGCAAGCGGCTATATTGGCCGGCACGAAGTTCGCGAAAAATAAGCGAGACCAAGAGCAGCAACCGACTCCGTTTAAGGAATGATGCCAGGCTGCAACCGATCGGCGTAAGATGCCATTTAGACGGTTTTCGAACCGTTCATCACCGTTCAAGATTGGTTTCTGTCGTCCGAAGTCTTGTTCATGATAATTTCATCACCGAAGGGTGATGTTTGCTTCCAGTTTCATTATTGCCGCTGTTAATCCTGAGATAGGAATCGTTTTGGCGTACGGTGCAAGTTGTACAGGGTGCGGCGGAGAATCTCGGAACCTCGGTAATTGTTACTGAAAAAAATTTGAATTCAGGATTACAAAGCATTTCGGAATTTCATGTGTGGAAAATCACATCAGTCAGATGGCGTCCTTGTTTCGCGATTCACTCCTGGGGCGCTATTCTTGAAATCTGGAAAGTGAAGAAGTGTCCGTCTCGACGATATTGCTAAGGACACGTGGTGCATTTTTGGTGGAACGATAGAGAACGTTCATACCATCGCAGTCAAGAATAGGGACCAAGCAGTCTTTCTCAGAAGTTTCCGAAAACTGTTTCCAACATTGCTCTCTCAACTGCCGCAGTTAAGATCGCGTGGAAGTCGCCGCGATTTGCTTCCTTCAATTCCTCCAATATTCGGGGCTTTTGTTGGTAAACTCGTGCTTTGAGATGTCTCACATAAAACAGTCGCAGATGGCCAAATCTGAGGACCGAGGAGGCCAATGAACGTCACCAAACCTGGAAATAAGGCGGCCAGGAAAGAGAGGACGAATGACGTTCATTTTTGCAATGACTGTGTGGTGGTCGCCCCATCCTGTTGACACCACACACGTCGGATTGGAATGCGAGATCTCCTTAATTCAGGTGCAAGAAAGTTGGTTATCATTTCGATATAGCGCTCAGAGTTCACGGTAACAGCATTGCCATTGACGTTTTCAAAGAAGTAAGGGCCGATGACCCAAGTTTGGGATACAGTGCACCGAACGGTCACTTTAGGGCTATGCAGTGGTCTGTCGTGTAATTGGTGGTGATTTTCATCAACTCAATAACGGCAATTTTGCTCATTAACGTGGCCATTGAGGTGAAAGTGAGCCTCATCGCTCATGAACAGAATGAGGTTCTCATTTTGCTCAAAAAGTGATTTCATCTCATGGGCGGAGTGCATTTGTGCATATTCCCCTGGCTGTAATTGTTGCACAACTGCCAATTTGTAGAGGTGCAACCGCAGTTCTAAACCCAAAATACGCCTTACCGAAAAGTCACTGAGGCGCAGTTCAGCAGCATGCTGGCGAGCAGATCGAGTTGGACTGCGAAGGATTGCTTGTCTCACTCAGGTGCTCGAATTGTTCGTTGAGCTCCTGGTGGTCTTTCCTTCATCAATTTACCTCGTGTGCGAAGTGCTTTAACTAACGAAAAATGGTGTTTCGAGAGGGAAAAGCTCGATTTTGCTGGATATTGAAATAGCAACGAAACTCACGCTGAACAGCCCTGACGGACTCGTTATTACGTAAGCAAACACGCGGTGTTCCACCGTCCACAGATCCATGATTTCAACTGGTAAAAAATGCTACCTACCGAATCTGTAATCTGTGGGGGCAGTTGGAATTTGAAATGATTTGATGGAATGTCGAGGAAAGAAAACGTTGCAGTTGTGATTTTTGCGCGCTTATTCTGGGGACAGCACGTAATCATTTTGCACCAAATGCAGACCAGCAATTACCAAAATATTTTCAGAACGAAAAAAGCTATCGACTCAAAACTTTCAGCATAAGTTGCGTATAAAAATGCGACGATTAAGTTCGTTAATGAGGAAAATGCCTCGAGTGGTTTCGGAGTAATAGCTTTGTGAAATTTATCGTCAAACCGAACGATAACAAATGAGTAGATGAGCCTTCCATGTCATTTACATCATGGTAATTATGCGATGGAATACGACAATTTATAAATGTTTCTAATGGGAATTTTTAGGGACCAACACAAAAACAGAACGGAAGGGATGCAGAAAAGTTTTCCATAATCCACATGACATTTCTCTGTCATTATCACATCAAAAGAAAAAGGTTGTGGCCAAAATATCTTATTATATGTAATAAAAAATAGGTCAAGTTCGTCGACATTAATTTAACTCAATAACGCCGCAAAAAAAACTCAATCCTCTCGAATTTCCCTCGAAAGTCCATCAGTGTTTGAAATCTCTTAATTTACTTCAGAGAAGGATCAACTTCCAGATTAAATAAAAGCAACCCCTGCTTGAGTTTGGATGTCAAGGTCGAAACACCCCAAAAAGTTAGGCTGAACACAAATAGTCTGAGCTCCCGCGCAAAGTCAACGAAAAGGTAATAAAGTCTTATCTGAAAGAGAGCAGTGGATTTCTCTGCTCAACTCGCCTTATATAATGCCCTCCTATCTTTCAAATTAAGGAGGAAAATTTTTCAGAGAACATGAATCATCTCAGGATGAATCCCAGACGAATTATTTTCTTTGTCGTCGGAATTGAGTTGTCTGAATGATTTAAAACTCCGTAGAAAAATTATGAACTCGTGGAAAACGAGTGAAAAATTGATTCTTGACAATCTTAGCAAATTCACTAGCAAATGGAGAGAAACTGGAGTTTTGCGTTTGTTTTCTGAATTAATTTCCTCACGAAATTTGACAAGACTCTATTCTTGCGCGCATATTCTATAGTACTGCGTGGTATCGTATTGTCCAAATGTATGTTATTCACGAGTTTTTCCTGAAAATGTTTTTTTTTCAAGAATGTCAATTCCACAAAAGTCTCAAAACGAAAAATCGAAAGGATATAATTTTGAAAAATCCACACATGTGATTTTTAACCAGTCAGAACGTGTATTTCTGACAGATCGCCATCGCAACGGAGGAATTTTAGTGGAAATTTTTTCCTTGTGGGTACCCAACAGCGAATTATACCGGAAATTTTTTTGACGTTTAGAATGACAGAATATTTTCTCAATTCGTCTGCTGATAGTGCGGATGAACTTGCCTTTCTCTTGGTTGAATCTATTTGTAGCTTCCGACGCTTAGCATTTTTCGCAGCTCTTGTGTTGACGAATTCTATGTCAGAGAATGGATTAAATTTGCGATTATACCTGTCAAAAAAATATTCCTGCACCTGCTTAGCTGTAGAGTTCCATAGAACTTCGATAACACTCTCCTTGTAGTCTTCGGAGTTCTTTTTTCGCATGTTGGAGGCATAGTCTTCAAGAAAGAGTGCCAGTTCATCCACAGATGTATCCGCTCTGTCGAAATCATACGCTTTTTCTGCGCAAAAATTCATAAACTGCTTTCATACACTTGCCTTCGATTTCGTAGTATTCGCGGGTGTCAACTGCTTATTATTCTGGCGAATATTTTCTTTACTTTCTTGACCGAAGGGAGACATTTTTCTACGTTGTGCTGTTTTTGACAAATTCAAAACAGAAATAATTTCTAGCTTAGAGTTTCACTGAGTTGCCATGGTAACTAAATAATCAAGTCGACAAAACCTTCTATGTTTTGCAAGTATTCGATGAAGACGTAAATTGATGTTGTTGGAAATAAACACCTTTGGTGTGGAATTTTCTTACCGAATGCCACACGAGGTCAAATTAAATCCGGAAATTTTTTGAAGTTCAGTGGTATTACTAGTGAAATTTTTCTCGTTTGTCTGATGAACGAGTCCGATCTGTACTCTGAAACGTCACATTCCGCTTTGTTTACCGTTTATATTATTTCTGTATTGTTCATTAGGTAATCTGTTCCCCAAGAAACTGTCCCTGACAAATAGTTCAATCCTGCAATCCGCAAGGGCTTTTTCCAAAACAATTTATTTAATTTTAATACTTCTGTTTTAAATATTGGAATTGAAAACCCAGGAAAACCCTGAAGATGATGTAAAATCCTCCCAAAGAAATGTTTTATCGATATTTCCTGAAAAAGGTCTCCAACGACTAGGTTGGACTCACCGATGAAGAATCCGGTGTCAAAATCGGAGTTTGAGTGATTCAAATTTTATTTTCCCAAAATCCCAATAACTTTCGAGATCGTATTGAATATTCGTAGTCTGTTTAAGCACCCCGACTGCCTTCAAAATTTTGTGGCAGTCGTAGGATTAGTTACTTAACGAAATAACAACATTCCGAAATTTTTCTTGGAAAAAGAACTATTTATCAAAATTTCGTACTCACTTTGAGCCCTATATATTACAACAGTGTAACAAATATTTCAGTTTCATTTGATTTTATTTTTGGATATATCATCGGGAAAAATATCATGTCAAACTTTTCCTTAGTATCGTTTTTATTTCCGGAACAACTCGAAAAAGACTTTTCTAATCATAATGAAACTTTACAACTAGAAAAATTCTGAGGCAGAGAAGTTGGTACCAAATTTCATCATGATGTTTGAAAAACCTCAATTTTCTGTGCTCTTTCAATAATTTTCTCCTCACGAAATTCTACATGAACCTTCAAGCTGTCATTTCTGATCAAGTACTGGATCTCAATTCGATCCAATCTGTATTTTCGAAAATCTTGAAAAAATAAAATTTTGAATGCGAACTCATCGGGTGGAGTTTTTGAAATTTTTCTTTCGTGAGTTATTGTGTTTACGATCAGCCGTGAGGTCGCTCATTAGTCCCCCTTCTTACAAAGTTCTGCAAGCCTGAGAGATCAGTTATTCAATTCTGTTCACAAAACGGTTCACCATCATTTCTGAAGATGTGTTTAATAATTTTGTTTGCTAATGACACGTCGTTTGCTGTTGGGGCTTCTTCTTTCAAAGAGTTCCAAATGTTGTCAGTTTCTGCTGTGTTGTTTTGTGAAGTGGTGCCATGCAGATAATCTTGTAGCAAGCATCGAAAAAACTGAATTTAGTCATTTTGACGGGGTAAATGTGGTGAGAAACTTGATCTTCGCCACCAAGATATATTCACCATATCTAAGGATTGTGTTTCTTGGAATTTTTCTAGATGGAAATTTAAGATTGTTCAATCATATTGGTTTGGTCTGTTAGATGAAAAAGCTCAGTTTCAGTTTATTATTCGATAAAATCAAACAATAAACCGTAGTGATCGACCAAAAAAAAAATCACCCCCCCTGAAAATTTCACAGTTTACATTCTGAAGTATGTAAAGGGTTTTCCAATAAGAGGTGTTATTTTGAATAGCCCGCTATTTCGGTAGATGTCACTTTTGAAGCTGTCATTTTTTGACATTTGACAAGTAGAAACTACGCCATTGATAAAAACGGAGCGATACACGCTTCAACAATGCATTGAAATTATTAAAATTCACTATAAAAATGGTGAAAATTTGGAAATTCGAACATTTTTCGGTCGTCATGAAGCACCTTGTAGGACCGCAATAAAGAAATGGGTGGAAAAATTCGAGCTGTTGGGACAAGTTAGTGATGTGAAGAATAAAACCCGTGCACGTCGCTCAAGAACAGCCGAGAATATTGCTGCTGTAGCCGAAAGTGTTGAAGAAAACCCAGGTTTGTCCATTTCTCGTCGTTCTTTGGAATTAGGCATTCCACAAACGTCATTACAACGTATTTTGCATAAAGATTTCGGCATTAGGCTCATAAAGTTCAGTTAACACAAGAACTCAAGCCAGCCGATCATCAACAACGTCGTGTCTTTGCTGATTGGGGTCGTTGAAATGCATGAAAATGATCCGGAATTCCATCGACAAATCATCAACAAGCTAAATTGTCGCATCTGGGGCTCGGAAAACCTGAGAGTTATTGTTGAAAAGCCTCTCTATCCTCAATGTGTGACTCTTTGGTGCGGTTAATGGTCCGGCGGAGTCATTGGACCTTACTTTTCCGAAAATGAGGCTGGATCAACAGTTACGGTGAATGTATTGCGCTATCGAGAGATGAATATTGAATTTTTTGGCCGGAATTGGATGGTTCTTTGAACAAGACGGCGCTACGTGCCACACAAGCAACGTAACCATTGATCTTTTGCCGGAAAAGTTTCCGAACCGTGTTATATCTCGAAGAGGCGATCACAATTGGCCACCGAGATCTTGTGATTTAACACCTTGCGACTTCTTCCATTGGGGCCACGTGAAAGAGAAGGTCTACGCCAATAGCCCAGCGTCGATTCGAGACCTCCAAGATGGAATTCGTGAGGCTATCGAGGACATAAGGCAGCCACTTTGCGATTTGGTTATAGAAAATTTCATTAAAAGGATATGGTCCTGTAAGCGTGGTCGGGGTGGTCATTTGCCTGATGTTATTTTCCACTATTAACGGCATAGCTTCTTCTTTATAATGAAACAGACATTCGATCATTTATATTGAAAAATGGCATTTTTCTTTGAATATCAAAATAACACTTCTTATTGGAAAACCCTTTATGTAGATTTGAATGAACTAATATAAAAAAAATCCGTCTATCCGCCGTCTGTTGTCTGGGGCTCTCCTCTGAAAGTACTTAACCGAAATCCGTGAATCTTGGTAGAAAAATCGTGTGTCGCTCTACAATGATACTCCAAGCTTTTCAGCCGGATCGGTGTACCCTAAAGGCTCAAAACTGATATGATGATAGATATAATACTCTAGCAACTCGTGGGAATGAAATTATCAGTGTTTCCAACATATAACTGTAATACCAAACTTTGAATTATTGCATGTAGTTGAAGTTAATAATAATTATTTTCCAAATCAGACAACACGCTCAAAAACTCATGTAAGTTTTTTCGAGATCTGTAGGTGCCTATGTTCCAATGTGCCGCCTCATTAAGGCAGAATTAAGTATGCTACGCACAAACTCCCAACTAACAGTAACTGATACTGTCAACAATATGTATCTCCCATGTCTCCTAACAAATCTACAAGTCGACGTTTCAAGGAACAAGGGGATAAGTGTGCCTATTATGCCTTTTTAAGACCTATGATTTCAATTCAACGAAATCCTTACAGAGCAAAAAATGTATACGAGTGTATTTCTTCAGAATCTCTTGGTTTCAAAGATGTTTTTACCTCATTAGGATGTTGACGAAGTGATTAAGTTCGTAGTTAATATCTGAATCTTTATATCAAGCTTCAATATTGAATGTATTCCTGCATGTCTTATTGTGAGTACAAAAAAATTCTAGAAAAGGACTGACGTGAGGTCAGGAAAATTCTAACAATCAGATCGACGCGAAATTTTGCACCTTTGCGTGTTGCTATTCTTCACATGATCACAAAGTTTCAATCTAATTGAATTGGTACTTCTTAAGATATTACGGAGATAACGTTAAAATTCTAAACAACAATGAAATTTGGCTTATATTTTTGAAAGTGAAATCGAATCGAATTGAAATTTCGAACATTGTTGTTAAATACTGAAGTTAGTTTGTGCCATATAATCTAATCAATATTTTAGGAGCAAAATTTGAAAAATTTTGGAATAAATTTTTTTTTTATTTTTCAACAAGTAGTATTATGCCGAAATTCGGACACAACCATTTCTACGCTTTCGTACTACGAAAGCGTAAAGGGGTCATGGCAGAATTTAATTGAGGAGTTCATACATTTATGTATGAATTAATCCTAAAAATTATGAATTTATATTGAAATTATAAATTCATACAAAATCTATGGACTCGTACTAAGAAGCAAATACAAAAATATATGAAATCATAGTAAAATTATGAATTCATAGACAAAACGTTGCAAATTCGATACAAGGGTTTATTATTTTCCCAGTTAAATAACCCAATACCATTGATATCTCAAAAAAAACTTATATGTATACCATTCATAAATTATTAATAGTTTTTCACACCAAAATTTGCAGGGTTTTTCTTTTCAACTCAGGAACCACTGGTCGGAAATCATCCGAATGAAGATTTTTAGGTTGTGTTATGCAACAGAAACCAACGTTGAGAGTTTCATGAAAATTCGGTGGTATGTTTCCGAGAAATATTTTTTTCCCTCCAACCCCTGTTTTGAGCCCTTAGGGTACACCGATCCTGATGAAAAACTTGGAGGATCAATCTTGAGCGACACACGATTTTTCTACAAAGTTTCACGGATTTCGATTCAGCACTATCAGAGAAAAGCCCTTGACAGCTGGCGGATTTTTTTATTAGTTCGTTTAAATCTACATACTTCAAAATGTAAACTGAAATTTTCAGGGAAGGGGGTCTTTTTTTTTTGTTTTTTGGTGGATCCCTAAGGTTTATTATGTTCTCATCGAATAATTTCTATTATGAATGTTATTAAAATATTTATTATCAAATAATAAACCAAAAGAATGAATTCGTTGAAATTGCATGAATTCAGACAAAAGAGTATGAATTCGACGTCCACCGTGTGTATACAGGGTGAGTCTTTGAGTTGTACATTAATTTTAACCATAGATTCCTCTCATCAAATAAAATGGCAAATGAAAAAAGTCATTTGCCATTTTTCCAGATTCGGCTCAGGTAAAAAGTTATAAGCGTTTAAACATTTCTCAATGTGCTAATATACTCCTGCGCTTTGTTTGCAAGTTCACAACAAATATCTCTTGCGGTGATTTCTTCTGGAGAATAACCAATCCAAGGTTTGAAATTCGAAGAATTTATTCACTTGATTCTAATGATTTTGTGCTTTTTGCGATATTATCGCAAGGAAAACATTTCACTACACTGGACTTGAAACACTGATCTTCAACTTGATGTTCATGCAATATCTAATTTCATTCCACTTTATGATTATACACAATTCCATCCTCGCCCATTCTCATATTGAAAACTCCATAATTATACTTTTTTCACGAAATTTATGAATGAATTATATGAAATCAATCAATTAACCTAAAAATATTCTCTAGACTTCTAATAACATGTTATTCTATGTCTATGAATGTTATGGTTAGGTCTGTGGTGTGATCACAAAATAGCATATACCTAAATTAATTCTATGCGAAATAGATAAATATTTATGTGTATTCTATGGTCCGGATAAACGCGAACCCAGCTTAATTTACTTCCTCTACTAGATCAGGGGTGGATCCATAAATATTAGGTAATTTTTCGAATTTTATTCGATTTTATAATATTCAACGTTGAATATCTGCAAAACGGTGTAATAATTAAGTATTTCAAAATAATTGAAGATTCTTATAATGACATGAGATGAACTTAATCTGCATTCTTCACGCTAATTTCGTATAGTTTTATGAATCGGTAAGTCTATAACTCGAAAACTGTTCGAAGTTGGTTGAAAGTGATTACTGAAGAATATGTGTAATCGTTATAGAAAACTTCACACCGAAGTTCATCTCATTCGGAGTTACCATATCAAAGGTACAAAAGAAAAACTGATTTTTTTATTTATGAATTTAAACAGCCCGTATTTTTTTGCTGGAACCGAATCTAAAAAACGCTGCAAATTTTACACAAGGCTTTATTATTTTCCCATTTAAATAACCCAATATGCCATTGATATCTCAAAAAACTTATATATTATGCATAACTCATTGGTTCCTCACAACACAGAAACCAATTCCATGAAATAATTCATGTGAACATTGAAATCTCAATAAATACACTTGCATAATTGAATAACATTTCGACATGCAGAACGCTAACTGAGTAGCAAAATTTAAAATATTTTGAATGAGAAGAGACGTTCCACAGTCGTTTCACTTCTTCGAAAATCTAACTTTTTTCCACAATTATTAAATTTCGTGTCGGTATTCTACAACTGAAAATGAACTAGAAATCAGATAGGGTTTGTCCTTTTTCAGATATTAGGGAAATAACCTCAATATTCAAAATGGTCACGAAATTTTTTGCCAATATCTGCACAAATAAATATCGGTCAAAACTGAAATTTGAAACACTGTTTCTAAATGTTGACTCTGAAACCTGTAACAAATTTCATTGAACTTTAATGAATATGTATCCGAAAAAAAAATTGTTAAAAAAAAAAGTTTGCATTAAATCGAGTGTCTATATTCCACAATTAGTCATGATGTTTGAATCCGAACGCGTTCGTATTTCTTGACACTGAGGAAATAAACTCAATCTTTCAAACTAACACCAATATGTAAAACAAAATTCAAGACTTTCCGTTAATATCAAATGTGTAGATGTGATTTCTACTGGGATTCAACTTTGTTCTGAAAAATTTTAATGAAACGAAAAAAAAACTCAATCTTCCTGTGCAATTGATCTGAAAAAAAATTTTTCCACAGCAGATATCCGATTCACTTGATTCACAAAGTATCCACCACACAAACTGAAAAACTAAAGTTAAATTTTCAATAACATTTCTGAAACAATTAAATATATCGTGAACCTCATAATGTTTATTCAAAAGAATAATTCTCAACTAAGAGGTTGTCAAATCTGAAAGTCTGTTTGATGTAAAGACGTGAAATTCAAACAAGTAGTTTGCCGGCAACCAGATGATGATACATGTGGTATATTTTTGTCTACGCTATATCCCTTGTCTAAGGTCACAGACCCCATTCAGAACAGGTAGATAGATTATCGGCTCCTAACTTTTGTCTAAGGCTCCAACCCTCAGTATTAGATTCTCGACAATCGACAATTGATGAGATTTGCGGTTTGCTATTGATTTTTTTGCATATTATATCCTCCAATTTGATTTATCATATAAATGCTCATTATTTTCTATATTCACGCTTATTTCAAACTGTCAGTACGAAAGATTTTGGATTTCGATTGAAACCAGTAACGGATATCCACAGGTTGACGATAATCGTATTACGCAAAGCGAAATTAATGGAAACCTCCGATCAACCGAATTTTTTGGAAATCTACATTATTTTAAATTGCGCTGCTTAATTCGCGTTCTGCATGTAAAAGTGTTATTCAGTTATAAAAGAGTATTTATTTATTGAGATTTCAATGTTTCAAATGAATTTTTTCATGGAATTGGTTTTTGTGTTCTGAAAAACCAATGATTTATGAATGAAATAAAAGTTTTATTCAAGATATGAATGAGCTTCATGAAGAAATCTAATCTTAAATCCCGTAATCCGCAGGCTGATTTCTATAAATAATAATTTGATTCGATTTTCAGTAGTTATGTTTAAGATATTGGGAGAGAAAACCCAAAAATATTTAATCTGAACTACTTACGATTATGAAATTGTCAAGAACATCGCTGGGGCATTTGCAAATTGTGATTATAAAATAATAACGTATGTGTTGAAAATTTGGTAATCAATATTTTCATCTCCTTTTAGATGTATGACTCTAGATGAAAAGTAAACCGATTATTCCAGTGAATTACAATCTTAGAACTGAATGCGATGTCATTTTCGACATTATTGGAAATTTGCAGTGTTTTTCCTTATAACTCAGGAAATCATCCGGGTGAAATTTTTTTGGTTTAGTTTTGTAACAGTAATCAACGTTCTGAGTTGCATGAAAATTCGGTGGTAAGTTTTCGAGAAATAATTTTTTTTTCCCCCACCCCCTCCATTTTGAGCCCTTAGGGTACACTTATTCTGCTGAAAAGCTTGGAGGATCAATATCAAGCGACACACGATTTTTCTACCAAGTTTCACTGATTTCGGTTCAGTACTTTCTGAGAAAAGCCACGGACGGCGGACGGACGGATTTTTTTTTATTACTTTATTCAAATCTACATACTCCAAAACGTAAACTGTGAAATTTTCAGGGGGGGTTAAAATTTTTTTTTGTTGGTCGATCACTAAGGTTTATTATTTGATTTCATCAAATAATAAACCAAAATGATAAATGAAAAAAGTGTCATTCGATGAGAGGAATCTATGATGTACAACTTGAAGACTCACCCTGTAAATGTACTTATGCGATGTTCTTGGAAACTCATGGAAGCTATTCAGTTCTACATGAATTTGAGAGCTGGAATCAACACATGGAAAGAGCTTTTCGTGATCCTTACCAAATATTTCTCATATTTCCAAGTATGAATTCATACATTATTGTTTGATTCATTCAATAAAATTTTACAATGGCCTTTTTACGCTTTCGTACCCAACAATATTGAACTCGTTTCTCCCTGAGTCAATAATATCGATGCAATGAATTTAAATTAATTGGATTACACTTAAACGAAGTCAGCGAGAAACCGTCTTAGGTATTCCCCTCATAGTATCACGACACACGTGAGCTAACTGCCTTAATGAAATTTCCATTTCTACGTCGTTCTCCAGCCATCTATGTCTGAATCAAATATCTATATTTCACCGTTCCTACTTCAAATAGAACTGACTCCTGCTGTAATTAACCTTTGGGGACTTCGAAGTGGTTATGGGCTTCCGTATTTTGAACAACCGTGAAGGAATGCGTTTGTAGCGCCGTGAAGTTTGGCTTTTCTTCAGAGACATTTTCGAAACAGCAGCATTTCGTAATTACGCAAAAATACTTAGTGATCATGATGAAACTTAATTTTTAAGTTAATATTTGGAAATACTGATGCACTGTGCAAAATTTTGTGACGTAGTGTCATAAGATCACATTGGTACTTTCAATGTTTTGGAAGCAGGGCCGTAGCTAGTGTATCATTGTCCTACCTTAAATCACTTGTGGAACTTCTAGCGGTTGCTAGAAGATTCTAGCTATCGTGGATGACGCATAGACGTCTAGAAATTACCAGAACGCTCCGGAACAGACAGGGCTGTACTCGTCACAATATTTATGAAGAATAACCTTAAAAATTTAGAAGAGTAAAACTTTGAAACCGTTTAGCCGATTGAGTCTTTTATAACGAACACATCTGTCGCATTTTCATTCGCAACTTAACCTAAAAGTTTTAAGTCGTTAAGCTTTTCTGTTTTTATATAATCGATCTTACGATTGTTTCCAGGAAAACATTCGAAAATCTCAGACATCTGGGCAAAACGTAGGCACGCTGTTCCTCACATTCCCTACACGTATTCGTTATCTGTAATAACGATTAAACGACGAAATTTGAGAATTTGATACCACCGTTCTGGATTGTCCGTAAATGATAATTTAACAGGATATCCATTCAAAGTATTATTTTCCTGATATTTTCAAGAATAAGAATTGAATCTAAATGAAGTACTCTATTGAAAAATGAAGGTTTGAAAGTTTAATGTAAAATTCATTCATATGTAATTTTAAGATCGCTAAATCGATCAATAAAGTAAAGCTGAGTTAGGTGGAGTCAATACTTGAATGGGGGATCGCTTTTATGGCAAAACATATAGGTAAGAAGTGTGTGAAAGCTCCCGACTGTACATTGGTGCTTTTCAAGACTTTGTGGTCTTTATTAGATATTTGCACAAGAATATCTTATAAAATATAGGATGAAAAAGATAAAATAATTTTTTTTTATTTGTTTTACTTACGTGATATGCGATTCTCAACATTTTTGTGGATTCGGCCACTGCTCTCGAGTTTGCCACTGCGGCTTGAAATAATGACTGAAATAAAAAGATCAAATAAATTTAACGATCAAATTATCGAGGATTGATGAATATTCCTCGTATATATATATATATATATATATATATCTATATATATACGGTGAGTCTTTCAGTTGTACATTAATTTTAACTATCGACTCCTCCAATCAAATAAAATACTGTTTTCATTTGTCATTTTTTCAGATTCGGGTCAGGTAAAAAGTTAAGAGCATTTAAATATTTGTCAATATGCTAATACACTCTTATGTACTTTATTTGCAAGTTGGCCACAGATATCATTTACGGTGATCGTTTTTGCAGAATAACCAATCCAATCTTTGAAATTAAAAGAAATATGATTGAGAATACTCATTTACCTCACTTAATTCTTATGATTTGGTGGTTTTTGCGATATTATTGCAACGAAAACATTTCCCTACACTGGACTATTGAAACACTGATCTTCACCCATGGTGGAAAATATCTTCACCTTGATATTCATGCAATATTCAATTTCATTCCACCATAAGATTATACACAATTCCATCCTCGCCCATTATCATATTGAAAACTCCATAATTTTCCATATTTTCGTCAAATTCATTAATGTATTATATGAAATTACTCAAATAACCTAAACACATTTATCTAACTCTTGAATTCTATGGAAAATCTATTCCATAGACATGGAGACATAGCACAGACCTAATATAAGTATATAAGGTCTATACGAAATAGATAAATATTGATGTGTATTTTATGATCCGGATAAACGTAGATATAGCTTAATTTACGGCCTTTACTATGTTAGGGGCGGATCCATTAAAATAAGGTAATTTCTAGAATTTTTATCAGATTTCATAACATTAACGTTGAATATCTCCAAAACAGCTCGTTTAAAAAAGCAAAAACTAGATATTCGAGAAACTCATTGAATAGATGAAAATTTTTACTGCCCTACCTTCAATATCCATTGCCCTACCTCAAAGTCATCTCTAGCTACGGTCCTGTATTAAAGACTCGAAATTTCAGGTGGCTATAACTCTGAATCCCTTAGGTTATATTGCTTATTCACGAACTCAACTGGAGAATTTAAACCCAGAAAGGGCTCAGTTTATTTCTTTCGAAAGGTACAGTGTTCATGCCTGGCTGGTCTTATAAAATTTGATAACGAATGCTCGTGTTTCATTGGTAAATGAACATACGGATTCTATTAGTGCTTCCAAAGTCATGAGGAATTGGAAATATTGGTGAATACAAGATTCACCCTGTATCTTGGCTATAGAATTGATTAGATCCACCATATATAGGTTCTTCGGACTGTTCTTGGGTAGCTCAGGTTACCATTTGTTCATTTACTAATGAAACACCTTGTATAACACAAGAACGATAAACGAAAAATTGCCGAGAAACCCCTGTAAAATAATGAAATAGAAAATGTATCATTCCCGAGAAGAACTCATTAAATTTCTCAACCCGTTATACCTAAAAGAAATACTTAATGATATTTTCAGCGATAAAAATCAGAATGTAATGTGTTTGCAAAATTCCTATGGAATTGGGGAAAAAACGACAGAACGACCAATAAAAAGCCGCAGTTTCATCTGGAGTCAAATTAACGAGAAAAATATCGGACGTCCTTGAACCCAACTTGATTATCGCTTATTCTGTTTCACTTTATGTCCCTACTTTATCGTTTTGTCCATAAAAAACGTCCACCTTTTCACGATAATGTCAATGGCAAGTTTCGTGTTGGCTGAATTCATTTGAAATTAATTTTAATCAATCACTCGTAAAAACATCCTACTCAAGAACCGTTTAATGTTGAATCAGCTGTTGATGATTAGTATAAAAATTTGTATTAAATTTACAGTAAGTCAATCTTTAACTTCAAGAATGAGTAATGAACTGTAAAATGACGTAAAAGATGGATATCTGATTAGTTGAAATTCTAAATAAATATTGAATCTCTTTGGAACCGAATATCTTTAATTGCAAATTTAAATATTCAGGAATCACTCTATAAAGGTTTGGGTGGATATTTATTACATCGATATAAAATACTACAGAGCCAGAGTATGAAACACAAAAAATACTATCGATTAAAATTTATTTTGATAGGATTTTGCATGATTTTGTAGATTTTTCCTGGGTTTTCGCTTCTAATATCTGAAACAAAACTATTAGAAAATAAATGAAAATTGCTTTTTATGGAAAACGCCCTTTGTGGATTGCAGTATTGAACTATTTGTAAGGTCGACCGTAAACACAATAACTTCCGAAGGAAACAACTTAGGAACTCGATATCTGTAGAGTAGGTTTGGATCTCAATTACGAAGACCGAATTCGCGAATGTGTAAAATCCACCTGATAATTCCGCAGATATACCCATACAAAATTTTATTTTCCCAATATTTCCAAAAATTCAGATTAGATCGAATTGGAATCCAGTATTTCATCAAAAAATGGCAGTTCGAAGATTAATGCAGAATTTCATATGGCTACTGAAATCAGAAGACCACAGAATATTGAATATTTGAAAAAACAAATTGAAATTTTTTTTCAAATTGTTCTAATGAAGCGATTATCACAAAATTTCGCACAAAGTTATTCATTAGCATTTTCAAACAAGCTGCCAAGTTTCATCACGATTGAATCTGTATTTTTCGAGTTATTCCCAAAACATCAACGATACGAGAAAAAACCACAAAACTTTTTATATTTTTTCCCAATAAATCCGGAAATGATAACCGTATCGAATTTAAATTTAGCACACTGTTGTGAAATGTTGGGTTGAAATTATAAGCAAAATGGTTTGAGAATATGATGAACAGTTTGGAGAAAAAAAAATTGCCAAGAAAATTTCGAAATTTGTTTTTTCAATTTATTCCCACAACAATCACAACAAAATTGCGACAAGTTGCGTGTCATTATGCTCAAACTAACTGTCAAGTTTAAATCCAATCGCTGCAGTAGTTTCTGAAATATCAGGAAATAACCTTAAAATTTCAAATGACCTTACTTCCGAAACCATTCGGCTGATTTTGACCGTTAACGAGCTCAACCGTCGCCTTTTGAAATGCAACCTACCCTGAAAGTTTTAAGTCGATACAGTTCTCTTTACGCCCGTAATCGTGCATACGGCTGGCTGTACAGAATCGAGGTTGACAACGGATTCGTCATCAGTGAGTCCAACCTAGTCGTTTGGGACCATTTGCGACTTAAAACTCGAGAATTACAGACATTTAGACAAAACGATAGCACGCTGTTCTCCTAGACATGCGTGCAAAAAACACCTACGATTGACATCAAGCTGTCGTAAAATTCCGAAAAAACTCAAAGGTTGAAGTGAAAAAATAAGATTTTCATACTTTTATCCATGTGTTCTTCATTCAGAATGTAATGAATTCAAGTTATTGCAGTATCCTTCTGATTGAATCGAGTTGTTGGTGTGAAAATTGTCGGCACGAGAACTTTTTTCTGAAGTTACAAAATGGTGCAGGTGTCGGGATAGATTCTTTCCTGGGGTCAATTTTGGGATTTTTCAGAGTTACTCGACACTATCGAATAATCACGTTATTTCATTTACTTCTCAGATTCATCTCGAAACTTTTTTAAAATTGAGTTGGAATGTCGGCCTTGTCTCTACTAACCCCCGTATATTAAATAATCAGAAATTCATATGGGTGATTCATCCCCATTATATGCAGCCCTTTCAGAGAAAACCCTCGTCCTTTTTCTTTGATCTTTTCCGCCATCAAACTGAGATCGTCGTCCAGTCGCGGAACTTTTCCAAATCGTCTGAATGGAAGTTCTGCCAACTGAACAAAACGCTACAGAATCTTCCCAGCCAAGAAACTTCGGGACAAAACAACCAAGAAACCACCTCATATAGGAAAACGCCGAATGTAATTTATAGCCTTTCAGATCGCACCCGAGAGCTGATTTAGAGGGTGGAAACTCCAGGGCCTACTTAGCGCCGGAAAATGGAGTTAACTTGCCTTCTCATCACCGGGGTCATAAATAAATGAAAATTGAATGAATGGGTGAAAAGGAGACTCGGCAAACTTTTTCACGAGTGGGAAAGCGAGAGTGGAAATTTGGGTAGATTTATGTTTGAAAGTTTCTCTCAATTTGGTGGAAAACAATACGGGCGTATCGGGTTGAGATGGAAATATGTCATATCGAAGGAGTTCTTGATGAAAAATTATGTAATGAAGCTTTCTCGGTTGTTTATCTTTCAATCAGTTTCTCAGATGGTTTTCTTTAGGCTTGAACGATAATGACAGACATTTGGTGGAAATCAACGCAGAAATATTCGATGGGAGCCAACATAACTTTGGAGAAGTTTGTCGATGGAAATTTATGTTGAGAAGTTTTTTCCTGATTGAATTTTCAGTCAGCGTTATGATTATTTCATCGATCATTTTCTTAATTTTTTCGATTCAGTTCGAGGTGAAAGGTGTAGGTCATTTCAATGAAAATTTATGTATCTCTCCAAGTTAATATATTCATTCACAGAAGTTGCGTTACATCCAGAAGAAATAATAACTTAACGAACTTTTTTTTCAACAGAATGACCTATTTGAGAGCACAGAGCCAGAGTTAAATTTTTTGGAAAATTTTTTTGATGCAAACAATTGAAAAAACCTAAGAATGCGCAATGTTGTCTATTTTTGCGCGCAAGTTCTAGGGGAACAGCGTGCTATCATTTTGTCCAAATGTCTATAATTCTCGATGATTGTGCCGAAAATCGTCTCAAACGCCTAGATTGGACTGATGACGAATCCGATGTCAAAATCGATTCTGTCCGGCCGGCTGGCCGGCCGTGGACACGATAACTGTCAAACGGAGTGAGCTAGCAACTTGAAACTTTCAGGGTATGTCGCGCATTGGAATGCCGCGGTTGAGTTCCTTAATGGGCATAATCGGTCTATTAGTTTCGGAGTGATAGCCTTTTGAAATTTTGAAGTTATTTATTTTTTATTTCAGAAACTACTCGAGCGATTGAATTCAAACTTCGCAATTAGGTGGAGTATAATAACGCGCAACTTTCAGCCAAATTTTGTCAGGATCATACTGTCAGTAAATTCAAAAAAAAAATTTTTTCAAAATTTTTTTCCAAAAAATTTTTGTTTTCGAAAATTATTCATCATATCCAGAAGAAAATTCCACTCGGACTCAGATCTTCATATTTCACAGCAGTGTACCTTTCAGTTCGATACGGTTATTAGTTTAGGAGTTATCGGGAAAAAATATGTCAAATTTCTAGGTTTTTTCTCGATATGGTTGCTTTTTTCGTTAGAACAATTTGAAAAAAAAATTCTTTGATTTTCTTATCATATCATCCTCATTAAATTCTGTATGAACCTTCGAACTATAATTTTCCGATGAAGTACTGGATTTCAATTCGATCTGATCTGTATTTTTGGAAATATTGGGAAAATAATATTTTGAATGGGTATATCTGCGGAATCATTGGGGGGATTTTACCCATTCACGAAATCGGCCTTCGTAATTAAGGTCCAAACCTTCTCTACAAATATCGAGTTTCTAAGTTGTTTCTTTTGGAAGTTATTGTGTTTACGGTCGGCCTAACGGCCGACTGCGTAAACCACTGATTGAAAATCTGAGCATATTTCAAAATTGGTAGTTGTGAAATTATTTGCTTTGGGATAAGAAATAAAAGCACAAATTATTGAAAAATTACCATTTACTATAATAAATTTCTAAAATACATTCCTCCATTTTGAATCCATAATCGTCTTGGTTTTTTGTTTTATTGTTCGTTACGCTCCTACGAGTTTTTGTCCTAATTCTGCTTTGTTGTTGCATTTCATCGCTCTTGTAAAATCCTTGAAGAAAAAAATCGATGGGGTTCAGGTCTGGCGGACTCGCAGGCCATTCGATCGGCTCTGCAGGTCCAATCCATGTTGATGTAAAAATAACACGAGCTACAATTAATTTACAGGAATTTCAATTGAAATTATTCTGAAGTCACATTTTCAAGGTTAATTTGCCATAAGAATGATAAAAAGTAGAAAATAACTCTACTCGTGTTTCAATGATTTTGAGCCTATCCCCCTTCGATGGCCGATTACAGAAAAAAGGGCCTATAAAGTACTACTTTTTTCTTATGATTTTGGTGGCTTAGGACCATGCGAAGTTCCTGAACTCAGCCAGAAACTATGAAAACTCGTTTTTGTATTTTCAAATTGATGTTGAATGTTTGAGTGAATTATACTGAAAACTAAAGTTTTAACTTTCAAGCCTTTGTTGAGGAACTTTGAGTGATTTCAGCGAACTGAGTTATTTTTTTCATCAAAACAAAATTCAGGGAGGACATGTTACAGCAGAAAATTCTGCATTCTGCAAAATACTTACTACATTAAAAGATATGCATATTTGAAACCTCGCTGGCATTATAAATTGAAGAACACAAAAAAAAATATCTCGAAAACTATGACCGCGTAACATACATGGGGTATTTTTGGATAGCCCAAGGTGTGAGGAATCTAAAAAAAATTTATTGACGTCACTACTTGGACCACCCTGTATATATATGAACTTTGCATGTGGCTGTGATGCCGTAATCCACGAAGTCGCAATGGGGGTTTTTCCTTTGAACTAAAATGCAGTAATTTGCATGCAAAACCTTTAGAGCATCACATATAAACATATAATTTCAATGTTATATTTTTGAAAAATTGTTTGATCACCTAGAAATAATAAAAATGGCGATTTGCATTTGAAGGGATTTGTCTTGAATGCACGATATGGAAACGTCGAATTCAGCTTTCTCGGAAAGAAAAGGACGTCAAATGTGTTACTTCGCTTAGGAAAACAGAGATAGCTATACTTCAATCTGGTAGGAGTAGAAGACAACTACCAAGGAATAGAAAAAAAAGAGCACAGACTGTCATACTGTCATATTACTGACCAATCGCAAACGGAAATTGTTTGGTTGTATTGACAAAGAACACGTGTGTACCACAGAATAGGAATAAATATTTCATTATTCTATAGCAGAAAAAACTATTCTACTAAACACCGTTGTCACTTCGTGCATGCCTGGCAAATCCCAAACCACGATTCTGAAATCTGATTTTGAATACTTTCTGAAGGTAATTTGGGAAAATGATGAATCAAACCCATAATAATTATTCAGCTTTTTCGGAAAGAAAAGGACGTCAAATGTGTTACTTTGCTTAGGAAAACAGAGATAGCTATACTTCGATCTGGTAAGATTAGAAGACAACGAACAAGGAATAGAAAGAAAAGACCACAGACTGTCATATTACTGACAAATCGCAAACGGAAGTGTTTGGTTATATTGACAAAGAACACGTGTGTACCACAGAATATGAATAAATATTTCATTATTCTATAGCAGAAAAAGCTATTCTACTAAACACTGTTGTCACTTCGTGCATGCCTGGCAAATCCCAAACCCCCAAATTTTGAATTCTGATTTTGAATACTTTCTGAAACTAATTTGGGAAAATGATGAATCCAACCCATAATAATTATGTTCAAATTTGCATTTGCAGTAATAACCCAAATTCAGGGAAAACCCCCATTTTCTACTCCTAACTTTAAGACGAGTTACTGTTTGCTTTCAAGTGGGGTGTTCCACAGCAATATTTCGCTTCAAAAATCCAAACATTCATCTCGAGGACATAATGTATAGAACCTCTCTCCCTCTATCTGAAATAAACGAATACTGCTCAACGAAGCTGCATCCTTCTTAGACCTCCAAGAAATCATAAGATAATAATCTTATCTCAAGTATCGAGAACATTCATTTCAACGTTCTGATGAGTTCACCCACACATTTTTTTCACTCCGAGGCAGACCAGCCTTCGAAGCCAATTAGAACTGCGTCTTTTATGACATTCCGATTAATTAACTGGACCGAATGACAGCGAAAAGAATCCAACAGTCGAAGGAAGAATTCCAGTTTCCGAGTTTAATTAAAATTGATAGGCGATGAAGGGTTTCTTGCCGTTAATTGAATTCCGCGTTATAACAATCTGTTACAAAGGACAACGATACGCATTTATGACCTCTAAAAGTCGAGGCGGGGTAGTAGGACAAGAATTTATGCCGAGATCTCCTCTGAAATGATGGAGTAGAAGGACTGTCTCAATATATTTTCTGGAAGGAGTTTTCCTTGGAAATAAGCGTTGAAAAGAGTAGTGCAGAAGGAATTAATAGATTATAAAAAATCACGGTAACAGCGCGCTATACTTTTGTCGAAATTTTTGTAATTTTCGGTTTCGAACGACTAGGTTGGATCATTTTTTAGGTTTTTTTCTGGATATTCACTTCCATAATCTGAAACTATTAAAAACTCAATGAAATTGTTTCTCCATAAAAAACGCCCTTACGGATTACAGGATTGAACTATCTGACGAGAAAGGTTTCTTGGAAAACAGATTGCCTAAGAAACAATACAGGAACAACATAAATGATAAACACAATGAACTGTGAAGTTTCGAAGTGAAAATCTGACTCTTTCATCTGAAAAAGGGGAAAATAATTTTTTTAAATTTTGCCCTTTGTCTGATGAAAAAGTCAGATGTACTCTGAAACGTCATAGTTCGCTTGGATTATCGTTTGTATCATTCCTGTTTTGTTCATTAGGCAATCTGTTTTCCAATGGGGGTTTTTCCTTTAAACGAAAATGCAGTAATTTTGATGAAAAACCTTTAGAACATCACATTTCAAACATATTATTTCAATAATATATTTTAAAGAAAATGTTTGATCAGCTAAAACTGAAAAATAAAAATGGGGATTTGCATTTAAAGGGATTTGTCATGAGTGCACTATATGGCAACGTCGAATTCAGCTTTCTCGGAAAGAAAAGAACGTCAAATGTGTTACTTTGCTTAGGAAAACAGAGATAGCTATACTTCGATCTGGTAAGAGTAGAAGACAACGACCAAAAATAGAAAAAGAAGAGCACAGACTGTCATACTGTCATATTACTGACAAATCGAAAACGGAAATTGTTTGGTTATATTGACAAAGAACACGTGTGTACCACAGAATAGGAATAAATATTTTATTACTCTATAGCAGAAAAAGCTATTCTACTGAACACCGTTGTCACTTCGTGCATGCCTGGCAAATCCCCAACCCCAATTTTGAAATCGGATTTTGAGTACTTTCTGAAGGTTATTAGGGAAAATGATGAATCAAACCCATAATAATTATGTACAAATCTGCATTTGCAGTAATAACCCAAATTCAGGAAAAGAACCCCATTTGAATTCCAATTCGCAAAGGCGTTACGACGGTTAAGTTAGTTAATGGGCTAAATCGGTCGAATGGTTTCGGAGTTTCTATTTGGAATTTAGTGGTGAGTTTTCTGATATTTCGGAAATTACTGAAATTATTGGATTGAAACTTGGTAGAAATTCGAAACATAAAGTCGCGCAAAAATGTTTTAAAATTTGTTTCGAAAAAAACTTGTTTTGGAAAGTATCGACTATATTCTATAAGAATTCTGCTCGAACCTAGAGTTCCATGTTTCACATCAGTGTACCAAATTTCAGATTGATACCATCATAATTCCTGGAGATATAGGGGAAAAATATGTAAAATCTCGATTTTTTTTGTATCATTGTTTTTTTCAGTAATAACTCAGAAAAACCCTAGGAAAGAACTGACGAGAAGTCAGCAGCTTTTGTGCGCATGTTCAAAATCGTTTCCAAAGCTCAACGCTGCTAACTTTACGTCATTGCTTCAAATTCAAACTTCAAGACCAAGTTTTTTAGGGTTTTTTCTGGTATTTGAATCCCAATATCTGAAACAGAACTATTAAAATTAAATAAAATTGGTTTTTCATGAAAAACGCCGTTGCGGATTGCAGGATCAAACTCTATTTGTCAGGGGAAGATTCTTGAAAAACAGATTTCCTAATGAACAATACAGGAACCATACAAACAGCGAACTGTGACGTTTCAGAGTACAAATCTGACTCTTTCATCAGACAAAGGAGAACATTTTTAGAATTATTTCCTTTCCATTTTTCGTTCTGAGTTGAAACTTTTGGCAAATTGACATTTTTGAGAAAACACAGCAACACAGATTCATTTCGTTTTAAAGTTTTTCAATTCTACCTCTCTCTTAAGTAAATTCAGCCAAATGAGGTCTATTTCTACAGAACAATGAGCAAAATTACTCTCTCCATTCAACTAAATGCAAGAAGACATTTTAATTTTTCTTTTCGAATTATCTGATTTCCCTTCAGTATTTTTGTATCGTCTCAATCCACCATGTAATAATAATAATAATAATAAGCTTTTATTTTTCCAACAGGTGAAATTACCCAATTACAGGAAAAACTATCTCAAATATAACAAACACCTTAATATTAAGAACAAAAAATTAACAAAAACAAAATGAGAAAAGTACTTATTCCAGGAATGGTTGAATATTACCAGTTTCTTCCAAAAATGCAGCCACTATATGTGATTCTAAATGGTCGAACAAACATGGTTCGCTATTTGGGATTATGTATAGTCCGTTTCAGAATGATTGACATCTCGGGTGGCTGTGGAAACTCGAAATTATGTTGGTAATAGACCAGTCAGTAACATTTGTCTTGCAGGATTCATGTTGGTATTGAGAATAACACTGACTTATGACATTTTCAAGTTCGAGTTAACTTAATGAAAAGATTTGGAATTTATTTCTGATTGTGTATGTTCTTGATTCAATCGACAAATAAGTTTTGGAGACAGGTATTTCTCAAACCTTACCGACTTGAAAATGGCTGGAATTCATCAAGATACCTCTAGCCTAACTACAAGAGAACGTGGGGCAGTACCAGTGTTACTGAGAGTTTTGTAGGGATTCATCAGATATTTCTGCTAGTATTAATCGCGTTTTGCTAGATTTTCAGGTAATCAATCATTTACCTATTCAAGGTGTTTTCTGATTAATAAATAAGTCTTAAAATTTTAGATTTCTCCAAGTACTGTTCAGAGAATTTTGAAGAAAAAAAAAAGCAAGTTAGTACAGTCAGAAGTTAGCAGTGGAAGGAAACCTATTCCACATGATTATACCTTCAAAGAGACGTTAAACGGCGTTATTTTTTTGAAAACCAAAAGCAATGAGTATATCAGTTTGGATTTTTATTTTTTTATTTTATTCTTTTCCTTCCTAAATTCTGAGTAAAAAATAGCACAGGGCTAGAACTTGGATAAATTTCTAATAGTCATCAAGAATACAAAGATTGCTGAAGGGTGAAATCTTCATTGAGGAGGAACTTCAAGTGATCTTTGATTACCCAAATTCTCATTATTTAATCATTGATATCTCCAAATTGGAGTTTCTCGAATCCTGAATGATTTTATGTTAAGCATTCCACGCTATTTTCATCATCAATCCTGAATTTCCATGAATTACTGCAGTGAAATAATGTGGCTGTGTATTTTCAGTCGTCAGTTAAGCTGTATGCCTTTTGGAAATTGAAACTAACTTTGAAAATTTGTCAACGCAACAATTATGAAAATAATATACCGCCGTTGTACAGGTTTAGAGCATCAGAGTATTATAAATATTCTCAACAATTTCAAACCAAATTCGCCTTGAAAATAATTTTATAGGTTATATTTGTATATTTGAAACTATGATCAACCCACAGAAATTTTTAGTTACTCTTTGGAACTAGAAATATAGCCGCGACTAGATTTTCATGGCCTACTCTGATGTCAATAATTTTGAAATTAACTATATGCATATTCCTTAGGATATTTTTGTGCTCTCGTTTTCTGATACCTATCGGTCGAGACGTTTTCCTCGTATATGCCTTTCCACAAATACAGGAAATACTATATACACAATATATTTATTTTTTTGTGTTTTGTTAGTTGCTTTAGTTTTAGTTGGTATGGATCTCAAATTTTTTTATTCCCTGTATTTGTGGAAAAATATGTACAGGAGAAACGTCTCGACCGTTAGATATCAGAAAATGAGAGCACAAAAACAGCCTAAGGTCAAACAAAAATCCCAAATAGCGAACCATGTATGTTCGACCATTGGGAATCACATGATAGATTGAAACAATACAGAAATTCTCATGTTGCAATCAGGTAATTAGAAAAGTAAATTAAAGAAACCTCTTGCATTTTGTTAAATAGAGAGAGTAATTTGTTGCTCATTGTTCTGTAAAATGAACCCTATTTGGGAATTTACTTAAAACAGAGGTGGAATCTGTTTTCCAAGAAACTGCCCTTGACAAATAGTTTAATCCTGCAATCTGCAAGGGTGTTCTTCATTAAAAAAACCATTTTATTCAATTTGTAATAGTTCTGTTTGAGATATCGGGGGTGAAAACCCAAAAAAAACCTGAAAAATGATACGAAATCCTCCAAAAATAAACTTCAATCGATATTCAACACCCAGTATCTCGAAAACGAAAAGTTTGCGGTCTCAGGACTTTTTTCCCTTGAATTTATGTGAGGATTCTCCCCTGTTGGTTTGTACCTGCAATTTTGGAACATCCTGTATATTTGCAAACACAAATGGCGCCTAATATAATCAACCGGATGGAAAGAGAATTTTTTCCAGAAACTGAAAACAGATAGGTACTTAATATCTCTTTACACAATATCTACGTATGAATCCATCCATTACAAGAATTCAACATCCATCAGAATAGCATTACCTCGGAATTAACATCGTCCCAACATCTCCATCGATGCAAACTCTCTTCCTGAATCCATCGGACAAGCTTCCGGCATAATAATCGAAAAGGATTCTTCGAATATCGAAATATCAACTAGATTGATCGAAACCCGTTCCATCATCCAGTTGATGGACGATCCCCTGGTCCGTTCTTCATGTAAAATAAACAGCAATAATCTGAATGATTTGAATGCCGCCTGAATTATTCATGTCGGAACTTGATGCATGTTTCATCATCGTCCTTCAATCGGCTGTCAGGACGTGTTAGAACCGGGTTTGGAACGTTTTCCATCTCGATTTCCTCTTTCAGTTCGGATTTTACGAACGATTACACTTTCCGTTCATTGGAATACGATGTATGGGGCAGGTCCACGAAGGAATATAGGGTCTATTCATTTTGGGTCGTGTGGTTGGCACATCTGTGTGGGATTTGAGGCTAAAACAATGCTTCTTCTTCTGTGGATTTCATTTCGTCGAAGTGTCTCACGGGGAGACAGAGCTTTTGCTGAGGTTTTTATCTGTGCTCTTGTTAAGTACGGAAAAATGTATGGTACCACGTTTACATTTCCTCTGCTAACACTGTGATATTATACCAAAGAATGTAATGCTCGTTCTCGAAAGAATTAATTAATCCATTTTCATATATACATATAGTGCGCGTCAAAATTATGGAATAAATTCATTTTCTCAGAAGAAAAATATTTGGCAACAAAATCCTGAAACAGGTCAATTTTGTTTAATTTTTACCAAATTTTATGCATTTTTAAAGGATTTTTGTTGCACCCTGTGCCATCCCCATCAACCCTCTAAATTTTTTGAATGGGGAAAGTGGGTCATATGGTACTTTTTTGGCAAGATCATTGTATCTTCTTTCCAGGCGTGCAGAAATTTTCAAGAAAAAAATTTTTTTTGAAGAATTAGTTAGTTTAAATAGGTTTTCAGTATGTGAACTTTGTCATGGCTCATTCACTTTGAGACGATGGTACCTGATGAATTTGTCACCGAATGAAAGTCGACCATTACAGTTATGTTCATGCACAACTTTCAACCCCCTCCATTTTTTTCTTCATCAAAGGGTTCGTAGGGGTTGAAAGTTGTGCATGAACAAAACTGTAATGGTCGACTTTCATTCGGTGACAAATTTCATCAGGACCATCGTCTCAAAGTTAATGAGCCATGACAAAATGCACATACTGAAAACCTCTTTGAACTAACTAATTTTTCAAAAAAAATATTTTTCTTGAAAATTTCTGCACGCCTGTGAACAAGATACAAAGACCTTGGCCAAAAAGTACCACATGACCCACTTTCTCTATTAAAAAAATTAGAGGGTTGATGGGGATGGCACAGGGTGCTACAAAAATCCTTCAAAAATGCCTAAAAATTTGGTAAAAGTGAAACAAAATTGACCTGTTTCAGGATTTTGTTGCCAAATATTTTTCTTCTGAGGAAATGAATTTGTTCCATAATTTTGACACGCACTTTATATACTATCCTTTTGTAAGTGCCTCTCATTAGTGCCCATTCTTCTGTGATTTTGAGGTTAGGAAATGCTGATGTGATCAGATTGAAACTTCGTAATTAGTTTAAGTATATCAACGCGCAACCCGGTAATTCAAAGAAAAATATTATTCTAAATTTCTCGAATATTTGTGGAAATTTGTTTTTTCTCTCCGGAGACTATTACTCGTATTTTAAAGTCATTTGTCACAGAATGTGAAGTCAATATATAACAGCAATATTGAAAATTTAAATCCGATGCGGTATATATTTTCTGAAACAATAATATATCCAATGTTGTTATTTGAAATCTTGGGGTTTTTCCTTATAACCTCAAATGAAATACTAACACGATCACTGCGGAACTAGTTTAACGAGTTTAATAAATAGGTATTGGATCGAACCCGTTCCCTTCGCCATTTTGCAATCCACAAAATATGCCAGTTTGTGTAGATTGGAAGGCATACACTAGTATTTCCCTAATTTCCTTCTGAGCACATAAATAACAAAGCGTCGCAGGTATACTGCTTAAGACACAAATGACGAACTTCGCGGGAATGCTGTTCCAACTTCAATATTATAATTGTTCCCCTAATACTCCAACTGCATTAACTCCAAACTTGTGTCACCCTGGGCTAATTGACACGTTAACCACCATCCCACATGTCTCTTAACAGTTCAGTGCCTTTGCCCCTCCTCTTATTGTCCTTCAACTCCATTTTGATAACCCATATCCGATAAATCTCCTGAAGTTATGGACATCCGTGATCCGTTCGAATTCGTCGCCAAAACGGGCGTCCTTTTCACGTATTGACACTGCCAAACCCACCTTTCACTTCCTGATGAAAAGATTTGGTGATCTGATCATTTTATTCACACGAAATTATACATGAACCTTCAAGCTGTCATCTTTCAATCAAGATCAATTCGATCTTATCTGTATTTTTGGAAATATTGGGAAACTGAAATTTCGAATTGGTATATCTGGGGAATCATTGGGTGGATTCAACCCGCTCACGAATCCGTAATTAAGCCTGAAACCTATTCCACGAATATCGAGTTCCCACGTTGTTTCTTTCGGAAGTTATAGTGTTTAAGAGAGGCCAATCGTAAACACAATAATTTCCGAAAGAAACAAATTGGAAACTCGATAATTGTAGAGTTGGTTTAATTATGAAGGTAGAATTCGTGAAGGTTGAATTTGCGAATGGGCCAAATCCGCCCAATAATATTTTTTCGACACAAGACGGCGTGAGGTTTCATGCAAAATTCGTGAGAATCAAATATACAAGGAATCATCGGACGGACTAAGCTCTTTCCACCTTCAAGCCCTAAAATTATTCTATAAATAACGTTATTCTATTTAATTCCTCTCAAATGATATTGTATCAACTTAGCGACCGATTATGAACACAGCAACTACCGAAAAAATCAAGTTATAGTCTCAAAATCAGGGGTCACGAATGAGTAAAATACACCAAAGAATTCGATATATTATTATTCCAATATTTTCTGAAATATGTATTTGATAGAGCTGAAATTTGGTGTACTATTGTTGAATATTAACTAAAAAACTTACTCAAAATGTCTACGAAATTCGACGAATAGTTATCAGGAGAAGATTGTTTCATACTTTCAAAAAACAGTTTTCTGCATCTCACAACTAAATGATCAAGTTTGAATATTAATGCATCAGTATTTCTTGATATTTTGGGAAAATTACCTCAAAATTTGAAATAAATGAACTGATTTCATTTTCGGTTCAAAATCCGAGAATAACAGATAGTTGGGCATTATGGAAACGCTGCTGTTGAGCCGCGTACACGCACGAGACTTGAGCGTCTTTCGAGGCAGTTGCGAGGCACTTATGAGGCAGCCTCGCGTTGTTGAAATGGCTCGCGGGCCGCTCAAAACACCGTACACACTTGCGAGGCAGCCCAATTAAGCTGCCCCGAAAGCCGCTCAGCTCGCGTGTCTGTACGTTGATTAACGTTCGACAAGCTGGTAAAATAATTGCGGTCAAGCTCGAAGAGTTGATAGTTTAATTGAAAGCACCAGGGATGCCTAACAAATTGCTCTTCTTGAGTAGCCAGGGTTCGATATAGCAAGCGTATTTTATTAGATAAGTTTAATAATCCCTTACTCGGTGCAGGATTGCCTGGATGTAGATCCTGTCTTGTCGGGAGCTCTAATAAGGTTTTAAAGTGGACTCGTGCATTTCTTACCCGTCTGGAAGTCTTGGTTTAATCCTACATGTTGTTCTTTCGATTTTAGCTAATGTAACAGGGTGTTAGACATCGCAGTACGTGCTTTGTTTCGATGAATTTTCAGACTGTAAGGGAGAAACACTACGAATTTCAGACAAGAATTTACTATTGTGAATATGTTTAGGTTTGTTTTTTTTTCTCCATCGATGAGGTTTTGGAATATGTATAGTCTTATCTTTATCAATGGTAGTTTTTCCCTTGAACGGAAAGGCCGTAATTTTCATGAAAGAGCTTCAGAACATCACATTTCAAACATATAATTTCAATATATTTTCAAAAAAAATCACCTAAAACTGAAAAATAAAAATGGGGATTTGCATTTAAAGGGATTTGTCTTGAGTGCACGGTATGGCAACGTCGAATTCAGCTTTCTCGGAAAGAAAAGGACGTCAAATGTGTTACTTTGCTTAGAAAAACAGAGATAGCTATACTTCGATCTGGTTAGAGTAGAAGACAACGACGAAGGAATAGAAAAAGAAGAGCACACACTGTCATATTACTGACAAATCGCAAACGGAAATTGTTTGGTTATATTGACAAAGAACACGTGTGTACCACAGAATAGTAATAAATATTTCATTATTCTATAGCAGAAAAAGCTATTCTACTAAACACCGTTGTCACTTCGTGCATGCCTGGCAAATCCCAAACCCCAATTTTGAAATCTGATTTTGAATACTTTCTGAAGGTAATTTGGAAAAATGATGAATCAAACCCATAATAATTATGTTCAAATTTGCATTTGCGGTAATAACCAAAATTCAGGAAACACCCCCATTGTAATTTTCTAGTAACAAAGCCTATATAGAACACACCCGGTATCCTAACTCGAACAATCTCTAAGCTTCTGAGGGGTTTCGTTGAAGCCTAGGATAGTCGGAAAAAATACAAAAATACAAAAAAAAAATAAGACGTTTACTCTACGAATTTGAACCTGCACGCACAAGCTGCTGCCATCACGACAGTGCTTATCTAGGTTTTTTTTTGATAAATTACTGGATTTCAATTCGATCTAGTCTGTATTTTCGGAAATATTGGAAAACCAAAATTTTGAAAGGGTATATCTACGGAATCATTTGGCGGATTTTACCCATTCACGAATTCGACCTTCGTAATTAAGCCCCAAACCAACGGCCGGACCCTAACCACAATAACTTTAGAAAGAAACAACTCAGAAGCTCGATATTTGTAGTGACCTTAATTACGAAGGCCGAATTCGCGAATGGGTAAAATCCACCCAATGATTCCGCAGATATATCTCATTCAAAATTTTATTTTCCCAATATTTCCAAAAATACAGATTAGATCGAATTGAAATCCAGTACTTAAAATGACAGTTTGAAGGTTCATACAGATTTTAATGAGGATAATATGATATCACAGAATATTATATTAAATATTTGAAAAATTTTTCAAATTGTTCTAATGACACGATAATTACGAAATTTTGCACAATGTTGTCCCTCAACATCTTCAAACTAGCTGCGAAGTTTCATCACGAAGAATCAGTATTTCTTCAGTTATACCGAAAAAAACAACGATATCGAGAAGAAAACCACGAAATTCTACATATTTTTTCCCGATACCTCCAAAACTAATAGCCGTATCGAATTGAAATTTGGTACACTGCTGTGAAACATGAGGTTCGACGTATAACTGAAATTTTGCCGAATATGAACAACGGTTTCTAAAGAAAAAAATTTTTCGATAAAAAAATTTTTTTTTAATTGAGTGACCATACGATTTCAACGAAATTTTGCTCAAAGTTGCGCGTCGTCATGCGTCAACTAACTGCCAAGTTTCAATCCAATCGCTCGAATATTACCTGTAATATGAGGAAATTAACCTCAAAATTTCAAATGGCTATAACTCCGGAACTATCTGGTCGTTTTGGCCCATCAACGAACTTAACCTTCGTATCTTGAAATGAAACCCTTCCTGAAATTTTCAAGTTGATAGAATCCTCCGTACGCCCCAAAGTTCCCCTAGAACATGCGCGCAAAAATAAAAAATGGCAACCTTGTGCATTTTACTATTTTTTCCAGCCATTATAACCTAAGAAAAATTGAAAAAAGTACTTGTGACCTCGAAATGTTTCCTAGTTACATTCGAGGTACCTACTGTACGTTCTTGACTATCTTGTTTTATTTAGTGGTAAAACGTAAAACACGATTAAATATTGTGACAGTACAATAAATAGAGGAAACGCATGTAGCATCCGTTCAGCAACCTCAAAAACTCATACGGAATATCATACCTTTGATCTACGCTCTACGCGGTGCACTGTCGCCATTCTTCATGAGAATTTGAAAAGCAACAAGAGATACTGGCGGAATAAATGCTTCTACCACCAGAACTGCTCTTCTTGAAAGATTTATGATCGCAACGCGGTAATTAGAATTGAATTTATGCGTCCCAATTTTCATCAGGACGCTGCAGTTCGCTCCTGCTTATTCTGCCTTGGAATTTGATGATTCCGATAAATTCTGGGCATCATCTAATGGGAAATTTTGTACAGAAGTGTTAGTTCCATGTTCGCAGCAAACATACTCTAGAGAACGTGCCGTGAAATGATTATTCAAAAATCTAGAAAAGCACTGACGTGAGGTCAGGATCTTTTACGCGCTTGTTCAAATTCTATCTATTAGATCGACACGAATTTTTTTTCACACTGAGTGTGTTGCTTTTGCAACGTGAGAGTTTGAATTCTTTTGGTTCTCAGGAATCTGCTCGAAATTCAATATTTTTGGTTTAAATCAATTGACACCGGCTTTAAGAGCATTTCATCTCAAGCCAAAAATAAAGTATAATTTTGAATGACAGAAAACACCCAGATAGAATTCAAGCTCTTAGCATTCCAGGAATCGGAGCGTGATGGGTGGCATACTTCAGATACCACATGTGACAGCTTATAGAATTTATCTTATTAGGCCATTTAGGGAAATTTTCTTCACACATTTTGTGCTCTCTCTTTTGCACCAGCCAATCCGAGGTGTTGTTTCGGATCTTAGAAGGGCGTCGCTTAATTCAAAAAACCAATCAAAATTTATATTCTTCCTCTAAAATGTGAAGAAGGGAATTTTCTCAATTTGGGTTAAGTTAGTTTTTAGACACTATTCATTTGACCGTTGTACAGTAAACAACAAATTTCAAATTTATAAACGAGACTTCTACGTTAATTTTTGTGTTGTAAAATCGTAACTTCTCATTTGAATGTCGCTTCAACCTTGCTATCGTAAGATATAGAAGAAAGATTCTATTGTATAAATTGTATAGCATTTCGGTCTTGTTATCTAATACAGATACAAGAAAATACATTTTTGTTACGTGTTAAAAGTGCGTTTTTTAATACACCTTAACAACATCTTCGTGTCATAAGTGCAACGATATTGATCAACTGGTCAATAAGTTCTTCAATTATCTGCTTATTTTAGAAGCATCAACATTTCTGATAAAGATCAGAAAATATTCGTTGGTCGTGTCTTCATTTTGATATAACGACATAAATAATCAAGTGCGATTAATTCATCCACACGGAGTCTCTACTATTGAAACTCCAAAACACCTGAATAAACCAATTCAGGTCAAAACATAGTGTATGTGTACACTTCTTGAGATATTGCGGAAATAACGTTAAAATTCCAAATAACAACGAAATTTGGCACAATTTTTTTTGGCAGATCATATTGCTCAAAATCGATTATCAGAATACCAATATTTCTGATCTTGTTGTGGAAGCAATATCTTATCCTTAAAATATTACTATTTGCAAACAGAAGAGATATATGATTGGAAGATAGCAAAATGAAATAAAGGGTGTGCGCGGTTTTTTTTTAAGAATAAATAAAATATAGATGGCGCACTGAATTCGTCTGGGTATTTTGTCATTTAAGAAGTGTGATGTATGACATTTATAAAAATAGCTTCGCACCATAGACCTATAAAACTATATGGACATGGCTTAAAGAGAGAGGAAGCGGGCCGACAAAGATGGAACTAGGGCGGGCCAAACCATCATAGAATACGACAAAAATAAGACAGATCAGATTGAAGCCATAGACTGTAATTATAAGTTTATGTTTGAAATAAATATTTTCTCAAAAGTTTTGCAAGTCGAAGTATTTCAAAGCAGATTTTGTGTTATTCTATTCTGAATTAGAATATAAAGACTGTATAGAAGATATAATTCCCATTTTTTTTGTGTTTTCGTGAGCGTTTTGAATAGAATTTGATTTCCTTCATTTTAAACCGGGTTCACTGGTGAATAATGGTAAATTTGTGTTGTGCCATTGTACGAGGAGATATAAAATGAAAGTAAAATACAATAATTTGGAAAGGGAGTTAAAAAATCAAATGAATGTATAATTGCTATGAATCCGAGCGCAGAAATGAATTTCGCACAGATTTCTTCACTATTTAGTGCATTCTAATCGTTTGAGACCATCTAACGCACAAAATTCAAAAGATGCGTTCACGCGAGCTGAGCGACTTTCGAGGCAATTTGATTCGGCTTCCTCGCAAGTTTGGACGGTGTTGAGTGGGTCGCGTACTGTTCAAAACACCGTATATACTTGTGAGGCAGCTAAAAGCTCAATTAAATTGCTCCGGAGCTGGGAATACCATCCTGAAACAAGCGACCCAGGAGAATTCATAGTATATTGTTATTGATTAATCATTTCGAATATTCATATCGGAGTTATGTTCACATTCGTCAACAATTTTCAAAACTTCAATGTAATCTAATATACCAAGAAGAAGTCAGGAGATTCCCTAAGTAAATGCTTGATTTTATCTCTAGATAGGCGTCATATTGTGCCAGTGAGATCATCCTTCATCTCTCTAAATGCGCTATAGAATAACAGATATTGGTATCGTCTATCTTGTCTGTGGTCTGCCCGATCAAGGTCCATCTCTCTCTCGGACCTCTCACTTGCTTCATTATCCCCATTCGACTCTTTGGAAATGAATTCGTACGCCGTGTCCAGAGAGTTTAATATGTCTATGCTTGGTACACGATACAACAACGCGTTCAAATTGTTGAATTGTTTTATGAAAATCAGCGTTCTGTGAAAAGTGTTTTTAGAAAATTACGTGAATTTTATGGTTTACATATTCGTCCATCTCAAAGCACTATTGGTCGAATTATTGAAAAATTTTCGGTGGAAGATCAAAAAAGTGAAAAGTATAGTCGTAGCAGTCGTTCACAAGAAAATATTGATTTGGTTCGTGAAAGTGTTGCTGAAGACCCTGAAATGTCCATTAGACTACGTTCACAACAAGTTGGACTTAGTGGGTCCACAACATTGCGTATTTTAAACAAGAATTTTGCTCTGAAGGTCTATAAGGTTCAAATAACACAGGAACTAAAGCCATTAGATCATTTAAAACGTCGTTCATTTGTCAATTTCATCAATGAACAACTAGCGGATTTTTCGCAAAAAATCATGTTTTTCGATGAGGCACATTTTCAACTTGGTGGCTTTGTTTATGAACAAAATCGTCGTCTCTGGGGTGAGGAAAAACCACGAATCATTCATGAGAATCCTAAACGAGTCACTGTTCGGTGTGCATTATGGTCAAGTGGTGTAATTGGACCTTACTTCTTTTAAAATGCTGCTGGTGAAGCTGTTACTGTCAATGGTGATCGATACCGTCGGATGATTATCGAATTATGTGGCCTGAATTAATGAATATTGATCTAGAGGATATTTGGTTTTCAACAGGATGGCCCTACACCTAACTTTGCAAATGACACAAATATATAAAGGGTCTTTCAATAGGGACGGGTCGATGTTGGCAGCCTGTGGCGGCCATGTTGTTTTAACGTCGTCTTTCTAACCTATATTTTTTTATTCAGTTAGTAATGCCAAATCACCATGGCAATCACCTAACCGCCAAGTTTGAATCCAATCGCTCAGGTAGTTTCTGAAATAAAAAATAAATAACTTCAAAACTTCAAATGCCTATAACTCCGAAACTATTTGATCGATTTAGCCCATTAACGAACTTAACCGCGGCATTCCAATGCGCGACCTACCCTGAAAGTTTCAAGTTGCTAGCTCACTTCGTTCGACAGTTATCGTGTCTACGGCCGGCCAACCGGCCGGCCGGCCGGCCGGACAGAATCGATTTTGACACCGGATTCGTCATCAGTGAGTCCAACCTAGTCGATTGAGACCATTTTCGGCTCAATCATCCAAAATTACAGACATTTGATTTATTTCATGTCAAAATCGACCCGTCCTTATTGAAAGACCCTTTATAATATTATTTTGAGATGAGCAGTAAATTTTTTTTTATATCAAACAATTTGTGTCATAACAGTATTAGCAGAGGAAATGTAAACGGGGTACCATACATTTTTACGTATGATACAAGAGCACAGACAAAAACCTCAGGAAAAACACTGTCTCCCCGTATAAGTGTAATGAAATTGTTGTTTTTTATTGAAGGGCTTCTTCTTCATCGACAAAATTTCCTCCTTCCTATGCGATGCAGGTTGAAATCTTGGAATCATACCTGAAAACAAAAAAGGAGACGAAAAAACTAATATGAACTAGTAAATGATTTAGTACTCATTAAATTAATTTGAAGTTCGCAATCCATCTCAAAAAAGAATCAGACACCGAATGAATTGCCTCGAAACCATCGTCAAATTTATATATTGGACAAGTATTAACTAAATGTTCTATTGTTTCTTCTTCTTCTCCGCACTCGCACCTTGGACTTTCGACCGAATTCCATTTGAAGAGGAAACTATTACAGCGACCATGACCGGTTCTAAGTCGATTCAAAATGCACCAAATTTTCCAAGGAAGATTGAAACTATGGGTTTTTTCTGAAGGATCGCTGATCAAACCTTTGTTGAAAACATTACACGAATTCCATTCCGAACGCCAAACTTCTTTGTCACTTTTATTGGTGTAAAGAAAATCGTTGATCCATAAAGGTTTACGAGATTTCAATCTAGCAATTTTAGAATCCGGAATATAAGACATGATTGGGAATAAATTCGGAAAGGAACGATATTTATCCCAAGACTTTATCACTGCAACCTGCCTACGAATATGGGGCGGTACAATATTTGAGAGAACTGGTAACCACTGTAAAGGTGTAGATCTTATGGTCCCACTAATGATTCTCATAGCAACATTAAGCTGTACATCTATTTTACTAACATGAGCGCTATTAAACCAAACCGAACAACAATATTCAGCAGCAGAAAAAACCAAAGCCAAAGCTGCGGTACGAAGAGTTGTAGGGTCAGCCCCCCCATGAAGAACCAGCTAGTTTTTGAAGAATATTATTCCTAAATTTCAACTTCACGCGTAAGTTTTCCAAATGGGCCTTGAAATTTCAAGAAGTATCTAATTTCACTCCAAGATATTTAGGAGTGAAATTATGTTTCAGAACGGCATTATTAAAAGTAACATTCAAAGTTTTAAACTTCTGTTGATTATTCAAATGAAAACAAGAAACTTCTGTTTTATTAGAATTTGGACATAAACGCCACTCAACAAAATAATTTTTCAGAATTTAGAGTGTTTTCAATGACTTTGAAATCAGAGTGAGGAAAAGCCAGAGCAATATCATCTGCATAGATGAATTTCTCTGAAGAAGTTGCTGGAATATCACATAAATATAAATTAAATAGAGTGGGAGCTAAAACAAATGATTTATTGAGACAAGAATTTCCTGGACGAATAATCTGCAGAAACGGTGATGTTAATTGGCCTCCAAGGGTATGTGATTCGACACCGATAGACTATTTTCTTTGTGGTTATGTGAAAAGCCAGGTCTATAAGAATAATCCACAATCGATTCCTGAACTAAAGGATTAAATTATTCGTGTCATTGCTTTTCTAGAATTTTCTACCTCAAAATTGTATTATTATGGCAGTTAATAATTTTAATGTTTGTCATTCAAGACGTAGTCATTTGGGAACAATAAGGCATATCAAGAACGAATGATATCATGTGATTACGTATTATCAGAGAAGAATTGAGTAGTTGATGATTGACCATTGGAATGCTTGTAGATCTAGGACCCAGTGAGAAATAAAATATCCTAGACTCGAATATCTATATTTGTTGATCTCGTGATGAATTAAATTCATCGACTCCGAGAAACGTTTACAATTATTTGTAACTGTTTATTTTGGTTGAAAGTCAGACAGCTTACCACAGATCAAAACATAATCCCACAAAAGCGCTTCGAACTCATCCAACTTTTACGTACTTCACAGAGAGTTCTGAAAACCCAACACGATCAAATATTTGTACACGTCGATTTCCCTGTAATAAAGCGAGAAGGCGTTGTCTGATTTATAAATAAATCTAATTTCGACTTCTTCTTATTTACATGGCGAACTTCTGATGAAGTAAACTAGAACAATAATTCAAGCAAGGAAAACAAATATCGGTGGAGACTAGATCGTCTTTTATTAGAGCAGTCTGGTGAACTCTAGACTATTCTGAGTGAAGTCGAGTGAAATGCAGCTTTGTAGATATGGAAGAGGTTCATGAAAACATGGTGACCCAGTCAGTGTAAAGAGAAAGATGAATTTTGACGGAAAGGTATACTCCATTCACTTTTGTAAACTATCCCGGTTGGCCAGGATTTAGGTCTATCAAGTTTTTTCACTTAGAACTGACGCAGGTTGGCACTCGTGAAATATCGGCAATGTCAAAATAATTCTCAGCGACGTTGCAAAATGCCAATGCCAATTCTACTGTCCATCTCAACATTAACATAACCATCACGCTTGGAAACTAAGAATGCCGAAGGTAGTTTTGAAGAAGCAGAGACAAAGTACCAGGAAGTTCTATGTAAAATTGAAATCTGCTTCTTCTGATAGTAACCCTGATAATTAAGAATCAATAATTTATCACAAGCTATCCAACATTTTCGACGTATGTGAGTGAAAACCCAGTGTATCGTTCACATAGATTTCCAAGAACTTTGTAAATTGAGTTAGTTCCTTTTAGATGACACAGGTTCTGTAGTGCTACTACATTTTCATACTAGAATATTTCAAGTTGTGCAACGAGGTATTTGAATGTCTTCTGTAGGCTTATTTCTTGAGAATTTTGAAAAGTAAGGAAGGAATTCCGTAGGTTTGTCTTCTCGCTTAGAAGTTTTTCTGCTGGGTTATTCGAGTACTTTTATTTCTTTTTCGAATAAACTATAACAAAGTAACGGACTACTCTATTCATTATTCTTCAGTAAAATTCCAACACCCGATTCTTGATTTCCGTACAAGAAAATAACATAACTGAATCTTCCAAGCATGTTTATATACGTGAAATATTTCCAGTGTTAACAGAAGAAAAATCTAAAAAATGTAGATGACCGCTTCGGCAACGAATTTGACCATTCCAACAAAAGCTGCTGCCTTCACGGCAGTGCTTTTCTAGATTTTTTTTCGATAAATTACTGGATTTCAATTCGATCAAATCTGTATTTTTGGAAATATTGGAAAAATAAAATTTTGAATGGGTACATCTACGGAATCATTGGGCGGATTTCACCCATTCACGAATTCGACCTTCGTAATTAAGCCCCAAACCTTCTCTACAAATATCCGATAGGCCGAATTCGTGAATGGGTAAAATCCACCCAATGATTCCGCAGATATACCCTTTCAAAATTTTATTTTCCCAATATTTCCGAAAACACAGATCAGATCGAATTGAAATTCAGTACTTCATCGAAAAATTAGAGTTCGAAGGTCCATACAGGATTCAATGAGGATGATATAATAAGAAAATCACAGATTTTTTTTTTCAAATTAATCTAATGACACGATATCATCACGAAATTTTGCGTTAAGTTGTCCTTCAGCATCTCCAAACTAGCTACGAAGTTTTATCAGGATTGAATCAGTATTTCTCGAGTTATACCGAAAAAAACAACTATATCGAGAAAAAACCTCGAAATTTGACATATTTTTTCCCGATATCTCCAAAACCTATCGTATCGAACTGAAATTTGGTACACTGCTGTGAAATATGAAGCTCAAAGTCCGAGTGGAATATTTTTCTGGATATGATAAACGGTTTTCGAAAAAAAAAAATTTTCGGGAAAAAATTCTTCTTTCAATTTACTGGCAGTATGATCCTGACAGAATTTGGCTCAAAGTTGCGCGTCGTTATACTCCACCTGATTACCAAGTTTGAATTCAATCGCTCAAGTAGTTTCTGAAATAAAAAAAAATAACTTCAAAATTTCAAGTGGCTATAACTCCGAAACTATTTGACCCATTTGGCCCATTAACGAACACAACTGCGGTATTCTAAAGCGCGTCCTAGCCTGAAAGTTTCAAGTTGCTAGCTCACTCCGTTCGACAGTTATCGTGTCCACGGCCGCCCGGCCGGCCGGACAGAATTGATTTTGACACCGGATTCGTCATCAGTGAGTCCAACCTAGTCGATTGAGACCATTTTCGGCTCAATCATCGAAAATTACAGACATTTGGACAAAACGATAGCACGATGTTCCCCTAGAACATGCGCGCAAAAATCAGAGAGTGCTCTTGCATTTTGTTGAATGGAGAGAGTTATTTTGCTCATAGTTCCGTAAAAAAAGACCCTATTTGACTGACTTTACTTAAAAAGGGGTAGAATTAAAAAACTTCAAAACGAAATGAATCTGTGTTGCTGTGTTTCTCCTTTGTCTGATGAGAGAGTCAGATTTGTACTCTGAAACGTCACAGTTCGCTTTTTTTATCGTTTGTATTGTTCTTGTATTGTTCATTAGGCAATCTGTTCTCCAAGAAACTGCCCTTGACAAATAGTTTAATCCTGCAATCCGCAAGGGTGTCTTTCATGAAAAATCAATTTTATTTGATTTTTAACAGTTCTTTTTCAGATATTGGGAGTGAAACCCAAAAAAAACCTGAAAATGATGCGAAACCTTCCCAAAATGAGCTTTTATCGATACTTAATGGTTCATACCGAATTAATCATACCATATGCAAAGAAAATCGCCAACTCTTTCCTCCAGGAAGTAAGGGTGATTTTTGCGGGGTAAATATCTAAAATAACTACCCCTTTTTTAGAATAATCGGTTCAAAATTCGCAATTGATAACTGTCTGCTTCTTAGAACAAGTGTAAGTTGGATATAACTCAGATAGCCAAACACTATCGAACAATCCCTCTACCCCTCTAACTCCTTCAATAGGCTATAAAGCATTAAATGCACCTCTACTTCCAAATCTAGCGACATACATCCCTCCAAAGCCTGATGATTCACATGAGCAGTTAGGGTCGTAAGGAGCATTTAGTGCATCATCTAGAGTCGGAACAGTTATTCTGTTGCCTAGAAATAATGTGCCATTAAAACACTGGAAAGCGAGAAGGGCATAACGATTAACTCTACGTTAGTTCCAGACTATTATGCATTTTACTAATTGAGTCTAAATTTAACTGCTTCATAATTGTTATTGAAGGAGCAATTAGAAGGATTCAGGAATGGGCATTGTGGAATTATTTGGAGGGATGTTTGGAGATGATTAATGTTTATAGCTACAAATTCAAAATTATGTGTTTAGGTAGACATCACTGAAGACTATGAGGAGTATCCAAAAAGTGTTCATACTGAGGTAATTTCGTAAAAATTATCAAGCCTTCCTGAGATACAGCTGTGCTTCAAGTTCAATGACGCTCTGTAGGTTAGTTTTTACGCGTTTGGTCTAGAAAGCAGTTCGTTATTGTTCTGCCCAAATGTTCTTGAATTTCGAATTTTGTGCCGAAAGTGGTCTTTAACGACTATGTTGGACTCGTTGAAGAAAAATCCGTCCGAACGTCCGTGTGGGCTCTTACTTTGAGAAAAGGACCTAGAGTCTTTAAATTTTCAGATTTGGATTGGAGCCTGAATAAATCGGCAGAATCCGTGGGCAAAATCGGCCAAACGATTGTGAAGTTATACCGATTTGTATTTTCGATACTACTTCCTCGATTTATACTGATATGAACGAATCGAATCTAAGTAATAGTCTGTGGAATATCTACTGGCAACTAAATCCAAAATTTCGTGTGAATCGAATCCTCAAAACAGATTTGAAAAATTTAATTTGAAAATTTTTCAAATTTTTGTTGAAAAATTTCGTGAGGATCGTACAGATGGAATATAAAGAATTATTCCTTTTCGGAAATTTTCCATTTTTTTTCGAGAACTATTCATCAGAATTAGATCTCAACGATAATTGGCATATGCGTTGGAATTATTTTGCAGCGACTTAGAAGATATTAGGAAGAAGATATATCAAATTTCTTGATTATTAATTTCCTAGGTATCGATAATATTTCACATTTACAAACATGGTTAGAAAATTCAGTTATGTTTTTTTTTTGTACGGAAGTCAAGAATCGAGTGTTGAAATTTCACTGAAAAATAATGGATAGAGTAGTCCGTTACTTTGTGATAGTTCATTCGGAAAACTTCTAAACGAACAGGCAAACCTATGGAATTCTCCTTCTTTTCGAAATTCTCAAGAAGTAAGCCTGCAGAGGACATTTGAATACCTTGTTGCACAACTTGAAATACTCCAGAATGAAAATGTTGGGTAGCTTGTGTTGTGATGAATAATTGATTCCAAATTATCAGGGTTCTATCAGAAAAGGCAGATTTCAATTCTACATAGTACTTCCTGATACCTTGTCTCTGCTTCAAAACTACCTTCGGCATTTTAGTTTCCAAGCGTGATGATTATGTTGAGATTGAGAGTAGAAATTGGCATTTGGCTACGTCTCAGAATTATTTTGACATTGCCAACTGCGTCAGCTTTATGTAAAAAACTTGATAGATCTAAATCATGGCCAACCGAAATGTTTTATAAGTGAATGGAGTATATGTAAGGCACTTGATAGTTGAATAACTATAGCTATACAGACCACATGAAGAAAAGGTAGCCGAATCTTTCCACCAGGACACCAAGAAATAAAATTACGCTTGGCAGGATCAATACGTGAATAGGTGACCACTTTTGCAATAAATTCGAAAAATTGCGTAAACGATCCTGGCCTCACGTCAGTGCTTTTCTGTGAATTTCGTATTTTTGATATCCACCTATAACCAACAGAATTTCAGGTTTCCTTGCAGCTCTACCAACATAAATCTGACATACAACAATGTGCAACAGATGAAATCAGCTGTTCAACATCAATATTTCTGTCGAAACAACTTCTAACAAGGCCGATCCATTATCAACAAATAATAGACAATAAATATCGGGAACCAAATAAATGCAGAAGTGTACCCAACTCGCTAGGTTAATTTTGCTCTCAATTATGCGCAAGTTATTTATATGTTTACTAGCCACCGTAATAACCTCAGTTAATAAAAGACTTGTCACTAGATTACGCAAGTTGAAGTCTTCCAAGAATCCGAACTGTTGTCACAGAAAAATGGTTATATGACATTCAACCTGCAGCCATGTAATTGTGAAGATGCTGATGCAATAAAGAAGGATGCGGATATATGGAGACAGCATGGTGTTTGACGTGTTTTGGCGACGACAAATCGATACAGATCAATCTTGTCAGTTGTTGTTGAAAACGTTTGAAAATTGGAAGATATAAATATATTTTACGATCACATTAATCGGGTTCACACGACTGGTATCCGAAATATTCAGGGCAATTGTTCTGGGATTTTTCTTATACGGATAGCTCCCACATTTCAAAAGCTGTCAAAATTATTTTCAGAATGATGACGCTCCAATTTGTGCAAAATTTCGGCCGGATCGTATCGGCACAAATATATCAGCGTACAATCGTGTTGTCCTTGTGTCTTATTCTCAGCTGTATATTTCCAGAACTACAGGAGCGATTTTATTGAAACTTAGCAACTAGTTAGAGCATAAGGATTTGTAACTTTTCACGGAATTTCGTCGGAATCGTGCTGTCAGTGAATTAAAAACAAAGTATCAAAATTTGTATCGAAAACATTTCCTCTTCGAAATCTATTCAATTCATTTGGAACCAATTTTCGTCATTTTTTGAGCTTTATGTTTTCCAGACTTGTAGCAAATTTCAGTTTGATACGATCACGAATTTCAGAGATATTGTGGAAAAATATTTCAAATTCCGTGGTTTTTTCCTTGTTATCGAAGTAGTTTCAGAATAACAAAAACCTAAAAATCCTAAAAAATGACTACTGCAAAGGCAACAACTTTTGCGCACATGTTCAATGGAGATGACCGCTGGCAACGAAATTGAACATGTTCGCAAAAGCTGCTGCCTTCATGGCAGTGCTTTTCTAGGTTTTTTTTACAAATTTCTTACCCTTTTGGTCGATATATAGGAACAAATCTGTTGATTAGAAGTGATATAATACAATAAATAATTCTAAAATAGATCTTTGCTTTCAGGCAAGGCAGTCCCTTTCGTAGAGCTCACAGTGGCCCACGCTTCAGTGTTAACAATACTAGCTATAAGTTTCGAGAGATACTACGCTATATGCAAGCCTCTGAAAGCCAGCTATATCTGTACGAAGGCTAGGGCCTCTCTGATATGTCTTCTTGCTTGGATCATAGCAGCGGTTTTCACAAGGTAAGTGTACGCCTTCAACAAATGCATGTTGCTGATAGTACTGGTTTATATTGCAACACAAAGGGGTTAAGACCACATATATGAAGTATACATAGACAACAATATTGTACAAAGACAATTGGTCCATATCCAATGTCAATATCTTCTTCTGAGATGTGTTATATCTGTAACTTTCATCGCTGAAGCATGTTTTTCATATCAAGAGAGTTGACAGTTGTTGAGTAGTAAAGAGAGCTTCAAGTCAAGTTTGATATCCTTGGAAAAGGAGGCAGAATGTACATCAGCTAAGGTATTATAATATTTATGACTGTATCCTTGCGCTCTCAGCAATGTTGCCACTTCTTCCATGCATATCAAAATGGAGCTGCCGAATATTGGACATATTTTCGAAACATCATCCTATTAACCGTTATTCGGGCTCGAAAATGACTTCTTGTATACATGAAAGTCTTCAAACAATAAACCATATTGCTCTTTATTCCCTTATACATATTTCATATAATTAATGAGTGGATGATATTCTGCACTTGCTAAACTCCTCTTATATATGAGAAAGAACCCATAATTTCATCAGATCTAATAGATTATAGATCCGTTCATTTTTATTCAGCCGAATTAATTGTATGGATTCGACGAAGCGCCATCATCGTTTACAGAGCCAATTAGTACAATATTTGACAATTCTGGGACCTTGTTTTAGACACAAAATTTTAGTGGGTTATAGTAGGACACCTGATATATTCTATGCATCTTGGCGTCTCACCACCATTTTTTTCAAATGTCATAAAGGGTTTTCCAATAAGAGGTGTTATTTTGATATTCAAAGAAAAATGCCATTTTTCAATAATAATGATCGGATGTTTGTTTCATTATAAAGAAGAAACTATGTCGTCAATAGTGGAAAATAACATCAGGCAAATGACCACCACGACCACGCTTACAGGACCATCTCCTGTTAATGAAATTTTCCATGACCAAATCGAAAAGTGGCTGCCCTATGTCCTCGATAGCCTTACGAATTCCATCTTTGTGGTCTTGAATCGACGCTGGGCTATTGGCGTAGACCTACTCTTTCACGTGGCCGCAAAGGAAGAAGTCACAAGGTGTTAAATCACAAGATCTCGGTGGCCAATTGTGATCACCTCTTCGAGAGATAACACGGTCCGGAAACTTTTCCGGTAAAAGATCAACGGTTTCGTTGCTTGTGTGGCACGTAGCGCCGTCTTCTGGAAAGTAAACGTTGTCCAGATCAATACCATCCAATTCCGGCCATAAAAATTCATTATTCATCTCTCGATAGCGCAATACATTCACAGTTACTGTTGCTCCAGCCTCATTTTCGAAAAAGTAAGGTCCAATGACTCCGCCGGACCATAAACCGCACCAAACAGTCACTCGTTGAGTATAGAGAGGCTTTTCAACAATAACTCTTGGGTTTTCCGAGCCCCAGATGCGACAATTTTGCTTGTTGACGAAGCCACCTAGGTGGAAATGGGCCTCATCACTCAAGATGATTTTTCGATGGAATTCCGGTTCATTTTCATGCATTTCAACAACCCAATCAGCAAAGACACGACGTTGTTGATGATCGGCCGGCTTGATTTCTTGTATTAACTGAACGATATAAGCCTTAAGACCCAAATCTTTATGCAAAATACGGTGTAATGACGTTTGTGGAATGCCCAATTCCAAAGAACGACTAGGAATGGACAAACCTGGGTTTTCTTCAACACTTCTACAGCAGCAATATTCTCGGCTGTTCTTGAGCGACTTGCACGGGTTTTATTCTTCACATCACTAACTTGTCCCAACAGCTCGAATTTTTCCACCAATTTCTTTATTGCGGTCCGACAAGGTGCTTCACGACGACCCAAAAATGCGTTGTTGAAGCGTGTATCGTTCCATTTCTTTTAATGGCGTAGTTTCTACTTGTCAAATGTCAAAAAATGACAGCTTCAAAAGTGACATCTACCGAAATAGCGGGCTATTCAAAATAACACCTCTTATTGGAAAACCCTTTACTAACGCTTTCAAGGCACACAATTTTTCGATGACAAAAACGATATGATAACCAGCAGAGTTGATATTTTGAAACTAGAGTACATCTACGAGGACGAGATTATTATATTTCAGGTTTTTCAGTCCTGAAGTGCATAAAATAATGTATGCAGCACGGGAATAAAGTTCCCTCAATCTCTCGGAGAATTCTAGCCCGACCAGAGGGATCCTCGATATTAAAAGTGCCACTTTAGTCATTTAGTTCATATTATACTATCATGCACTTTAGGGAAAAGGGGTTCTTTTAATCTCTCATTTGAGAGACTAATTGGCACTTTTTATCCCCGAGGGTTAAAAGTAAAAAACCGATATTCGTCATTCTGTCGTTACAAAATGGACGTGAGTTTACTGTACTTGCCACTATCCACATTAGTAACTGTAACTAAAGTTCTTTCAATCCCTTGGTGATCAAAAGTGCGACTTTATTCGCTAAGTTTATAATACAGTGCGCGTCAAAATTATGGAACAAATTCATTTTCTCAGAAGAAAACTAGTTAGCAAGAAAATCCTGAAACAGGTCAATTTTTGTTTCACTTTTACCAAATTTTTCTGCATTTTTGAAGGATTTTTGTTGCACCCTGTGCCATCCCCATCAACCTTCTAAATTTTTTGAATAGGGAAAGTAGGTCATGTGGTACTTTTTTGGCAAGGTCTTTGTATCTTCTTTAAAGGCGTGCAGAAAATTTCAAGAAACAAAATGTTTTTTTCTTCAAAAATTAGTTAGTTCAAAGAGGTTTTCTGTATGTGCACTTTGTCATGGCTCATTTTCTTTGAGACGATGGTACCTGATGAAATTTGTCACCGAAAGAAAGTCAACCATTACAGTTTTGTTCATGCACAACTTCAACCCCTTTCACCCCCTCACGTGAAAAAGTGAGAAAGTTTCGTATGGTTGAATGTTGTGCATGAACAAAACTGTAATGGTCGACATTCATTTGGTGACAAATTCCATCAGGTACCATCGTCTCAAAGTAAATGAGCCATGACAAAGTGCACATACAGAAAACCTCTTTGAACTAACTAATTTTCCAGGAAAAAAATTTTTTTCTTGAAAATTTCTGCACGCCTATGAAGAAGATACAAGGACCTTGCCAAAAAAGAACCACATGACCCACTTTCCCTATTCAAAAAATTTAGAGGGTTGATGGGGATGACACAGGGTGCAACAAAAATCCTTCAAAATGCATAAAAATTTGGTAAAAGTGAAACAAAAATTGATCTGTTTCAGGATCTTGTTGCCAAATATTTTTCTCCTGAGAAAATGAATTTGTTCCATAATTTTTGCGCATACTGTATACTATAAGGATTTTTGAATGAGCCCATTTCGAAGGGATATCTACACAATCTAAAATTATTTTCGTGAATACTCTGGAAATATCAAGCTGTTATTTCTTCATACAAATTCGAGTAATAATAATACATAAAAACATCTCATTACCTTGAATGAGTTCAAGTTGCAGAATAGGGAAAATAATAACATTCACAGAATCCGTCTTATGACGTGAGATGTTAAATTTCCTTCTTCCCTCATTACACAACACGAAACAACATTATGAATTTTATATAGTGGGTAGTGACCTCTCAATTGTTGCAATATATACCAGATATCGGAAAAGGTGTATAAATGGCATATAAAAAGTGATCACCATCATTAGCGATGTATAATGAGAACCTTCGTGCAATAAACGACAAACAGAGTAATAGCAACAGAGAACTCTGTTTACGATCACACCTGAAAACATGAATGTCACTTTTGATATCTAGTTTTGTCCAAGGTTTCCCAGAATATTGTGTCTTGAGATTGAAGGAAGACCATTGGCTGGTATAATTCGGATTTCATGATGAAAATATTGCTATATTGAAGAAATCAACAATTAGTTATCGGATGTATTAGTGTGAAGTTTCACGTCAAGAGGGTGAAATTTGCAGAGAGTAGTGCAAGTACCTGTATTTGAAGAGGTAAAAACACTTACGAAAATATACTCGATACCCTTTGCAATCAATTCCCTTCATATACGAGAATACAGTTTTGAAATTTGATTCTAATAGTTGAAGTTTGCTCATGAGGAGAAAATCTATAAAATTTATTCACAAATGTCTGAATGTTGACCAAAAGCTTGCAAGAGTAAAAGCATCGCGTTCTATCTGTGGTAGCTCTAAGAAAATTATGCCTTCTCAAGCATTGTTGTTACTATGATGAATCTTGAGTACAAAACCTTGAATCAAAGCAACAATGTCTACTCTACTGAGTAGACATTTTCTGTTTCTCCAAGGCAAAATGTTTGGTGTTGGAAAATCTGTTGGAAGAATTGTTGCTTAAGTTTCATGGGATCGTCATTTTGTAATGATAATTGATTACCCGGAGGAGTGTCGAACTATAAGTAGGTATTAGTATTCAACATTATCTACCATATTACATATGTGGCTTAGTTCTGCTTCTCAGAACTTCGACCATCACAGAAAACATATCACAGATATGTTCTCTACCATGTGCCATAAATATGAAATTAGCTTTACCTACTTCATTTACTTCTGTGAAGTCTGTCGGTAGGCCATGGAATTTTGACATATTTCATTCTGTGTAATCAAAAAATGTTAGGTTGGGTTTATTTTCCTGTCAGATAGTTAAGCAAGTTAAGATAAATTCGTAGGTAATTGCGTATGCAACGGTACGGAGTCCCCGATGAAATATCGGAGAATTGACATTTGAAAAAAAGTAGGGTAAACAAGCTGAAGATTAATTTATACAGAAAACGTTATATTATTGTAGAATTACGAACCTAGCTGTATCTAACTGATAACACTTCCCCTGTGGAGACCTGATTGTGTAAGCCGGCTAAATTTCCAATCTGAGTTTCTTCAATAAGAAGCTAATTTTTTTATTTCATCCTCGTATATACCCACTCTTTCAACAGATACTCCACTTGTTAGTTCGCTCAAAATTCTTGGTATGGGCGTCGTAAGTAGAAAACACTGGATATCGAATGTGTGCCAAAACCACACATTCAGGTCGGTTCTGTTTGCAAATAGCAATATAGCTACGAAAAAGATATTGCTATCATAACAAGATTGGAATTGTTGGTATTCTGATCAACGATTTTGAGCAATATGATCTTTTCGACAAGAATCTTGTTATCAATATTGCGATCTTAGCAACCTCAAAATATTTCCTATGCTTGATAAAAAGATAGGTTAGAAAAAAAACTCTCAGATATCCATTTGTTTCAGTATTATTTCTTCCAAGAATTCGAGAATATTGAAGATAGGGAAGTATGTGCTAATAGAAATTTGTTCAAGGTTCTCTAGAATATTTAATTTTCAGGAAAATTCTTAGACTGAAATACCGGCATAGTAAGCAACAGCTGAGATGATTATTCTAATGATCTCAACAACAGCCATCCTTTTTAATTGCTAACAGAAAAGTTTATCGAATTTCGAACCATTAACGCCTGTATAAAATTGTTGCATTCGATTTCTGGAAAACCATATTCTATTGGTAGGTATCCAGGAAATTGGTCAATTTGTCTTTAATTGGTTTTTCTGTTTCGTAACATTTTTGAATAAGTCGATGTTTACATGAATAAAATAAATACTAATAGAAATGCGTTCAAGGTTCTCTAGAATATTTAATGTCAAGGAAAATTCTTAGACTAAAATACAGGCATAGTAGACAACAGCTGAGATGATTCTTAAACATCTCAACAGCAATTCCTTTGAAATGCCAACGAAAAAGTTTATCGAATTTCGAATTATTAACGCCTGAATAAAATTGCTGCATTTGTTTTCTGGTAACCAATATTCTCTTGGTATCCAGGAAGTTGAATATTGACCAATTTGACTCTTTTCGGTTCCTAACATCTTCATTTCGATGTGTACGTGAAAGCCGTAGATAGAGGTTATGTATGCTAGATCATAAAAAAAACTTACGAAGGGGGGTTATTTTCTTCTTCCTTGTAGTTCTAAAGTCACAAAATACATTGTTGTCAGCTCTAAAATCACCAATTATGGAAGTCCATGATAGCAATATTGCTACGACAAAATTCATAACAAACATCGCTATAACACTCGGAACATAATACGTAACATCATGGCCATATTGCTATAAATTAGGAAGATAGCAATATCACTAGAATAGCAAGGTTTATAGCAATAATCAAACAGGATCGACCTGATTATTGATCTGGATAAATAATATTAAGATTGACACTGGGTGCCATAGAAAGTTTCATACTTCACGAGAAGTGATTTGGTTCTGAAACGAAACCAAATATCATCACTTTTCCATCATTCCCATCTGCAGAGCATCAAGAAGTAACAAACAGAATTCCTGTTTTACCCGAGTGCCCGAGTCCTTCCATTTTGTCATGATACTTTTATGTTTTCAGGATCTGCGTCATCTATTCATCATAAGTTGAAAATAGAATTCAAGTTACGTAGTGTGAATTCATTTTGAGTTCACACACAACTCGTTGACCAATGTATGGTCAAAGGACGAAAGGATAGCTCATAGACGTGGTGAATGTTAAGACTCCCCCATAAAGGGAAATATTATGGGTAGGATCATGCCGCAAGTTTGTAATTGTCTATTCAGACCTTTCGTAACTGTTGAAAGACTCCTCCAAATTTCCTACAGGAGTCCTAGTATAAAAGTTTGAATGCATTAATTGGCTCTGAACCATTATGTCCAAGGTTTTTGTACCCACGCTGAGGTAAATAATTGTTGATAAACTAGGAATTGTGTTCGTTATACCGTTAAATAATGTTGGTGGTCACTTTTTCCCAAGTTGGTTCGAATGAAATGACTCGATTTTAGCTGTAAAACTGCTTCAGTGCATGCTTTTGAGATATTGCTGAAAATATTCGCTTCAAGGAATGATTAACTGTACTCTATACACTTTATGGTTACTTTTATTTCATGAGGAATTATAAAATGAATATATAGTGTGACTGCGGAAGTAAGGTCCAAAAATGATAGAGGAATCGTGGTATTCGATGGCGAAAAATATTTTTTCTCAAATCGCTAGGAAATTTTGACATTTCGACAAAATTTCTCATTGAAAAAGTCAAGATATCCCAACTGTTAAGACATATTTATTTACTTAAAGGAAATGATATTTCCTTACAATTGTTAGTGTCCTACATAAATGATTGAAAAGACGTTGTTTGTAAGGAATTGATTTATATTAAGCAAGGGTTGACTTCAAAATTGGATAATTGGCTCACAATGTTGAAGATTTCGTCTTGAAACAGAGGTCTAGGAAGTATGCCATTATAACTCCAGTTTTTACTCTTGCGATAGTCCATAAAAGGTTTATATGCATATTCGTACTTTTTCTTCTTTGGTAATAATCCTATTGAAGTGAAATATATGACATGAATGATAAGGTTTTCGATTCAAGCATGCTCGTAAAAAAGTATAAAGTTAAACTCGTCGAAAAGACTCGAGATTCTATATAACTCACAATTTTTTCGGTTTATTGCATCCAAATATTTTTTTTCAAAGAAACTTTATCGGCTAGCCGATGTACTACACAATGATGTAACCCCTTAAGAATATTTACCATGAAAATGAATAATAATGATTCGAGGATATTCCCGGATATTCCCTGATTTTTTAGGTAGAATCAAAAGAGAACTTCGGTCCGAGTTTCCAACCTAACAGCACTTCAGCTCTTCAAATCTGGTAATGGGGGTTTTTCCTGAATTTAGGTTATTACTGCAATTGTTATGGGTATGATACATCATTTTCCCAAATTAATTTCAGAAAGTATTCAAAATCAGATTTCAAAATTGGGGTTTGGGATTTGCCAGGCATGCACGAAGTGACAACGGGGTTTAGTGAAATAGCTTTTTCTGCTATAGAATAATGAAATATTTATTCCGATTCTGTAGTACACACGTGTTCTTGGTCAATATCACCAAACAATTTCCGTTTGCGATTTGTCAGTAATCTGACAGTATGACAGTCTGTGCTCTTCTTTTTCTATTCCTTGGTCGTTGTCTTCTACTCTAACCAGATCGAAGTATAGCTATATCTGTTTTCCTAAGCAAAGTAACACATTTGACGTCCTTTTCTTTCCGAGAAAGCTGAATTCAACTTTGCCATATCGTGCACTCAAAACAAATCCCTTTAAATGCAAATCCCTATTTTTATTTTTCAGACTTAGGTTATCAAACATTTTTTTAAAAATATTATATTGAAATTATATGTTTGAAATGTGATGTTCTAAAGGTAATTAATTTTAAATTACTGCATTTTCGTTTAAAGGAAAAACCCCCATTGGATCGAAATATCGATATTTGAGATCATGTCCGATTCATTGAATTGTGTAGTCTGATTCCACGACAACAATGTTCCGCGAATCAACATATTCATATTATTCGAACTGAGTAAACTTCTGATTCAGTCAGACAAAGGACTACAGTGACCAATAATAACATACTAACTATGGTCTATGGATATGTTCATTGATGAACTGAAGGTAAAAATCGAAAAATCGATGGTGGTTCTACTGAAAGAATCCATCGCGATTGCAGCAACCAAATTTGAATTTTGAAAAAATTTGGGTTGGCAACTTAAATTGCAGTCTCCTATTGGAAGTTAAGACATCGATAGAAAAACATATCAGAAAATTGGTCGAATTTTTCTTTCTTTTTTCTTTTATATCGTATTATATGTGTTATCACAGGATTAGCAGAGGAAATGTGAACGGGGTGCCATACATTTTTACGTATGATACAAGAGCACAGATAATAACCTCAGGAAAAATTCTCCCCGTATAAGTGTAGTGAAATTTGTTGTTTGTTTGTTATTGAAGGGCTTCTTATTCATCAACAAAACAGAATTTTTTCTCTCCTTTCAATGAAGGTTGATATCTCGAAATCACACCTGAAAACAAGAGAAGACGAAAAAAACTAATATGAACTAGTGAATGTTTTATTATTCATTAAATTAATTTGAAGTTCAAGATCTATCTGAAAAAAGAATCCGAATGAGCTGCCTCGAAACCATCGTCGAATTTATATATTGAACACCTATTAACTAAATGTTCTATTGTTTTCTCTTCTTCTCCGCATTCGCCTCGTGGACTCTCGACCGAATTTCACTTGAAAAGGAAACGACCATGACCGGTTCTAAGTCGATTCAAAATGCGCCAAATTTTCCTAAGAAGATTGAGGTAAAATATACTGACAATTTTCGATAAATTCAATCCCAGACTTTCTCAACGGAAGAAATGAAACCGACGTTGGTTTGCCACGAAATGTGCAAATAATTAATTCCGTATTCCCTGTATTTCATTCACGTGAAATTCAATTTCCTCCCATTTCCAAAGGATTAACCTGCAACAGGTAATTTCACACCTATTCGTTCCTTCACCTCGATAATAACTAAACGTCTCACAAAACCTCCAGATGAAAATCCAATCCGTGATTTCAAATCTGAATCTATCCCATCCAAAAGCGAGCAAAAGCCCACCCGAAAGAAGAAAAAGATCCAGCGAAGCACAGAATGAATCCTAGATCTGTCAATTATACAAACTGCTTCGACGAATCGACGGAATGTATTCTTGCTAAGTTAGTTAATTCGGACTGGGGAGACGCCTTTTGAAGAATCTCAAGAGGGTATCGACCCTAGGGTTGTCGCTGATGGGGTGCCAAGACCTCATTGTGGGGGATATTTGCCAAGTGTAGCACCTTACTTGTTTGCCTGCTCCTTTTTCCCTAATGAAAGGGAAGGTAGGTATAAATATTCGGGATTTAATCGTTCGTGATCGTCTATGTGTCTGTTGTTTCCGCTCTATGGACGACGCGATTACACAGAGGCATGATGTAAGTAAACCATGGTATGCTCATATGCTCATCTGTGATAGAAAGTACAAATGGTGACGTATAAAACTACATTCAAAGCACAGAATATACAGTGCGCGTCAAAATTATGGAACAAATTCATTTTCTCAGAAGAAAAATATTTGGCAACAAAATCCTGAAGCGGGTCAATTTTTTTTTCACTTTTACCGAATTTTTATGAATTTTTGAAGGATTTTTGTTGCACCCTGTGCCATTCCCATCAACCCTCTAAATTTTTTGAATATGGAAAGTGAGTCATGTGGTACTTTTTTGGCAAGGTCTCTGTATATTCTTCACAGGCGTGCAGAAATTTTCAAGAAAAAAATTTGTTTTTTGAAAAATTAGTTAGTTCAAAGTGGTTTTTAGTATGAGCACTTTGTCATGGCTCATTTACTTTGAGACGATGATACCTGATGAAATTGGTCACCGAATGAAAGTCGACCATTGCAGTTTTGTTCATGGACAACTTTCAACCCCCTCCATTTTTTTGCTCCATTGAAGTGTTCGTAGGGGTTGAAAGTTGTGCATGAACAAAACTGCAATGGTCGACTTTCATGCGGTGACAAATTTCATCAGGTACCATCATCTCAAAGTAAATGAGTCATGACAAAGTGCACATACTGAAAACCTCCTTGAAGTAACTAATTTTTCAAAAAAAAAATGTTTTCTTGAAAATTTCTGCACGCCTGTAAAGAAAATACAAATACCTTGCCAAAAAAGTACCACATGACCCACTTTCCCTATTTAAAAAATTTAGAGGTTTGATGGGGATGGTACAGCGTGCAACAAAAATCCTTCAAAACTGCATAAAAATGTGGTAAAAGTGAAACAAAAATTGACATGCTTCAGGATTTTGTTGCCAAATATTTATCTTCTGAGAAAATGAATTTGTTCTATAATTTTGACGCGCACTGTATATTTCCTTGTATTTTAATCTTGCTGACGTCATTTTTTTTGCAGATGAGCACACCTTATTTTTGACATCTTGACGCATAATATACGCAGAGAGCGAGCACAGAAAAGAGTTATCTGCGAGTGTGAGAATATCTTCAGTTAGAACACGGAACATTATCTGGCTGAGTGAACTATTCAGTTCAGTTTCTCATTCTTACGCACTTGTTCTGAGCAAAAGCCGAAAGGTCTCTAATTTTCGGTTTTTGGGCCGAAAGTAGTATGAAACAATCAGGTTCGTCTCCTTGAAGATAAATAAATAATAATGATGAAATTTTGAATGGGTATATCTGCGGAATCATTGGGTGGATTCTACCCATTCACGAATTCGGCCTTCGTAATTAAGCTCCGAACCAACTGAGCCCAACGGCCGACCGTAAACACGATAACTTCCGGAAGAAACAACTTAGACATTCAATATTTGTAGGAAAGCTTTGGAATTTAATTACGAAGGCCCAATTCGTGAATGGGTATGTAGGCGGCGTAGTTTAACTGAGTTTCCAGAAGGTGGCACCACTGACCGACCCACGCTAGCTACTTCATTCCAACACAGCATAAGCGCGTCGGTCATGCTCGCTCACTACGCCGCTTCTGCGGATGTCATAGGCAAGTGACAGAGGATTCAGCCTACCTGATGAGTCCACCTCTGGCACTGGGACGAAACAACTTCCCCTAAGAGCGCGCCGTCCTTCAGATTAGAGTTGGGAGTTCCAGTTCATTTATAGGATCTAGTTCAATCGCTCTCGTTCACTGTTGGGAATAGTTCACCTGATTAGTTCTTTAGTTCACAATCGTTCACGCACACTGTATACCGGTAACGTGCGAAGAGGAGTGATTCCTTGAAGGCCATGAAACTATATAAACAGAAGTGAACTAAACTTTGATTTGAAGATCTCTTTAATCATTGCTCTGATTGATACTATTAGGTTTCTTGAGATACAGGAGATTGCTGGATATTTCAAGGGACGATTTATTTTGAATAATTCTGAGATATGAAAAAAATAGATGGAAAATATTCAATTAAAAATTAAATATAATTGATAGTGTTCACAGGGATAGGAACCAAATAACGTACAACAAACTTGAACTAAGCCGACGTTTCGTCCATATATTCAGACTTTATCAAGGCTACAGAGAAACAAAAATAGGTATAAAAACAAGTACAATATATATGTATAAATACAACATTGGAATTAGAGTAAAATAAATTAATATCCGTACAACTCCTTACCAAGTTCACTCAGTTGAAAGCCTTGATAAAGTCTGAATATATGGACGAAACGTCGGCTTAGTTCAAGTTGGTTGTACGTTATTTGGTTCCTATCCCTGTGAACACTATCAATTATGTTTACTCAAGGACGTGAAGCTATGGAAATTAAATATAATATTGAATAAGTGAAAATGTTCAATGAGAAGTGGAATATAATGGGCTGAACAATGGTAAAAATTATATGAAATCCAATAAAAAAATTACATCTTCCATTCTACTTTCTCTCAATGGATTGTTTTATAGAACTGATATCCAGATAATCCATCGATCGATTTGCCCATTTTCACATTTAGTAACGTGACCTCTTTCTCACTAAAATATAATGATTTATATACAATGTTCTGCAATATGCACGAATTTTTTTCAACAAAATTTGGAATTGAAATTTTTTTTAAACTCTTTCAATTAAACGATCATCACGAAATTTTGCACACATTTTGCACCCGCTTGTTTCAACTAGTTATCAAGTTTTATTATGAATGGATCAGTATTTTTTGAGTTATCTGGGAAAAATTACGATACCGCGGATAAATCACGAAATTTGACATATTAATTTCCAATATGTCCAGAAATACATATTGAGTCGGAAAGTTCGAAAAAAAAATTTTTATTTTCTAATCATACGATCCAAACAAAAGAAGTTGCGCGTCGGTATGATTCAACTATATACCAAGGTTCAATTCTTTCGCTCACGTAAGTAGTTCTGAGATATCAAGAAAAAATTCCAAAAATTCAAATGAATATAACTCCGAAACCATTTGGCCTAATTGGCTCATTGACGAACTTAACCCTCGCATTTTAATGTGTGCGACCTTCCCTGAAAGTTCCAAGTCGCTAGCTTGTTCCTTTTGACAGTTATTGTGTCCTTTTCCAGGTGGCAGTCAGCTAGACAGAATTGATTTTGAAATCGGATTCGTCATCAGTGAGTCCAACCTAGTCGTTTGAGACTATTTTCGAGAAAAAAAAGAAAATCACAGACATTTGTACGAAAAGAAACCACGAGTTTTCAAGAACACGCATGAAAAAAATGATCGTCAAGTATTACCATGAAAAAGTGCAAAGAGAGGTGCCGAGGGTGAAATAGTTAAAAAATATTTTACAGCGGCTGATAAAAATTCGTTATCCTAGGCCGGCACCTTGCTGATAAGCGCTTACTCTTTTTGGACGTTCACAAGAGAAGCTTGGATATTCTACAAAAATGTATGTTGAAAGTAATGTATGCAAAAAGAATGACATTCCCGAGTTATAGAATATACGAAATTTCCAAGGTACTCGATATAAGACAAATATATGCTCAAAAAATCATTATAAACATCTACCAGAATAAAATACCGATCATACTGAAAGAACATAAACATAATACTAGAGCGAGGCTGGATAATTACGAAAGGATAGGAGCAGAAAAAAAAATTGGCCAGCGTTGTTGTACATATATAGCATCTAGAATATACCCGATTGTACCAACCATAATCAAAGAAATAAAAAACGAAAATAAGTTCAAAAAAGAAATTAAAAAATGGCTTATTGAGGGGGGTCGATCAACAATCCACAGAATTATCAATTCTATTTGAGGTTATGAAAGTTATAAACTCATAACTGGACTTAAATAACCTAAATGCAGAAGATATTTTCAAAATCAAGACATGACATAAACCTCCCGAACAAGTAAGATTCCACCTATGAAGACAATACCACAGATGAGACAATACCACCGAAGAGAGAAGAAGAGAAATACCACTGATGAAGACAATCTAGACCCGAAGAAGAGAAATACCACCGATGATGACATAGAAAATAATAATTATATTTTTTGGATTAGGATTAGGGGTGGATGTATCCAATTATTTAGTTTTTTTTTATAAAATGAATTTTTTGTTGAAATAGCTGTACACAGTTAGCATGAATAACTCCACAGTTTTTTTCTAGAGTTTGTTTGTAGTTTCAACCAATAAACTCCATATTATTATTATTATCATTACTACGCTCAAACACCATTCTACAACCCAACTGCGAATTAATCCAAATATCTAACCTAGTAAAGTATATCTTGTCTATGACTTAATCTAACATCATATCAGTCCTCAAGCTCAGGTCCTTGCCTACATTAAGAATTACTCGGTACGATACCAACGTAGATACCACTATACTATATCTAGAATAGTTCAGTTCACAGTGAACGAATCAAATGGATCGTATGTCTCATGTCTTCGATCTACGACCACAACGTTACGGTCCCGGCTCCGGTCTAGCGAATAAATTCATCTAGTTCGCTGAGAACTATTCTGTACATACTTCATGAACTAGTTCGTTTCGTTCTTCATAAAGAATAGTTCATTTGAACTAGTTCGTTCACGAACTACCCACCTCTACTTCGGATGGCGCGAACTCACGAGAACCGCCAAAGGTGAAATATGCCCCATAATTCAGGATATACCCATTAAAAATGTTATTTTCCCAATATTTCCAAAAATATGATGGTATGACGTTATGCGAAAATCATGATCATAGACATCTGTTGTTGTCTCTGGTCCTATACTGTTATATATGTAGCAAAAACTTGCTTGAAACTGTTCACTTTCTTCCTAGGTTAGTTCGCTCTATTTAAACGATCAGAATTTTTTTCCGTGGTGACTTCGCGACAAATCAAATGAACCTTCATTTTTGCGCGCATGTTCTAGGGGAACAGCGTGCTATCGTTTTGATCAAATGTCTGTAATTTTGGATGATTGAGCCGAAAATGGTCTCAATCGACTAGGTTGGACTCACTGATGACGAATCCGGTGTCAAAATCGATTCTGTCCGGCCGGCCGGCCGGCCGGTTGGCCGGCCGTAGACACGATAACTGTCGAACGAAGTGAGCTAGCAACTTGAAACTTTCAGGGTAGGTCGCGCATTGGAATGCCGCGGTTGAGTTCGTTAATGGGCCAAATCGATCGAATAGTTTCGGAGTTATAGGCATTTGAAGTTTTGAAGTTATTTATTTTTTATTTCAGAAACTACCAGAGCGATTGGATTCAAACTTGGCGGTTAGGTGAAGTACAACGACGCGCAACTTTGAGCCAAATTTCGTCAGGATTATATTGTTGGTTATTTTTAAAAAAATTTTTTTTTCGGAAACCATTTATCATATCCAAAAAAAATTATACTCACGCTTTGACCTTCTAATTTCACAGCAATGCACCAAATTTCAGTTCGATACGATTATAAGTTTTGGAGATATCGGGAAAAAATATGTCAAATTTCGAGGTTTTCTTCTCGATATCGTTGATTTTTTCGGTATAACTCGAGAAATACTGATTCAAGCCTGATTAAACTTCACAGCTAGTTTTAAGACGCTGAAAGACAACTTTATGCAAAATTTCGTAATAATCGGGTAATTAGAACAATTTGAAAAAAAAATTTATATGATTTTCTCATCATTTCATCCTCATTAAATTCTGTATGAAACTTCGAACTTTTATTTTCGATGAAGTACTGGATTTCAATTCGATCTGATCTGTATTTTTGGAAATATTGGAAAAATAAAATTTTGATTGGGTATATCTACGGAATCATTGGGTGGATTTTACCCATTCACGAATTCGGCCTTCGTAATTAAGGTCCAAACCTTCTCTACAAATATCGAGTTTCTAAGTTGTTTCTTTCGAAAGTTATTGTGTTTACGCAGTCGGCCGTTAGGCTGACCGTAAACACAATAACTTCCGGAAGAAACGACTTAGAAACTCGATATTTGTAGAGTAGGTTTGGGGCTTAATTACGAAGGTCGAATTCGTGAATGGGTAAAATCCGCCCAATGATTCCGTAGATATACCCATTCAAAATTTTATTTTTACAATATTTCCAAAAATAGAGATCAGATCGAATTGAAATCCAGTACTTCATCGAAAATAACAGTTCGAAGTTTGATACAGAATTTAATTAGGATGATATGATGAGAAAATCATATAAATTTTTTTTTTCAAATTGTTCTAATAACACGATTATCACGAAATTTTGCATAAAGTTGTCTTTCAGCATCTTAAAACTAGCTGTGAAGTTTAATCAGGACTGAATCAGTATTTCTCGAGTAATACCGAAAAAATCAACGATATCGAGAAGAAAACATCGAAATTTGACATATTTTTTCCCGATATCTCCAGAACTTATGATCGTATCGAACTGAAATTTGGTACGCGCGCACGTTCAAATTCGTTGCTGAAGCGGTCATCTACATTGAACATGCGCGCAAAAGTTGCTGCCTTCACGGCAGTGCTTTTTGAAATTTTTTTCAATCAACTGCTGATTTTCAATTCGATCCAATCTATAATTTCGGAAAGTTTGGGGAATATCCGCCCTATCATTTGGTCTATTTTACCCATTCAAACTTCTATACAAATACCGAGTATCTTGAGTTTATTTGGAAGTTGTTTTGTTCAAGTAAGGAGTCGAGGTCATTGTTGCCTCGAAATTCATAGAATACAGATATTTGGTCAAACTGATAGCAGAAACTCCGAAATTAAAAATAGTATACAATTTCTATCGATGAGATGAATTGGAACACCCTATACACTTTCGCACTATTCAACTACACAGTTTCTCAATTAAGAGGTAAATTATAATCAATCTTCCACAACATGGGGGTAACGGTAGAAGAAGAAAATAGCTGATGAGCTGGGAAAGCCAAATTCAATTTTCTCAATACCACCAAAATAATTAATACCCATTGATCATTTCAATCTGAGAATTTGGAGTTGAATTTGGAAAGCTTCCAGTTGGTAAACCTTGAAAAGGTAATTTCCTACCTATTCATCCTCAGATAGAAATAATACGTCACCGCATTCGTTATGAATGTCCACTGATGGAAATCTAATCTGTGTTTCAAGGTCTGGGTATATTCCACTCGAAATCGAGCACCCAATGGAAAATTTGGTGAATTTGTCAAGTCGCCCATTGGAATTGAACATAATTAACACCCATTTGAATGTTGCTCTTCAGTATCTTTTAATTCACACATCAAATAAAATTGAAATCTATCCACTAGATTCATTTCAAGGTGGAAGTTCAGTGGTATAAGAACTCATGCCCTATGATCGTAAGGTTTGGGGTTCAAACCCTCAGCCGTGAAAAAATTTTTCCGGTATCAGGGTACTGTCTAGCCATTCGTTGTTGGGTAAATAATTAACAATGCTCTTCCTAATGTGGGGCAAGGAATGAGTAACAAAGACTACTAGCATTAGCTTCTGAAAGGTTTCACAGTGTACTAGGATAATCGGCAACAATATAATACAATCATGAATAGGATGATTTGTGCCTGAGGAATATTTTGGATTCTGATGCAAAATTTGACCTAGAAAAGCACTGACGTGAAGTCAGCAGGTTTTGCGCGCATGTTCACTTTTGGTGATATTCTTTGACCAAGCACGCAAATGCTGCTGATTTCATGTCAGTGTTTTTTTAGGTTTTTTTCGATAAACTACTGGATTTCAATTCGGATTCGATTGCCAAGAATACAGATTAGATCGAATTGAAATCCAAAACTTTATCGAAAAATAACAGTTCGAAGGTTTATACAGAATTTCATGAGGATAATATGATCAGAAGATCACAGAATATTCGAAAAAAGGATGGAAATTGTTCTAATGACACAATCATCACGAAATTTTGCACAAAGTTGCCGATCAGCATCTTCGAACTAGCTGCCAAGTTTAGTCATGACTGAATTAGTATTTTCTGAGTCATTCCGGAAAAAACAACGACATCGAAAAAAAAACAGGAATTTCACATATTTTTTCTCAATATCTCCAGAAAATATCGACGTATCGAAATGAAGTTAGGTAAGCTTCTATAAAATATAATGTTAAAGGTATAAGCAAAAGTTTTTCCAGATTCAATTGACAGTTTCCCGAAAAAAAATTTTTTTTGAAAAAATTTTTTCAAGATTTGCTGACAGTTTGATCTGAACGAAATTTTTCGAAAAAGTTGTGCGTTGTTATACTCCAACTAACAGACAACTTTTAATTCAATCGCTTCAGTAGTTCTCGAAGTATCAGGAGAATAACCTCAAAACTTCAAATATCTATTACTCCGAAACCGTTCGACTGATTTTGCCCATTACCGAACTCAACCTTTGCATATAGAAGTCGATAAGATTCTCCGTACGTTCGTTATCGTGCAAACGGACGGACGGCCGGCCGGACAAAATCGATTTTGACACCGGATTCGTCAGCACTGAGTCCAACCTGGTCATTTAAGACCATTTTCGGCTCAAAATTCGAAAATTACGGACATCGCGAAGAAATGACAACGCGCTGTTCCACGGAACATGCGCGCAAAATGAACTGAAAACGAGCACAGAATTCACTCTAGATTGACAATCAAGCTTTGTTCTGTGAAATCCGCTCAGTCCACCCCGTAGATAGAGGAAAGAGAAGATACCGCATTCCCCTTCATCCTTCACTCAATGTTTGCAGCCAACATCTCTTGTGTTTGTTGTCAAATATTTGTTTACATTTCTCCTAAGCGATCATTGGCGTACGCATCATATGGTAGAAAGGGATTGGACTAGTTAACGAAATGATAATATAATTGTATAAAGAGATTTATACGGTGACAATATTGAGCAGTTCTTTGGTGATATTCAACCCAGAAACTTGCTTTTCTCATGCAAATTACAAAAAAGTGCTCCAAGTAAGCTTCAGAATCTGATTTAGGTTAATATTTCAGACAAAACTAAGAGTCTAATGGGTTTCTCTCCTGAAACCAAAATATTTTCATTGCTATGAATAAAATTCAGGAAGTGGATCGAATAAGCAACTATATTCAGATTGCTGGATAACGTCTTAAATCAATGCATCCAAATAACTGAATGGTTTCTAGATAAATTTCATGGTCGTATATTGTTTATTTTTGAAAAGAGATAATTGTGTGGTTTCTTGTATTAATATAGGTATATTGAATACGGAAAATCCTCTGAGCTGATATCCAAGTTATAAAGAATACCTTTAAATATTGAACTCCTCGCTTGGACAATACAATATTCAATAAAAACCAAGTGTCCAATTCACCGAGTAAGAGACTATGCTAACTACTTCCTTTCAGTCTACAGATTCGGAAGAGATTCATAATATTATTGAAAAATTGAAAGGAAACTCCTCTCCTGTTAAAGATCAAGCCACAAGAATAGTCCATTATATTGGTGCTATGAGAAGATTTGCTTTATTTTTGAACAAAAGATCCAAGGGCCTATTGAATAACGCATTAATAGCGCCAAATCTTACGTATATCAAATACGTATATCATACCTTGTTGGGAAAACTTCCTAAACGACCTATTGATCCAAAATAATATACTGATTAAGGATCATAAATAAATCTTTGAATAAATAAATATTGGTATCATTTTGTATTGGATCCACTTGTATATTTCAGGAGCAGGTTCTTAAATAATGTTAACAATTTTCTCTCATGTATACAGTCCTAGTAGATATAATTGTTTATTGAAAACGAATAGTACATATCAATATAACAAATATAATGCAAAAAAATCATATATAAGAGATTGTTTAAGAATAAATAGTTATATTATTGATGTCCGAATAATATCTGCATCCAAAATATTGACGACGTACGCCAATGGCGAGGAAAGCAAAATACTAACCTATGCACGGAACTATTATTTTCCTTTTCAGCATATTTACCACACACTACACACTTTACTGGCATCCTTAATACTATACAGGGTCTTTCACGAGGAACCTCACCCATATTTATACGGGAAACTACTGAACGTATTTTCATGAAATTCAGCACTTATAAGTATTTCACGATGCTGATGAAATCTAAAATATTTTCAAGGCATGAGCACCTCCGGTTTTTCCGGAAATGACGTCAACTTCCGTTTTTCAAATTAGAACACCATTTTTTTATTGCAGAAATAGATTCCTTAGAAAATTTCAATTTATTTTGATGTAACATTTTTCAGTTTTGGTTGGAAAATTCTCGAAAATAGAGCTCCGCTGAAACAAGAATAACTTCGAGGTTTTTGGATGGAAAATTTTCATTTTTGGGATTTTCCAAGATGTAAGATTGATGTATCCACTTTAAAAATCGAAATCGCGATTCATGATACAGGGGGTGAAAAAATTGCTTTCAAAGTTAGGGATGACAAAATCGTGAAAAATCAATTTTTTCAAATTAGAACCCCATTTTATTATGGCAGATATTGAATCTACGTTAAAAAATAATGTGAGTGTATGCATCACACGCTTGCCCTAAAATGGATATTTTCTGAGTTATTCACAAAAAACTGTTTTTCGTCTTGAATTTTCAGCTATTTCTTTTCCCTTCACGCCAAAAAGATGAAATTTTCAGGAACTGTTATTTGAACCATGCTGTAGGTTTTTCACCCATTCTTGAAACCGACTTCAAGTTACTATTAGGAGAACCATGGCAAACTCTCGCAGTTATAAGTAGAGAAGATGCTCAAAGTTTTGACCGTTAATTTCTAGACATTTATTTATACGTCTCAGGAATGCTTCGTGCTTTGCTCTTCTTATTTCATCGGGAGGAAGAGATCTGCAAAAGTGTTTAAAAACCAAATTGAGTTTCAAAACTATGAATCTAAAAATCTAAACAAACCTGAACGCATTTCTGACTCGTTCTATGCAGTCCTCTTCATCAGTCAGGGGAGTTGAGTAGACAATATTTTTTATCCTACCCCAAACATAATAGTCTAAAGGAGTTAAATCGGGAGAACGTGGTGGCCAAAGATGTGGACCATTGTTCGCCAACCATCGATCTTCAAATAGCCTGTAGAGGATATTTGACACATTGAGTGAATTGTGTGGAGGCGCGCCATCTTGTTGATACCATAAGTCATTATGGTTCTGTACTAGCGGCTCAATTATTTGAGTCAATATGTCAGAATATCTATCTCCTAAGGGAGAACATTCTTTAAATAATGCAAACATGTGTAGTGTTCCATCTTACCAGTTAAAGTCCCATCATAAATGTGAACATCGAGAATTGCATTATTTTTGATGGCGCAAAAAACATTGAAACTCCAGGTCTCTTGAAAGTTCCATTGTCTGAAGTGGTGGTTGTTCTCTTCATCCCAATAATGACTGTTATGCCTATTGAAAGAACCATTCTTTGTGAATTTAGATTCATCTGTCCAAATTATACAGTCCAAAAAGTTTTCATTCTCTTGAAATCGAATCATCATAGCTTCGCAAAACTCTGTTCTCCTGACGAAATCAGTTTCCTTCAAATGCTGTACCCTATTGAATTTATATGGGTTCATTTTATGTTTTTTTAATATTCTCCAAACACTCGATTGAGATAATCCCAGATCAATCTCGGCATCTTTGAGAGAATTTTGAGGATTCACACGAAAATATGCAAGAACTGTAATTTCGTTGTTCTCATCTTCTACTACACTTTTTTCTCTGTGTGTAGTTTTCTTAACGAAAGATCCGACATTTCTCAAGTTTGTCATGGTTCTGTTAATGGTATCTCTCGTTGGTCTGGGTCGGTCAGGAAACCTCTCAATGAACAGTCGAATCGTTCTATCTACAACTTTATTACATTCTCCATGAAGTAAAATGAGATTTAAATAATCTTCATTGGTAAAATTAGGCATAGTGATCGATTTCATAACTTAATACGAATTATCACCAAATTAATAGTAAACACAAAATGCTACTGAATAAAGAGAAATTTGGCAGATGTAATTAATGATATCTATCATTAAAAAAAAATAATGTAAAACATGGTAAGTTTTTGCATATGGTTCAAAAGGAATTATTTATTTATCACTGGAGAGAAAACCGATGGCCGATTAGTTGAAATAAAGAGGTTTCCGATACAAATTCGAATCCAAATTCGCCATCTATTTAGGAACAACCTGTAACTTTTTTCTCTTGCATATTAGGGTAGTAAAATCTAAAACATGGTTTAAGTAACAGTTCCTGAAAATGTCATCTTTTTGGCGTGAAGGGAAAAGAAATAGCTGAAAATTCAAGACGAAATACAGTTTTTTGTGAATAACTCAGAAAATATCCACTTTAGGGCAAGGGTGTGATGCATACTCTCACATTATTTTTTAACGTAGATTCAATATCTGCCATAAAAAAATGGGGTTCTAATTCGAAAAAATTGATTTTTCACGATTTTGTCATCCCTAACTTTGAAAGCGATTTTTTCACCCCCTGTATCATGAATCGCGATTTTGATTTTTGAAGTGGATACATCAATCTTACATCTTGAAAAATCCCAAAAATGAAAATTTTTCATTCAAAAACCTCGAAGTTATTCTTGTTTCAGCGGATCTCTATTTTAGATTTTTTTTTCGAATTTTCCCGCTCAGAGAGAATTTTCCAACCAAAACTGAAAAATGTTACATCAAAATAAATTGAAATTTTCTAAGGAATCTATTTCTGCAATAAAAAAATGGTGTTCTAATTTGAAAAACGGAAGTTGACGTCATTTCCGGAAAAACCGGAGGTGCTCATGCCTTGAAAATATTTTAGATTTCATCAGCATCGTGAAATACTTATAAGTGCTGAATTTCATGAAAATACGTTCAGTAGTTTCCCGTATAAATATGGGTGAGGTTCCTCGTGAAAGACCCTGTATAATTGTATTACACTTGAAAATATTCAGCTACTTCGGTCTAAATATCACAAATAACTGAATAAACAATTTTGACGTTTTGGAGAAATGTAAATATAAACACAGAGATGTTGGCCACGTTTTTCTGTGTTGTTTACTTCATCTTCTCTTTCCTCTATCTACGGTCCACCCTGTAGAACCTTCATCTCTTATCGATGGTTGTCACGCACCCTCTCATCCGAACTTTCCACACGATTTAGAACCAATCTCGGATTCTCCATCTGTCTCCAGGATAGGTCAAGCCTCTTAAAACGCTTCCTAGACGACTTGTCTGATGCAGCATCCCATCCGCGATGATTGCTTGAAACCATGCCAAATTGACAATGTTTGCAACAGAGTTAACGATTCCTTACCGCGAATTTGAGTCAGGTGAACGAACTCGGAACCTCATGCTTCATGGCAGCCTTGATGCGTCTATTAGTTTAATGGAGAATTGCATGTTCATAGTTTGTAACTACGAACGCGGAGATGCGACGTGCTCGTGATCTTAGTGTCACGATGTATTCGTTTGACTTTATGGTCCTCTATGATGCGATTCTGATAGTAGGGGGGTCCAATATGCTGAATGTGGTTTTGATCTAGGCTCGTGGGTACCTTATGGAATTGAAAATTTCAGAAAAGCACTAACTCAAGTTCAGAAGCTTTCACGCTCTTGTTCAAGTTCTTTGCCAAAGCGAAATTTGACTTTTTTTTTCGCAATATTATGTGAAATGGAATCGGGCTGAAAATTAGTACAATATTGGGTAAACCCGCAAGATTTCCCGTCGCGAAGCTATCAGTAAGATATTCACATCATTGTAAGTAGTGTGAGTTCCTGAACAAGAATTATGAAGGCCAACATAGGCGGTCTCTCCTTGTTTGGAAGATATGAGCCCCCAAAGTTCCAAATTGTTGCGTTTTCAGATCCTTTTTTCCGCCATAAAAATGATCTCTCACTTCTCAAATCTAGTTCATAAATCATCTTTGAACCTTCAACCAACGAATAGCGACACTTTCTTTCAAGAATATTCATTATTTAAAGGAAGAAAAGTGAAAATATTAGACAACCACTCAACCTATATTTCTACGAAATACTTCCCAATGTTGAAGCGGAGCTTGGCAACAGCGTCTTTTCATCGCTGGTCAACGTATTATGACCGAAGAGTAGTTGCTGGCGGAAAATATGAAATGATGGGCAATTGAAGGATATGATTGTAAGAAAAATGCTTCTGTCACTGAAGAAGAGGTGGTTATTCTAAAATCAAAACAAAATCATTGAGAATATTTGTTTAAGGTTTCACACTCAATATTTTCGTTTGAACTCTCTTTCTATCCCCAAAATAGGGAGGTTGTCATCTACTTCGTTTTTTTGTGTCTTCAAGATAGTCCCAGTTCAGAATTCAGATTCAGATTCAGGGTATATTCCAATAAAATGGGTTATGTAATAACCTCGATTCCATTGGAAATCTGGGAAGGGCGCGACCTATCACATATGAAAAAAAATGTACGTTGAAATATATATCAGGGTATATTCTCATTCCATTACTATGTGTTTCAACCTTGTAGATTTCATTAGAAACGAATTCTCCTATTGGAAGATTTAGAGTACCGCAGTAAACAGTAAGAACTAAGAACATATGCCATTTTTCTCGCCAGCAATAATCTGTCATTCACGAATACGCACGATGGCACGATCCCGACCGATGAAATTCGCGCCATTGCCAAACTTCACTTTTAGACTTAGTCGAAATCAGAAGGAATAGAGGTTAAGTGGTTGTCCAGTAATTTCATTGTTTTTTCATTAAATATTGATTATTCTTGAAAAAAGTGTTGCTTATTGTTGGTCGAAGGTTCATAGGTGGTTTGTGAACTATAGAGATGAAGTGAGACCGTTTTTATGGTGGAAAAAGGGACCTGAAAAAGACTCATTTTGGAACTTTGGGGGCCCATATCTTCCAAATTAAGGGAGACCACCTATGTTCGACTTCACATTTTTTATTCAGAAAAACACACTGCGTACAATGATGTAAATATTTTTTCGATATCTCGGCGACGGGAAATCTTGCGGGTTTACCCAATATTGTTGAATATCACCTCAGAGTACTCACGAAAATCCATACAAATCTGATGAATTTTTTCAGGAAAGAAAATTTTCAACAAGAATTAAGAAAATTTTCAATAGTTATACCACACGAGGTCAAATTGTTTCCGGAAATTTTTCGAGCTCATGAATATTTTGAAAATTATCCTGAGTCGAAGACGAGGGATAATTTTTCAAAAATATTCATGAGCGAGAAAAAAATTCCGGAAACAATTTGACCTCGTGTGGTATAACTATTCGGTAAGAAAATTCCACACCAAATGTGTTTATTTTCAACATCATCAATTTGCGTCTACATCAAATACTCGCAAAACATAGAAGGTTTTGTCGACTTGTACATTTAGTTACCATGGCAACTCAGTGAAACTCTAAGCTAGAAATTATTTCTGTTTTGAATTGGTCGAAAACGGCACGACGTAGAAAAATGTCTCGCTGCGGTCAAGAAAGTAAAGAGAATATTCTCCAGAATATTGAGCAGTTGACACCCGCGAATACTAAGAAATCGAAAACAAGTGAATGGAAGCAGTTTATGAACTAATGCGAAGAAAAAGCGTACGATTTCGACAGAGCGGATATAGCTGTGGAAGAACTGGAGCTTATTCTTGAAGACTATGCCGTCAACATGCGAAAATAGGACTCCGAAGACTACAAGGAGAGTGTTATCAAAGTATGGAACTCTACAGCTAAGCAGGGGCAGGAATATTTTTTCGAAAGGTATAATCGCAAATTTAATCCATTCTCTGACATAGAATTTGTCAACGCAAGAGCTGCAAAAAATGCTAAGCGTCGGAAGCTACAGATAGATCCAACCAAGAGAAAGGCAAGTTCATCCGCACTATCAGCAGATGAATTGAGAAAACAATCTGTCATTATAAACGTCAAAAAAATTTCCAGTATAATTCGCTGTTGGTACCCACGAGGAAAAAATTTCCACTAAAATTCATCCGTTGCGATGGTGATCTGTCAGAAATACACGTTCTGATTGGTTAAAAAAACACATGTGTGGAATTTTCGAAAGAATTTCATTTTATTTTGCACTACGCCCCTCACGAAATCTTGCCAGTCGGTATTTTTCAACTAACTACTTAGCTTCAATATGATCGCAAACGTGGTTTACTCGCTTTGACGCGCTTGTTCTAGGGAACAGTGCGTTATCGTTTTTCCCAAATGTCTGTTATCTAGTTTCGAACCGAAAATTGTCTTCAACGTGGAATAGGCTAAACGGCTTCGGGGCTATGCCGATTTGAAATTTCGAGGTTACTTTTTTAATATTTCAAGAAATACTGATTCAAGCAGTTTAAAGCATGAAAATTGTTTGAAGAGTACCAACGCTAAGCTCTGTGTAGAGTTTCATTAGATTCGAAAATTTTCCTAATTTGTGTTGAAAAAAATTGTTTTTGGAGACCCATTATCAGATGACGATGAAACAAATTTGGCACATTCTTCAAATATGTGAAATTTCCCTGTTTATTTGAAATTTCAACTTTTTTTCCTCAATATCTCAATGATAGCAAAATAATGCAAAACTAAGTGAGGGAGGTATCTTTAAAAATATAAAAACCAAACTGTTTTTTTTGTTTTCTTTCGAAAAACTGTTCATCAGAAGTCAAGAGCTTCATTAGAGGCCTTGGAGTCAAAATCTAGCAATAGTGCTCCAAACTCCAGTTCGATTTGAAAGCTATCTTCCGAGATTTTGGAAAAATATATGTCAAATTTCGTAGCTACTTGAAATTTTGAGATCATTTTCTCGATATTGCTAGAAAAACTGACGCTGTAACAGTTACAGTTTTTTCACATTTTACACGCTTGAGTTCTAGGTTGAGTTAATTAATTGGCGAAATTGGCCGAAAGGTTTCGGAGTTATACAATTTGAAATTTTGAAGTTTGTTCGGGAATTAGTTGATGCGATCAGATTGGAGCTCCGTGATAAACAGAAGCTTGAGATAATCTAACCGCTAGGAAATTTTCAACCGAATTTTCTCGAAAAATTTCCAAATTTTTGTAGAAAATATGTTTTGTCGAGTGTCTGTGAAGCTTTGGGGTCGAAAATGGTCTTAATCGGTTAAGAAAAATTCATAACATTTTTTTCGAGAAATATTTTTTTGCGCGCATGTTCTAGGGGAACAGCGTGCTATCGTTTTGCCCAAATGTCTGTAATTTTGGATGATTGAGCCGAAAATGGTCTCAATCGACTAGGTTGGACTCACTGATGACGAATCCGGTGTCAAAATCGATTCTGTCCGGCCGGCCGGCCGTCCGGCCGTAGACACAATAACTGTCGACAGAAGCAAGCTAGCAACTTGAAAATTTCAGGAGATGTTGCGCATCAGAATGCCGCGGTTGAGTTCGTTAATGGGCCAAATCGGTCGAATAGTTTCGGAGTTATAGGCAGTTATAGTTTTATTTCAGAAACTACTCGAGCGATTGGATTCAAACTTGGCAGTTAGGTGGAGTATAACGACGCGCAACTTTGAGCCAAATTTCGTTAGGATCATATTGTCAGTAAATTAAAAAAAAAAATTTTTTCGAAATTTTTTTTTGGACCATTCATCATATGCAAAAAAAAATTCACTCACACTTTGAGCTTCATATTTCACAGCAGTGTACCAAATTTCAGTTCGATACGATTATAAGTTTCGGAGATATCGGGAAAAAATATGTCAAATTTCGAGGTTTTCTTCTCGATATCGTTGATTTTTTCGGTATAACTCGAAAAATAGTGATTCAGTCCTGATAAAACTTCACAGCTAGTTTTGAGATGTTGAACGACAACTTTATGCGAAATTTCGTGATAATCGTGTCACTAGAACAATTTGAAAAAAAATGTCTATGATTTTCTTATCATATCATCCTCATTGAATTCTGTATGAAACTTCGAACTGTTATTTTTCGATGAAGTACTGGAGTTCAATTCGATCTGATCTGTATTTTTGGAAGTATTGGAAAAATAAAATTTTGAATGGGTGTATCTACGGAATCATTGGGTGGATTTTACCCATTCATGAATTCGGCCTTCGTAATTAAGGTCTAAACCTTCTCTACAAATATCGAGTTTCTAAGTTGTTTCTTTCGGAAGTTATTGTGTTTACGTAGTCGTCCGTTAGGCTGACCGTAAACACAATAACTTCCGGAAGAAACGACTTAGAAACTCGATATTTGTAGAGTAGGTTTGAGACTTAATTACGAAGGTCGAATTCGTGAATGGGGAAAATCCGCCCAATGATTCCGTAGATATACCCATTCAAAATTTTATTTTTCCAATATTTCCAAAAATACAGATTTGATCGAATTGAAATCCAGTAATTTATCAGTAAAAATTTCAAAAAGCACTGCCGTGAAGGCAGCAGCTTTTGCGTGCATGTTCAAATTCGTTGCTGAATCGGTCATCTACATTGAACATGCGCGCAAAAGTTGCTGCCTTCACGGCAGTGCTTTTTGAAATTTTTTTTTAAACTATTCAATAAACATTGGCACAGACCTTGAGGTCAAAATTTAACAATAGTGCTTCAAATTTCAGATTCGGCCAATATTTATTTGCAAAAATGTTGGAAAAGAGCATATAAAATTTCTTGGCTATCTCAAATTTCGGGATGATTTCCTCAATTTCTCGAAAAGAAGTGAGGTTGTCAAAATTCAATGTAATTAATAGTAATGTCAACGCATAGTTTCTGTTGAAAAAATTGTATTTTCGAAAACTATTCATGGCCTTGCCATGGAGCTTAGCACAGACTTTGAGGTCACTATTTGATAACCGTGTTGTGAATGTCAATTTGATCGGATAATGATCTTCGGATATATCGGAAAAAAATTTCAAGTTTCCTGCTTATTTCATTGTTATCCCCGAAATAATTCAAAAACGATTAATCGATCATGTTGGAAAATGGTTCATAACTGGCAAACTTCTGCGGAATTTCTGAATTAACGTTCCAATCAAAAAATTCAAAAAAAAAATGAGACTTTTTTTCAATATTTCATATTTTGCTTCGAATCATACGGACCTCAAAAAATTCTTCAAAAAACTTCAAGCTGAAATATTTCAATCGAATACTTAATTTAAATTCAAACCAGTAAGTATTTTGGAAAATATTGGGAATAAATTATGTTCAATAGATAGATATATCTGCGGAATCATTGGTTAGAAGTTACAAATTCGAGAATTCAGCCTTCGTAATCAAAATTCGAACCTTAAGTTCTTATTGAATTAACGATTGATTGTTATGCCAGCCAAAATCACAAAAACTTCCGAAAGAAAAGACTTAGAGACTCGATATTTGAAGTGTTAAATTTGGGGCTCAAATACGTAAAACAAAGTCGTGAACAGGTAAAATCAGCCCAATGGTTCGTAGAAATACTCTTGCAAATTTATATGGACCCCATATCACCCAAAAAAAAATTAGAAAAACACTGACGTGAAGTCAGCAGCTTTTGGGAATTTCAGTGAAATTTCAATGAAATATAAAAAAAAATATTTTTTTTTCGAATTTTTCCTTGGATAATTCTTCTCATTGACACTGTTCATTTTCCAACCAAGTTTCATTTCGATCAGATAAATATTTTTCGAGTTATTGAAAAATCAAAATTTCAAATGGCTGTAGCACAAAAACCATTCGGCAGATTTAGCCCTTTAACGAACTTAACTGAGATTCAGGATCTTAACCTATCCTGAAAATTTCAAGACTCTAGGTATTTTCTTTCGAGGGTTACAGCGCACACGATCGGCCGGACGGACAGAATCAATTTTGACCACGGATTCTTCATCAGTGAGTCCAAACTAGTCGGCTCAAAATTCGAAAATTACAGACATCGTGACGAAATGATAACGCGCTGTTCCCCAGAACAAGCGCGTAAAAACAGATGTTTCTATAGAGAAACAAAGCTGCGCTTGGTTGGGTTAAAGCTCCTAACCTCAGTTCGGTGTTTTGGTTGAATTTTTTCACTATTCTTCGCTCCCATAATGGTGACAGTACATGAAACACTCGTGTTTTCGGGCAGGAGCAGGGGCAGGAATAACATTCGTGTCAGTATTTCAAGTTACTCATTCTACAATTTAAATACTTCTTTCAGAATAGTTTTATGATATCATCTCATATATTCCTTTCTACTCGAGGCGTTTTTCCTTTCCACAACATCATCTCTGTATCTTCGTTCGAACACTTTCATGAACAACAAAACTTCCATATTCGGATACTTACATGATACGGCCGAAAAACACAATACCAGCAGTCAAATGCCTTTAATGCAAAATTCTCATTAGCGAGTGGTAATAAATCTTTGCGGTATGAAAAGATAACTGACAATGCCGTCTGCTTCAATTCACCATACCGTTCTTTTACCAAAAGCACATCTTGCTGCGATAAATATCTCTTAATGAGGAAGCGTATACGTTGTCGGCCCAATAAAAGCACGTCGTGGCCAGGTTGAATGCCTGCTATCTTTTCTGCTATCGGCGTCCTCGGTTGGCATTCTTGACATTCGTACAATTGGTCGAAGTTGGGCATCGATTCGGCCCACTTCGGAATTTTCAGTTGTACTGGGCCACGAAAAGTATAATTCAATAGGTCCCTTGCATGTATTCTTTTCAGTTTTGGATTAGTCTATGTCGCGGCAGTAAGTGGTTAGAGCTCATACCCCATGATCGTAAGGTCTGGGGTTCAAGCCCTTGGCCAGGAAAGATTTTTCCGGTTTTCAAGGGACCGTCCAACCATTCGCTGTTGAGTAATCAATTAACAGTGCTGTTCCAAGGAAATTTGGCGTTCGGAATGGAATTCGTGTAATGTTTTCAACAAAGAACAAAAAATTTTTAAGGACATATCCCTCAGATGGAGTCCCCGTAGACACGTGTTTCTGGCTAAAGAACTTCGTCATTACGGTGAGAAAGTGTGAAAGATGTATAACACTTTGTAGAAAAAACAACAAACAAACGGAGTCAACAACAGAATCCAGCCGCACATTTGTGGTTTCAGTCAGAAACACATGTCTACGGTTACTCCATCTGAGGGACATGTCCTTAAAAAATTTTTGTCCTTCTAAACAGTCCCCACGTTTTCCCTGTTTTGTTTTCAACAAAGGTTTGATCAGCGATCCTTCAGGAAAAGTTTATGGTTTTAATCTTCCTAGGAAAATTTGGTGCACTTTGAATCGACTCCTCTTCGAATGGAAGGTCGAAAGTCCAAGGTGCGAGTGCGGAGAAGAAGAGGAAACAATAGAACATTTAGTTAATAATTGTCCAATATATAAATTTGACGATGGTTTCGAGGCAATTCATTCGGTGTCTGATCCTTTTTTGAGATAGATCGTGAGCTTCAAATTAATTAAATGAGTACTAAATCATTTACTAGTTCATATTGGTTTTTTCGTCTCCTTTTTTGTTTTCAGGTGTGATTCCAATATTTCAACCTGCATCGAATAGGAAAGAAGAAATTCTGTCGATGAAGAAGAAGCCCTTCAATAACAACAATTTCATTACACTTATACGGGGAGACAGAGTTTTTCCTGAGGTTTTTATCTGTGCTCTTGTATCATACGTAAAAATGTTTGGTACCCCGTTTACATTTCCTCTGCTAATACTATTATGCGCATATTGTTTGATATAAAAAAATGTACTGCTCATCTCAAAAGAATATATATATATAGTGCTGTTCCTGATGTCACGCAAGGAATTAGTAACAAAGTCTACATAGAACACACCTGGTCTCCTAAGTCGCACAAGCATTAGCTATTCTGTGGCCATGTAGCCAACCAGCCTTTCGGTGGGTGTTTCAAGGTCATACATTTTGGGTACATCGTATGATGTAGAAACCATAGGTCTTTATTCTTGAATCGGAGAAAATAGGCGTGTCGACGTTGTTGTCAAGGAAACCCGGTGCATTTTTCATGGAACGATAGAGAACGTACATACCATCACATTCAAGAATAGGGTCCCTGGTGCGCTCATGTGCAAAAAAGTGACGTCAGCGAGTTGAAGATTTAAGGAAATATATATTCTGTGTTTTGAGTTTTCATATTGTTTTAATACGTCATCATGAATGTCGATGTATAAATGTAATAAATTTAATGCTTGTCTAAAGCTACCTTTTGTGCGAGGGAGATTCGGGTATTTGGGTTATCGGAGATTCTTCCCTATTTGCCGAAAACGATCACGTGACCGTCGTTGACCAATAGGGTAAATCTCTCGGCCAATAGAGTGAATCTCCGATTACCCAAATACCCAAATCTCCCTCGCACAAAAGGACCCTTTAATGGCCATAGTAGCAGAGGACACTCAAAGGAATGAATGAATGAATGAATACGTTATCATGTCTAGGTACGATCACAGACGAGCAGATAAACACACCATGTTTAACTTTCATCACGGGTTCATCGACAAAAATGGAAATGTCAAAGAGTGTCACTTCTGTGATACTTCTCTATTCTGTGACAGAGTTAGACGTTTTTTAAAGCCGCGTCCAGATGTGCGAACCGAACTCTAGTCGGATCCGATCAAGTTGTTCCTCGACGTTCATCAAAGGAATTCGCGTATCTGGACGCAGCTTATAAGGAAGTAAACTTAAAGACTCGCTCTAGTAGCTTACCGTAAATTCCTTGCAATTCTAAGAAGAATCTGCGAAGACAGGGCCGCTTGGTGGTCCCAGATGAAATGAGTTCTCGATGAGAGCAGTGCCCGTGGGAATTTGCCATTAATATTCACAACAAAGCCCTTGTGTGCCAAATCATTTGTTGATATCAACTGGGACCTGATCCGACAGGGAACTGAAATGCGATGTACAGTCGATGAAGTTGAACAACTCAATCAGGTATCAACAGAGGCATTACGACGGCCTTCTACAGATATTTATACGAACTGGTGGATTCATTTTCGTGTTTGACAACATTCTGTCATTACTATCCATTGAGATGATTATTTCAATAGACGACTTCGACCCAAGTTGCCAACCCACAATTTTCTTCACCAATTTACTATCACTGGGGGACGGGAATTTCAGGATAAAGTCGACATGATAAGGTTCGCGTTTATTCATGAATATCCGTAAAAGATGCCTCTGCTCCTCGAACAAGATAATTCCTTCCAAATATAGGTTTTTGTTCGGCTGAAATTCAAGTTGGGATTCCTGATTTCATGTTGATAGTGTCAAGTTTATAAAGGATATGTTCCGCAAATCAACTTGGTTATTTCGGTTGCCGGTTTTCCGTTCTGTAAATTTTGCTTTGGCTCCTGAAGAAAGATTAATTACGGAATTTGATTAATTGTAACCATTCTATCGAATAATATTTTTTGCCGTTTTTCCATATTCGAAACTTATACCGAGAACATTATAATCAGTCTTATAGTTCAAAGGTTCACTGGCAAAACAACTTTAAAAACATTATGTATCCCAAAAACGAAAGCCCGCATGGAAAAATGGCAAACTTAAAAATATATATATTCTTTTGAGATGAGCAGTACATTTTTATATCAAACAATATGTGTTATAACAGTATTAGTAGAGGAAATGTAAACGGGGTACCATACATCTTTACGTATGACACAAGAGCACAGAGGAAAAACTCTGTCTCCTCGTATAAGTATAATGGAATTGTTGTTTGTTATTGAAGGCCTTCTTTTTCATCGACAAAATTTCTTCTTTCCTATTTGATGCAGGTTGAAATCTTGGAGTCACACCTGAAAACAAAAAAGGAGACAAAAAAAAAACAATATTACTCATCAAATTAATTTGAAGTTCACGATCCATCTCAAAAAAGAATCAGACACCGAATGAATTGCCTCGAAACCATTGTCAAATTTATATAATGAACAAGTATTAACTAAATATTCTATTGTTTCCTTTTCTTCTCCTCACTCGCACCTTGGACTCTCAACCGAATTCCATTTGAAGAGGAAACTATTACAGCAACCATGACCGGTTCTAAACGATTCAAAATGCACCAAATTTTCCTAGAAAGATTAAAAGCATGAACTTTTTCTGAAGGATCGCTGATCAAACCTTTGTTGAAAACATAACACGAATTCCATTCCGAACGCCAAATTTCTTCGTCACTTTTCTTGGAATAAAGGAAATCGTTAATTCATAAAGGTTTACGAGATTCCAATCTAGCAATTTTAAACTACGGAATATAAGACATGATTGGGAATCAATTCGGAAAGGAATGATATTTATCCCAAGACTTCATCACTGCAACCTGTCTACGAATAAAAATTGATCCTTTGTACACGAGAATCTAGTTTTCCGTAGCGACACTTATTTAGAATTTGAACACCTTGTACTTTTCTTCTGATAATTTCCTTGAGCACCGAAATAATCCTATCACGAGTTCCATCCCCGTAAAATCCAAATCCTATTCGTGGAATTCCTGAAACAATCGTAACACTAACTCATTTTCGACCGCCTTACTTTCATTATGAACATCATCCTTTTAACGTTCCGGTTTCAAATCCGCTTTCACTAGCGCGCTTTTAAAAGCTCCGGATACAAACGAAAACCCGCCGGATAAGTTTCCAGAAGTTTTCTTTGAGCTAGGCAAGTTTTTCGTGTACAGTCGAAAAGTGTAATTGAAAACTATGTTTCCCGTGGGATTGCCTCTTTGTATCAGATGGCGTTGTTCCGGAACTGTAAGAATGGTGGTTTTAGGGCAAGAGGCAACACGGGTTGCTCGAAGAGAAGCGTATGTTCGTATTGCTGCCGTTTGGGAAGGATCAAATGTTGGGAACAAGCATACATTGGAAAGGGTGTTTTTTGAAGCATCAGAACTTCAAATAATACTACAAGACATAAATATTGTTGGAATGAATTTTTTATTATCATATTCTCATAGATAACTTCAAGGCATTCATTTTTGCGCACATGTTTTGGGGAACAGCTTGGTATCGTATTGTCCAATCGATGAAGTAGGCAAGAATAACAAGGTCTTCTTAGTCTGGGTTCCTGGGCACTCAGGAATCAAAGGAAATGAAGAGTCCAACACTCTAGCAGGAAAGGGAGCACAAACGCTACCTACTGGCCCAGAACCTTTCTGTGGTATAAGCAAATACCTATAAGAGAGAGTTCTTGGAGAAAGAAGAAAATGAAAGAGGGGCACTCTGGAGGAATTCTCCAGGAATTAAATACTCTAAAAAGTTCCTTCGGAACTTTGAAATTGCTAGGTCGAAAAATCATTTGGATCTCAGTAAGAATAAGTTACGCCTCCTCACTGGTTTCCTCACAGGACACTGTCGCCTGAGGAAGCACATGATGAGAATGGGCTTATCAGAAACTGACGAGTGCAGATTCTATGGGGAAGAGGAGGAAACTCCTGTTCACCTGATCACAGAATGCCTCGCCATTGTGAGCCTGCGCAAGTAATATCTTGGACAGGAGCATTATAGGAGGAATGAGAACTTAGCCTCCTTGAAGCCCTCTCAGATATTAGAATTCATCAGACCTCTAGAGCTGGAGGGCGAGCTGTAGGTTGCGAAAACAGCTCCGACAAGGGGGCACAATTGACCTTAGGTCGTAGTGGAATGTAACCCCTTACCAACTATAACTATAACTATAACTATCGTATTGTCCAAATGTCTGTAGTTTTCGAATTTCGAGCCGAAAATGGTCTCAAACGACTAGGTTGGACTCACTGATGACGAATCCGGTGTCAAAATCTTCTTGTCCGGCCGGCCGTACTCTCGATTACGGGCGTACGTAGTAATTTACCGACAAAATTTCAGGGTAAGTTGCATTTCCCTGCAATTGCGAGAAATACTGAAGCGATCGAATTGAAACTTGGAAGTTAGTTGGAGCGTTAGGACTTGCAACTTCTTTTGCAGAATTTTGTTGGGATCGTGCTGTCAGTAAACTTTGAAAAACTATTTTTTCGATTTTTTTTTCTCTATGGTTATTCCATTTGGGAAAAATTTTGGTCGTACCTCGAGCTTTATATTTCACGGCATTGTACTAAATTTCAGTTCGATACGATCATAATTTCCGGAGATATTGTGGAAAAATCAAATTTCGTGGTTTGTTTTCAAGAAATCGTTATTGCGCGCATGTTCTAGGGGAACAGCGTGCTATCGTTTTGTCAAAATGTCTGTTATTTTGGATGATTGAGCCGAAAATGGTCTCAATCGACTAGGTTGGACTCACTGATGACGAATCCGGTGTCAAAATCGATTCTGTCCGGCCGTAGACACGATAACTGTCGACAGAAGCAAGCTAGCAACTTGAAACTTCCAGGATAGGTTGCGCATCAGAATGCAGCGGTTAAGTTCGCTAATGGGCCAAATCAGTCGAATAATTTCGGAGTTATAGGCACTTGAAGTTTTGAAGTTATTTATTTTTTATTTCAGAAACCACTTGAGCGATTGGATTCAAACTTGGCAGTTAGGTGAAGTATAACAACGCGCAACTTTGAGCCAAATTTCGTCAGGATCATATTGTCAGTTAATTAAAAAAAAAAAAATTTTCGAAATTTGTTTCCAAAAGTTTTTTTTTTCGGAAAATATTCATCATATACAAAAAAAATTCCACTCACACTTTGAGCTTCATATTTCACAGCAGTGTACCAAATTTCAGTTCGATACGATTATAAGTTTTGGAGATATCGGGAAAAAATATGTGAAATTTCGAGGTTTTCTTCTGGATATCATTGATTTTTTCGGTATAACTCGAGAAATACTGATTCAGTCCTGATAAAACTTCACAGCTAGTTTTGAGATGCTGAAAGATAACTGTATGCGAAATTTCGTGATAATCGTGTCATTAGAACAATTTGAAAAAAAAAATTTCTATGATTTTCTTATCATATCATCCTCATTAAATTCTGTACGAAACTTCGAAGTGTTATTTTTCGATGAAGTACTGGATTTCAATTCGATTGGGTGGATTTTACCCATTCACGAATTCGGCCTTCGTAATTAAGGTCCAAACCTTCTCTACAAATATCGAGTTTCTAAGTTGTTTCTTTCGGAAGTTATTGGGTTTACGCAGTCGGCCGTTAGGCTGGCCGTAAACACAATAACTTCCGGAAGAAACGACTTAGAAACTCGATATTTGTAGAGTAGGTTTGGGGCTTAATTACGTAGGTTGAATTCGTGAATGGGTAAAATCCGCCCAATGATTCCGTAGATATACCCATTCAAAATTTTATTTTTCCAATATTTCCAAAAATACAGATTTGATCGAATTGAAATCCAGTAATTTATCAGTAGAAAATTTTAAAAAGCACTGCCGTGAAGGCAGCAGCTTTTGCGTGCATGTTAAAATTCGTTGCTGAAGCGGTCATCTACATTGAACATGCGCGCAAAAGTTGCTGCCTTCACAGCAGTGCTTTTTGAAAATTTTTTTTCTAGAACAACTAAAAAAATATACTATTCCAATCATGATGAAACTTGACAGCTAGTTTGTTAATACTGATGGACAACATCGTACAAAATTTCGTGATGAATTATGTCATTTGAGCAATTCAAACAAATTTTTCAAAATTTTTCTCGAAAATATATTTTTGTTCAGAAACTATGCATATGATTTCAGTGAAATTCAGCACAGACGTTAAACAAAATATGTTACACAGTATAACAAATTCCACTTTTATCTGATTTCACTTCTTGGAGATCTGTCAAATTCAGTGGGTTTTTTGCGGAATCATTGATATCTCCGGAGCACCACTAAAAAAAAGGTAATCATGATGAAATTTGGTAACAAGCTGAAGAATGCAGTTGCAAAACTTCCTGTATTTTCCCCGTCAAACGTACCTTCACGGTCCTGATGATTATCCGTCACGTTTCAAGCTGACATTTTTCAATTAAGTTGACCAATTATATATTTTGGAAATTTTGGGAAAATAAATTTACAATGAGTAAATCTAGGAATAATTGGGTGGATTTCACCTATCAACGAAAATTGATAACTTGATAGTTCATGCAGAATTTCATGGAGACCATATGAATAGAATATCGCCAACTGGTGTTTGGCGGGGTCGATGGTCGATACTAGAACAAATGACCGCATCCAAACATATGCGTAAAAGCTCCTGTCTCCACCTCAATGCTTTTCTAGAATTTTTCAGAAATATAATTCCAAAGCTATCTCATAGCAGAGCGGCAATATTCGAAGTTGGTATACTCTAAATTTCTTGCTAATGTACCATAATAACGAAGACACCACGTCAACCCTTAACTATCTCTTCCTGCCATTAAACAAGAGGGACGAAATTTTATAGGATGGAAGAGGTTCGCCAAACGTTCGAACGAGGTTAGTTCAAGCCGAGAACTTCCGGAATATATCTCGTTACATGATTTACCGAATATTAAATATGCAGGGAAGATCCCAGTCGCTCCTCAGCATACTCGGATGGGCTAATTAGTGGAGGGGTGTCACATTTTCACCCCTTTTTAACGTCTTCAGAATTTATGTTTAAATGACCCAATGAACGATCCCCGAAGTGAAGAATTTGGATGTGGAGTTCACAGCTGTTCAGTGCAAAATGGCGGATGCGTTGGGTTCTGAGTGTGTGTTGAATATCAATAGACGACTTCGGCCCAAGTTGCCAACCCAAAATTTTCTTCACAAATTTACTATCATTGGGGAACGGGAATTGCAGGACAAATTCGACATGATAAACTTCGAGTTATTTATAAATATCCGTAAAAGATACCTCAGCTCCTCGAACAAGATAATTCCTTCCAAATATAGGGTTTTGTTAAGATCATCTCTGATTGGCTGAAATTTGAGTTGGTATTCCTGATTTCATGCTGATAGTGTCAAATTTATATAGGACATGTTCCGCAAATCAACTTGGTTATTTCGGTTGCAGGTTTTCCATTCCGTAAATATGAAATATTCGGTTGATTCCTAAAAAAGGTTAATTACGGGATTTGATTGATGAAAAAACTTTTTTTCTGTCACGAGAACGACAGTCAATGTTCTATGGTAACATATCCATGACATAGAACCATCTTTATTTACTTTGTGATCCATAGAACATAGAAGAGACAACAATCAACACTGGAAAAATTACTAGGTATCGTCTATGGATCATAAGGTAAATAAAGATTGTTCTATGCTATGGATATGTTACCATAAAACATTGATTGTCTATCTGGTGCATAGACTTAATATGTCTATGTTCTGGTGACAGAAAGATTGCCTTTTCATCAATCAAATTCCGTAATTAAACTTCTTTTTCAGGAACCCACCGAATATTTCATATTTACAGAACGGAAAACAGGCATCCGAAATAACCAAGTTGATTTGCGGTACATATCCTTTATAAAATTGACACTATTAACATGAAATCACAAAAACCTATATTTGGAAGGAATTATCTTGTTTGAGGAGCCGAAGCATCTTCTACGGATATTTATAAATAACGCGAACCTTATCATGTCGACTTTGTCCTGAAATTCTCGTTCCCCAGTGATAGTAAATTTGTGAAGAAAATTGTGGGTTGGCAACTTGGGCCGAAGTCGTCTATTGAAGCTTATTTTGGGTGGATTTTGTATCATTCTGTGGGTTTTTCTGGGTTTTCACTTCCAACTTCTGAAACAGAATTAAAATTAAAAATATTTGGACAAAACGCATGCCTTTTCCAAAAACAGCAGATTTTACATGGTTTTTTCTGGATTTTCACTTCAAAATTGAAATCTTGTTCAATTTTAACTTCCAGTTCTGTGCAGGATTTCATTGGAATTCAATGAGTAGTTTCTGAAAAAAAATCGCCAAAATGTTCTAAAAATGTTTCCCTCTGATTTCTAAAAGATAACGATCCCAACAAAATTCTGTGAACAGTTGCTCGTCAGTATTCTACAACTAATTACCAAATTTCATCCAAATTGATTTTCGGTGACTCCAGGGCTGGGCAGTATTTCAATTACTTGTAATTGAAATACGTATTCGAAATACAAATACGTATTTTGTATTTGTATTTCTATTACTTCTTGAAAATGTATTTTGTAATTGGTATTTCAAATACCTGACACTGAAGTATTTTGTATTTTGTATTTCGATACTTTTGTTTTCGAAATACTTTTGAACAAATACATTTAGCGCTGAGCGCTCTACAGAAAATAGTCTCTGAATCTCCCTTCAGATGGCGCAACATTCATCTGCTTCATCTAGTTCTTTCGCTAGCAATCATGTTTTCGGCAAATGAAAAGGGAGAAAAGGTGCTGCGCAATATGGACTTAGAGTTGGTCAATTTCCAAAAACTATAGGAGCAAAGAGCTTACCATCCTTGAACATTATCCTAATATAAAAAATGTGTTCATACAATATAACACAAGTTTGTGCTCATGAGGATCTGTAGAAAGATTGTTTTCTTTAGCTTGTTTTATTCATTCCCCAAGAGGCTGTTTTTCTGATACTATATTCAAAAATCTTTGTGTTTCTGGAAGGAAATTCTTTATTTAGCGATTAAAGAGCTAAGCTGAATTAGTTGTCCTCTTTTCACATTTTACGTAACACCTGAATGTATTTTGTAATTTTTATTTCAAATACAAATAGTCAAAATACTGTATTTTGTATTTTATATTTGAAATACCCGACTTGAAAGTATTTTGTATTTTGTATTTCAATTAAGCCAAGCAAGTATTTTGCCCAGCCCTGGGTGAATCCAACCTAATCATTTTAGCTCCTAATTCGAAAATAAAAGACATTTGAGGGACATAATAACTCACTTTTCCTCGAACAAGCGAGTTTAAATCGCCATGAAATCAGGCATAGTTTAAAAAGAGTTTAAATTCGTAATTTCTGGTCTAATCCGCATTTTCGCCGTCAGTAACCAGAAAAAAACACTCTGTATACTCCATCAGGCCCATTAGGATTGATCAATCCAGTGGAAATACCTCCTAATCGAATTGGTATTCGCAAAAAGGTTTTCCACATAAAACACGACCTCCAGCAGTCTTCTACTCTCGTTCTGCATTGTTGGTCGCCCCGATTTTATTTCCTTATTTTATTACGCATTCAGGGTGGCCAACTGTTGGAAGTTTCAGTTTTCTGATTTACACCAGTTCGTGCTGAGCCCTGGCAAGCTATTCGAAGCGATTATTCTATGGGATAGTTCAAGGCTAAGCGGTGGTATTCGAAGTTTTTTCTACTTCAGCATCCGAATTTTTTTTCTGGTGTGGACGCATTTATGCGTGGTATACTGGATATTTCGGAAATTCAACTTGGAAATGATATAAGGATTATCATACATTTTTTTCTTCGAAAATCGTCGAACTTGTTATCGTTTCCTATTAAATCGAGGTCGTAGATCACGAATATGTCATTAGAAATCTTCCAGTAACAACCGTTTAGAAATTATGGCGGAAATAGTGAAAAAATTTCGAAATTTTGGTCAACTTTGAGACGTCGTGCCGACCAAAATAATGAAGCTGGGTGATGTCGAATTTTTTACGTGCAGTTCGATCCTTTATCTATGAATTAAAATAGATTTCATCGTCCTTCTCTCATCGAGTCGGTAATAATGATTTTTTGAAAAAAGGTCCAAAATTTTGGAACTTCAAGGACCTCTCACGTCCAGGACGATTTTTTTTAAAAATATCTGACCTTATATTCTTGTTCTACGCCCTCGAATTAGTAAGTGTGCCAAATTTCACGGTGATAGGAGTCGGAAAATTATTTTTCGAAAATTGAGATTTTCTTAAGGGTTTAAAATTTTACCAAGAATCGAAAGTTCTCCGATCGACCTGAAATTTGAAACATATACTAATTCGAGAGCGTAGATTAAGAAAATCCAATCAGAATGTTAGTGGAGAGTCTGGTTCGTTTTTTATGGCCCGAGGAAAATCGAAAAAATTAGACCTTTTTTAAAAAAATCATAATTTTTCAACCAGAAGACTTACGTCTATAAAATAAGTGGCTACGTACTCACAAAGGATCCAGATATAACCAAAAAATTCGATATTGTCCAGCCTCACGCGTTTGATCTGTACGACGACCCAAAGTTGACCCAAATTTCGAAATTTTGGTCAACTTTGAGACGTCGTGCCGACCAAAATAATGAAGTTGGGTGATGTCGAATTTTTTCACGTGCAGTTCGATCCTTTATCTATGCAATAAAACAGATTTCATCGTCCTACTTTCATCGAGTCGGTAATAATGATTTTCTGAAAAAAGGTCCAAAATTTTGGAACTTCAAGGACCTCTCACGTCCAGGACGATTTTTTTAAAAAATATCTGACCTTATATTCTTGTTCTACGCCCTCGAATTAGTAAGTGTGCCAAATTTCACGGCGATAGGAGTAAAATTATTTTTCGAAAATCGATATTTTCTTAAGGGTAACCCCTTAAAATTTTACCGAAAATCGAAAGTTCTCCGATCGACCTGAAATTTGAAACATATACTAATTCGAGGGCGTAGATAAAGAAAATCCAATCAGAATGTTAGTGGAAAGTCTGGTTCGTTTTTTATGGCCAGAAGAAAATCTAAAAAATTGGACCTTTTTTAAAAAAATCATAATTTTCCAACTAGAGGACCTTCGTCTATAAAATAATTGGCTACGTACTCACAAAGGACCCAGATATAACCAAAAAAATTCGATATTGTCCAGCTTCACGCGTTTGATCTGTACAACGGCCCAAAGTTGACCCAAATTTCAAAAATTTCTCACCAAATCCGGAATATTTTCCAAACCGAATCAGTTACGCAAAATCTAATTATAGATTCGTAATCTACGTGTTCGAATCCATAATATATGATGTGCATATTGTCATAGCTTCAAAAATAAAATTTCGCACGGAATCGCTAAATCTTACCCCCCACCCCTCTGCGCTTTGATGTTTATTCGCGGTTATTTATGAAAAATTTTTTAAGTCCCAAATAAAATTTTTTTCTCGAAAATCGTCGACCTTGTTATCGTTTCCTATTGAATCGAGGTCGTAGATCACGAATATGTCATTAGAAATCGTCCAGTGACAACCGTTTAGAAATTATGGCGGAAATAGTGAAAAAATTTCGAAATTTTGGTCAACTTTGAGACGTCGTGCCGACCAAAATAATGAAGCTGGGTGATGTCGAATTTTTACGTGCAGTTCGATCCTTTATCTATGAATTAAAACAGATTTCGTCGTCCTACTCTCATCGACTCGGTAATAATGATTTTTTGAAAAAAGGTCCAAAATTTTGGAACTTCAAGGACCTCTCACGTCCAGGACGATTTTTTTTAAAAATATCTGACCTTATATTCTTGTTCTACGCCCCCGAATTAGTGAGTGTGCCAAATTTCACGGCGATAGGAGTCGGAAAATTATTTTTCGAAAATTGAGATTTTCTTAAGGGTAACTTACCCTTAAAATTTTACCAAAAATCGAAAGTTCTCTGATCGACCTGAAATTTGAAACATATACTAATTCGAGGGCGTAGATTAAGAAAATCCAATCAGAATGTTAGTGGAGAGTCTGGTTCGTTTTTTATGGCCCGAGGAAAATCGAAAAAATTGGACCTTTTTTAAAAAAATCATAATTTTCCAACCAGAATACTTATGTCTATAAAATAAGTGGCTACGTACTCACAAAGGATCCAGATATAACCAAAAAAATTCGATATTGTCCAGCTTCACGCGTTTGATCTGTACGACGGCCCAAAGTTGACCCAAATTTCGAAAATTTCTCACCAAATCCGGAATATTTTCCAAACCGAATCAGTTACGCAAAATCTAATTACAGATTCGTAATCTACGTGTTCGAATCCATAATATATGATGTGCATATTGTCATAGCTTCAAAAATAAAATTTCGCACGGAATCGCTAAATCTTATCCCCCACCCCTCTGCGCTTTGATGTTTATTCGCGGTTATTTATGAAAAATTTTCTAAGTCCCAAATAAAATTTTTTTCTCGAAAATCGTCGACCTTGTTATCGTTTCCTATTAAATCGAGGTCGTAGATCACGAATATATAAATTATATATATATATATATATAAATTGAGATTTTCTTAAGGGTAAGGTACTCACAAAGGACCCAGATATAACCAAAAAAATTCGATATTGTCCAGCTTCACGCGTTTGATCTGTACAACGGCCCAAAGTTGACCCAAATTTCAAAAATTTCTCACCAAATCCGGAATATTTTCCAAACCGAATCAGTTACGCAAAATCTAATTATAGATTCGTAATCTACGTGTTCGAATCCATAATATATGATGTGCATATTGTCATAGCTTCAAAAATAAAATTTCGCACGGAATCGCTAAATCTTACCCCCCACCCCTCTGCACTTTGATGTTTATTCGCGGTTATTTATGAAAAATTTTTTAAGTCCCAAATAAAATTTTTTTCTCGAAAATCGTCGACCTTGTTATCGTTTCCTATTGAATCGAGGTCGTAGATCACGAATATGTCATTAGAAATCGTCCAGTGACAACCGTTTAGAAATTATGGCGGAAATAGTGAAAAAATTTCGAAATTTTGGTCAACTTTGAGACGTCGTGCCGACCAAAATAATGAAGCTGGGTGATGTCGAATTTTTACGTGCAGTTCGATCCTTTATCTATGAATTAAAACAGATTTCGTCGTCCTACTCTCATCGACTCGGTAATAATGATTTTTTGAAAAAAGGTCCAAAATTTTGGAACTTCAAGGACCTCTCACGTCCAGGACGATTTTTTTAAAAAATATCTGACCTTATATTCTTGTTCTACGCCCCCGAATTAGTGAGTGTGCCAAATTTCACGGCGATAGGAGTCGGAAAATTATTTTTCGAAAATTGAGATTTTCTTAAGGGTAACTTACCCTTAAAATTTTACCAAAAATCGAAAGTTCTCCGATCGACCTGAAATTTGAAACATATACTAATTCGAGGGCGTAGATTAAGAAAATCCAATCAGAATGTTAGTGGAGAGTCTGGTTCGTTTTTTATGGCCCGAGGAAAATCGAAAAAATTGGACCTTTTTTAAAAAAATCATAATTTTCCAACCAGAATACTTATGTCTATAAAATAAGTGGCTACGTACTCACAAAGGATCCAGATATAACCAAAAAAATTCGATATTGTCCAGCTTCACGCGTTTGATCTGTACGACGGCCCAAAGTTGACCCAAATTTCGAAAATTTCTCACCAAATCCGGAATATTTTCCAAACCGAATCAGTTACGCCAAATCTAATTATAGATTCGTAATCTACGTGTTCGAATCCATAATATATGATGTGCATATTGTCATAGCTTCAAAAATAAAATTTCGCACGGAATCGCTAAATCTTACCCCCCACCCCTCTGCGCTTTGATGTTTATTCGCGGTTATTTATGAAAAATTTTTTAAGTCCCAAATAAAAATTTTTTCTCGAAAATCGTCGACCTTGTTATCGTTTCCTATTGAATCGAGGTCGTAGATCACGAATATGTCATTAGAAATCGTCCAGTGACAACCGTTTAGAAATTATGGCGGAAATAGTGAAAAAATTTCGAAATTTTGGTCAACTTTGAGACGTCGTGCCGACCAAAATAATGAAGCTGGGTGATGTCGAATTTTTTACGTGCAGTTCGATCCTTTATCTATGAATTAAAACAGATTTAGTCGTCCTACTCTCATCGAGTCGATAATAATGATTTTTTGAAAAAAGGTCCAAAATTTTGGAACTTCAAGGACCTCTCACGTCCAGGACGGTTTTTTTAAAAAATATTTGACCTTATATTCTTGTTCTACGCCCCCGAATTAGTAAGTGTGCCAAATTTCACGGCGATAGGAGTCGGAAAATTATTTTTCGAAAATTGAGATTTTCTTAAGGGTAACCCCTTAAAATTTTACCAAAAATCGAAAGTTCTCTGATCGACCTGAAATTTGAAACATATACTAATTCGAGGGCGTAGATTAAGAAAATCCAATCAGAATGTTAGTGGAGAGTCTGGTTCGTTTTTTATGGCCCGAGGAAAATCGAAAAAATTGGACCTTTTTTAAAAAAATCATAATTTTCCAACCAGAATACTTATGTCTATAAAATAAGTGGCTACGTACTCACAAAGGATCCAGATATAACCAAAAAAATTCGATATTGTCCAGCTTCACGCGTTTGATCTGTACGACGGCCCAAAGTTGACCCAAATTTCGAAAATTTCTCACCAAATCCGGAATATTTTCCAAACCGAATCAGTTACGCAAAATCTAATTACAGATTCGTAATCTACGTGTTCGAATCCATAATATATGATGTGCATATTGTCATAGCTTCAAAAATAAAATTTCGCACGGAATCGCTAAATCTTATCCCCCACCCCTCTGCGCTTTGATGTTTATTCGCGGTTATTTATGAAAAATTTTCTAAGTCCCAAATAAAATTTTTTTCTCGAAAATCGTCGACCTTGTTATCGTTTCCTATTAAATCGAGGTCGTAGATCACGAATATATAAATTATATATATATATATATATATAAATTGAGATTTTCTTAAGGGTAAGGTACTCACAAAGGATCCAGATATAACCAAAAAAATTCGATATTGTCCAGCTTCACGCGTTTGATCTGTACAACGGCCCAAAGTTGACCCAAATTTCGAAAATTTCTCACCAAATCCGGAATATTTTCCAAACCGAATCAGTTACGCAAAATCTAATTATAGATTCGTAATCTACGTGTTCGAATCCATAATATATGATGTGCATATTGTCATAGCTTCAAAAATAAAATTTCGCACGGAATCGCTAAATCTTATCCCCCACCCCTCTGCGCTTTGATGTTTATTCGCGGTTATTTATGAAAAATTTTTTAAGTCCCAAATAAAATTTTTTTCTCGAAAATCGTCGACCTTGTTATCGTTTCCTATTAAATCGAGGTCGTAGATCACGAATATGTCATTAGAAATCGTCCAGTGACAACCGTTTAGAAATTATGGCGGAAATAGTGAAAAAATTTCGAAATTTTGGTCAACTTTGAGACGTCGTGCCGACCAAAATAATGGAGCTGGGTGATGTCGAATTTTTTTACGTGCAGTTCGATCCTTTATCTATGAATTAAAATAGATTTCATCGTCCTTCTCTCATCGAGTCGGTAATAATGATTTTTTGAAAAAAGGTCCAAAATTTTGGAACTTCAAGGACCTCTCACGTCCAGGACGATTTTTTTTAAAAATATCTGACCTTATATTCTTGTTCTACGCCCTCGAATTAGTAAGTGTGCCAAATTTCACGGCGATAGGAGTCGGAAAATTATTTTTCGAAAATTGAGATTTTCTTAAGGGTAACTAACCCCTTAAAATTTTACCAAAAATCGAAAGTTCTCCGATCGACCTGAAATTTGAAACATATACTAATTCGAGGGCGTAGATTAAGAAAATCCAATCAGAATGTTAGTGCAGAGTCTGGTTCGTTTTTTATGGCCCGAGGAAAATCGAAAAAATTGGACCTTTTTTAAAAAAATCATAATTTTTCAACCAGAAGACTTACGTCTATAAAATAAGTGGCTACGTACTCACAAAGGATCCAGATATAACCAAAAAAATTCGATATTGTCCAGCCTCACGCGTTTGATCTGTACGACGACCCAAAGTTGACCCAAATTTCGAAATTTTGGTCAACTTTGAGACGTCGTGCCGACCAAAATAATGAAGCTGGGTGATGTCGAATTTTTTCACGTGCAGTTCGATCCTTTATCTATGCAATAAAACAGATTTCATCGTCCTACTTTCATCGAGTCGGTAATAATGATTTTCTGAAAAAAGGTCCAAAATTTTGGAACTTCAAGGACCTCTCACGTCCAGGACGATTTTTTTAAAAAATATCTGACCTTATATTCTTGTTCTACGCCCTCGAATTAGTAAGTGTGCCAAATTTCACGGCGATAGGAGTCGGAAAATTATTTTTCGAAAATCGATATTTTCTTAAGGGTAACCCCTTAAAATTTTACCGAAAATCGAAAGTTCTCCGATCGACCTGAAATTTGAAACATATACTAATTCGAGGGCGTAGATAAAGAAAATCCAATCAGAATGTTAGTGGAAAGTCTGGTTCGTTTTTTATGGCCAGAAGAAAATCTAAAAAATTGGACCTTTTTTAAAAAAATCATAATTTTCCAACTAGAGGACCTTCGTCTATAAAATAATTGGCTACGTACTCACAAAGGACCCAGATATAACCAAAAAATTCGATATTGTCCAGCTTCACGCGTTTGATCTGTACAACGGCCCAAAGTTGACCCAAATTTCGAAAATTTCTCACCAAATCCGGAATATTTTCCAAACCGAATCAGTTACGCAAAATCTAATTATAGATTCGTAATCTACGTGTTCGAATCCATAATATATGATGTGCATATTGTCATAGCTTCAAAAATAAAATTTCGCACGGAATCGCTAAATCTTACCCCCCACCCCTCTGCGCTTTGATGTTTATTCGCGGTTATTTATGAAAAATTTTTTAAGTCCCAAATAAAATTTTTTTCTCGAAAATCGTCGACCTTGTTATCGTTTCCTATTGAATCGAGGTCGTAGATCACAAATATGTCATTAGAAATCGTCCAGTGACAACCGTTTAGAAATTATGGCGGAAATAGTGAAAAAATTTCGAAATTTTGGTCAACTTTGAGACGTCGTGCCGACCAAAATAATGGAGCTGGGTGATGTCGAATTTTTTACGTGCAGTTCGATCCTTTATCTATGAATTAAAACAGATTTCGTCGTCCTACTCTCATCGAGTCGGTAATAATGATTTTTTGAAAAAAGGTCCAAAATTTTGGAACTTCAAGGACCTCTCACGTCCAGGACGATTTTTTTAAAAAATATCTGACCTTGTATTCTTGTTCTACGCCCCCTAATTAGTAAGTGTGCCAAATTTCACGGCGATAGGAGTCGGAAAATTATTTTTCGAAAATTGAGATTTTCTTAAGGGTAACCCCTTAAAATTTTACCAAAAATCGAAAGTTCTCCGATCAACCTGAAATTTGAAACATATACTAATACGAGGGCGTAGATTAAGAAAATCCAATCAGAATGTTAGTGGAGAGTCTGGTTCGTTTTTTATGGCCCGAGGAAAATCGAAAAAATTGGACCTTTTTTAAAAAAATCATAATTTTCCAACCAGAAGACTTATGTCTATAAAATAAGTGGCTACGTACTCACAAAGGATCCAGATATAACCAAAAAAATTCGATATTGTCCAGCTTCACGCGTTTGATCTGTACGACGGCCCAAAGTTGACCCAAATTTCGAAAATTTCTCACCAAATCCGGAATATTTTCCAAACGCAAAATCTAATTACAGATTCGTAATCTACGTGTTCGAATCCATAATATATGATGTGCATATTGTCATAGCTTCAAAAATAAAATTTCGCACGGAATCGCTAAATCTTACCCCCCACCCCTCTGCGCTTTGATGTTTATTCGAGGTTCTTTGTGAAAAATTTTCTAAGTCCCAAATAAATTATTCTGTAGCAGAAAGAGCTATTCTACTAAACACCGTTGTCACTTCGTGCATGCCTGGCAAATCCCAAACTCCAGTTTTGAAATCTAAATTTGAATACTTTCTGAAGGTAATTTGGGAAAATGATGAATCAAACCCATAATAATTATGTTCAAATTTGCATTTGCAGTAATAACCCAAATTCAGGAAAAACCCTCATTACAAAGGTCGAATTTGTATACGACCTTTCATTCCCAAAAAATTCCGGGAAATTCCAAGTTTCATCGGAATCTGAAAAACAGTTTCTGAGAAAAGATTTTTCTAACGATACGATCCCAACAACATTTTGCATTGATACGCTGGTCCGAATCCTATAACTAATAGGTCTCTTGCATGTATTTTTTCAATATTGGAATCGATCATTCTTTCCATATTCAGAAAATTCAAACTCCGTCAACAATTTCAATTTTCAATGAGTTAACGATCTTCTGAATTTGGTTCCACCAAGCCAATGGACAGCTTAGACTATATCGATCGTAGAATTGTTGTATGACATGTGACGTAGGAGGCGATCTACCGCGTTCCACCCAATTTGAACTTGCGTCTCGATTTTACCATTTTTAATACCGAATAATTCAAAATTCGCAAATTGTGGAAATGTGTGATAGCATACCTCATGATTTTGGATCGAAATAAATTGAGAAAAACATAGTTGTATGACTTTTCGTGTTGCGTGCAAAAAATCTAATACCATATGTGTATATTTATATAGAGCCTGGCACAGGACTCGGAAATTTTTGAAACGGCTCTTACTCCCCCCTATTTCGTCAACAGATACGAGGAATGAGGTCCTAGCTTAGCCTCTAATCATTTTTTACCAGTTGAAATCATGGACCTGTGGACAGTGGAGCACCGCGTTTTTGCTTACGACAGTAACGTCCGTAATAACGAGTCCGTCACGGCCGTTCAGCGTGAGTTTCGTCGCCATTTCAATGTCCATTGAAGTCGCACTTCGCACAAGAAGTGAATTGATGAGGAAAAGCCACCAGGGTCCCTATTCTTGAATTGGGGATGGGAGAAAATAGTCGTGTCGACGCTGTCGTCAAGGAAACGCGGTGCATTCTTGATGGAACGATAGAGAACGTTCATACCATCACATTCAAGAATAGGGTCCCAGGAGCTCAACAAACAATTCGAAGGCTTGAGAACGTTGAGAGAGTGCGACAAGCAATTCTTCTCAGTCCGATGAGTCGATCTGCTCGCCAGCATGCTGCTGAACTTCGCCTCAGTGATCGTTCGGTAAGGCGTATTTTTCGTTCAGAACTTACTGCGGTTTTGCCCTTGCAAATTGGCTGTTGTGCAACTGTCACAGCCAGGGGATTATGCATAACGAATGCACTTCGCCCGTGAGATGGAAGTACTTGTTGTTCAAAATGAGAACGTCATTTTGTTCATGAGCGATGAGGCTCACTTTCACCTCAATGGTTAATCAGCAAAATTGCTGTTATATGGCTTATGAAAATCACCAACGATTACACGAAAGACCACTGCGTAGCCGTAAAGTGATCATTTGGTGCGCCGTATCCCAAACTTCTGTGAAAACGTCAATGGCGATGCTGTTACAGTGAACTCTGAGCGCTATATCAAAATGATAACCGACTTCTTTACACCTGAATTAAGAAGACGTCGTGTTCCAATCCGACGTGTGTGGTTCCAACAGGATGGGGCGATCGCCCACACAGCCAGAGCAATAATGAACGTTTTTCGTCCTCTCTTCCCTGGCCACCTTATTCCCAGGTTTAGTGACGTTCATTGGTCTCCTCGGTCCCCAGATTTGGCCAGCTGCGACTCTTTTCTGTGGGTACATCTCCGAGCACGAGTTTACCAACACAAGCCCCGAATATTGGATGGATTGAATATTGAAGGAAGCAATTCGCGTGGAAATCGCCGCAGTTGAGACAGTAACGTTGGAAAAGAAAGACTGCAGGGTCCCTATTCTTGCATCGGGTAAATGAGGAAATAGGCGTGTCGACGCTGTTGTCAAGAAAACGGGGTGCATTTTTGATGTAAAGATAGGGTACCTTCATTCCATCATATTCAAGAATAGGGACCCTGGAGTGTATCGCGAAACAAGGACGCCACCTGACTGATGTGATTTGCCACACATGAAATTCCGAAATGCTTCGAAATCCTCAATCCAAATTGTTTGATACAAAATTTTTTGACTAACAATTACCGATGTTATGATTTTTTCGAAAACATCCCAGTCCTCTGCTGGATCCTGAATATGATCGCATCAGTATTTCTTTCAAACTCGGAAACTCTTGAATGGATTTCGATAATTGAGGGAACTCAACCGAAATATCTGTAGGCTACAAACCTTCTCTGTAACTATCAAAACTCTTGGTATTTTCTTCGAAAGTAAACTCACCTATTAAGCGTGTCAAAATCGATTCTATCTGGCTAGCTGATGCCAAGATATCTTTAGGGGGGAAAGAGTTAGTGAATCCATACTTTAAGGGTAGGTTGGGTATCAAAGTGCGCCAGTAAATTTCGTTAATGGGACCAAGGGGGCGAACGGTTTTGGAGTTACACTCATTTTAATTTCCTAGGTTATTTTTTTAATATCTCATGAAGTCCTTGTGATAGAATTGAAACTTGGCCATTAGTGGTAGAATACTGACGTGCAACTGCTTTCAAACTTCTGTTAGGATCTCATTGTAAGTAAATCTTGAAAAAGGATATACCGAAAATTTTCCGAGTTCTCGTTGAAAATTTTCAATTAAATTATGCACAGACATTGAGGTCGATATTTTACAATGGGGGATTTTCCTGAATTTGAGTTATTACTGCAAATGCAAATTTGAACATAATTATTATGGGTTTGATTAACCATTTTCCCAAATTACCTTCAGTATTCAGAATCAGATTTTGAAATTGGGGTTTGGGATTTGCCAGGCATGCACGAATTGACAACGGTGTTTAGTAGAATATCTTGTTCTGCTATAGAATAATGAAATATTTATTTTTATTCTGTGGTACACACGTGTTCTTTGTCAATATAACCAAACAATTTCCGTTTGCAATTTGTCAGTAATATGACAGTGTGTGCTCTTCTTTTTCTATTCCTTGGTCGTCTTCTACTCTAACCAGATCTCTGTTTTCCCAATCAAAGTAACACATTTGACGTCCTTTTCTTTCCGAGAATGCTGGTTTCGACGTTGCCATATCGTGCACTCATGACAAATCCCTTTAAATGCAAATCCCCATTTTATTTTTCAGTTTTAGATGATCAAACATTTTTTTAAAATATAATATTGAAATTCTATGTTTGAAATGTGATGTTCTAAAGGGTTTTCATGAAAATTACTGCATTTTGTTTAAAGGAAAACCCCCATTGCAGTTCAATACTATTCAGATTGTCAGGCATATTGGGACAAAAGTATGTCACGTTTTTTGTTTTACTCGGTAGAGTTCTTATTCCTGGAATAACTCAAAAAAACTTATCCGATCATGATGAAAGATGATTACTAGTTAGCAAATGCTGGTGCATTACTTTTCGGGAAAATTCGTAATGATCTTGTCAGCCAGGTCAACTTAAAAATTGAAAATCTCAATTTTTTTTTTTTTTCGCCCATTAATTTCAACATTTCTCCGCAGAGCTTTTGTATGAATTTTTTCCTCTGAAGTTTGCGTCTAGTGTTGGGGTCATATTTGAGATAAATCGCGAATTTTTCATCAGTAAATTCAACACAATTCGAATATTACAGACATTGGGACAAAATGATAAAACTCTTGTTCCCTAGAACAATCGAAAAAAATGCGAAAAGCAAACATTTTAGCAAGTTAAAGTACACAGATATTAAGCTAATATGTACTAGCCATTGGTTGTCCCAGCATCCCCTAGTGCTTTATATTTGCCCTGCACTTAGGATAAAGCCATCCAGATCTCCACCCTCGTAACTTCTTTCATGGTAAGTCGATCTCAATTCAATTCCGAGTCTATGCTAGGAGATATGCAAGCAAGCTTTCAGATCTGTCTGTCTTATTGAGATGTTGTATTTTTCCAGACTGGGTAAATATTTGGAGAAACGCGGATTTATTATTTCGCCTGGAAAGACGCTCTGGGAAATGGAAAGAGTCTGTTAGGGTGAGAAGTTAACGACCTTTTCTAGCACTGATATATCTGTGATAATATTCAGTGATTCAACCAATTTTTTTCGAGGGGAATGATGTATTGTGTGAATAATGGCAGCGGGGATTACCTAACTTGGGGCACGTTTCTTGGATTTCCTTAACGGGAAGCTAGGAAATTGATACATAAGACTTTTCTTATATCTTAACAATTCCAACCAATGTTCATCTCGTATTTCCGTCCCATATACGCAGTTATTCAAAAAAAAACCTAGAAAAGCACTGTTGTGAAGGCAGCAGCTTTTGCGCGCATGTTCAATGTAGATGACCGCTTCGGCAACGAATTTTAACTTCCGCACGAAAGCTGCTGCCTTCACGGCAGTGCTTTTCTAGATTTTTTTTGATAAATTACTGGATTTCAATTCGATCTAATCTGTATTTTTGGAAATATTGAAAAAATAAAATTTTGAATGGGTATATCTACGAAATCATTGGGCGGATTTTACCCATTCACGAATTCGACCTTCTTAAGCCCCAAACCTTCTCTACAAATATCGAGTTTCTAAGTCGTTTCTTCCGGAAGTTATTGTGTTTACGGTCGGCCTAACAGCCGCCTGCGTAAACATCGGTACTTCATCGGAAAATTACAGTTCGAATAAGGTTCATACAGAATTTAATGAGGATGATATGATAAGAAAATCACAGAATTTTTTTTTCAAATTGTTCTAATGACACGATTATAACGAAATTTTGCATAAAGTTGTCTTTCAGCACCTTCAAACTAGCTGAGAAGTTTTATCAGGATTGAATTAGTATTTTTCGAGTTATACCGAAATAAGCAACGATATCGAGAAAAACACCTCGAAGTTTGACATATGTTTTCCCGATAACTCCTAAACTAATAATCGTATTGAACTGAAATTTGGAACACTGCTGTGAAATATGAAGCTCAAAGTCCAGGTAGAATTTTTTCCAGGAAATAATGAACGGTTTTCGAAAAAAAAATTTTGGAAATTTTTTTTTTTTTAATTTACTGACAGTATGATCCTGACAAAATTTGGCTCAAAGTTGCGCGTTATTATACTCCACCTAATCGCCAAGTTTGAATTCATTCGCCCAAGTAGTTTCTGAAATAAAAAATAAATAACTTCATAATTTCAAAAGGCTATAACTCCGAAACTATTCGACCGATTTGGCCAATTAACGAACTTAACCGCAGCATTTCAATGCGCGACCTTCCCTGAAAGTTGCAAGTTGCTAGCTCACTTCGTTCGACAGTCATCGTGTCCACGGCCGGCCAGACAGAATCGATTTTGACACCGGATTCGTCATCAGTGAGTCCAGTCTAGTCGTTTGAGACCATTTTCGGCTCAATCATCGAAAATTACAGACATTTGGACAAAACGATAGCACGATGTTCCACTAGAACATGCGCGCAAAAACCAGAAAAGCTCTGGAGCTCATACGCAGTTATTCAAATTCGTAACAAGAGTGGCTACCTTTCCAGGTATTGACCCTGTCCACCACATCATTGCTTCGTGATCAAATTATAAATTCAGAAATACCCAGCAAGCCGTCATTTTCAACTGTGAATTAGATTTAAATAAAAAATGAAATTTTGAATGCGTGTATTTGCAGAATAATTGGGTAGATTCCACCCATTCACCAATTCAGTTTTATCAAGATCTGATGGAGGGTTTTCGAAAATGAAAAATTGCAAATGAAAATTTGGAAAATTTTGGATTTTGTTTGATTTGCCAGTTATAACGATCCAACAAAATTCTGCAAACAGTTGGTAGTCATATGGATAACAAGTTTTAGTCTAATCGCTCAGATTGTTCCTAAGATATCGAAGAAGTAATCTAGAAAATTCGAATTAGTATAACTCCGAAATCGTTCGGCAGATTCGGCCCATTAACATACTCACTCGTTGCTTTTTGATACGCAACCTACTCTGAAAGTTTCAAGTCGCTAGGGTCCCATCTAGTGGTCCCAGAACCGTTCGAGAATTACAGACATTTGGGCAGAACCATAGCATGCTGTTCCTCCGAACATGCGCGCAAAAATGGGGGCTTTATGGTTTATGAGAAATGAGAATCATATTGAAAGGAGACTTCACAAATATCAAGTCTCCAAGTCCGGACAACGCTCAATTTTATCAAAATATTAAATCTTCCCCAGTGATAACATCAGTCGTACTTGGTGGAAAGCAATTTCACTTTTATGTCTAGTCGAGAGCTATGAAATATTTTCTTTCAACTCAATTTCGAACGAAGGAAGTGACTAGTGTAAAAACTAATTTTTGGTCAAACCCTAGTGAAATTAAACAAACTGTCGGCCAAAGCAGTCTGAAATGTCCAACATGTATATTATACAACAAATCACTGTAAAGTAAATAAAATATCCTTTCGTGTACATACACCTCTGTTTATAAAATCCCCTTTCTGTTTTCCATTTGTTTGTGATGTTTTCTCTAACCTCTGTTTGTGGTGTCTTGTGTTTGTTCAGCCTACATGCCTAAAGCCTCTCTCTCCTTTCTATCCTTAACCTCTGTGTATAAAATCTTTCTGGGAAAGCTCTGTACGAAAAACAAGAACAAGCCAGAAATCCTCTAGCAAGGTACGATAGTCAAAATTTCACCGCAACTTTAAGCAAAAATCAAGTTCCTCAGATTAAGAGCTCCCATTCAAGTTGGAGATTTCTCTAAATGTTTCCATGTATATTTTTCTTGCAGAGCAGTTCAAATCCTCGGGTTGGTACTGGTGAGGACTCCCAAACGCCTGTGGCCAAAAGCTTTCCCCTTAAGAACCCTTAAAGATGTTAAATTTTCCTTTACAGCCCCATTATCATCATTGCCGAGTTCAAGGAGCAGGAATATCGTGGAGGCATGGTACCAGTATGCCACACCATGGCCAACTCCGTTTGGTCCACGGCGTACTTCTTGGGCATCATTACATGTTTCTTTCTTATACCTCTATTCATCCTAATCGCTTTATATTGTGTCATCGCAAAGAATCTAATGACCCCTACCACTGGTCTCACCACAAATAAACACATCGATAACTATTCCATCAGGGCTAGGAAACAAGTTATACTGATGCTAGGCTCAGTGGTCGCGAGCTTCTTCATCTGCCTCATACCATTCAGGGTGTTCACCATCTGGATCATACTGGTACCACCTGAAAACATGCTGCATTTCGGCATGAACAACTACTACAACTTGTTGTACTTCTGTAGGATTCTGGTGTATCTTAACTCCGCAATGAATCCTGTTTTATACAACTTGATGAGTTCCAAATTCCGCAATGGTTTCAAGATTTGCTCTAGGTCTAAGAGGAAGTTCAGGAGAACTAGGAATGGTACGTTCAGCACCACGATGAACTCCTGCAGAAGCAGCACTCTCAGAAGCAGTAATGATTACAGGGTATCTTACAGACCTTCCAGAAATAACTCTCTTTTGATTAAAAGCAACAGCGAGTCACCAGAGTCAATAAAGAGTACCAACTCACCAAGCAATTTCAGGGAAAATGTTGGGTTGAGATTGAACGATGATTGCATCGATGAAGAATGCGAGACAGATAATTCTGATTGCACGACAAGGAAGGATAGTTTGAACTTGAACGTATTCACTGAGGAGGTTTTAATCTATGACGAACCTCCCAATAAAAGGAGAATTTTTCAACCATTCTTAGAAAATGTAGGAAGCGAAATTCAAAGTATTTAGAATATAGAGGCTTTGCAACAATATTTAATATAAAGGAAGGAATATCATAACTTCCTCTGGAGGAGCTGTGAACTAACGCCATAGTCAACGATTCCCTACGGCCAGAGTCCAATGACATTGTTGTCAAATCTGCACGTTGTTATGGCTTCCAATCAGGTGATTTACAGTGTAATCATGTTGAGACTGGAAATACCTTATATCAATGCGAATATTAAACTACCTGTTAGGCATATAGAATGATTCTTCGTAGAACTTTTCAAGAGTTTCTCAAGAGATTTGAGAAAAATACTATTATTTGTACTCGCCTGTTGACACTCATGATAACTCGATGAGTTGGGGCAGGATCTCTACATTTATGTTTTGTCTGGTACCAAAGATTTAGATGTTAGTTGTAATAATAAAACAGCATTGTAGATTTTGTTTCATTGAATCCTACCTACTTCCTTTTCATCATTGGGTTGGAAAGTTATTTGACATATTTTCTTAGCTGATAATTACTCGTTCTAATCGTATAATGAAAGTTTAGGTATTCTTTACAATTTTGGACATTTCTCGAAAATTGACAATTCTTCTTTTTTGTTCAGTTCACTATAGAAGAACGGTCATATGCACACAAGAAATACAATTCTGCGTACACATCCGAACTGGATGGAAATAGACTCTTTATTGTTAAACATATTCGCATTTTTAGACTCATTATTTTCCAACTGATAAAATTTTCGAAGAAAATTATCAACTTTTCAATAGGACACATAAGCAGTTGCATGTTTCCAATGTTGCCGAGTATATCAAAAATTAATTCAATCCTTTGATTGGACCTGGCCAGATTCCACTGTCAACCATCAACTGCTTAGGTAATCATCACAAGAGAATACAATCTTCAAAATTAAGAAATATACTTTGGCATCTGAGCACCTACTCTAGAGACGCATTCTTCTAATTGAGACGAAAAATCCTTTCACCAGTAGACTGTGTTAGATTTGAATGTAGCAACTCTTCAGCGCCCATGCACTAGAAGCACCCTACAAGTATATGAATGAAGATATATGAGTATGTTTAACATTCTTTCATTTTGCAGCCCAGTGCTATCCATCACAAAGTACACTAGAGAGCCCTATTTCGACGGAACACCAGTCTACGTTTGCTTCAGCTCTGCATTGGATCTATGGCCTTGCATCTTCTTCGGAAGCTGCATCGTGATTTTCTTCTTGATCCCTCTAGTCATACTCATTTGTGTATACGTTATGATAGCCAAAACCCTTATAATCCATCCTACCTCCATTGCTTCCTTGAAGATGTCCTCAACATCCAACCAAAACGTCCTGAAGTACAGGAAACAAGTCATCCTGATGCTTGGCACAGTTGTCCTGTCATTTTTCTTATGTCTGATGCCCTTTAGAGCATTGACTCTCTGGATTATCCTTGGCCCTCAAGGCTCGACCTTGAAGTTAGGCATCGAAAACTACTATAACCTTCTATATTTTTCACGAATTATGTTCCATTTGAATTCAGCAATCAATCCTATCCTATACAATATTATGAGCTCGAAGTTTCGAGGTGGTTTCTTCAGGATATGTGGTTTGAAACATTTCAGGAAGAGGTTCAAGAGGAAGCCGGAGATATTGAGAAAGAGCACCACGAGCTCATCGGCACATACATCTTCACAGCAAACCTCCGAGAGCTTCTTGAGTAATAGTGGCAGACGCAAACGGAAATTTTCGACGAGTCTGAAGGAAGTAAAGGAGGGGTCGACAACAGATGTTGCTGAGACGAATATAGAGAAAGATAATAAGAAGGACACAAGTAGTTGTAAGGATTGTTATATACGTGCACCTTTGTACGAATTGAATGGTGAGAGAATGCCGAGTAATGAGATATTTGTTTGAAAGTTAGATAGTTGAGCATGAGCGTATAGGTACTCCATTCATTTTTATAAAGTCAGTTAGTAGACCTCGAAATAGTTCAATGGGGGTTTTTTCTTTAAACGGAAATGCAGTCGTTTTCATGAAAAACCTTTAGAACATCACATTTCAAACATATAATTCCAATATTTTATTTAAAAAAATATTTGATCAGCTAAAACTGAAAAATAAAAATGGGGATTTGCATTTAAAGGGATTTGTCCTGAGTGCACGATATGGCAACGTCGAATTCAGCTTTCTCGGAAAGAAAAGGACGTCAAATGTGTTACTTTGCTTGGGAAAAAGAGATAGCTATTCTTCGATCTGGTTAGAGTAGAAGACAACGACCAAGAAATAGAAAAAGAAGAGCACAGACTGTTATACTGTCATATCGCTGACAGATCGCAAACGGAAATTGTTTGGTTATATTGACAAAGAACACATGTGTACCACAAAATAGGAATAAATATTTCATTATTCTATAGCAGAAAAAGCTATTCTACTAAACACCGTTGTCACTTCATGCATGCCTGGCAAATCCCAAACCCCAATTTTGAAATCTGATTTTGAATACTTTCTGAAGGTAATTTGGAAGAATGATGAATCAAACCCATAATAATTATCTTCAAATTTGCATTTGCAGCAATAACCCAAATTCAGGAAAAACCCCCATTAAGTTTTTGTAACTAGAAACATGTGCTCTGCTGAAGAAGTTGAGAAGGGTATTGGAAGGTACTGGGTTCGCATACCGGCCAGGTCATGGATTTTGTAATATGTAGGTACTAGTTATTTGAAAGAATCTTAGGAAAATTGAACTATTTAATGTGTCGATGGTCCTAGAAGCTGAGCATAGTGAAAGATACGTGCATGTAGAACGGAAAACGCTGCATAGTTACAGTAAAATGATCTCAACCTTCTCTAAGTCAAAAGTGTCAAACATCTATAGCCTACTGACTGACTTCATAAGTGAATAAAATATAGAAAATGGTGTGCAATTGTTAAGTTTCTTTCACAGACTACTCTGTTACACATATTGCAGTCTATGTTACTCACTTGAAGTTGATCGTTACGTCATGTTGTCAATAATCTGTCTACGGTCATTAGTGAAAGTGTAAAAAAGAATGCAAGAATGGGTTTATGGAGATGACAGGGCTATAATGGGGATTTTTCCTGAATTTGGGTTATTACTGCAAATGCAAATTTGAACATAATTATTATGGGTTTGATTCAACATTTTCCCGAATTACTTTCAGAAAGTATTCAAAATCAGATTTCAGAATTGGGGTTTGGGATTCGCCAGGCATGCACGAAGTGACAACGGTGTTTAGTAGAATAGCTTTTTCTGCTATAGAATAATGAAATGATTATTCCTCTTCTGTGGTACACACGTGTTCTTTGTCAACATAACCAAACAATTTCCGTTTGCGATTTGTCACTAATATGACAGTATGACAGCTGTGCCCTTCTTTTTCTATTTCTTGGTCGTTGTCTTCTTCTCTAACCAGATCGAAGTATAGCTATCTCTGTTTTCCTTAGCAAAGTAGCACATTTGACGTCCTTTTCTCTCCGAGAAAGCTGAATTCGACGTTGCCATATCGTGCACTCAAAACAAATCCCTTTAAATGCAAATCCCCATTTTTATTTTTCAGTTTAAGGTGATCAACATTTTTTTTAAAATATAATATTGGAATTATATGTTTGAAATGTGATGTTCTAAAGGTTTTTCATGAAAATTACTGCATTTTCGTTTGAAGGAAAACCCCCCATTTAATAAACCAACATTAACAAAATGACGAATTTTTACCAATAATTCAACAAAAATTCCAAATTTCTCTCAGCTAAGCTAGTCTAAGTACAGCCAAGGGAGAAAGTGTCGACTAGACAATTCCTTACTGCAGTTTCACGGTCTTTACGGCTCACGGGCTCACTCTGTCCTACGCCCAAAGAGTTCCAGTTACTTATGCCTTGTTGAATGGTTGCTTTTGTGAACAGATTTCCACTAGGGCCATCTCAGGGGAACTTCATGAACTATAGCCCTCTGAGATGCAGAAAACCTAAGACGATATGAATGAATTTCATCCATTTGCCGTTCAAGGGAGCTCTGATCAAGGTGGAATATTTGTTGATTTTTGATGAAAATTTGTTCGTCCCTATGTTTTTGAGTTGGTTTGGTGAAGATGAATACTTGTATCCAATGTATTTTGGGGAGAAAGATGATTAACGTTAGAATTAAGAGATTATTGTCACAGCTAGCAAACAACACAAGTCACGTTGTAATTACACAGTACGTTCAAAAAGTTCTCAGGCTAAAACTGTTATATCAATCCCTTCCATGTTTTGCAAACAGCATTGAACAAGTTATGATTTTTCCCTACCCACTTTTTGAAGATATTCTATGCAGGGTAAGTCTTCAAATAGATTCCTCTCATAAAAATAAATCACTTTGTTTATTTGTACTTTTTTACGAGTTATAAGCGTTTAAATAGACACTCCTGCACTCCGTTCGAAATCTAATACAGATATCTCTAACTGTAATCTGGATCGTATAATAAACTATCGATTACTCGAAATTCAGAGCTAACATGATTGAGAAACTCATTTACTCACTTAATTCTTATGATTTAGTGCTCTTTGTAGTATCATTGTAACGAATATATTTCACCACACTTGACTATTGAAACACTGATCTTCCAGTTGGTATTTCTTTCCACCATAAGATATTATTTCATCCCCGCACATTCTCCTATCAAAAATTACCCAATTATCTCAAAGTGCATTTCGATGAACTTCATGAATTAATTAAATGAAATCACTGAACAACTTGTGTTAGCAATTCGATTGAATTAATTCTATGACTTTCTTGATAGATCTTAGCATGATGTAAAAAACATGGTGTGCTCATCTAAAAAATGAGTGACGTCAGCTAGCAGAAAATACAAAGAGTTCTAAATTCTGTGCTTTGAATTTCCATGTTAATTCAAAGCACAGAATATATAACACTTTGTATTTTCTGCTTGCTGAAGTCCCTCATTTTTTAGATGAGCACACCATGATTTTTACATCATGGATCTTAGATTACATACGTCATCTGTGATCTGGTCACAAAAAAGATTCATGAATCTGTGAGTCCATAACTAGGAAAATGTTTTAAGTAGGAAAAAAGTGATTATTGAGAAATGTGAGCCATAGTTAAAGAAAACTCCACGAGAAAATTTATGAGAACTTCAACAGGTTGTTTTTTTCACCCCTATAAAATCTGGAAAATATGGTACGTGAAAAAAGTATTTGACTGGAAGGGAGGAATCTACAGTTAAAATTTATTGACAACTTGAAGACTCATCCTGTATGTATAGTCTGAAATTTCACAAAATAGCAAACTTTTCCGGCAGTTTAAGATGAGTCGTGAGATTGAAACGAACTTCACCTTGTTCATAACTAAATATTATGAATTTCTAATTAGGTAAATTGTATGAAAAATAATCACCTTGAAGCAAGTGGAAATAGATAACGAAATATATTTTGTTGGTGGACAATAAGTAAAAATAATTCAATATCTAAATCAAATATATCAGTTTCAATAAGCCATTCAGTGATAGTTTTTTACTTCATAATGAAATAAATGAATTGGTTGAAAATGACTGATTAGCAATATTGTAAAAAGAAGCGGCCAAAAGACAGACTTCGCAATTTTCATAGAGTATCATAATATTAATATTCGAAACACTTGTGATAATCAAAAATAGTCAACAATGATCAAAGACAGAATCAAATGTTATTCAGTGTGTATATTTTAATTCAAATAACTACTGTTAGTGAAAGTTATGTCTTCTAGTCATCAATATGTACGTTTTTATACTTCATTTGTGTATAATATCAATTTTGATCAATGTTTAATAAAAAAATATTCGAAAATAACTTCTTCATTAACCTGATCTCGATTAAAATCTCCTTTCTTCAATTTTCTCACGATTAAAAAATCTAGGAAATCTTTTGCTCGCATGTTCCAATAAACGACCAAAAAAAAATTGCTTTATGATTGTTCTATTGACAAGGTCATCACTTAATTTGTAACAAAATTATGCATCTTTTTTTTCTTTGTCTATTTTCCTTTGACCACAATACGGTATGGAAAAGTCAAATACCAAAAAAAAAAGAAATATGCATTCGAATTGTTTCACAAAACAACAAAAAAGTCACATCGGTATATTTGCTTACTAGTATCTGAGTTTAATTATGATCGGATCTGTATTTTTTGAGTTATTCCAAAAACAACAAAGATAACGGGGAAAAACCACGAAATTTAAAATATTCCTTTCCTAATATCCCTGAAAATCAGAATCGGATTGAACTAAGAATTGGTACTGTATTGTGAATTATTGCCTAGCAGGTTTGTGCATAATTTCATTCAAATCTGATATTTTCCGAAAAAAATGTTTCCAACAAAGTTTGAAAAATTTTGAAATTTTTTTAACTCACTATCTTAAGGTTATAACCTTAAGATACCAACAAAATTTTGCAGCTAAGCGTTAGTATTCCTCAAGTAAGTACCGAGTTTCAATCCGATCGTAAAGATAGTTTCCGAGATATTGAGGGAATAATCTAAAAAATTCAAATGAATATAACTCCAAAACCGATAGGCTGATTTGGCTCATTATCACTACGGGACATAATCGATCTTGCCATCGAATTCGTGAAATGGGGGTTTTTCCTGAATTTGGGTTATTGCTGCAAAAGCAAATTTGAATATAATTGTTATGGGTTTGATTCATCATTTTCCCGAATTACCTTCAGAAAGTATTCAAAATCAGATTTCAAAATTGGGGTTTGGGATTTGCCAGGCATGCACGAAGTGACAACGGTGTTTAGTAGAATAGCTTGTTCTGCTATAGAATAATGAAATATTTATTGCTCTTCTGTGGTGCACACGTGTTCTTTGACAACATAACCAAACAATTTCAGTTTGCGATTTGTCAGTAATATGACAGTATGGCAGCTGTGCCCTTCTTTTTCTATTCCTTGGTCGTTGTCTTCTACTCTAACCAGATCTAAGTATAGCTATCTCTGTTTCCCAAAGCAAAGTAACATACTGGACGTCCTTTTCTTTCCGAGAAAGCTGAATTCGATGTTGCCATATTGTGCACTCATGACAAATCCTTTTAAATGCAAATCCCCATTTTTATTTTTCAGTTTCAGGGGATCAAACATTTTTTTTAAAAATATGATATTGAAATTATATGTTTGAAATGTGATGTTCTAAAGGTTTTTCATGAAAATTACTGCATTTTCGTTTAAAGGAAAAACCCCTATTCGTCCTAAGTGAATGCAACTTAGTTGTTTGAGTCCATATTCGGGAAAAATAACAGGCATTTGGTTGAAACGACAGCACGCTGTTTCTTAGAACGAGCGCGCAAAAATCTAAAAAACCATGACTAGAAATCAACGATTTCTGTTCTCAAGAAATTTTGTTGTCCTTTCGAGAGAAACAAATTTAGATACTCGATATTTATAGAGCAGCGTTGGAGGTGAATTACAAAGGTAAAAATTGGTAAAATTGTCTCAATAATTTCACAGGTATATCCACTCAAATTTTCCTCCCAATATTTCCAAAAAAATAGATCCAATCGAATTAAAGCTAAAACAATTGGTCAAAAATTACGGCTTCATGTTTAATGATGTATTTCGTGACTTCATTTTGCTGTTTACCTATAAGTCTTGAATTTAGGAGAAGCTTAAAGTAATATAAGAATTCGAAAGCTTTTTTGGAGAAAATTTAGTATTAAAAATTCCTGGTTAATCAATCCAGGAAATTTGTATGTTTTAATCTTTTGTCTCGAAACCTCAAAAAAGTATGACGTTTTTGGAGCACTAACATTTTTGCACAATAAGTTCAATTAAATTTATTTGCCTTTATTTTACTACGGCTACGTCAACGCTTTAATCAAACTTCGAAATGTTGGTAATTAAAATTGGGGAAGATAACACTTTTAAGAACTCAGATCATAAATATGGAGCAGATATATGAAACTTTTGCACTGATAATTAGAAAAATACATAAATGAACCTAATTGCTTGATTCCACATAGATTTCCAGAAGCTAAAATAGCACCAAGGTGAATGTTAAATTCCCTTTTAAATCTTCACGTACAAAATTTATTATTCGTGCACGATTTGAGCGGTTTCATTTAGAAACAGTCATAAGATAATGTCACGGGATGTTTTGAATCTGTAAAGTGTGTGTGTTTATAAGCAAGAGATAAATTCGAAGTGATTTATGATGAAATGTTCCAGTTAAAACGATCGTGTTTCATAGGAGGTACGCGATTTTGTTTTATATGGAAATTTAAGGAGTATTGTTGAGAAAAATGAGTACCACAGCCGAAAAATTGAAAATTGTGAGTGTTGACGTGCAAGACATAAGGTTTCCGACGTCCCTACATGCCCATGGATCTGATGCTATGGTAAGTGGACTTTCGAAAAAGATTCGGAAGATATTTTTTGGGTTTTTATGGGTTTTCACTCCCAATATCTAAAACAGAACTATTAAAATTAAATAAAATTGTGTTGTTCATGAAGAACGCCCTTGCGGATTTCAGTATCAAACTATTTGTCAAGGGCAGTTCCTTGCAGAACAGATTGTCTAATCAACAATACAGGAACAATACAAACGATAAAGAAAGAGAACTGTGACGTTTTAGAGTACAAATCTGACTCTTTCATCAGACAAAGCAGAAAATTTCAAGAATTATTTTCTTTCGATTTTTCGATTCGATTTGAGACTTCTGTCAAATTGACAGTTTCGAGAGAACACAGCAACTTAGATTTATTTGGTTTGAAAGTTTTTTAATTCTACCTCTTTTTTAAGTGAACTCAGCCAAATAGGGTCTATTTCTACAGAACAATGAGCAAAATTACTCTCTACATTTAACAAAATGCAAGAGGACTCTTTGATTTTCCTTTTCAAGTTATCTGATTCCAACAACAGTATTTTTGTATTATCCGAATCTATCATGTGATTCTCAATAGTCGAACATACATGGTTCGCTATTTGGGATTTTTGTATGTTCTATTCCTTAGGTTTTTTTTGTGATCTCGTTTTCTGACATCTAATGGTCTTAACGTTTCTCCTGTATATGTCTTTCCACAAATACAAGGAATACTAACAACACAATTTTTTTTTGTTTTTCATGAAAAAAAACATTTTTATTTAATTTCAATAGTTCTGTTTCAGATATTGGGAGTGAAAACCCATAAAAAAAACCCAAAAACTAATGCCAAATCCTCCCAAAATAAGCTCCTATCGATATTCGAAAGATAATTCAATAATGTTTTATATCAATGGTTTTTCAAACAATTCTAGAAATACCCTGACGTGAAGTCAATTCGAATTCGTCGGCAAAAAAGAATTTTGATTTTTCTTATGTTTTATACAGGGTGATTCCGGAGGAGACCGTCAGATTTTAGGATAAGTTTAAACTAGTCAAGACAGTCTCGAAACAATCAGGTCGATTCTGTTTGCGTATTGCTATGAACCTTGCTATTCTAGTCATATTGCTATCTTTCTAATTTATAGCAATATGGCCATGATGTTACGTATTCTGTTTCGAGTGTTATGGCAATGTTTGTTATGAATTTTGTCATAACAATATTGCTATCATAGACTTCCATAATTGATGATTTTAGAGCTGACAACACTGTATTTTGTGACTTTAGAACTACAAGGAAGAAGAAAATAACCCTAATTCGTTAGTTATCTTTGTGGTTTCGCATACATAACCTCTATCTACGGCTTTCATGCATTCATATATTTTGATGTTCTGTGCTTTCATGTAAACATCGACATAAAAAAATGTTAGGTAACGAAGCGAGTCAAATTGACCAATAACCAATTTCCTGGATACCAGAATCGAATGCAGCAATTTTATTCAGGCGTTAGTAATTCGAAATTCGATAAACTTTTTCGTTGGCACTTCAAAGGGATTTCTGTTGTTGAGATGATTAGAATAATCATCTCAGCTGTTGCCTATGCCTTTACCTTAGTCTAAGAATTTTCCTTGAAATTAAATAATATTCTGGAGAACCTTGAACACATGTCCATTAGCATATACTTTTTTTTATTCATGTAAACATCGACTTATTCGAAAATGTTATGAAACAGAAAAACCAATTGAAGTCAAATTGACCTATTTCCTGGATACCGATAGAATTTTGGTTTCCAGAAATCAAATGCAATTTTATGCAGGCGATAATAATTCGAAATTCGATGAACTTTTCCGTTTGGAATTCAAAGGGATGGCTGTTGTTGAGATCATTAGAATAATCAGGTCAGCTGTTGCTTACTATGCCGGTGTTTTATTCTAAGAATCCTTAAAATTAAATATTCCAGAGATCCTTCAACACATTTCTATTAGCACATTCTTCCCTATCTTCAATATTTTCGAATTCTTGGAAGAAATAATACTGAAACAAATGGATCTCTGAGAGATTCCTTTTCTTAACTTTCTTGTTATGAAGCATAGCAAGTACTATTTTGAGGTTGCTAAGATAGCAATGTCGATAGCAAGATTCTTGTTAAAGTGACAGATCATATTGCTCAAAATCGTTGATCAGAATACCAATAATTCCAATCTTGTTATGATAGCCATATCTTTTTCATAGCAATATTGCTATTTGCAAACAGAATCGACCTGAATGTTTGGTTTATAGTTTGGGGACTCTATTGAGAATATACAGGGTGACTTGTCCGATTCGACCGATTTTACTTTTATTGATAACTTTGGTATGGCTCATTCGATTGTAATGAAATTTTTAGCGAAGTTCAATATTGTTGAGTAGATTCATTGATTCCAAAATTGTTTTCAAAATGCGGTTGTTATTGTGATAATTCCAGGTTAATTGTGCACGTCGAAAAAATACCCTGTACATCGCGTTTCCTAAACCACGCTATTTGTTTACGATTCTACTATAATGAGTCATTTTTTGAGAGTTTCTAATTTTTTTGGCACACTTCTAGTTTTCCGAGAAAATATCATCAAAAAAAGACAATGTCGAAATTTCGCTGAAATCGATTCTTTTTTTATCAATAACTTTGGTATGGCTCATCCAATTTTGATGAAATTTGCAGTGTAGAACAATCCGAATGAGAACGTTCAATAATTGCAACAATTTCTCAAAATACAGGGTTGTAATTGTGATAATTCCAGAATTTCAGATTAATTGTGCAGTTGGAAAAAAAAACACCCTGTACATCGCTTTTCCAAAACTTTCTCATTCGTTTCGGATTCTACAATGATATGTCATTGTTCAGAGGTTTTTCATTTCTTTGGCGCACCTCAGGTTTTCCGAGAAAAAATGTTTGAAGAAGAGTATAATCGAAATTTGGCGCAAAAGCAGTGAGAATATTCTGCACTAGGTAATAAAGCTGTATATTCCAAGGATGCAAAGCAGTTCTTAAGTTCTAAAATATTTTTTTCAGATTCCAAATTCATATTTAATTGCTTATATTCTGTAAGGAATCATTCAATTCAGAATATATTTCTAATTTGAAAAGAATATTTAAGAAGTGACGAACAACTTTCCATCCTTGGACAATACAGCTTTCCTACCTAGTGCAGAATGCCCTCAATGTTCGTGAACCAAATTTCGATTATGCTCTTCTTAAAAAATGTTTTCTAGGAAAACAGGAGGTGTGCCAAAGAAATTGAAAACCTCTGGGTAATGACATATTATTGTAGAATCTGAAACGAATGAGTTAGCAATGTACAGGGTGTTTTTTTTCAATTGCACAATCAATCTGAAATTCTGGAATTATCACAATTACAACACTGTATTTTGAGAGATTGTTGCGATTATTGAATGTCCACATTCAGATTGTTCTACACTGCAAATTTTATCGAAATTGGATGAGCCATACCATACCGGTTGGAGCATAATTTCGACATTATTTTTTTTCGCAAAAATTTTGTCGGAAAACTAGAAATGTGCCAAAAAAATTAAAACTCTCAAATAATTACTTATTACAGTAGAATCGTAAACAGATAGCGCAGTTCAGGAAACGCGATATACAGGGTGTTTTTTCAACCTGAACAATTAATCTGGAATTATCACAATAACAACCCTTTATTTCGAGAAAAAATTTTAAAATCAATGAATACGCTCATCAATATTGTACTTCGCTGAAAATTTCATTGAAATCGAATAAGCCATACCAAAGGTATCAATAAAAGTAAAATTGGTCGAATCGGACAAATCACCCTGTATATTCCCAACAGAGACCCCAATAAACCATAAACGAAACATTGTTTCGAGATTGTCTTGACTAGTGTGAACTTATCCCAAAATCTGACGGTCTCCTCCGAAATCACCCTGTGTAATGGCACGGTTTTCACGAAATTTCGCACATAATTAATTATGTGCGAAATTTATGAATCGAACTTTTCGGTAAATATAGTCATTATGTTTTTTCAAAGCATACCGACCCAGACTACTCAGCAGTCTATGTCAGCATCAAACTCAGAAATGGAATGGAAGGAAATGGTATGACCTTCACCCTAGGTCGTGGAAACGAAATTGTAGTAGCAGCTGTAGAATCCTTAAAGGATATTGTACTGGGCCAGGTTGTCACAGACATTTATAAAGACTTCAGTAGTTTTTGGAGGGCCGTTACCAGCGATGGTCAACTGAGATGGGTAAGCTTCAAGTTTAAAATGTAAAGGGTTTTCCAATAAGAGGTGTTATTTTGATATCCAAAGAAAACGCCATTTTTCAATATAAATGTTCGGATGTTTATTTCATTATAAAGAAGAAGCTATGCTGTAAATAGTGGAAAATAACATCAGGCAAATGACCACCACGAACACGCTTACAGGACCATATCCTTTTAATGAAATTTTCCTGAACCAAAGTGCAAAGTGGCTGCCCTATGTCCTCGACAGCCTCACGAATTCCATCTTTGAGATCTTGAATCGACGCTGGGCTATTGGCGTAGCCTTCTCTTTCACGTGGCCCCAAAGGAAGAAGTCGCAAGGTGTTAAATCACAAGATCTCGGTGGCCAATTGTGATCACCTCTTCGAGAGATAACACGGCCCGGAAACTTTTCCGCAAACGATCAATGGTTTCGTTGCTTGTGTGGCACGTAGCGTCGTCTTGTTGAAAGTAAACGTTGTCCAGATCAATACCATCCAATTCCGGCAATAAAAAATCATTAATCATCTCTCGATAGCGCAATCCATTCACCGTAACTGTTGCTCCAGCCTCATTTTCGAAAAAGTAATGTCCAATGGCTCCGCCGGACCATAAACCGACCCAAACAGTCACACGTTGAGGATAGAGAGGATTTTCAACAATAACTCTCGGGTTTTCCGGGCCCCAGCTGAGATAATATTGCTTGTTGACGAAGCCAACAAGGTGGAAATGGGCCTCATCACTCAAGATGATTTTTCGATGGAATTCCAGATCATTTTCATTCATTTCAACGACCCAATCAGCACAGACACGACGTTGTTGATGATCGGCCGGCTTGAGTTCTTGTGTTAACTGAACTTTATAAGCCTTAGGACCCAAATCTTTATGCAAAATACGGTGTAAAGACGTTTGTGGAATGCCTTATTCCAAAGAACGACGAGGAATGGACAAACCTGGGTTTTCTTCAACACTTTCGGCTACAGCAGCAATATTTTCGGCTGTTCTTGAGCGACGTGCACGGGTTTTATTCTTCACATCACTAACTTGTCCAAGCAGCTCGAATTTTTCCACCAATTTCTTTATTGCGGTCCTACAAGGTGCTTCACGACGACCCAAAAATGTCCGAGTTTTACGAACCGTCTCTGCCAAATTTTCACCATTTTTATAGTAAATAATTTCAATGCGTTGTTTTGAAGCGTGTATCGTTCCGTTTTTATTAATGGCGTAGTTTCATACTTGTCAAATGTCAAAAAATGACAGCTTCAAAAGTGACATCTACCGAAATAGCGGGCTATTCAAAATAACATCTCTTATTGGAAAACCCTTTAGGTTGAATGATATTATGAGAGGATTCTGCATTATTTACAAGTTTTTTTTATGAGTTCTCACTTCCAATTACTGAAAATTGAATAGTATGTTGAGTATCGAGAACGGTAGGGACATTTTATCGATCGAAGACAATAGTTTATTGTTTCACATCGCAATGCAATGCAACGGCCAATGTGGTTTTCCATAAATAATAATAATTTATATCATTGGGTTTTCAAATATCTGAAAACCCAATGTTTATATTCAATTTTCAAAGGTTCTTTTTCAAATATTGGCAGTAATAACGCAGAAAGAAACCTGAAAAATAATTAAAATTTCAAACCTCATGCATCAGTAGCCTCACACTTGTTCCGAAAATAAACAGGTCGGTCCAGAAAAGGGTGTCATCCATCTAGCTACAGCAGCTATAGTTAACGGACTATGGGATCTCTGGGCAAAGTTACTCAAGAAACCACTGTGGCGTTTACTGGTTGACTTGGAACCGGAGCAATTGGTTTCTTGCATAGACTTCAGGTATTTATCGAACGTTTTGACCAAGAATGAAGCCATAGAATTGCTGAAAAGAGGCAGGGTAGGCATGGAGGCCAGAATTGAGGAACTAGAAGCGAAAGGATATCCAGCATATACAACACAAGCAGGTGAGGTGTGTGATAAATTCAGGAACGATAGAATACTATATAATAGTAGAAACGAAGATCTCCGGAACTGTAAGCGCAATAACATTTGCAAAAGAATGACTCCGACACGAAATTTTCGGGGAAGGTTTACAGCGTAAATACGGAGGTTAAGTACTCAGAATTCACAAAATCATCCTGACGGTTTAGAAGATGCACGCATTTGAAATTCGGTCACCTCAGTATTTAAACAATCTAGAAAAGCACTGACGTGGAATCAGCAGCTGCTGACTTCAAGTATTTTTGAGCTATTCCGGAAAAAATGCACAACCTATCCTGAAAGTTTCAAGTCGCTAGCTCGTTTCTTTCGACACGGACGGCCGGACACAACCGATTTTGACAGCGGATTTGTCATCAGTTACTCCACCTAAGTCGTTTGTGACCAATTTCGGCTTACAATTCGAAAATGACAGACTTTTGGTAGAAACGATAGCACTCTGCTTACTCGAGCCACGCGCAAAAATATTAATTGAAACTATCCATCCCATGTAAAGAAAATTTTTCGTGTCCGACTCGAAAAAAAAATTGATGTAATTTTTTTTTTCGCGATATTTCTTTGGATTGCATCTTAGGCATTTTCGCACGCATGGTTCGTGGCTCCTAAACATGTTTCACTGAAAGATCTGAAAACAAGAATCTTGCAACCTCGAACAGAATTTGCTGATAAATATCACTATAGTAATTTCAAAAATTATTTTGGGCATTTAGATTTTTACAGTAAAAATATTTATGGTTCTGTTTTCACAGGTTGGATTGGATTTTCTGACCAGCAAATCAACGAAGCAGCAAATAAATACTTGGATTTAGGATTCACAGCATTCAAAGTGAAAGTGGGAAAAAACCTCTACGAAGATGTTAAACGTCTAGAAAAAATAAGGGCACTCATAGGATGGGATAAAACTTTGGTAACAACACAGTTCTCCCAATTGAAATACACCTAAATGTCGACTTCCCTTTCTAGATGGTGGACGCCAATCAAATTTGGGAGGTCCAAGAAGCAATAGACTGGATGACCCAACTAGCTGTCTACAAACCACTCTGGATAGAAGAACCTACTTCTCCAGATGACGTTATAGGTCACGCAACTATAGCTACAGCACTGAAACCTTTGGGCATAGCTGTAGCCACTGGAGAAATGTGTTGCAACAGGGTGCTCTTCAAGCAGTTCTTGCAAACTGGAGCGATGGAATATTGCCAGATCGATTCGGCTAGAATAGGAGGAATCAACGAAATACTTTCAGTTTACTTGATGGCCTGTAAAATGAGGGGTAAGGTTCACTACAATGACCAATTCGACTTCAAATCAATTCAATTTTTTTTTCCAGTCAAAGTTTGTCCGCATGCTGGAGGTGTTGGTCTTTGTGAGATGGTACAACATCTGCAAATGTGGGATTATGTAGCTCTTTCTGGTAGTAAAGAAGGAAGAATGATTGAGTTCGTCGACGAACACCATGAACATTTTGAGAACCCACTGATTATTAGAGACGCTTGCTACATGCCGCCAAAAGTAAGAAAACTCAACTGATTTTAAGTGTAAGGACACTCACTGCATTTACACTGGATTTAATTTTTGAATGAATCTTTTTATAAACCTTAAGGTGATGCAATAAAGGAGTGCCTTCATGTGGGCCATCTTGTTTAAAGAATAGGTACCTTACCTTTTTTCTTGGGAACAGTGTGCTTCCGTTCTGGCTTGATACCTTTAATTTTGAAATTTTTCCCCAAAATGGTTTTAAACTAATAGGTTGATCTGTTTCGCTGAATGTATTTGTTGAATGTCTGAGTAAATCGTTCACCCCATGGTCCCTAATCTGGAATCAGGGAGGGTAGAAAATAGGCGTTTCGACGCTGTTGTCAAGGAAATGCGGGGCATTTTTGATGGAACGATAGAGAACGTTCATACCACCACATTCAAGCATAGGGTCCCAGGTGTAGGTTGACAGAGCTAATCTTGTTCAGGTGAATCTACAAGCATATGGTTTTTCATCGGGCTCACCAGAACTACAGAGAGGCTAGTGCCCTGCCATTCACGGAGGTTCACACTTGATTCTTATTTTTTGAAATATTCTGGTACTTTGGCTCACAATGGACGGTTAGTGAAGTCAACGACTCCGAAACGCTGTACGATTACCGTACATCCTACGAATCTTCCCCATCAATTAATCCCAGTAATTATCGGCCTGGGTTGGTTACAGGAAGCTACGTCTGTCGGCCTGGTAAGGGTTGTAGGTCCTAGTTCTTGGTATGATAGAGGTAGTGTAATCTGATGTGTTTCTTGGACTGGGAGTATGTTGAAATCAATAATTACTACTCTGTGGAGTATTACGAGACTCATCTGTACCCGATGGTAAACCCGCAAGATTTCCCGTCGCCGAGGTATTAAAAAGATATTTACATCATTGTACGCAGTGTGTTTTTCTGAATAAAAAATGTGAAATCGAACATAGGCGGTCTCCCTTAATTTGGAAGGTATGGGCCCCCAAAGTTCCAAAATGAGTCGTTTTCAGGTCCCTTTTTCCACCATAAAAACGATCTCTCACTTCATCTGTATAGTTCACAAACCACCTTTGAACCTTCAACCAACAATAAGCAACCCTTTTTTTCAAGAATAATTAATATTTAATGAAAAAACAATGAAATTACTGGATAATCACTTAACCTCTATTCCTTCTGATTTCGACTCAGACTAAAAGTGAAGTTTGGCAATGGCGCGAATTCCATCGGTCGGAATCGTGCCATCGTGCGTATTCGTGAATGAGATTATTGCTGGCGAGAAAAATGAAATATGTTCTTAGTTCTTACGGTGTTTACTGCGAAACTCTTAATCTTCCAATAGGAGAATTCATTTCTAATGAAATCCACAAGGTTGAAACACATAGTAATAGAATGAGAATACACCCTGATATATATTTCAACGTACATTTTTTTCATATGTGATAGGTCGCGCCCTTCCCAGATTTCCAATGAAATCGAGGTTATTATATAACACATTTTATTGGAATACCCTGAATCTCATTCTAAACAGGGACCATCTCGAAGACAACAAATAACGAAGTAGATGAAAATCTCCCTATTTTTGAAGGGGAAAGAAAGTTCAAACGAAAATATTGAGAGTGAAACCTTAAACAAATATTCTCAATGATTTTGTTTTGATGTTAGAATAACCACCTCTTCTTCAGTGACAGAAGCATTTTCCTTACAATCATAATATCCTTCAACTGTTCATCATTCCATATTTCCCGCCAGCAACTACTCTTCGGTCATAATACGTTGGCTAGCGATGAAAAGACGCTGTTGCCAAGCTCCGCTTTAACATTGAGAAGTATTTCGTAGAAATATAGGTTGAGTAGTTGTCTAATATTTTCACTTTTCTTCCTTTAAATAATGAATATTCTTGAAAGAAAGTGTCGCTATTCGTTGGTTGAAGGTTCAAAGATGATTTATGAACTAGATTTGAGAAGTGAGAGATCCTTTTTATGGCGAAAAAAAGGATCTGAAAATGCAACAATTTGGAACTTTGGGGGCCCATATCTTCCAAACAAAGAGAGACCGCCTATGTTGGCCCTCATATTTTTTGTTCAGGAACTCACACTGCTTACAATGGTATGAATATCTTACTTATAGCTTCGCGACGGGAAAACTTGCGGGTTTACCAAACTTCCCGCCACTTTTCCTTGCATTTTTCGAGTGTAACTTGGGCAGCCTACTCAACGAAGAGTTCTTGGGGAAATCAAGTATGGGATCATTACAAGGTGAAGAATCGGGTGCCAAATTCAATTCTGTCTATCCGTCAGTTATCCAGCATGAAGGCACTCTGACATTTTAGTCAGAGTCAGCATACTTTAAAATAATATTGCTTCATTCATCTGTGTATCTGTCACGAAAAAACATTTCAATCAATATATTTCGAATATTTTCAGGCACCAGGATACAGCACCACTTTGAAACAAGAAGCAATTGTCAAATATAGCTACCCTAATGGAACCGAATGGTTGGAAATGTTCCAAAAAGGTTTGTTCCCAAAAGCGAAGAAATAAATGGATGAAATAAGAAAATCTAGAAAAAATAGAATGATATATTTACAATACAAAAGGCACTTCAAAAAAGGAATATATTACACATTGTGAACGTTCTACCCGATAATATAAATAAAACAAAAATGAAAATCCCTATTTTTTCCTTGTTATCGTTTGCCAAACATAAATCTATCTATCTTCCTTTGCTTAGTTTTTTGATTTTCAGTTTCAGATTCAGGCTGTTTTCTCTTCTCTGAACCCTACGAAAAAACATTTATATTAAATAAAACTTAGAATTCACATAATTTTATTAAACTGACCTCTTCCTTTTTACCATTTACTTTCTCATTAGAAAAGCTAACACCTGCTTTGCTATCCAATAAGCTTAAGGGATTCTGATCTGCCGGTGTAGTTTTTTTCAAACTTTTCAAAAATGGGTTTCTTGGGACCTCTTGAAGCAATGAACTTTGTGAATCCAACACCACAGAAGAATTCATCGACGCATTCATTGAAGTTGAAAATGAGTCCTGAAAGTAAAAAAATAAGCCTGACATCAAAAAACACATGATGATTACTTACCGAGAATTCTGATTTCTGTGATTCTTCATTCACTGAAACCTAATGGAAAAAACGATTAAAACAAATTCTGCTTTATTTATTCCGACTTACTTCAGCTCCATTTGTTGTCTTTTTGCGCAAACTATTTTTCATGTCTAAAGTCAGTCTTTTAACAGGTTTTAGGGTTTCAGAAACTTCAACTTCCTAGAATTGAATGAGTTTTATTATTTTCAATGCAAAAATAGTTTATTTCTCACCTTCACTGAACTAGTTTCACAATCCTCTTCTACTAATCTCGCTGCGAGATCTGTTAATTTCTCCACTAAGCGTTTCTTATCCAACCTAGATGCATACTTAATTCCTAAATTTATAATTGACGGATTTGCTAAAATCTCCATAATTTCTTGAGCTCTTTGATCTAAATTGGTTTTACAAGCCAGCTGAAATGATAGAAATCCAAGTATGAGATAAAAAGAAGGAATGGACAGTTAATGCTAAAGGTAAGTATCTACAACTTAAAAATTTCTGCCATAACAATAAGAAGTTTTTATGGGCTTGTTCGAATTCGAGAGAACAAAATTTTGCCACCAGTTGCATGTCGGTGTGCTACAACTAGCTGTGAACTTTCAAACAGATTGCTCAAGTAGTTTCTGAGATATTGAGGAAATAACCTCAAAAATTCTTGTGACTATGACTTTGGCCGATTTGGCGAATCAACGAACTCAACCGTCGCATTCTTATCTACCCTGAAAGTTTCAAGTTATTAGCTCATTTGATTCGACAGATAAAAAGAGATAATAAGAGAATTACATACATTTTGACAAAACGTTAGCATGATGTTTTCTAGAACATGCGGCAAAATGGGGCAAATTTTTTCACTGAAAGAATTCACACGAAATTTTGAACAAGTTCTTGCTTCAGCATTTCTTAACTTATTACCAGGTTTGAATATGGTGAGATCAGTATTTTCGAGTTATCGCGAAAATTGAGAAGTTTCAAATGGGTAAAGTCCAAAATCGTTAGGCGGATTTGGCTCATCAAGGAGCTTAACCAAGATATTCCCCTAGGAACCCACTGTTCGAACTGATCCTGGAATTCCGAACCAGGTGTTCCAACGTGAAATGAACTGCGGTCAGACCAGTTCTAGAACGGTGAATTTAGTTCTTGGTCATAGGCAAGAACTGAGAGGGATGAATTGAAACGGTCAGCTGTTACATGCCATTCGAATGCAGCAAGGGGCAATAAAACCACATCTGGCAGAGACGGGCTGCATTTTTGGGATGACAAACAGCCCTTAGGGTATAACAAGAGAATTTCTAAGAATAATTCGTTTCCAACACTTTCGAACTATCTATTCAGGAGTGCGTTCAGATGCTTTACCCGGTAGACAAAAATCGCACGGTAGGATTTTTCTTGGTTGTGCTTGGTTGTAGCCGTTCACTAGAAGATTCATCTGAACGATGTGGTATAAATGTCAAATATCATCTTATCTTACTTAACCCCAAAAAAATAATATTTTTGATATCCTCCTTTTTGGCAAGGCAAAAATGCATATACAAGTCTCAGAGGAAGAAATATATATTTCTTCCTCCGAGATACAACCAGTTCGAGAGTTAACAACTATTAAATCTGATTTCGAAATTGTAAACATAACCAAAACTTCTACTCCTGTCAGTATCAACTGCAAAGCGCATGCGGGTTCATTTCTACCCATGTACGGGCTGGGTTGGACGGTTGGACGCCCGGTAAAGTTTCTCCCAAGCATCTGAACGACCCAACCATTTGCCAGACGTGATCATCTGAACGCTTTGGGACGCGCCCGGCGTCACACGGCGTAGCATCTGAACGCACCCCAGAATTAGTCCCGAACTAGGATGAGCGCAGACGAATGAATTGATTCAGTTCTGAATGAGTAACAGAATTGGGCGTTGGAACAAACATTGTAAAATTTTGGAATCATGGGGGTTTTTCCTGAATTTGGGTTATTACCGCAAATGCAAATTTGAACATAATTATCATGGGTTTGATTCATCATTTTCCCAAATTACCATCAGAAAGTATTCAAAATCAGATTTCAAACTTGGGGTTTGGGATTTGTCAGGCATGCACAGAGTGACAACGGTGTTTAGTAGAATAGCTTTTTCTGCTATAGAATAATGAAATATTTATTCCTATTCTGTGGTACACACGTGTTCTTTGTCAATATAACCAAACAATTTCCGTTTGCGATTTGTCAGTAATATGACAGTATGACAGTCTGTCCTCTTCTTTTTTCATTTCTTGGTCGTTGTCATCTACTCTAACCAGATCGAAGTATAGCTAACTCTGTTTTCCTAAGCAAAGTAACACATTTGACGTCCTTTTCTTTCCGAGAAAGCTGAATTCGATGTTGCCATATCGTGCACTCAAGACAAATCCCCATGCCATTGGAATGCAGCAAGGGGCAATAAAACCACATCTGGCAGAGACCGGCTGCATTTTTCGGGTGACAAACAGCCCTTAGGCGATAACAAGGGAATTTCTAAGAATAATTCGTTTCCAACACTTTCGAACTATCCATACAGAATTAGTCCCGAACTAGAATGAGCGCAGACGTGTGAATTGATTCAGTTCTGAATGAGTAACAGAATTGGGCGTTGGAACAAACATTGTAAAATTTTGGAATAATGGGGGTTTTTCCTGAATTTGGGTTATTACTGCAAATGCAAATTTGAACATAATTATTAGGGATTTGGTTCATCATTTTCCCAAATTACCATCAGAAAGTATTCAAAATCAGATTTCAAAATTGGGGTTTGGAATTTGTCAGGCATGCACAGAGTGACAACGGTGTTTAGTAGAATAGCTTTTTCTGCTATAGAATAATGAAATATTTATTCCTATTCTGTGGTACACACGTGTTCTTTGTCAATATAACCAAACAATTTCCGTTTGCGATCTGTCAGTAATATGAAAGTATGACAGTCTGTGCTCTTCTTTTGCTATTCCTTGGTCGTTGTCTTCTACTCTAACCAGATCGAAGTATAGCTATCTCTGTTTTCCTAAGTGAAGTAACACATTTGACGTCCTTTTCTTTCCGAGAAAGCTGAATTCGACGTTGCCATATCGTGCACTCAAGACAAATCCCCATGCCATCCATAGGATGAGCGCAGACGTGTGAATTGATTCAGTTCTGAATGAGTAACAGAATTGGGCGTTGGAACAAACATTGTAAAATTTTGGAACATAATTATCATGGGTTTGATTCATCATTTTCCCAAATTACCATCAGAAAGTATTCCAAATCAGATTTCAAAATTGGGGTTTGGGATTTGCCAGGCATGCACGAAGTGACAACGGTGTTTAGTAGAAAAGCTCTTTCTGCTATAGAATAATGAAATATTTATTCCTATTCTGTGGTACACACGTGTTCTTCGTCAATATAACCAAACAATTTCCGTTTGCAATTTGTTAGTAATATGACAGTATGACAGTCTGTGCTCTTCTTTTTTCATTTCTTGGTCGTTGTCATCTTCTCTAACCAGATCGAAGTATAGCTATCTTTGCTTTCCTAAGCAAAGTAACACATTTGACGTCCTTTTCTTTCCGTGAAAGCTGAATTCGACGTTGCCATATCGTGCACTCTAGACAAATCCCCATGCCATTCGAATGCAGCAAGGGGCAATAAAACCACATCTGGCAGAGACCGGCTGCATTTTTCGGGTGAAAAACTGCCCTTAGGCGATAACAAGGGAATTTCTAAGAATAATTCGTTTCCAACACTTTCGAACTATTCATTCAGAATTAGTCCTGAGCTAGGATGAGCCAGACGTGTGAATTGATTCAGTTCTGAATTAGTTCAACACAGTCACAGAATGAGGGTTTTCCCTTTAAACAAAAATGCAGTAATTTTCATGAAAAACCTTTAGAACATCAAATTTCAAATACATAATTTCAATATTATATTTTTAAAAAAATGTTTGATCACCTGAAACTGAAAAGTATTAATGGGGATTTGCATTTAAAGGGATTTGTCTTGAGTGCACGATATAGCAACGTCGAATTCAGCTTTCTCGGAAAGAAAAGGACGTCAGATGTGTTACTTTGCTTAGGAAAACAGAGATAGCTATACTTCCATCTGGTTAGAGTAGAAGACAACGACCAAGGAATAGAAAAAGAAGAGCACATAACGTCATAATACCCACAAATTGTTTGGTTATATTGACAAAGAACACGTGTGTACCACAGAATAAGAATAAATATTTCATTATTCTATAGCAGAACAAGCTATTCTACTAAACACCGTTGTCACTTCGTGCATGCCTGGCAAATCCCAAACCCCAATTTTGAAATCTGATTTTGAATACTTTCTGAAGATAATTTGGGAAAATGATGAATCAAACCCATAATAATTATGTTCAAATTTGCATTTGCAGTAATAACCCAAATTCAGGAAAAACCCCCGTTGGGCGTTGGAACAAACCTTATGCCTTTTTTCGGTTCAAAATGTGAAAATCCCTTACATTGTAAAATTTTAGAATAATTTTCAATCTAGACTGGATCTTACCGCAAAAGTTTTCAACGCTGTTTCCTTCAATTTCTTCTCTGTATTCGGAATTTGTAAAGTAGACCAAGTGAACATACTGCTTTCCATCTGAGCCTTTTCGGTTGACAGCTCTGCGAATGGTGCCTCAAGCGGTACTTCGCACATGGTGGGCCTAGGTGTAACTGCAGGATACATAGTACTTCGGCATTTGATGCCGCATAAGGTCTGGTTCGATTCTAATATGGCCGTTACGAAGAATCCATCTGACATTCCTTTTTTCTGGACGGCAAACAGAAGAAATTGATTAAATTATTATTATTTTTATTATGAATAGGTAAACCCGCAAGATTTCCCATCGCGAAGCTATAAGTAAGATATTCATTGTAAGCAGTGTGAGTTCCTGAACAAAAAATATGAAGGCCAACATAGGCGGTCTGTCTTTGTTTGGAAGATATGGGCCCCTAAGTTCCAAATTGTTGCATTTTCAGATCCTTTTTTCCGCCATTAAAAGGATCTCTCACTTCTCAAATCTAGTTCATAAATCATCTTTCAACCTTCAACCAACGAATAGCGACACTTTCTTTCAAGAAAATTCATTATTTAAAGGAAGAAAAGTGAAAATATTAGACAACCACTTAACCTATATTTCTACGAAATACTTCTCAATGTTAAAGCGGAGCTTGGCAACATCGCCTTTTCATCGCTGGCCAACGTATTATGACCGAAGAGTAGTTGCTGGCGGGAAATATGAAATGATGGACAGTTGAAGGATATAATTGTAAGGAAAATGCTTCTGTCACTGAAGAAGAGGTGGTTATTCTAACATCAAAACAAAATCATTGAGAATATTTCTTTAAGGTTTCACTCTCAATATTTTCGTTTGAACTTTCTTTCTATCCCCTTCAAAATAGGGAGGTTGTTATCTACTTCGTTTTTTGTTGTCTTCGAGATGGTCCCAGTTTAGAATGAGATTCAGGGTATTTCAATAAAATGGGTTATATAATAACTTCGATTTCATTGGAAATCTGGGAAGGGCGCGACCTATCTCATATGAAAAAACCGTACGTTGAAATATATATCAGGGTGTATTCTCATTCCATTACTATGTGTTTCAACCTTGTAGCTTTTTCATTAGAAACGAATTCTCCTATTGGAAGATTTAGAGTATCGCAGTAAACAGTAAGAACTAAAAACATATTTCATTTTTCTCGCCAGCAATATTCTCTCATTCACGAATACGCACGATGGCACGATTCCGACCGATGAAATTGGCGCCATTGCCAAACTTCACTTTTACACTGAGTCGAAATCAGAAGGAATAGAGGTTAAGTGGTTGTCCAGTAATTTCATTGTTTTTTCATTAAATATTGATTATTCTTGAAAAAAGTGTTGCTTATTGTTGGTTGAAGGTTCAAAGGTGGTTTGTGAACCATACAGATGAAGTGAGAGATCGTTTTTATGGTGGAAAAAAGGACCTGAAAACGACTCATTTTGGAACTCTGGGGGCCCATATCTTCCAAATTAAGGGAGACCGCCTATGTTCGATTTCACATTTTTTATTCAGACAAACACACTGCGTACAATGATGTAAATATCTTTTTAATATCTCGGCGACGGGAAATCTTGCGGTTTTACCTTGTGTTAGAACTCACGTGTTTGTTGGTATTGCAAAAAGGTATCCACGTGTTGCAATTCAAGGGATACATGTGAAGTAACCCACAGGAGTCTAGTACACCAGGTGTTCCGGAATCTGAGAATCCCAGCCATTGTAAGGTGCTCTGAGGTCCTAGGGTGGTTCCCAACTCCTGTCCTTGGAAATTCATTCCTTGAAGACAAAAAAATAGAATAAATATTCTGTTTTCAAAATTTGGCTGTTTAGGTTACGTTTTACAAATGGGTCACAACACTTAAAAAATTTTTATTAGTCTATTAGTATTATTGAGAATAGCAATCATGTTTTTTGAGAGGAAAGAAAAAAATTGAACACAATATATCAAATTTAAAAAAATGCCAATATTTCACATGGAGGTTGCAAAAAAAGTGCTAGATTTCAATTAAATCAGATTTGTATTCTACTGTTATTTTTGCGCTCATGTTCTAGGGGACAGCGTGGTATAATTCCGCCCAAATGTTTTGGTTGGATAATTCGATAACGGAAAGAGCTAGCGACTTAAAACTTTCAGGATGGGTTCCGCATCGAAATGGGACAGTTAAGTTTGTTAATGGGTCAAATTGCCCAAATGGTTTTGGAGTAACACTCATTTGTATTTTTGGGGTTATTTCAACAATATCTCAGAAACTACTCAAGCGATCGGATCGAAACTTGGTATGAGTTGTGGGGAACCACAAGCAACTGTCAGCAAAACTTTGTCTCTATCATATGAAAGTAAATTGGAAGAAAACTTTTCGATGAAATTCGACTCAGATCTTGAGGACAATATTCCCCAATAGTGTAGGAGATTTCACTTTGATCTGATCTTTATTTTTGGAGAAAAAAGTATGTCAAATACAGTAGAATCCGTTTATTATGACGCCGGCTATATTGACCAACCGCTTAATATGACTTGATTGCAGTGTGGAGTTTGGTATCCATATAAACCTCCATATAACAGCGTCCGGATAAGATGACTTCGCTTATATTGACATGTCGCTTATTATGAACCAATTTGAAGAAATTATAGTGAGCGGTCACTATAACCGGACATAGTGTTCGCGAACCTACGTACCCCTATGCGATGTTTTCAGTTATTTTTGCGCGCATGTTCAAGGGGAACAGCGTACTATCGTTTTGTCCAAATGTCTGTAATTTTGGATGATTGAGCCGAAAATGGTCTCAATCGACTAGGTTGGACTCACTGATGACGAATCCGGTGTCAAAATCGATTCTGTCCGGCCGGCCGTCCGTAGACACGATAACTGTCGACAGAAGCAAGCTAGCAACTTGAAACTTTCAGGATAGGTTGCGCGTCAGAATGCCGCGGTTAATTTCGTTAATGGGCCAAATCGGTCGAATGGTTTCGGAGTTATAGGCACTTGAAATTTTGAAGTTATTTATTTTTTATTTCAGAAACTACTTGAGCGATTGAATTCAAACTTTGCAGTTAGGTGGAGTATAACGACGCGCAACTTTGAGCCAAATTTCGTCAGGATCATATAGTCAGTAAATTAAAAAAAAAATTTTTTTTTTCCGGAAACCATTTATCATATCCAAAAAAAAATTTCACTCACACTTTGAACTTCATATTTCACAGCAGTGCACCAAATTTCAGTTCGATACGATCATAAGTTTTGGAGATATCGGGAAAAAATATGTCAGATTTCGAGGTTTTCTTCTCGATATCGTTGATTTTTTTGGTATAACTCGAGAAATACTGATTCAGTCCTGATAAAACTTCGCAGCTAGTTTTGAGATGCTGACAGACAACTTTATGCGAAATTTCGTGATAATCGTTTCATAAGAAAAATTTGAAAAAAAAATTTCTGATTTCTTATCATATCATCCTCATTAAAAAATTTCGTGATAATCGTGTCATCAGAACAATTTGAAATAAGAAATTTCTATAATTTTCTTAGCATATCATCCTCATTAAATTCTGTATGAAACTTCGAACTGTTATTTTTTGATGAAGTACTGAATTTCAATTCGATCTGATCTGTATTTTTGGAAATATTGGAAAAATAAAATTTTGATTGGGTATATCTACGGAATCATTGGGTGGATTTTACCCATTCACGAATTCGATTTGTGATGAATTTCTTGCTGACTTTTTGCATTCTTTCCAGTATTGGTTCAATTTCCGTTATCTGATATAAAAGTTGATTGGATGGGTTATAGAGTGGATTGTTGGGATGTCTCAGTTTTGTGATTTTTCATAAGCAAGTTCTTTCCGCCACCTCAATTATATTTAGAGCTGTTTTTGTTGTATTTGAAAATACTGTATGTCCATAGTCCAATAAAGGTCTGCATATCATTTTGTAAATCATACTTGCTGTTTTACTGCTGATTCCTTTGATTTTATAAGTTAGAGACCTAAAATGTCCCGCTCGTGTGATAGCTGTTTTCTTTTGATTCAAAATTTTATATTTCCAATATTTCCAAAAATACAGATTTGATCGAATTGAAATCCAGTAATTCATCAGTAGAAAATTTCAAAAAGCACTGCCGTGAAGGCAGCAGCTTTTGCGTGCATGTTCAAATTCGTTGCTGAAGCGGTCATCTACATTGAACATGCGCGCAAAAGTTGCTGCCTTCACGGCAGTGCTCTTTGAAATTTTTTAAAACAAGGACCAGATTAAGGAATCGTTCAATCCGAATGTTTTGAAATCAAAGAGTAATTGGAAGTTACGACAAGAGAATGTCTATAGAGTGTAACTTCGGTGGTTTAAAATCACAAGAAACAAAGGAATACCTGTCAGAGGCCCTATGTTAGAGGTTTTTCTCTGGTATTAGCAATCCCATTATGTAAGAAACATGGTAGGCTCATTTGCATTCAAAAGTGACATCAGCAACTTGAAGATTGAAGGAACTAGATATTCTATGCTTTGAATTTTCATAGTTTCAGTTAGCTGACGTCACTTTTTTAATATTCATGAGCACACCATATTCTTTACATCATGAACAATCCCAATTGTTCTGCGAGCTGGTTTGGTCGTTTTAAAGTTAGACTAAACATTGTATCTGGTAGAATTGAAGGAGAATCTTTATACGTTAATCTTTCTTCAGTTTGACCTAGTGTTTTTTCCTTACTTTTTTGTGAATATTTATGTTCGATTAGAGGTTTTTCTGTTTATCAAACTCAATCCATACCCAACCTTTGATATCCCCCAATTCTTCAAATATTATGCTTTATATGACATCCGGTAAGTCTGACATGTTTGTCACTTCCCTTCAATGTCATTATAAACGGATTCTACTGTATATTTTTTCCTTTTTATCCATATAATTTTCCGGATGAACCCAAAAATACTGATGCAATCATGATGAAACTCAGTAAATAGATGGCAAACTTATGCAAAATTTAGAAATTTCGAAGTGAATTCCAATTTTTTTCCATCAAAAAAAAGCTGAGTTTGGAGCGGTCAATATGTGGGTCGCAAGTTTTTCAGTTCAAAAAGAGAACCTTAAAATTTAAGAATGAAGTAATTAATGTTGGGAGATATAAAGGGCTCATTTTTTGGGAAAATAAAATCAACAGCTACTAATTCATTTTCTTTTTCAAAAGATGACTTGTTAGAAAAATTTTCTTCTCATTCTCATCAAAATTTTCTGTTAACTTGTAAATGTATTAATTATCGTGGAGAATATTTATACCATAATATTTCCATTCAACTTCATCTTTATCAATGAATTATGGTGTAGATTCTGAATCTGAGTTTTATTTCCAAGTTTGTGAGAATGGCTTCTAATACTGTAACTTTGGAGAAAGTTCTAAAAAAAATATATGGAAAATAGCGGAAAACATATTTCATATTCGTGTTCTTCAACCTCAAATTAGAGAACTTCACAAAATTTTTCTAGTGTATTGGTATTGAAAACTGAAACAAAACGTTTCCTTTCATTTATTTCAAAATGTCGATATTTATTGCTTCGGGCATGCAACAGGAGTGTGCAATAAGTTTTTTCACATTTCTAATGATTTTGACCTCCAAAAGTCGAAGAATATTGGACCAACTTTCTAAATGTCATTCTATATAAACAACAATTTCCACAAGAATGGAAAGTAGTATATTAGTTTCGAAAAGGATCACAATTCGTTATACTGAATCCGTTTTTCCTCACACTTTTTTATGAAAAAATTACACTTCAAAGTTCACTAGAAATAAAGCAGTGAAAACTACCTTCAATATAGAATACAGTGCACCAACCAAACTTATATATGAAAAAACAAACATTTTTGATATAATGAAGTTGAAAAAATTAGAACAGATAAAATAAATACATAAAATGAAAAATTATGAAATAAAAACCCAAATAAAATTAAAGCAGACAATGCAATGTCATGACCATTTGACTAGACAAAGAGAGACACTTACAAATGATCTTGAAAGAACAAATAAAACTCAGAATTCCCTCATTTATAGAAGCATTAATGTATTTAACTCCACCCCCCCAGATATTGTCAACACAAAAAATTTTAAAAAATTATGCCATAGCTTAAAACATTTGTTGAGACAAGAATAGATTTTTCTTTTGTTATTGTGGTTGGTTAGAGAATTTCTTTTGTTTTTCTAGTTTCAAATTTTAAAATGAACTAGTAGGCCCTGGTGCCAGTAATGTATTACTGTTTAAGGGTCAGCAATAAAGATTATTATTATTATTATTAAAATATCAGGATATAGTGGGAAGACATCTCCTTACCTTCTAATCTTATCAGTTTGAAACCAATGCATTGGTCCCCATTTCTAACTGGTCCAGAATGATAGGCCACCAAAATGTCATCTCTGAATGCAGACAAACACACTACAGGTCCGGGAACGGAAAATATCGCTCTCTGTGTGCCAAAAGGTGAGCATACCCTTATCAAATAATTGGCCAGAGCGATACAAACCAACTGTTCCGAAGCTGCCACAGCTACTATTTCTTCAGAGTCCTCCATGGTTAGTGTCCACTCTTTAGTACGTGAAGCGAGTGGTATAACATTAATCTGGCTGAAAAATAATTGAATGTTGTTAAAAAATACTAATACTAATACTAAAGTACTTTAAAAGAATATAAAATACAATGATGTAAAAAAATTGAAGCTCAAAGCAATTCCTGAAATTTATGGTATTATTTTACAGGTTAAAAATTGAAGTATCCAAAATTTACATGAAGAATGATTAAAAAGTAAAATAACTTATTTCCGCTTTATATATTTATTTTCACAACAATTGTTTCATCATGATAACATGACTTCATCAGGTGAGTATGGTAACTGACTACATTTTTGGGATACAGTTCTTTAAATAGTTGAAAAAAATATGGTGCGAAATACAAGAAATTATGGGAATTCCTGGGTTTCAAAAAAGGTTGAGTAAGGGAGATTTATTCAGGTCCGTTTGGTCGTTGAGGAGAATCTGTTTTTTATTGTACCTATTTATCTCCATTGCTTCCAGGAAGTTCAATTTTAGGGACTTATTTTCCACGTGCAAAATTTCGAAATTGCTGTCGAAATCATGACCAGTCTCCAACAAATGTTTTGCATATGTTGAATTATGAGCTTCGTTTACGTATGCTTTCTGGTGTTCTCCTATCCTAGTCCCAAATGATCTTGCCGTTTGACCAACGTATACATATGGGCAAGTACCGCAGTTCAACTTATAGACTCCAGACTTTCTATCTTTAGCGACTTTATCTTTATTGTTTTTTATTAAATTTAATAAAAAAAAAAAAAAAAAGATAAAGTCGCTAAAGATAGAAAGTCTGGAGTCTATAAGTTGAACTGCGGTACTTGCCCATATGTATACGTTGGTCAAACGGGAAGATCATTTGGGACTAGGATAGGAGAACACCAGAAAGCATACGTAAACGAATAATAATAATTCAACATATGCAAAACATTTGTTGGAGACTGGTCATGATTTCGACAGCAATTTCGAAATTTTGCACGTGTAAAATAAGACCCTAAAATTGAATTTCCTGGAAGCAATGGAGATAAATAGGTACAATAAAAAACAGATTCTCCTCAACGACCAAACGGACCTGAATAAATCTCCCTTACTCAACCTTTTTTGAAACCCAGGAATTCCCATAATTTCTTGTAATTCGCACCATATTTTTTAATTTTTTTTTTTTTCAACTATTTAAAGAACTGTATCCCAAAAATGTAGTCAGTTACCCTACTCACCTGATGAAGTCATGTTATCATGACGAAACAATTGTTGTGAAAATAAATATATAAAGCGGAAATAAGTTATTTTACTTTTTAATTATCAAGATGAATCAAGTATTACATGAAGAACCTTGAAGCTCTAAGATTCTAGTTTTCTGATCTCCATATACATTTTTTTGTATCTAAAGTTATTATGTAATCCCAAGAAATATCCAGCAATCTAACATAGTATTAAACATACACTTATTCATACCTTGTATTTGCTACAACCAATGCTGATGTACTCAATGATCCCATGGTATAATTCTGATAATTTTGCATCATCATGCTACTGTGGAAAGTAGAATCGTGAAAGTCGACCTCAATCGATTTAGAACTGCTTTCATCATCTTCTAAAATACTGCCATAACCTCTGACAATTCCAACTTCGTTCCAGCAAAGGTATCTTGGATCTAGATGTGCCGGTGTTGAAGACGGCATAAAAGCTTCTTGAAGTGGTATTTGAGGTGTTCTTGGTCTAGGCGAGGGGCTCCTTGATACAACTAAAATTTTTCATTCAAAAGATCAAGATAAAATGATAATATAAATTATTCACCAGACTGTAACTCTGGTTCGACATCATCAGCATATTGCTTCTTCAGTTTCTCCAATGAAACAGCATTTTCGTTATCTTCATCATCATCTTCCAATTGATAATCTCCAAAATCAACATCATCATTTTCAGTTTCTATGATATCTGCTTCCTTTGGTTGTTCTTTAGAAGAATCTTCTTTATTGATGCAATCTGACATTACCCCTAACTGACCCTCTATATCAGTATAAACAATTTGATTCTGTCCTGAAAATAGAAAAAATAGGAATCTTAGAAACATTGGAGATTCTGAATGAGACTAGAAAATTCAATTACCAGAAGGATTCCACACAAACCCAGATACTCTTGTACCATTTGGGTGTTTGGTAACATTATTCACAGATTCTTCAGAAACATCCCATATTACAAAATCTCCATCTACGGATGATGCCGCTAAATATTTTCCACAAGGGGAATATTGAACAATTGAGTATGATTTTGTAACATCACCACAATTCAAGGTACACACTTCCGACCAGTCTGAAGTGTTTAAAATAACAACTGAAGATCCATCTGGATAACTAAGTTGACTTCCGCTATTTGGATCAAAATCAATTCTGCCTGAAAAGAACACAACAGAAGTCGAGAAAGTACACTGGGTGAAAAAAGACAACTTACATAGAGCAGTTGCATTGGCAAAACTATTCACTTTAGGAAAACAGTTTATTTCCTTTAAAAGAGATTTATCTGCAACTTTCCAAACTCGAAGTTTGCCATCTCCACTTGAAGCAGCTAATAGTTTTGAATTTGGACAGATAGCCACACTCAGATAGGGAGCAGTACCATCTAAAGTGGAGACTTTTTTTTGGTCCCCTTCATACTCTATGAGTTTAACTTCCATCTGTTCTGCAGCCAGGGCTATGAGCTACAAAGGGAGTCGTCACGGACTTCATCCATCTATAAGATAACTCACCTACATCTCCATTTTTTGATACAGCAATATTATTAATTGGGGCAACAAATCTGTCCAGTATGCCTTCCCTATCACCTTCTGGAAAGGTGATAATTTGAACGTCATTATTGCTAGTAGCAATATATAGTTTGCTTCCCTTTTGTCGAACTGCTAGTGCCCATTCACCGACACAATTGTGTACTGGATCTTCATACAAATCTTGGGACCATATCCGAATGTCCCCATCGGAGCCACAAGTTACATATTTTCTGTAGATATGGCATGATTATATTTTGCGGAAACTATATGAATGTATTTACTTACTGCCCATCATCTGAAAAGCAAATATCAGTGTGCCCCTCGTTATGTGCATATCTAAACGGAACGTGAGAAATGGGCATCTTCAAAATACTGCTCTCAATTTTACGTTATGGTCGTATCCCAAAAATAATATAATTTAGATAAAATAAAAGGGATGTTATTATTCGTTTACACAACTTTCAAATTGACAGAATGATGAGTTTGGCGGGAAATAGTGCATTGACATTTGAATTCTTTTAATTAAATATAAAAATACATACATCTGAATATGATTACAAAAGTTAGAATTTCGAATTGTAATTTATTATAAAGAGAAAAGTGAATATACAATGATAAGTTAGTGTTATATTCTTATCATTCAAGAATCCAGTATATAATATAGAACACAGCATTCTGTTGCGGGACTTGCTAGTTTCGATTATAATTACCTAGATAGAGCCAGTGGAGCTACTCATATTCAATGGAAAATAATTTCTCACTTGTTTTCCAAAATCAAAAAAGTTGATTTGGCATGGGCTAAATTTTTTTCACAACGCAAATAGCTTCTGATAAAAATTTCAATTTAAATTTCATATTTATTGGAATATAATGGCATAATTTGAATGAAAAAATAAACTGACTTATTCTTATTATTATTCGAAATGCAAGGGCATGGAACAAAATGAAATATCTGAAATGAGCTGTTTAGTCAATTCAAGAATTGTTTAACGCAAATGAGTTCACATGATTCATGATCATTGCAGAACGATAGATCATTTTATTATCCATACTCATATTTAACTGATGATTGGAGTCAATAAAAAAAATTAATTAGTAGTGAAAGTTTTCAAGATTTGATTATGCGCGTAGAGGCGTGGTTAATTAAACGTCACCTTGCAAATATTGTGCAGGATTCCACTCCGACTTTTTTTCTCAACAATTTTGAATATAGTAAGTTTTCAAGTTGATGGTGGGGGAAAGCGCCGTCTCTAGACCGAACACGGGCAAGCGAAAACAGCAAACGGTATACACAATCCAGTGCCGCGCCGCCATCTTGGAGTGAAATGAGTGGGGGCTACAGCTTAGTGAGCACCTAGCGTTGTACAAGAAATTACGAAAGTGGCCTATAAGACTGTAAATTTAAGAAATTAGTGTTTACAAATTGAAAAAATACCTCATTGTGTCATATGATTAACGAAACGTGTTTTAGTTTGTGTGTTTTTCCTTTGGCGGACTTTGCAGACCTGAAAAATTAACAGCGTGGCTACACTCTACAGCTTGTCTTTGTTTCTGTTATTAAGGTAAGCTTCTTTTCAACTTTCACATTCTATTTCTGACGTATATCTCTGTAAAGACGAAATGCTATGGTTTTTCAAGACTCATCACCATGTATCTATCAAAATAACCTTTTATAATCAGCATTCCGACAAGCCTAATTGAATATGCGAATCATGTTTTTTTACCGGCTTTCTATATTCAACTAAAAATAACTCTAAAGAACTCCAAGAGAGTTAGCATTTCTAGTTAGATGTTTCAACATTTCCGAAATTGAACGTTAATGGGACTATCTCCCACCTATTACGAAAATAGGTTATAATGTCCATTCTAGAAATTGATTCAATTAATAACATGGCTGCTTGTTACTTGATAGGTTCACGCATAATTCCAGTACGCTATTGACACTGACCGATTTTCATGTTTATCGTCGTGTGACTGACGAAAATTACGTTCACCTCAATCTGCTCTCTCGCTTTCTCCACTCATTTATCATAATTTTTCTCATTTGATTTCACTTTTTTTTTCCTTCTCTGTTTACTCCGAAATGAAGCACCCCAATTTTGTTGATTTGACCTTGATTTCTCATTCAAATTATTGTTTTCGCCTGTAATTTCTGTGGTTGTGTATAGTAGGCATCTTGAAAAATGCAAGCTCAACTTTTGATTACTTTGCATATTGTGTCAGTAGGTATGGTTTATGGTGAATTGTTTTTGCAAGGTCTCAAGGTCATTTTGATGAAATCTAGCTAGGAGACGGATGTATTGCGATTAATCAGCACCGCGAACTAAGGATTTAACATTTTATTCTCGTTATTACGTATATCGGCAATTCTTATCATACTCTTATTACTTGTATGAATAATCAATCAATCATTTTCCAATGAATTCTGGTACTGAATGTGTCAACAATTTTTTGTATGTTTTTGCAATAGGCCATAATCCCAGTTAGCACCTAGAAACTGCTTGATTACTTTGCTCATTCCAAGATTTTCCATGCAGATATTCAAGACAGGATAAAATCTCAATTAAGTCCATACACGTATGAAACCATGATACTGTCCTCACCAGCCAACTCGAACGGTTGGTAGCAAGTAATTATGATATTACGGAAGTGAATAAATTCGTTTTCATGACTGTAAATTTTAATGCTCGTCATTGATAACTGGAACATATCATTTCTGCTTTCTAACATTGTTTTGCTAATTTTATCGACGAGATTAATCTTATTGTAAACCCTGAATCTCTCAATTGATTAGACATATTCGATGGTATTTTATATTCAATGGATTCACCAATTAGTTGCAAAGAAAGAACAATCTTACATGATGATAGTTTCGAGCTCTTCTTCAATTACCGGTTTGTAATTTCCCCACCTGTTCGGTTCTTGATTATGTAATTTGTAGTTTCACTGAACTCTTGTGATTAATTTGAAGAATGATTTCGATGACAGTGTATTTATAATACCTTATGACTGGACATATATGATTTCCGAGCAGTATTATTCTCAAACATTAATATTAAACTTTTAAGAATTCTAATATTATAATCGTTGATTAGATTTTGTTCTACATAAAACGAATTCTTATCAATTTGATGTATAGTATAGTTGACGGATCCGTCTATTTCATAGAAAAAAATTGAGGTCAAAGAGGAAGGTGATATCTTGAGTCATAGAGAATCGCTCTTTATTGGTTCATTAAACTGAAATGGCTGTGTTCCGGAAGACCATTGATGAATAACCCTTCGTGGTGAAAATTACTTGGACTGAATCCCGAAAGCCAATAATTCAGATTCGCAAAAGGCGATCACGACTCGGAAAAGAGCGTCGGTTGATCCGAAATGCATTTTTAATGATTCTATACCCTTTTTTCGTTACGAAAAACAATTAAACTTTTTTCGTGCGAACTCCAGTCGGGGCGGGGAAAACTTGTGGATTTATAACTTTGTTCATACTGCCGGTATAAATTTTTAACGAATTAAAACTTTTCGCATGGAACACAATTTAAAGTTCGTAACTGTCCCACTCGGTTGAGCCGGTGACGTTTCGGTTAATCTCGAAGTTCGCCGGTAATGAGTACTTCGGAAAGTTCGCGAGAAGAGCCAGATCGGGCTCATCGCTTATGGTTCTTCGACGACAAAAGTGAAATAGATGGCCTCTCGTCTGCCGTATTGATTAGACGGTCGTGTTCGGAGACCGGAGGATCGGCGTGGTGGCCATTCTGCTGGAATTTACATAATTCAATTGTGGCAACCGGTCTGCCGATAGTATCGACGATAGAAATGGCGCTAAAATCTCCCTGCAGAGTCGAGCGGGGTCAGTTGCCGTCGGCCAAGCTCTTCTGCGGATACGTTCATAGATTTTAATAACTTAATTATTGTGATAACCATTGAATTCTATGACAACGAAACCTTCTGTGTATTTCCATAGAAATTTGTGCGATGGAACCAAAGACTTATAGGGTCTTGATATCTATGGATAGAACATAGATAGATAGAACGATATTATTATGCATTGAAATATCAAAAAAACGGGATATTTGTATGGAAGAAAGATCCTGTTTGATGATATATTATTTTGTCGTACTCTTCATCTATCATCTATCTACCTTACCGAACTTGTGAGTATTTTCTTCGCTTTGTTTCGTTCGTATTGATATTTTAGTGGTGTATCATACAGTCACCATGAATTCAAATCTTACTTTTAATGTGAACAGGAAACCGCGCTGATATCTCTTTGAATTATCGTTTCATTCCGAAATTTATTATTTTCTAACTGAATCTTTCTGTGTTACCAGATTTATTTGTTTTTACTATATATCAGTTTTGAAAAGTCCCCTCTTCATGTTTCTGCATTTTTTAAAACTTTAGGGATTTGTAAATGTTGGCCAGAATTTTATATACATTCACATATGTTTGACCTTGGTTTGATCTCAACCGTTTCACATCAAAAAATGTTTGGCATTAACGCCAAATTTTCAATCATGTCAAATCATGACAGGAAATACGAAAAGAAACGTCAAAATTTTGTCCTTTCACGTATAATAATAATTAATAATAGTTGACCGCTCTTGACGATTCATCATTATTTCATCTTTCGAATAAAATGAATGTATGGAAAATCCCTAGATCAGCTGGACTACCATGCATTGTTGATTGAACAGAGCGACTGTTAACTGCTCAAGCATAGAATGGAAGTTCGTCTATAATTCCACAGAAATATTTTCCGTTGACGTAAACAATTTCCGTGTTTAATAATGGACTAGTACGCGCCCAGATCTACCTAGCGATAGATCAATCTTTACTGTAGATCTACTTAAACGATACCTACGTAGGAAGCGCCCAGATTTACCTAGCGGGTAGATTTGCGTTTTTGAGTAGATTAATTGAATAGTTGACTGAATTATTAAAAACGAAGCACACTGTTTATAAATTTACAAAAAATCAGTAGCTAATGTAAAATTCGATCACAGTTATCGTCTATCCTCGAACTGAATTTTGACCAAATCGTGTATGTATTTTTGTGAATATTGAAATGATGAAATTTCAAATGCGTTCATCTACTGAACCGTTTGGCGGATTTTGTTCATTCCGAACTTAACCTTCGAATTCAAACTTTAAACCTACCCGGAAAATTTCGACTGTCTAAGTCATTCCTTCGCAAAGTTATCGCGTTTACAGCCGGCCTTCGGCCTTAGACACTCGAAATTTTCAGGGCAGGTTTAAAGCTTGAATTCGAAGGTTAAGTTCGGAATGAACAAAATCTGCCAAACGGTTCAGTAGACGAACGCATTTGAAATTCCATCATCTCAATATTCACAAAAATAGACACGATTTAGTCAAAATTCAGTTTGAGGATAGACCCTAACCGTGGCTCCACATGCAAACATAAAATTGACTATAAAATGAAAATTCAATTTCTCAAAACGACACCAATAATACTAAATAGATATATCATCGCATGAAAAATTCATATTTCAACATTGAACAACGTTAAAAACAATTTCTTTGATAAAATCCGAAAATGTTCACTATTCCAATTCAATATTCACTAAACATATGCATGTGCATTTTACAGGAATTTCCAATGTCTCAAATTTACTGAATTTCAATATTTCTAGTACATCACTCTTCGACCGAGAATCACCAAAGCATGAAGTAACATTCATTTTGTAAAGGAATTACGGTATTATGAACATTTAAATTTTCTGTTTCATTAATGGAGATGACCAATTCATAATTGACATATTAAAATATGATTGAGTAACCAAGATATCATGTTTTCCAAACAGGACAAATGCAAAACTGCATATTGAAGTAATTTTTTATTTATCGATTATTGATAATGATAATAAAGTATAGTTCAATAGAATACATTGGGTGATACACAAAAATTCCAAAAAAAAGATAATTGAATGAATGAGTTCAAGTAAACTTGTTCATTAGAGAAGTGTGTCAGGGGTTTATGTGAAGAATTCATCAGTTGATAGCCTTCATCAGATATGTTGCATATTACGATTCAAGAAGTTTCACATTGTTTTCAAACAATATCTGCATAAGCCTCTATATACCATCTTCTATCTTGATGTTGTTGGTGCAACTTCATTTGTAATTTTTCTCAAAATAGTTTCAGAAAATGGCAGATATCCTGTGAACTACACGAAATTATCAAGATTACCTTGCAGAATAGATACATTTCACTTCAGAATATTTCATCTCATCTCATATAACGCATACATTAGAAATTATACCCATATACAGAAAAATTAGTAGTTACTTGAAGGTGGTATGAATTTCAACTTAAAAAAGCTTGATTCTCACTATACATTCTGTAACCTTCCCATTTTATCTAGGAAAAATATTATAAGGTGTAAATTAATTGATGTATCCTTCCCGGTTATGTTCCATCCCCATGCCATTTTTGCCAACCAAATTTTGATGTAGCAATATGGAAGGGATACATGAGTGTTACGGAACATATACTGAGGCTCAACCTTAACTCCCTATTGTGAAGATAAAATTTCATACGTTTCTTGATAATGTAATCTTCTTACTCACACTTTTCTATCATTTCTATTATCAATTGACATCAAATGTTACATTGACTTGTCATTTTTGAAGATTAACCTCTTGTGAATAGTAAGAATCTATTAAATATTCCTGTTTCATTCACAATTATGAATAAATATATCAGGGGTACAGTATCATACAGTCTTGTCCCACACCAGCTGTATATTATTGAAACCATCTATAGATTACATAGTATTTCTGCAATTTCCACTTCTCAAAATCTATTGAGTTCCCTTTTTTTTCATAATGATGATAGTCCATCTTCTACAAAGTATGCTTGATTAAACCTAGGAATGTGATACATAAATTTGCCATGATCAAGTTTCCAATTTATCAGAACATTAGATATGATCCATATCACCATTCGATTACTCACCATAAAACTCAAATGGTTCAACATATATTGAATTCTCAGGGGGACGATAGTGAGATTTTTGAGATTCATAAAACATTCTACAGTCCTTTAAAGGCTTTCTTCCCTTGTATATGCTTAATGCTTGGATGGCATTTCACTTCAACAACACGACCTCACATATCTCAAAACTGCAAAAATATCATACTTGATGCATCTGCTAAAGGAAAATAACATAATAATGTATACCTTTGAAGTCGAGTTAATCTCCACCATGTTTTTTCGACGAATTCTGGATTAGCATTCTGATTCTTATCGTAGTCTTGAACCCATTCTAAACATTCTTCACTTTATGACTTCAATGATACAAAAACTTTCCAATGTCCAGTTCATTTAAAATATCTGACTCATCTGAAAATAAATATTTCCTCATGATATTCAGGTTGGAAAAACTTGTGATAAGTTAAAGTATCTTCAATTGTAGGTGATACTTACTGTTTCCTCTCGTGAAAGTAGCATAAGGTTATAATAACTTGCTTAAATTATACCGATAACTCGACTTTTTCTTGAAAGTCATTGTTAGAGTTGGAATTAGGCAGTATTGACCATTACTGATACTTCTTAATGCATTTCCATTCGTTACCAACTTTATTTTCGTCAATTTCAATGTAGCTTCCAAATAGGATGCTATTTTGACGGCAAATTAGAATTGATGTTAATGACAATTGACATAAACATAACGCTGGTTCGGCTTGAAAATATTGACGGAAGTACCCGATCTTTGCCGACGGTCAAAGCCTACGATGCTTAAGTTTTCAGCGAAATCGACAGATATTCGAAGTTTGACGTTGCCATATATTCACTGTCGCAAGAAATTCTACCTCCAAAGCGAGCCCGAAGGCGGCGGAGATAGCCGATCTCGGCCGAGTCCACAGAAGAATATGAAATGGACAATTTTTACCGGATTTTCTTAGAAATGTCACTTTTTTCCATCATTCCTGCAAGAATACGAAAGTGGGAATCAAAAAAAGAGGCCCGCTACGCCACAATTTCGTCTTTCGTCTTTCTGTTCGTACCAAAAAACTCTACCTAGCTTGAACCCAGCGACCAAATGCTTTCCTGTGGTTTTGCACCTTTGGGAAATATCGATATTTTCGTTATTTTTCGGGAATTTTTTAAAAGTATCTCTCGATTTTTCCGCGATGAAAGATCAACAGTACGGGAAAATTCGAAATTTCCTCTTTCTAATCACGTTCAGATATCACACCGAGACTCCCCGGAAATATCAGAAAAACTCTCACGAACATAACCCTTTCTTAGCAAAAGTTTTTCTTGATCTCCTGCAGTGGTTTCGGCGGTGTTGCCTGTAACGCGTTTAGTATTATAGACAATAATATTTAGTGAATGTAAATATCCCTATATTTTCCAATTATTTTGAAGAAGAAAGACATGCAACGTTGTTTCGCGTGCAGTTGTGTATAGATTATTCTTTAATCAGGATGACTGAAAGTTCCAGTGTTTGACGTGAGTAAACATGAGATATGAATCTTTGAAACATGTCCACTCCTATTCCCAAGTTCAAAAATTGCACAATTCTGTGTACGTCGTCACTTCAATGTTCGAGATATATCAACAAACATATTCGTGGAAATTTCCCACGTTGTAAACGATGTGCTATAAATAAAAAAAAAGTCGAAATCGAGGTCGTACTTGAACATTTCATTAGATAAGTCAAAAGGAAGATTTAGCAAACACGCTTTACTCTTTTTTAATACGTGGGATTAGCCTTAAAAAAATTCTGATACCCTTAATATTGATATTGAAATGTTATACATAATGCATGATGAAATAGAGACGACACTGGTTCGTTTTTCGCTTCTAATGAAGGGTTTTGTTGAGATTATGCTTATGGGAAGTGCCGACCTGTATAGATTTGTATTTGATCGGGAAATTAGTTTTCATGTATTCGTTATGTAACAGGAAACTGCAATATAATGGAAGTAATTGAAATATTACTTTCATTTGAATGTTTCCATCAAAAAACATTGTTTGTCACATTTATGTTGTAGGACCGTCTCGCATATACAGGGTGTCTCTTGAATATGATGTAATATAACTGAAAATATTCCAAAAGTGGAAATGAATAAAACTGTCTTTAGTCTTTGAAAACTAACCAAAAAAGGGAACCTAGCTCGCACACAGCGATAGGATTTCAATTAGAACAAAAACTAAAAGCCGGTACAAATCTTGGAAAAAACGATGGTGATATAAAAGTTAAAAAAGATCAGTACCAACCTCTAATCGACCCATTTCAATATTTTTTCATTTCATATTTCCGTCGATTTCATTAAATTTCTTCATAAAATTTCCTTTGAGAGATGCTCTCAGTCATCAGAAAGATTGCTGGAATTTTTTTTCGAAAAATTTAATATTTTTCAATCCTTCTGCTTGAAATCAACGACCAGTGTTTAGTTGCATTCGATTCAATTCTTGATAGATAGTATTTCAGATCCTTCTGTCATTCAGGTAGGTACACACACCCCTTACCAAAGCTACTCGGCTTTATTTTTCAAATCAACGAAGCAAATGATATCTGAAATAATTGATGGGAGATAATCTGTGAACATTCGAATTTCTCAGGTTGATAATTGCTTAGAGAAGTTTTATATGTAATTCACAATCCACCATGCGGTTCGAATTCAAAATATTCAGAATCGCTTATTGGGAACTTCTGCGAAGATGCCAGCGCCCTAACGGTTAAATTTGGAACCTGTCCAAGCTAGTAGTTTTATGTAGACAAACCGTAGAAATGTGGTGGAGAACGAATATTTTTTAAGCGGAGCTACAATATTTAAAGAAATTATTATAATTTTGTGTGAGATTTTTTGAGAAGGAACTTTTCGTTTGGATCACGATATAAAATCGTGCTTTAAATCGTTCCTGGAGGTTTATTTCGATGTTATTTTAGTGTCTGTTGCTTGTCGGATCAAAATGAACCAATACCTAAGTTAAGTTGAATATCTGGAAAAATAGGCACCTCAATAAGCAATTTAAGGACACTTATTAATGTGAATAAGTGCTGAATGCAGGCCATATTATGGTAAATCTAGAATCAATCCATCTCTTTGTATACGAACGAGTGAATCAATAAAATGAAAATATAACTTTTCTGCTTTTTTTGCTTCGTATTTCGGAAGAAAAGGAAACAGATAGACATATAATTGATTTTATTTTCATATTGAAGCAGCTCATGATACACATATAACATAAAAAATGTCATAGCTGGTTCAACCTGCCTATATGGAAATGAAAAATATTTATATATTTATATGAATAACTTCAGCTATTATCAACTATAACAGTATATCTAGTCTTCGTCAGGTTTTCAACCAGATCACTCTCTTTGAATATGATTTTGTGTACTATGTGTAGTAGGTAGATGCTGAAGTGCTCGGTATGTTCTCTGCAGGAACAGCATTTTTCATCAGAATTCTCTTATTTTAATTTACATCTAAAACATGGACATGAAGTTGTTTCGAAATGAATACATTGTAATTTACCTTCATGCAGAAAAACATCTTCAGAGAAATGCAGTGATCATACTCTCATGTATTTCGTGACCTGTTTTCCAATCTTCAATTTCAAAATCCAGGCCTTTCTTCTATCATTAAGTTTCCTGCCAAATGCTGTTTCCAAATTAACTTTACTTTCATTCGGCTTTGAAAAAATGAAAACTTGAGACATTAGATGAAACTTTTTTGACCATGAATTACATTGACTTGAGGCACACAACAATAGTAATTTCGGGATGATGCCATTTCGAATTAATACAATCGAAAATTTTAATCGGAACGAACGGAATCGATTGATTAATATTACACTTTCGGTATACCAAAATTTCAACTCGGAGAACAACACAAAAGCTCTAAAATGAACTCTCAAAGTAAGCAAAACACGTTAGAATAACGGGCACGTCGAAAAACTACTAGCTTGGAAGTGTCTGATTTCTATCGCCAGAGGGCGTACTGCTTAGCAGTAGTTGCGAATGGAGTATGTATCGCCAAATCGTTGATTTCCTATTTGACCCAAACGTTTCGTTCCATGACCCAATTCGGATTATCAGAAGTTCAAAGGTTACGAGCAAAACTTGACAGGAAACGCCATTTACTGAGCGATATCTTACGAAAACCGTGTCGTGCCAAAAGTCGCGCTTACCGCTCTCAAAATCGACGAGGCTAACGCATCCCCCGTTGCATAACACCGCGAAAACGGCAGACTAAGCTCTGGCAACGGTAGCGGAGCAGTTTCCGCTGACTGTGCTTTTGTTTATCGCCCAATTATTCCGCGGAAAAAACCCCGTCGCAATTTTATAGGTTCGACGTGTTTCATCCCATCATCTCTGCGAGGACTCAGCAGTTTTCGGCCTCGTATATCGTAGGCCGAATGCGCCGTCGATTCGATGTTCCACAAGTGATGGCCGCTGTCGCGCTTTTCCCACTCCCCGAACACCGAACACTGGCGGCACAGGACCCGTTGAAAGCACAAAATATGTTTCGTTTCATCAGGATGATAGCCAGTTTGTTCCGGCAACAATGTAATTCTGTTCTGTGAAATTTCCCATCGACGACTCTGGGTTCGTGAATGGAGAAAACTTCGATATCGAGAAAACACGAAATTTAATATTTTTTTTCACAATATATCCATACATTGTAATCGTATCGAACTGAAATTTGGTACACTGCTGTGAAATATGAAGCTCAAGCTACGAGCATTTTTTTGTGAAAACCAGCTTTTTTAATTTATTGGCAGCACTCAACAAAATTTCACACAAATTTGCTTGTCCTTGTGCTCCGCCCAATTGCCAAGGTTCAATCTAAACGCTTCAGTAGTTCTCGAAATACCAGGGATTTACCTCGAATGGCCTCAACTCCGAAACCATCTGGCTGATTTTGCCCATTGATGAACCTTGAGATATAAACGAGGTTTGATGACATTTAAATATGGCTGTGTTGCCTTGCTGTAATTTACTACGGGGTATTGTTTCCTTTCGTTCCGTTTCGGTAGAATTGGTTTTTCTGACTTGTCAAATATCGGCGTCTGAATTTAAGATTGCAGCACCACGGTGGCCAGTTTTGGAACCTTAGGTACAGACATAGATTTTGTTTTGATAGTCGATTTTGTACTGTTAGTGTTTGGTTTGATAATTTTTGATTTCACGATTTATTCAAAGACTTTTTAGACTTTTATAGTTGACGAGAGATTACTGGGAGTACATATTTCATTCTTATGAAGTAGGTATGTATCATTCTTCAATCTTATTGAGTGTAGCAACTCTAAAATTACGGGGATATCTCCAAGGTTAGACAGTATTTCAATATTATTTATTTTAAGATCCGAATGGCAAGATTGACTTTGGTTGATTTCTTAGGCTGACTTGAAAGTCGAAAAACAGATAGTATTGTAAAAAATACTTTCTGGAATAATAGACAAATACTCATAACTTTACTATTTTTATAGCGAAGGACTAAATACTCAATATATTGTGAATAAAATGAATACATTCACATAAAACTAATGCTACTTGTATCGTTAGTCTTCTTCATTATGGATTGAAAATTAAATTTTCCAACACTCATATGATTGGTCTTGATAAAGCTGTAATAAATAAGCCTTGTACAACTTTGCTTTCATCGACAGAAGCACTTTGAGCGAACAGTATTCATCACCAGATATTTCCTTGTTGAGACTTTTTTTTCAATAGTCAGTTCATCACTAAAACATTTACGTTGTTTCCTAATGATCAGTTCAACAGGCAGATTCCTGGAAGGCAGAGCATTCCTTTTAAGTAACTTTCACTGCTTGTATTAGGAGCCTGGAAAAAAAATTGTCTTCATGAATGTGATCTAATATTTCATGAGCTCTCCTCTTTAAAAATGATCATCATCGGAAATATGAAGGTAACAGGCTCTCGTGAATCTTGTTTGTTGGTTTTTATCGATTCTTCAACACTTTCAGGACCGACTTGTTTCTTTCACCCTAACTCGAAATTTTTCACCAGGCTGTGGAAATCTATGGGAAGGGACATTTGAGTTTGCCATTCCTCATTAGAAGCACTTGTTTAATCACACAAACGCCAAGAAAAAGGCATAAACTTTCTCATTTCCTTAACATTTCTTTTAACTCATCAATGATAATGTCTGTACCTCGGGTTACTCGGATAGCCACCAGAGGGAGTAGCGCTTATCTTCATTCGCCAATTGACGAAGCGACTTCGACGTCATCACTGTTCACAGAGAGAAGAAGAAGAATAATATTTAGCCACTGAGACTCTATTTTTCGGCGGAAAATTTAAAATTTCAATAGGAAATAGTCGTACGTGTTGAGACCTAGTGTTCTTTGCTTTTCCTGTTTAGGAATTCATCGAGTAATTATGACATATTATAAATCGTCCCGATTCTTTCAAATGAAACGGTGTTTGATTAGGAGTGCCATCTCAAGCATCCGTTCTTCACGGCGCCGGCACTGGGTTGGCTTTTCTGAAAGTCCCCCCTAGCCCCGCCGAACGCGGAGCAACGTCAGCTGGATCTGCGACCTCCACTCCAGACGGTTTTTCGGATCGTTGACGCCACTTTACGTGTCAATTTCGAATTTCGCGATCAGCGTTTTCGCATGCCAAATTTACCCGGCGTAAATTATTATCGGCTTAGGCCTGACGTGGAAACGAGATGAACGCTCGAAAGCGTTTAACACGTTGTCGACTAGAAAAACTCGTGATCTATGTGTCAACGTCGGTTTCTGTGATTGTGTGGGTATACTTCTCCACTACGGTGGAAGAATCACAAAAAAATCAATAAGAAGAATTAACCTGTTTAATTTATATGATATGAAGTAGTTCGAATTCGGATTATACAGTGCGCGTCAAAATTATGGAACGAATTCATTTTCTCGGAAGAAAAATATTTGGCAACAAAATCCTGAAACAGGTCAATTTTTGTTTCACTTTTACCAAATTTATATGCATTTTTGAAGGATTTTTGTTGCACCCTGTGCCATCAACCCTCTAAATTTTCTAAATAGGAAAAGTAGGTCACGTGGTACTTTTTTGGCAAGATCTTTGTATCTTCTTTACAGGCGTGCTGAAATTTTCAAGAAAAAATGGTTCGTAGGAGTTGAAAGTTGTGCATGAACAAAACTGTATGATGGTCGACTTTCATTCGGTGACAAATTTCATCAGGTATCATCGTTCCAAAGTAAATGAGCCATGACAAAGTGCACATACTGCAAAACCCTCTACCCCTAACTAATTTTTCAAAAAAAAAAAATTTTTTTTTTAAATTTCTGCACTCCTGTAAAAAAGATACGAAGACCTTGCCAAAAAAGTACCACATGCCCCACTTTCCTTATTCAAAAAATTTAGAGGGTTGCAACAAAAATCCTTCAGAAATGCATATAAATTTGGTAAAAGTGAAACAAAAATTGATCTGTTTCAGAATTTTTTTACCAAATATTTTTCTTCTGAGCAACGCCTTGTAGTTATCCGACAGGAAAATTACTAAAACCCCACATTCTTTAATTTTACTCGGTGGAATCTGTAGGATTTTTTCAAGTCCGGCACCGCAACGGCACCGGATCTGAAAAAAAACCGGACGTGTACACCGGACCTAAAACCGAAAAGACACGGTCAACTACCAACGTTCGTCCCAACGTTGGAACCAAGAACCAATGCTGTTTTCTAGATCCACACGTTGGACGAACATGTTGAGGCCAACGTGCGGAGGTGATACGGTTCTCGATGAACCGTTATCGAACATCGTTTGTCATGCGAACTGGCGCGTTTTTATGACACGACACGCGGCGAATTCCGAGAAAGCAGCTTTCAAGGGTGCGAGATGTGTGACGTCGCGAAAGGTGCAAAATTATCATATTTCACCCGATAAAACGAACACGGGGCGGACGACGCGATAAATATAGCGGAATCGATAAAATACGTGTTCCAACAGCCGATTTATGCAAATGCTATAAATAGTCACCGCGGCATCTTCGCATTATGTCGAACGAAGAGAGAGGCATTAGATATTAATAGAATCACCTATTCGATATAATTCGGTGCGTGAAAATATGAAATTGTTGCTGATTTCAACGTGGGCGGCGAATATTCATCGACTAGATCGAGGTATTTCGACGGTCTTGTTCGGTCGCAATTTAGAGGCCGTGAATTCGATGGTAATTTTACGAATTTCGCTGAAACTGTTCATGCTATATTAGTTGGGTTTTTCTTTTTTTTTCATCTGTAAGTTTTTCTGGGTTTTCACTCCCAATATTTGAAATATAACTATTAAAAATTGAATAAAAATTGTTCTTTTATGGAAAACGCCCTTGCGGATTGCAAGATAGAGCTATTTCTCAAGGTCAGTTTCTAAGAAAATAAGTTGCCTAATGAACAATACCGGAATATTAGAAACGATGAACAGAACAAACTGTAACGTTTCACGAGTACAAATCTGACTCTTTCATCAGACAGAAGAGAAAATATAAGATCGGTTTTCGAAAATGATTTGAGATCCATAATAACTAAAACCAAACCAATTAACGATAAAAAATTATCAAAAAATGGTGTTTATAGTGTTCCCTGTAATTGGGGTTTTTCCTGAATTTGGGTTATTACTGCAAATGCAAATTTGAACATAATTGTTATGGGTTTGATTCATCATTTCCCCAAATTACCTTCAGAAAGTATTCAAAATCAGATTTCAAAATTGGGGTTTGAGATTTGCCAGGCATGCACGAAGTGACAACGGTGTTTAGTAGAAAAGCTTTTTATGCTATAGAATAATGCAATATTCATTCCTATTCTGTGGTACACACGTCTTCTTTGTCAATATAACCGAACAATTTCCGTTTACGATTTGTCAGTAATATGACAGTCTGTGCTCTTCTTTTTCTATTCCTTGGTCGTTGTATTCTACTCTAACCAGATAAGTATAGCTATCTCTGTTTTCCTAAGCAAAGTAACACATTTGACGTCCTTTCCTTTCCGAGAAAGCTCAATTGGACGTTGACATATCATGCACTCAAGACAAATCCCTCTAAATGCAAATCCCCATTTTCATTTTTCAGGTTTAGGTGATCAAACATTTTTCAAAAATATAATATTGAAATTGTATGTTTGAAATGTGATGTTCTAAAGGTTTTTCATGGAAATTACTGCATTTTCGTTTGAAGTAAAAACCCCCATTGTGGAAAGACATATACAGGGGAAACATCGCGGACGTTAGATATCAGAAAACGAGAAAACTAAAACTTAAGGAATAGAGACATACTAAGATCCCAAAAAATAATTTTAAAAAAGAAAATCGAGACACCTACATTTGGCTGGTCGAAAAAACTAATTTTGCTCATTGGTGATAATAGTTCTGCAAATTTTCTCGTTTGTCCTATGAAAGGATCAGATTTGTACTCTGAAACATCTCTGTTCGCTCTGATGAAGATTCTTATTCTTCTGGTATTGTTCATTAGGCAATCTGTGTTCCAAAAAACTGTCCTTGACAATGAGTTCAAACCTACGATTCCCGGGGTATTTTCCATAAAAAATAATTTTATTCAATTTTTTATAGTTCTGTTTCAGATATTGGAAGTGAAAATCCAGAAAAAATCTATATATTTAGGCGATCGTATCGCAAACTTTTTTCACAGCGTCGGTCAAAATCTTCATATAAAGGAGAGTATGTTTCATTTACGTCATGCGATCACTTCTATAAGTGGCCGCCACATATATTATAAGGCCTAATTAGTGACTGACTTTATGAAAGAGAATGGCGTAATTTTCTACTGGAACTCCATGATTTCCTAAGTTACTTATGCAATTATTACGGCCTTCATGTAGACCGCACAACGTGTCATAGTTATCTGGCAGGAAAAACAACCCTCTCCTCACGTGTCTTGATTATACAGAGTGGAACGTGTCAAACTTACATGGCCTACCGACTGACTTCATGAAAGTGGTGTGGAGTTGACGTCCTAGTTCTCTCGAACGATCATGAACTTTTCCTTCTTCGAAAGAAGGGGCAGCACATACCGCGGGTCAGCTTTATCAGCCGCCCCCGACAGCCATTCATCATCCTCTAGCGGATCAAACCCGACCGGGCGCTATATACGAAGGGCTAAGTCGGTGTAAAAAGAACAGATAAACGCAGCTTCATTCCGGGAAGAGTTACCTTATTCGGGAATAACTCCGCAACTTCGAACGCAAACATGGACGTTGGCGGCGTTCGAGGGGCCGGAGTGGGGAGGGGTAGTCGGGGATCGATGACGTTTGACCTCAAACCGCCCCTCCTCCCGCCGATCTCTCCTAGTTAACGCGGGCTAAAAGCGGCCCTTGCGATTCTCCCGTTTTGTGTCTCGGGAAAATTTCTGGATGTTCAGGGTGGGATTGGGTTTAACTCGCGCGATTCTGGATAGAGACGTTGTTGGGACGAGGCAATGTTTAAGGACACTTGTAGATCACTTAATTCGCGAAAGTTTTTCTTCATTTGCTGTTGTGGTGGTCCACAAACTGCCTTGTAAAGTCGCGTCATGAGAACAGGGTTACTTTTGTTGACGGTGATAGCATAGAACGTTCTCTATAGATCAATCCTAAGTTCATTTCTACTCCCTTTTTGCGGGCACTATTTCTGTCAAATTTCGTTCAGTTTTGATCAATGGTTTCTCTAGACAAATAAAATCAATGTAAATTTTCCGAAGTACGAGGGGGATTGGGAATTGTAAATGATATTCAGGGAACAATTTTCATATTTTGGCCAAAGAATTTGCCCCTCGAAATTGGCACTCAACACAGAGAAAAAGGTTCTCTTAACTCAATTTGTAAACCCATTCCTTCAAGAGAATGGTATTCTTGAATAGGTCCAACCAAATATTAGATAGTTTTTTTGGAACTGGGTTTCGAAGATCAAAGAAGTCATTCGAGGCAGTTTGCTTGGTTACTGTGTTTACTCTCGACCTCCAATCTGAAATAAAATTGTGTAGTCTGGAGTTCACGAATGTAGGTATACATGTGACAATGTTTGTGCATAACACAGATGCTTGTAGGCATGTACCCACATATTTCAATTCAAACTTTGTTCTCGAGTAATCGAACTTATTCTTAAAACCAACCTTTTCTTCTTGACTTTCAAAACTCTGTTCCCGAAAAACTCCCCTGATGTTGATAAGTAGTTCTCCATTTACACCAAATTCATAATTAACCATCAAAAACACAAACGCACTTGATCACTATTCACTGTTGCGGCCATTGCGTTGTTTCCTATCTAAATATCCATTTGTTCTGTGATTCCACATTCCATACGCGTCTTCAGAGCTAATACCGCTTATTGGTCGAGCGGGTCACGTGTACTTGCTTTAGACATCAGAACACATTAAATAAGAAATGATTTTCTTGATCCAAGAGAACTATGATTAGCTGAAATTGTTTTCTAAAGTCAAGAGAACGTATGTTTTGGTTCAACTAAATTCGATTCAACAAAATTTATGTGAACAGGCAAACAACGGAATGAGTTGAGAATAGAAGTAAATTGTTCAATTTCAAATTATTATTCTTGGGGGAACATTATTCAGTTCAAGAATATGTTTATATTTGATTTAAGAGATCATTTTTCTCTGTGTATTCAAGAATCCTCAATTATATTACGAAATAGGTACTTTTCTACTGCATCTTGTATAACCAGAATTTCGTTACAACCAATATAAGGATGAACTTTCATTTCTCGATATTTCAACAAAGGAAAGTATTTTCCTAACGATGTTCCCCGATGGGGTCCTGAACGCCGCACGCACTTCCAGAGTTCGCTGTAGTTCGAGGGTTGGGAGGAGATTTCTCGGGACTCGTCTGCCGAAACTTCCCTCGATTTAATTTAAATTCAAATGAATGGTCTATTTTGCTTAACCCCCTCAAACTCCGGATCCTACGGTCGCTAATCGGTACTAGTGAATTATTGTTCTGTATCTTTGTAGGGGGTGATTTAACAAGAGATTTCATTTTGGATTGTCCTTAAAATTTCGCCTGACATGGGGCTGTGTTACCCTCAGATTGAAGGTCATATGAATAATTGTTCAATTGTTCTTATGAATTGTATCATGCGGGAGTTATTGCAATTCAAGAAGATTGTACAATCTTAAAAGACAATTAATTGATTTTCGCGTACCATCCAACCATTCGCTGTTGGGTAAACCCTAGGTATTTTGCATGGAACACGAAATGTCACGTTTTTAATATCTTTCAATACAAGATCATAATTGATGCTACCACAGACTTTCAATTCGCGAATTTTGAATAATTCGGTGTTAAAAATAGTCAAATCGGGACGCAAGTTTCTATTCAGCCGACGTTGTCCATTGGCTTGGCTAAGTAAAAGGTACACGAGAACAGGGAGAGAGTGGATATGACACATTACGACCGCTGAGGTACTGAGAATAGAACTAACTTGGGATGCAAGCTGTCTCTCACTGGGCGGGCTCGTATAAGTATGTTTCTACTCAGTGCAATTGGTTTGTCTTATTAATGCTCTTTGTTTTGATTAAAAGGGTGTGTGCGAAGCTTTTGGATGCAATAACAGGGAGAGAGAAAAAAAATAAGGAAATTGCAAGTCACGGAGCAGAAAAACTTTTCTCTTGATCGTTTCCCTAAATATCTCGAAAAAGAATTGATTAGAGCGATTAGCAGGAATAATTGAACACCAACCGATCATAGTCGTGTATATAGTGACCATTTCGAATAGATTGATTATAGTACTTCAACTCCTTTTTGTAGATACTCGAAAAATTGTGTTTCATCGAGTTTATCTTCATTTCCGCCTCATTTAGAGCCATCAACATCTTCCAAACCCCCGATGAGAATTTTGAAACTTAGCCTCTCCTATTATATTTCCAACTGCAGAACCTGCGTAAACCTATCTAGAAATAACCAATAACCTCGAGACCACCCAAAAATTCTAAACAGAAATTGGTTGAAACGAAAAAGAACGTTGAAGCAGAGAAGATTGAAATCGAAAGTCGCTAATTCAAAACATTTAGAACAGAATTTTATTCTATAAGAACACGGTGATTCACTGAAAAATATCCATCTGGTTGAAAAACATAGGTGGGCAAAGTATCAGAGCATTTTCTTGTACAATCATTCACCCGCTTTGGTTATATCTTCTAGTCAAGTTTTTCCCGAAAGTATTTAATTGAGCAAATGTTTTTAAAGTGTTGATGAATTTTAAATGATAATGGCATTTAGTGATTTGTTCGATTAATTTATAACATGTTCTATACACCTAATCTTTGTCTTATTGGATGAATGGTTTTTATTATAATTATTATCCCAAAAGGCGGAAATTATATCAGGATTGTCAACGAAATGTTGCCTCTACTTTGAATTTTTCGAGCATATCGCACAGGATATGTTATACGAGACCTCTGGAGGAAGATCGAGTTCGAGTGTGAAGAATTTGATTTACTATTTGGCGGTTCTCGTGAGTTCGCGCCATCTGAAGGACCGCGCTTAGGGAAAGTGTCAGAGGTGAACTCATCAGGTAGGCTTCATCTATTTGCTCCTGCCTATGACAACCGCAGAAGCGGCGTAGTGAGAGATCATGACCAACGCTCTTATGCTGTGTTGGAATGAAGTAGCTAGCGTGCGTCGGTCAGTGGCGCCACCTTCTGGCAACTCAGTTAAACTACGCCACCTACAATTATAACTTCAGACAATGGAAAATTACCTCAGAACCTGACAAAGTATTCAATATCATTCAATAACCCAGGAGGATAGATACCGTCATAAGATGCGAACTGTTTTTGCGTAAAAATTCATACGAAATTCAGCGAGAAGACGGCTTAGGAGGGGTCGAGATGAGTGTAATCCGAACGGCGAATGCAATAAAATACAGGAAGTGACCTGGCTTTAAAATCCGAACAAGCTCGTAGAAGTCATTCATCTTCAACGCTCATCTAGAATTTTCTACTGATCTGAGACCTGAACGACAAAGAGTTGCCACCATATCATGAAGCTATTTTGGACATAAAGAAAAAAGGTATTTTCCGTTAATTGGTAGTGATATCCTTTGTCGAAAAACGCTCGACGTTCAGTCTTTGGAGCTCCATCGATTCGGCACGGGACCAAAAGGGTAGGAGGAGGTGTTCCTAATGAAAAAATGTCCGGAATGGTATCGAGTTTGTTCAGAAGTCCGGAGGGGTTTAATCGCCGGCAAATTGGGACGAGGGGCTTTTAATTTTTTTATGTAGGAAGCAGCACTGTTAGGATTCCGTCGGTAAACAAGTGGACACAGTTTATTTCTTCTACGATATCTCATGGTCAATTATTTCGTCATTGTGTTCGTAAATTAATCATTGTATGTGCTCCAATTCTCTACTTTTTGAACATTTTTCGTATCTGGAAAATCGAGAGAAAATAATTCTTGTAATTTTCCGCTTTGTCCGATGAAGGAGTCAGATTTGTACTTGAAACTTCACAGTTCGTTTTCTTGATAGTTTGTATTGTTCATTAGGCATTCTGTTTTGCAAAAAACTGCCCTTGACAAATAGTTTGATACTGCAATCTGAAGGGGCGTTTTCATGAAAAAAACAACTTTATTTAATTTTTGGGGTAAACCCGCAAGATTTCCCGTCGCCGAGATATTAAGAAGATATTGACATCATTATACGCAGTGTGTTTTTCTGAATAAAAAATATAAAATCGAACATAGGCGGTCTCCCTTAATTTGGAAGATATGGGCCCCCCAATTTCCAAAATGATTCGTTTTCAGGTCCCTTTTTCCACCATAAAAACGATCTCTCACTTCATCTGTATAGTTCACAAACCACCTTTGAACCTTCAACCAACAATAAGCAACACTTTTCTTCAAGAATAATCAATATTTAATGAAAAAACAATGAAATTTCTGGATAACCACTAAACCTCTATTCCTTCCGATTTCGACTCAGTCTAAAAGTGAAGTTTGGCAATGGCGCGAATTCCATCGGTCGGAATCGTGCCATCGTGCGTATTCGTGAATGAGATTATTGCTGGCGAGAAAAATGAAATATGTTCTTAGTTCTTACTGTGTTTACTGCTATACTCTAAATCTTCCAATAGGAGAATTCGTTTCTAATGAAATCCACAAGGTTGAAACACATAGTAATATAATGAGAATACACCCTGATATATATTTCAACGTACATTTTTTTCATATGTGATAGGTCGCGCCCTTCCCAGATTTCCAATGATATCGAGGTTATTATATAACCCATTTTATTGAAATACCCTGAATCTCATTCTAAACTGGGACCATCACGAAGACAACAAAAAACGAAGTAGATAAAAACCTCCCTATTTTGAAGGGGAAAGAAAGTTCAAACGAAATTATTGAGAGTGAAACCTTAAACAAATATTCTCAATGATTTTGTTTTGATTTCAGAATAACCACCTCTTCTTCAGTGGCAGAAGCATTTTCCTTACAATCATATCCTTGAACTGCCCATCATTTCATATTTCCCGCCAGCAACTACTCTTCGGTCATAATACGTTGGTCAGCGATGAAAAGACGCTGTTGCCAAGCTCCGCTTTAACATTGAGAAGGATTTCGTAGAAATATAGGTTAGGTAGTTGTCTAATATTTTCACTTTTCTTCCTTTAAATAATGAATATTCTTGAAAGAAAGTGTCGCTTTTCGTTGGTTGAAGGTTCAAAGATGATTTATGAACTAGATTTGAGATGTGAGAGATCCTTTTTATGGCGGAAAAAAGGATCTGAAAGTGCAACAATTTGGAACTTTGGGAGCCCATATCTTCCAAACAAAGAGAGACCGCCTATGTTGGCCTTCATAATTTTTGTTCAGAAACTCACGCTGCTTACAATGGTGTGAATATCTTAGTTATAGCTTCGCGACGGGAAATCTTGCGGGTTTACCATTTTTGGAAGTTCTGGTTAGATAGTGGGAGTAAACATCCAGAAAAAAACTTAAAAATGATTCGAAGTTGATTATTCCTTATTATTTCTCCTCAAACCAACCGTTTTCGATATTCAACGTTGAATGTTATAAAATCTGATGAAAATTCGAGATATTTTCCTATTTTCGTGGATCCGCCCTTGAGCTAGTGAAGACCGTGACTTAAGCTCCGCCCACGTTCAGCCGGAACACATAATACACAGAAACATTTATCTATTTCGTGTGGACCTAATAATAGGTCAATGCTATTTCGAGATCACATCATAGCCATGTCTATGGATCAAACTTTCCATAGAATTCTAGACTTCAATTAAAGTTTTCAGGTTAGTTGAGTGGTTTCTTATAATTCATCCATAAATTTGATGAAAATCAGGACAATTATGGAATTTTCAATATAAGAATGGGCAAGATTGAAATTGTGTAGGATCTCATGGTGGAAACAACTGCATATTGCACGAATTTAAAGTCGAAGATTAGTGTGTCAATGGTCAAGTGTTGTGGAATGTTTTTCCACAATAATACCGCTAAAAAACCAAACCATAAGAATTAAGTTGGTGAATGAGTTTTCCCATTAATTCATGTTTGAATTGCAAGCAATGGATGTAATTCTGCAATACAAATCACAGTAAATCATATCTGTGTTGAACAAAGTACAGGAGTGTATTTGCACATTGAGAAATATTGAAATGCTAAGAACTATTTACCAGAGCCGAATCTGGAAAAATGGTAAATGAAAAAAGTGTTTTATTGGATGAGAGGAATCTATGGTTAAAATTAATGTACAGACTCACCCTGTATATTATATTTCCTATCTTTTAATCATGTGGTCCTCTTGAAACTGCACGAACCTTCAAGCTTTCAGTTTTGGATCAAGTATTAAATTAGTTCCATCCTGTATTTTTGGGAATGAAGTTTTGGATGGTTACATATTCGGAATCATTAAGTGAATATTTCCCATTCACGAATTCGTACTCTAGGTTCCAAGCTACTTTACAAATATCGAACTCCTATGTAGTTTCTTTCGGAAGTTGGTGTGTCTACGGTCCATAATACGGAAGCAAAATAAAAAAAAAATTCGAAAAGCACTGCCGTGAAGACAGCAGCTTTTGCGCGCATGTTCAATGTAGATGACCGCTTCAGTAACGAATTTGAACATGCACGCTAAAGCTGCTGCCTTCACGGCAGTGCTTTTTGAAATTTTTTTTTGATAAATTACTGGATTTCTATTCGATCTAATCTGTATTTTTGGAAATATTGGAAAAATAAAATTTTGAATGGGTATATCTACGGAATCATTGGACGGATTTTACCCATTCACGAATTCAACCTTCGTAATTAAGCCCCAAACCTACTCTACAAATATCCAGTTTCTAAGTCGTTTCTTCCGGAGGTTATTGTGTTTACGGTCAGCCTAACGGCCGACTGCGTGAACACAATAACTTCCGAAAGAAACAACTTAGAAACTCGATATTTGTAAAGAAAGTTTGGACCTTAATTACGAAGGCCGAATTCGTAAATGGGTAAAATCCACGCAATGATTCCGCAGATATACCCATTCAAAATTTTATTTTTCCAATATTTCCAAAAATACAGATCAGATGGAATTGAAATCCAGTACTTCATTGAAAAATTACAGTTCGAAGGTTCATACTGAATTTAAAGAGGATGATAAGATAAGAAAATCACAGGAATTTTTTTTTCAAATTGTTCTAATGACACGATTATCACGAAATTTTGCATAAAGTTGTCTTTCAGCATCTTCAAACTAGCTGCGAAGTTTTATCAGGACTGAATCAGCATTTCTCGAGTTATACCGAAAAAACAACGATATCGAGAAGAAAACCTCGAAATTTGACATACTTTTTCCCGATATCTCCAAAAGTTATAATCGTATCGAACTGAAATTTGGTACACTGCTGTGAAATATTAAGCTCAAAGTGTGAGTGGAGTTTTTTTTTGAGTACGATGAATTATTTTCCGAAAAAAAAAATTTTTTTTGGGAAAAAATTTCGAAAAAAAATATTTTTAATTTACTGACAATATGATCCCGACGAAATTTGGCTCAGAGTTGCGCGTCGTTATACTCCACCTAACTGCCAAATTTGAATCCAATCGCTCAAGTGGTTTCTGAAATAAAAAATAAATAACTTCAAAATTTCAAGTACCTGTAACTCCGAAACTATTCGACCGATTTGGCTCATTAACGAACTTAACCGCGACATCCTGATGCGCGACCTACCCTGAAAGTTTAAAGTTGCTAGCTTGCTTCTGTCGACAGTTATCGTGTCCTCGGCCGGACAGAATCGATTTTGACACCGGATTCGTCATCAGTGAGTCCAACCTAGTGGATTGAGACCTTTTTCGGCTCAATCATCCAAAATTTCAGACATTTGGACAAAACGATAGCACGCTGTTCCCCTAGAACGTGCGCGCAAAAAAATTATAAATCCGATAACAATCGAATAATTTCAAAGTACCCATTTTATATATCCGATGCGACAATTCTTCACTTTAACAGTGTCATCCTTCAATGTAAATAATTCTATTTTTATTATTATAAGTCAAATCTTCTGTCAGGGAGTTTTTCTAGTTCTCGATTTCATTAATAAAAACCCTATGAATGAAAACATGCAAACTGGTACAACGTTAAATGATCAACTGATAAAGAACATCGGGTTTCCCAGTCCATGTTACTCCTCACACATCCCATTAAATATCAGGTAGAGGAGAAGGACATAATTAAATTTCAGCTGCACACTATACACAACGAGCGAGAATGGGGTCCCCTAGCGAGCACCACTCGGTTAATTCGGTTGAAAGCTTTCTTGTTTGGGGAATTCAGAACGGACAGGATCGAAACAAGTCACATCGCCGGCATTGGCCGATTTCGGTTGGTTATTTCTCGATCATAAAAACTCGAAATTTTAAAGTTTGTTTTGGTTGGATTTTGCATTATTTTTCAAATATTTTCTGTCTTTTCACTTACGGTATCTTAAACAGAACTATTTAAAATCTAGAAAAGCACTGACGTGTAGTCAGCAGCTTTTACGCATTTGTTCACATCGCGAAATGAAATATAAAAATTTTCAAAAAAAACATTTTTTTTCCGAATTTTTCCGTTGATAATTCTTCTTATCGACACTGTTCATCTTCCAACTAAGTTTCATTTCGTTCAGATAAATATTTTTCGAGTTATTCAAAACCAAAATTTCAAATGGCTGTAAAAAACAAAAACCATTCGGCAGATTTGGCCCATCAACGAACTTAACCGAGATATTCAGGATCTTAACCTAACCTGAAACTTTCAAAACTCTAGGTCCTTCCTTTCGAAAGTTATAACCTAGTCGTTTGAGGCCGATTTCGGCTCAAAAAAACCTAGAAACGAATTTGAACATGCGTGCAGAAGTTGCTGCCTTCACGGCAGTTACTTCTAAGTTTTTTTGATAAAGTACTGGATTTCGATTCGATCTAATCTGCATTTTTGGAAAAACTGAAACAATAAACTTCGTAATTTAACTCCAAACTCACTCTACAAATATCGAGTTGCTAAGTCGTTATTTTATCCAGTACTTTATCGAAAAATCTAGAAAAGCACTGACGTGAAGTCAGCAGCTTTCACGCGCTTGTTCACATTGCGAAATGGTAAAATTTTAATGAAATATAAAATTAAAAAAAAAAAAATTTGTTCGAATTTTTCCGTTGATAATTCTTCTTATTGACACTGTTCATCTACCAACCAAGTTTCATTTCGATCAGATAAATATTTTTCGAGTTATCGAAAAATCAAAATTTCAAATGGCTGTAGCACAATAACCATTCGGCAGATTTGGCCCATTACCGAACTTAACCAAGATATTCAGGATCTCAACCTAACCTGAAAATTTCAAAACTATAGGTCCTTCCTTTCGAAAGTTACAGCGCACACGGCCGGCCGGACGGATAGAATCAATTTTGGCCACGATTCTTCATCAGTGAGGCCAACCTAGTCGTTTGAGGCCGATTTCGGCTCAAAATTCGAAAATTACAGACATCGTGACGAGATGATAACGCGCTAATTTCCGGCACAAGCGCGTAAAAATTAAATAAGTATTTTTTCATGGAAAATGCTCTTGCGGATTGCAGGATTGAACTTTTTGGCAGCGTCAGTTTCTATAGGAAAAAACGCTGCAAATTTTACACAAGGGTTTATTATTTTCTCAGTTAAATAACCGAATACCATTGATATTTCAAATAAAATTTATATATTATTCATAACTAGACATCGGATTATATGCATTAACAAACTGGCAAAATATGCATGCAAATATGCACTAAAAAAGGGTGAAATATGCACTATAAAAATATCAATTGTCATTATGTCTCCGAGTAATTTTCAGTCATCAATCAATTATAATTTTGTGACTATACAAAATAAGACGTTTTTTACGAGCTCGTTCTAGGACACAGTGCGTTATCGTTACGTCACAATGTCTGTAATTATCGACTGTCATAGATTTCTCCAGGGTGATCATTTTTAATCATTTTGTGAAGTTTAAGGACTTTTACTTCCATATGATGTAATTTTCGGCTTTTGAGCCGAAATCTTACTCAAACGACTAGGTTGGACACAGATGAATAATCCGTGGTCGAATTGGATTCTGTCCTCTTATGTTTTGATCCTAAATATCTCGGTTGAGTTCGTTAATGGGCCGAATCTGCCAAATTATTTTGGTGTTACACCTATTGGAAATTTTGATTTTTCAATAACTCGAAAAATATTCATCTGATTGAAATAAAACTTGCAACATTAATTGTGCCAATGAGAAGAATTATCTTTGGGAAAATTTGAATTAATTTTTTCCTTTAAATTTTCATATTTCATTTAATTTCCACTGAAATTTCCAAGTCGCCATTTCGCAATGTGAACAATCGCGTAGAAACTGCTGACATCACGTCAGTGCTTTTCTAGGTTTTTTAGGTATACTAAAGAATACTTGTTACGTCTGTCTGTTAATATCAACTTATAGGTCGAAAACGATTCCTCTACGACTATTAACGTAAAGAGATGGAACTAGAATTTGGCGCCATTTCTGAAGCTATATTTGTAGACCAGGTTTTCCTTGTGGCGTTGACATATACTGCAATAATGCCAAGAAATGCTGGTCAGAAATCATCTAGGTGAAAATTTTCAGGTTGAGTTATGCAACAGTAATCAACGTTGAGTTCCATGAAAATTCGGTGGTAAGTTTTCGAGAAATATTAGGTGCGCAACTAAGTTCTCGCTGTTTTTTCGATGAAAATATAACTTTATTATAAAAAAATGGTTACAAATGAATCATTCAAAGTATTGCCCATCGCTAGACACAACTTTTTCCCATCTTTCTGGTAGAGCTCGAATACCTTGACGCCAGAAGTGTTCGTCTTTTGAGGCTATCCACGAATCAAGCCATTTTTTGATGTCTTCATATGAGTGGAACTGTTGATCAGCCAGGCCATGTGCCATCGAACGGAACAAGTAAAAATCGGACGGCGCAATATCTGGGGAATATGGCGGGTGGGGTAGAACTTCCCATTTGAGCGTGCCCAAGTAGGTTTTAACAGGTTTGGCAACGTGAGGCCGAGCGTTGTCATGCAGTAAAATCACTTTTTCGTGCCTTTGCTCGTATTGTGGCCGTTTTTCGCGCAGTGCTCGGCTCAATCTCATCAATTGAGTTCGATAACGTTCCCCAGTGATGGTTTCGCTCGGTTTCAACAGCTCATAATAAATAACACCGACCTGGTCCCACCAAATGCACAGCATAACCTTCGCAGCGTGAATGTTCGGCCGAGCCGACGACGTAGAAGCATGCCCGGGTAGTCCCCAAGATTTTCTCCTCTTTGGGTTGCTGTAATGAATCCATTTTTCATCACCCGTCACGATGCGATGAAGAAAACCCTTCCTTTCTTGCCGCTGGAGCAGTTGTTCACAGGCGAAAAAACGACGCTCAACGTCTCTTGGCTTCAACTCATAAGGAACCCAAGTTCCTTGCTTCTGAATCATCCCCAATGCATGCAATCGCTTGGAAATGGCTTGACGGGTAACTCCTAATTCTGCAGCAAGCTCTTCTTGAGTTTGGCACGAATCCTCATCGAGCAATGCCTCCAATTCAGCGTCTTCGAAGGTTTTGGGTCTTCCTTCACGTGGACGGTCGTCAACATCGAAATCACCGTCTTTGAAGCGACGGAACCAATCACGGCATGTTGTTTCGCTTAGAGCAGCGTTTCCGTACACTTTTTGGAGCTCTCGATGCGCTTGAGCTGCCGTTTTTTTCGAATGAAAAAAGAAAATCAACACTTCCCGCAAATGACGATTGTTTGGCACGAAATTCGACATTTTCACTTAACCAGAAGTATATAATGCGAAAACAAAATCACTTATGTGTCGCGGCGGTTTGTTTACCATATGTCTAAGCTTGGTTCATGACGTTTTGGATATGTCAAAATCGACTAGCTCTTACTGCTAGAGCCATCTACTGACAAACAGCGAGAACTTAGTTGCGCACCTAATAATTTTTTTCCCTCCTACCCCCAGTTTTGAGCCCTTAGGGTACACCGATCTTGCTGAAAAGCTTGGAGGATCAATCTCGAGCGACACACGATTTTTCTACCAAGTTTCACGGATTTCGGTTCAGTACTTTCAGAGAAAAGCCTCGGACGGCGGACGGACGGATTTTTCAATCAGTTCATTCAAATCTGCATACTACAAAATGTAAACTGTGAAATTTTCAGGGGGGTAATTTTGTTTTGATCGATCACTAAGGTTCATCATTTGATTTTATCAAATAATGAACCAAAATCCTTCAGTTGTTCGGGGATTTCCCCTGCAAGTACTGAACCGAAATCCGTGAAACTTGGCAGAAAGATCGTGTGTCTCTCGGGATTGATCCTCTGAGCTTCTCAGCAGGTCGGTGTACCCTGAGGGCTCAAAAATGGGGGTAGGAGGGAAAAAAAATTATTCATGAAACTCTCAACGTTGATTACTGTTGCATAACTCAATCTAAAAATTTTAAACCCGGATGATTTCCGACCAGTGGTCCTCTGAGTTACAAAGGAAAACGCTGCAAATTGTATTGTGAAAAACCAATGAGTTATGAATATTATATAAGTCCTCGTCCTGTGAGATCCCCCTGTTTTACATAATGTATAAGTTTTATTGAAGATATCAATGGTATGGGGTTATTTAACTGAAAAAATAATAAACCCTTGTGAAAATGTTCACCTCTAGAAATATTGTTGTACCTAACTTTTTTCGCTGAAATTGATTGCTCGCTCAACACTTGGTGAAACATCGTAATTAATATTAAAACAAATAAAAACACTTGACTACGTTCACAATTTTTAATTTAAAATATCTTGTTGACATGCATGTTTCGGGTTTTATCCCATTATCAAAACTGAAACGAAAATACATGGGACTACACAAATATACATCACATTACAGATACGTAGATGACGTTTTTTGTATTTGGACTGGCTCAGCTTCTGAACTAAAATCTTTCCTACGATTGATCAATTCATTTTATAGTTCTGTTCAATTCACTTTGGAAATAGAGAATGACAATAAATCACTTAATTTTTTAGATATTCAAATCAAAAGGGTAGATGACCATCTTGAATTTGATATATACAGAAAACCCACTTTTTCTGACACTCTGATTCATAACAGTAGTTCACATCCATATCGAATTAAAATGTCAGCGTTTCATTCCCTTGTAAATAGATTAATTTCAACTCCATTGTCAGATGATAATTTCAAAAAGAAGTTGGAGTGTTAAAATTATTAGCGAAGAACAATGGCTTCTCCCCTGACATAATAGATAAATTTATATTTAGAAAACAATACGATAGACTGTTAAGAAGTATTTACCCAAGTCCTTTCGAAAACCAATTAAAGAAATTTGTATATGTCAATTATATTCCGCAAGTAAGCGACAAAATTTGTAATAGGTTAAGACAAAATAATATTGATATTATATGTACAAATAAGAAGAACTTAAGATCAATGTTTTCTAGTGGTAAGGATCGACTGAATCATTCAGAAAAGAGTGGTGTATATAAACTTTTCTGTAACGAATGCCCTGCATTTTACATCGGTCAGACCGGTCGTTCTCTCCAAGTCAGAGTGGAAGAACATAAGAAGTCAATTCTTCAAAACAAATCCACAACTGGCTTCTCCACACATTGTATAACTTGCAACCACTTTATAGATTTTAATAAAACAACAATCTTGCATGAAGGAGAGAAAGGAAAAAGACTAGACCTTCTAGAAATTTTAGAAATATCATCGGCACATAAACAAAAACTACCAATTGTTAATGATCAATTGGAGTTCCGCTTATCTCCGGTGTTAACATCTGTAATGTGATGTATATTTGTGTAGTCCCATGTATTTTCGTTTCAGTTTTGATAATGGGATAAAACCCGAAACATGCATGTCAACAAGATATTTTGAATTAAAAATTGTGAACGTAGTCAAGTGTTTTTATTTGTTTTAATACTAACTTTTTTCTGTTGCAACATGCTCGTAGTAACTTTTCACATAGAATTCAATGATGTTAATTAATTGAATTTTCTGCAAACTGATATTTCATAAGATATCACTATGGAAATATTTTTTTAAGGGATACCCCGTAAATTTTTTACATATTTCGATAGAGCTTCAAATCAAAATTCCAAAAATATAGCACAATGTATAAGTTTTATTAAAGATATCAATGGTATGGGGTTATTTAACTGAAAAAGTAATAAACCCTTGTGAAAATGTTCATTTCTAGAAATATTGTTGTACCTCACTTTTTCTGTTGGAACATGCTCGTAGCAACTTTTCACATAGAATTCAATGATGTTAATTAATTAAATTTTCTGCAAACTGATATTTCATAAGATATCACTATGGAAATATTTTTTTAAGGGATACCCCGTATATTTTTTACATATTTCGATAGAGCTTCAAATCAAAATTCCAAAAATATAGCACAATGTATAAGTTTTATTTAAGATATCAATGGTATGGGGTTATTTAACTGAAAAAATAATAAACCCTTGTGTGAAATTTCCATTTATTGCTACGAGTGTTTTAGAACCCCATTCTTGCATGCAAATTTGCGAAATCAACATTTCTAGCCGACTAAAGTATCTCTCGCCGAACGAAGTAGATGAAATCGTACTGCCATCTCGCAAATCACACGTAGATATCGTTTACGACAAACTCACACAGCGCCACTTAACGAATATGGACAATAAAGGTTTCCCTCGACGACACAAAGGCTCGAAAACGACCAATTCGAAACTTCCACCAGTAATTTTCCCGTTTCGCTCGCTCATAAACTCAATTTCCTTCTGTTCCGACATAAAATAACAAACTCATCTAACTTTCGGCAACTTTTCAAAGTGGAATCAACAATTATTATAGTTGGGTGCGGTGGCGAAACGCACATCGCGGAGCTCTCTCGGACAAATGACGCCCGGCGGGCGCAGACGACGCCCGCATGGAGTATATGCTGAGGTAAATGTCGAGGGATGCTATCGCTCATGGAATGGGGGTTTTTCTGAATTTGGGTTATTACTGCAAATGCAAATTTGAACATAATTATTATGGGTTTGATTCACCATTTTCCCAAAAAACCTTCAGAAAGTATTCAAAATCAGATTTCAAAATTGGGGTTTGGGATTTTACAGGCATGCACGAAGTGACAACGGTGTTTAGTAGAATAGCTTTTTCTGCTATAGAATAATGAAATATTTATTCCTATTCTGTGGTACACACGTGTTATTTGTCAATATAACCGAACAATGTCCGTTTGCGATTTGTCAGTAATATGACAGTATGACAGTCTGTGCTCCTCTTTTTCTGTTCCTTGGTCGTTGTCTTCTACTCTAACCAGATCGAAGTATAGCTATCTCTGTTTTCCTAGGCAAAGTAACACATTTGACGTCCTTTTCTTTCCGAGAAAGCTGAATTCGACGTTGACATATCGTGCACTCATGAAAAATCCCTTTAAATGCAAATCCCCATTTTTATTTTTCAGTTTTAGGTGACCAAACATTTTTTTAAAAATATAATATTGAAATTGTATGTTTGAAATGTGATGTTCTGAAGGTTTTTCATGAAAATTACTGCATTTTCGTTTAAAGGAAAAACTCCCATTCTATCGAATCTGTATTTTTGGAAATATTGGGGAAATATAATTTTGAATGGGTATATCTGCGGAATCATCGGTCGGATTTCACCCATTCACGAATTCGGCCTTCATAATTAAGGTCCAAACCTTCTCTACAAATATCGAGTTTGTTTCTCTCGGAAGTTATTGTGTTTACGGTCCGGCCATTATGCCGACTTATTGGAAACATATTTTTTGTCTTTTTGCCCAAATCCTGTTAGTTTTCTGACCCCTATACAGTCTACAAATTAATTCATTTTCGCTGAATTATTTCAACTTCGGATGAAAATCTGAGTATGAATGTTCAAATGAGAGACACTCAGTTTCATTTCGAACAATAGTAGTTATCAATCATCCCCCGTATCTCCCCTAACCTATCTCTTCCATTTGTTCCTCTACTTCAGTAATTTCCCGATTTGAACAAACATTATATCCCGAACTTTTACTTGTGTTTACTTTTAATATCGTCTCTAATACTCGCATTTATGCCCCCCTCTTCTTATTCTTCCTTTCATAGTTATTGTCCGCCGTCCCGTGAAGTTGGGAAAGTTTTTAAATTTACGATCCCGCCGCCGGCCGGCAGAAGTTGATAATTCTTCGGCGTCGAGCTGTGTAGTCGTAACTCCGTAATGAAAACGGCACGGATTCGGTCCACTTTTTAATTGAATCGATGGAGTTCTTCGTCGGACCGGACCGGAAAAAAATTCGGATGAAAAAACCGGACGGTTAAATTGCTTCGGAAAGGGAAACCTTGCTGTGGAGAGGATCGGACGTGGTGAAAATCTTGCTCGCCGTCCGGGGGAGGGTTCTTGAATGAAATCTCTTCGTCGGGCCTGAAGTAGAAATGAGGGTTTTTCCTGAATTTGGGTTATTACTGCAAATGCAAATTTGAACATAATTATTGTGGGTTTGATTCATCATTCCCCATTACCTTCAGAATGTATTCAAAATCAGATTGCAAAATTGGGGTTTGGGATTTGCCAGGCATGCACGAAGTGACAACGGTGTTTAGTAGAATAGCTTTTTCTGCTATAGAATAATGAAATATTTATTCCTATTCTGTGGTACACACGAGTTCTTTGTCAATATAACCAAACAATTTCCGTTTGCGATTTGTCAGTAATATGACAGTCTGTGCTCTTCTTTTTCTATTATTTGGTCGCTGTCTTCTACTCTAACCAGATCGAAGTATAGCTATCTCTGTTTTCCTGAGCAAAGTATCACATTTGACGTCCTTTTCTTTCCGAGAAAGCTGAATTCGACGTTGCCATATCGTGCACTAAAGACAAATCCCTTTAAATGCAAATCCCCATTTTTATTTTTCAGTTTTAACTGATCAAACATTTTTTTTTTTAATATAATATTGAAAGTATATGTTTGAAATGTGAAGTTCTGAAGGTTTTTCATGAAAATTACTGCATTTTCGTTTGAAGGAAAAACCCCCATCGCAACGGAGATGTCTGAAACAGTTCTGTTGAAAGTGCAGGTCTGGCTTTAAGGCCGCGGGCCCAGATGTACAGCGTGGGCCAAATTGGACACTTTTGAAAGGGATTCCTAGTTTTGTACTAGATAGACGAGAATTGATGTCTGGGGGTCAATTTTCATGTAGAACTCTTTGGCGAAACCCACAACTCCATAGTTATCACCTTTACGTAGGTACCGGGTGTTTCCCGACAATGTTCATTTTTAGAAACATTGCTGTACCTAACTTTTTTTCTGTTGGAACATTCTCGTAGCAACTTTTCACATATAATTCAATGATGTTAATTGAATTTTCTGCAAACTGATATTCCATAAAATATTTTTTTAGGAACACCCCGTATATTGATCGACCAAAAAAAAAACTGAACCATGGAAACGGTTGGTTTGTTTATTGGAACAATAAAAGTTCCATTCAGTTCACAACATCTCTTCGTCGTTTCAGGAGCTCATCAATCCTAGGAGCTGATCAATCCTAGAACATAAACTCGTATTTTAGAAGAATTTGACGTATGTGCTTGAACGAAAATGGTCGACTCTTCGAACGCCCCATTTGATGAAATTATTCATTTTTTGTTATTTTAAAATGTGTAGTTTTTATGATTTATACGAATTCAGAGGATTTCAAACTATCAACTGTCGATCGATCTTTGAAAGCTTACAATGAATATTCGCATTATTTTATTTCAGCCGCCTACAGATCCAAGAGATAACAGTTAAAAATTTAATATCTCTTACATGACGCCAGAAAGATATCGAGTATGTTATAATTTCGAAATAGTAATTTCAAACTCTATCGAAATATGTAAAAATATACGGTAGATCACATTTAAAAAATATATTTTATTGTGACATCCCATAAAATGTCAGTTTGCAGATTAACGTCATTGAATTCTATGTGAGAAGTTGCTAAGACAATGATTTTACAGAAATGAAAAATTTTCAAAAGAGAAACATTCAGAGCAATATTTCTGAAATGAATATTTTCGAAAAACACCCGGTTTCTTTGTAACGGCGATACCAATGGATCTGCGGTTTTCGTCTATCTAGTACAGGAATAGGACTTCCCCTCCAACATAGTCCAATTTGGTGAAATCCGAGCTTTTTCAATCCTCCATTTAGGACCCTTTAGTATTTTCAAGAATTTCTGAAAATAAATTCGTTTAGTCAAATTTAATTAAGAATTATTCGTTTCAATCAGTCAGGATAGCGAGAATATATTAAGGTACCCTTCATCTCTAAATACACATATCCCAAACTTGATATTTTTGAATATTTATCACAGATGGTGACATCTATTCATTATTCAGTTTATGTCCTCCAGAGATTCATATTAAGAACCACCTATGAGAAATAATTCGAATCAGATACGATTTATTCGTCTGGTTTGATATCCTTCTAACAAATTATAGATCACCCCTCGTAAGTGGGATTCCAGAACAGATAGAGAGAGAAAGCAACGAAATATGCGAAGGGTGGAAGTTTGGGAAAGTATTTTACTGACAGAAAAGTGGAAAAGTTTGGGCTTGTTGATGTGTGGGGAATCTCGCCGCCGGTTGTTTCGTAGCTGCGGGACCCCGTTAAAGTTTTTTCACGTTGTGGTTTCAGAAATTATGAAGTTGAATATTATGTTTCCCTCGGCATCTTGATTCTTGATAGTTTGGGTTAACTTAATTAGCTGTTTTTTAGTCGAAGGTTCAGATCAATAAATAACCGTAGATGTGCCCGATGTGTAATGAGCAAGCCTTGTTTTGAAGCGTAGACAAGTGCAGATAGCTGTGGTATGTTTATGACCAATCGAAGCACACGTTGCGATTTGGCCAAAAGAGGTATTATTCATTGTAACGGCTTGATCCTTCGATACCTTCCGTGTCAAGTTTCAACACGTTCTGACTTGTTGCCGACAGGCACTGGTGAGGCAGCCTCGCGTTGTTGAAATGGCTCGCGGGCCGCTCAAAACACCGTACACACTTGAGCCGCGTACAGACTTGTGCTGAGCGGCTTGTGAGGCAAGTTAATTGGGCTGCCTCGCAAGTGTAGACGGTTTTTTGAGCGGGAGCAGAGCGGTGCGCGAGCCGCTAAACTCGATCCATACGATGTCGGTTTTTACGGCGAGGCAAAAGGATTCCTCAGGCTCAGTTTGGACGGTAAACAAGTTGCGTTGGAATGTTTTTACGATGTTGAGAGCACACAGCTGAGTTTCGTGACGCTATCCGTCTTGATGTTATTCATAGGCGTATCGTTTGTATGGAATAGTTCTAATGAAATAGAATTTTAATAAAAATGCGGATCGAGCCGTGAGATATATTTTGTGAATTGAATCGTATAGGATATTTTTCCGAATAATTCTCACTGAAAGAATAGATATAATGCATAATTCGTTACTTTCCATTCTGTCAATAATCTATAATCAGAGACAAAAACGAACGATTCTCGCAGAGTTATACATATTGAAAATAATGATAATTACTTCGAGGTTGTTTATCAGATGAAAAATATCTTTAGGTATATAATGGTAAGCTCGTTTTTTTTGGAATGCAACTGTAATGAAATGTTTCGGCAGATTTGTCTCTAGTATTTTGATATAAGCGTATTCATCAAGGTAGTACCTACTTTGAGTCTATATTGATATTAACCCTAGATGATTCGAAATTTGTGCCGTAAAAACTTGGAGTTAACGAAATAAACAAGGAAAAGCAACTGTAGTTGCAATTTATTTTTCTGATGGTATAGAGAGTTAAATTAATTTTAGCCTTTGAAAAAAGCGTCAGGGCACTATGAAAAATGAAACAGTTGTGAGAGGGTATGGATAAGTGCATTTTGAATAATATAGGGGGTCGCCAGAGATCGAGAGAACTCAAGTAAAAAAATTGATTGATTTATTCGGTCGGAGAATTAAAAAAAAAAGGATATATTCATGAAAATTTGTATGTTAATAGAACAAATAAACAAGGAATAAAAGCCTAACCGTCGGTTTCACAAAACTTTTGACCTCTGATCAACTCGTTGATTAAGGTTTGCATTCGATGGTTGGGTTGAAATTGAACTTAAATCGAGCATAGAATTTACTGTCGACTGACAATCAAGCCCTTGATCTGGCAATCAAAGTTTTGTGAAACCGGCTGTCAGACTCATGTTAATGCGAAGGTTGTGCTTGTTTTTGATTAATCAATTTCCCCCATCGTGGATCTGTATGTGCTACACATAGAATTAAATCGTTTGCCAAATTTGAGCGATTTTTTTGCTTACTTTTATTTGGGTCATTTTAAAAGGTCAAATCGCATAATTACGAGGGTGCAATGGAATCTTTTTGTAGAGAATTCAAAGCTTTATCATACTTTAAAGCAGTCCACTAAAATGATATTTTACATTCGTACAGTTAAACACCTGAACCAAACCTTCATTACCCTCTCGACACAATTAATTAAGACCCGAGAACACTGTTCACGATAAATTAAAACGTAAAGGATGTAGAACAAGCCAATTAACGGACGAGAAGACGCCGGCACCAGTTCAGAATTTTCACTTTCGTCCGCCATAGATGTTTCTAGGTCACCTGATTCATGACACAGATTTACTAGGTCTGATTATCGCACGCTAACCGGTCGAAATTTGCTGTCATTCTTCGTGGCGATGGTTAAATTTTCAATATAAATTTATGATCGTAACAGACCGGTATTTCTAGGTCGATGAGTTTTCGTGTTACCTACGTACATAAGGTTGATATCGATGAAAATCGAAATGTTCATAAAAATGCAGTCCTGATTCAACGTTAATATATTTAATGGTGTGATCAAAATATAAAGGAAGCTGTTAATCAACTTAGGCCCTTGAATGTACCCCAAAAGGGCTGGAGCCTCGTAAAAATGACCTAAAAACCCCATACATTTTCGAGCTTTGTCAAAATCATCACAAAATCACTTTGTTCTCTAGAATGATGCTCCGTAACGCTTTGAACGAAGGGTACATGTTCTGTTCAAAAGTGTTGGAGAAGCTTATTTCCTTGATGAAAATTTCAATAAGATCACCCAGTAAGGAAACGAACAGAACAAGTGGGTCGCGGTCGATGTCAACATCCATGCATATCAAATACATTCTCAATGTGCTAATACATTCCTGCGCTCCATTTGCGGGTTTAATTCTTATAATTTGGTGCTTTATGCGTAATTTTCGATTTCACTACACTGGACTTGAAACTCTGATCTTCAACGTGATGTTCATGCAATATCCAATTTAATTCCACTTTAAGATTATACACAATTCAATCCTCGTCCATTCTCATATTGAAAACTCCATAATTATACTTTTTTCACGAAATTTATAGATGACTTATATGAAATCAATCAACTAACCTAAAAACATTCTCTAGAATGTTAGGGTTATGGAAATTCTAGTTCATAGACAGAGACTATGTCTGTGGTGTGGTCACGAAATAGCATATACCCATAGAAATTATAACCTAATGTTATATCTATACACATACCTAATATTAGTTCTATGCGAATTAGATGATTATTTCTGTGTATTCTATTGTCCGGATAAACGTAAACCTAGCTTAATTTACTTCCATTACTAGATCAGGGGCGGATCCATAAATAGAAGGAAATTTTTCTAATCTTTATCCGATTTTATAATATTCAACGTTGAATATCGATGCACAAAATAAATACTCACCCTGTATATCCGGAAGAAACGAATTCGAGACCGGATATTTATAGAAAAAGGGTTTCAATTTCAGTAACTATGTTTACGATTGGCTCAACTACCGATCGTGAATGAAATATCTTCTCGAAGAATTTTACCGAGTGTACCCTGAAGTTCAAGAGGATGATGAACCAACAAAAAATGCTAACAAGGCCATTAGTGTCAAAAACAAACAAAATTCAGATATGCATTCATCAAAAGACTCATCGAAATTCGGTTTGAAGTACAGAAACAGAATGTGATATATACCGGCATAAAACGGAAGCATCAAAGGATGAAAAGCTTTTGGATTGCTGCCAGATCAGGTGATGTAAGGTTAGTCGAGATTAGAGAAAATGCAACTCGAGATATGGAATTTGGCCAAGAATTTTTTTCCGTTCTATACCGACTCTGATCGATAACATTGAGACGGACGATTTGCTCGGAGCTTGTAGAACAAAAGTATCGGTTATCGGGAACTTCTGCGAAGATGGCAGCGCCCTAACGGATAAATTTGGAACCGGTCCAAGCTAGTAGTTTTATGTAAACAAACCTTAGAAATGTGGTGGAGAACGAATATTTATCAAGCAGAGCTTGAATATTTAAAGAAATTATTATTATTTTGTGTAAGATTTCTTGAGAAGGTCCTTTTCGTTTGAATTACGATATAAAACCGTACTTTAAATCGTTCCTGGAGGATAATTTCGGTACTATTTTAGTGCATGTTGCTTGGTGGATCAAAATGAACCAATATCTAAGTTTACTTGAATTTCTGGAAAAATAGGCTCAATCCAGAATGTTTCTTCGAAACGTTCACAAAACCACGATTAACTTGATTAAATCATAAAATAATAATAATAATACTCCGCGAAGCACATTTCACTATGTGAATACATGAAGAATTTTATTGATCCTTCGATACCGCCATCATGTCTATTTCCGCTATTCTCTAAGCGGCATCTTCGTTCAGATTCGGAAATTAATCACTCCTGTGTTTTGTTAGGATCGAGTTTCTAGTTTTTTACTATAGCGTATGTATACTTTCGCCTTTCGATTCGTATATACCTTTCGGAAAAGGTCAGTTGGACAAAGTTCGCCTGCCGTAAATTCTCTTTGAACGTTATGAACGGAACTTTCAACACGAGATGCCGCGAGGCGGAACAATGCCTTGTCACGAACCACCGCATGTAAAATATGGCGACAATAATTTCTATGTGTGGAAATACGAATTTTGTAAACGAGGAGCCGTCGTCGACAGGGATAGGATATGAGGGAATAAGTATTCCTGTCGTTTTCGGAATTTACGAGAAATGTGGCAACGTGCATTTGTATCCGAAAATTTGATATCGCGTAAAATGTATTTCGATTCGGATCAGTAATGGTTTGAATTTTTCAAGAATATCAAATTGAATATGAGGTTTTAGTTCTTTTTGAGTGAGAATTATAGGAAATTGTCAACCAACTGTGATTTTTTCCCAATTTTACCTGATCCTTCAAGAATTCTGTTTTACGCTAAGTACGTATTCTTGAGCCGCAGGGACTCAGGGAGCCATCCAGATGAGCGCTACTCGACAGGCAATGTTGTCACATATTCTAACCTACCAGAAACATACATTTTTGGAGAGATCACTCGCTTAAAGGCCTATTACACTATCCAATCTCTAGGGCCCGGTTTGCCGGGTAGGGTGTTGCTTATTACACTACCCTAGATACCGGTCTGACTTCTGTCATCTGAACGTCAACGTAGGGAAATTTACAAATATCCAATCGATATGTCCCCGAAATTATCGAAAAGACAAAAAGTTGCATTAGTGGTGAGTTTGGCGGTCAGTACCTCGAAATCCACCAAACGGAAGGAGAGGGGAATATGGGTGGAAAAATATTTGCTCCTCAGAGAAAAACTCTCAAATATGCAAATACTTCGTTGTTTAGACCAAATAGATTCACGGAACTACTTGAGACTAGAAACAGACCAATTTGAAGAGCTACTTAACTCAGTAGCTTCGTTTATAAAAAAAAATGATACCATTTCAAGAGAAAGCTTAAGTCCACAATAAAGACAGGTTGTCACATTGAGATTTCTAGCCACTGGAGACCCTTATCAAGATTTGAGATTTAGTTCTTTGATATCTCAACCTCTCTTATAAAACATTAGAACCTTGACTGTTGCCGTTTCATCGAAGTTTTCATATATTTTCTTAGATTTCTAAGAGCACCTTATAGCCATCATTCCTCAAGTCTCTATTGACATAGTCTTTGTGGTCTTTCTTTCACAGATACGGCATTTCCCTGTATATTTCTATTATATTAAGTAAAATTGCTTTCTCTTTTGCGTACGACATCTCACAGAATAACGCATTCAAGCTCATGACACGTTTATTTGTATTGTACGCTCTCTGCGTTGCTATGCGACTGAGCTCCCTAACTCCCTAACGCTTATTACACTGCACGGTATGCCGGGTCCGGCAGATTGGGTCTACTCAATCGCCCTAGATCAGGAACCTAGCTGCCGGTTCCTTATTACACTACCCGGTCCCTGCCTGCCGGGCCCTGGAGATTGGATAGTGTAATAGGCCTTTAAGTATATGTTGCTTACTTTATTATTATTTATCGCACCAAACATATCTGTGATGTGTTTTCTGTGACTTATTGTCGTTCCAGTTGAAGTGTTTCGTTATAGAAGTCAAAAATGGATAGTTTGGAGAAAAGAAGATATATTTCGGAATATGATATGCGACAGAAGAATTAAAAGAGCTGTCAACCGGATATATTTCGCGAACTCTAACATGTTGATCAGTCGATTCGCATCCTAGTCCACCTCTTCAGTCGTTCAAAATGGTTAATTTTTTATTAAAATCGAAATCTCCTATTAACTATCGGAATATTCAGAGTATCGCAGTGACAACACATCATTTCGTATTTCCCGCCAACAAATAATCATCTGTCATTCACGAATTGACACGATGGCACGATTAAGAACGATGAAATTCGCGCTTAAGCCAAACTTCACTTTTAGACTTTGTGGAAATCAGAAGTGGTTGTCGAATATTTTCAGTTTTTCTCCATGTAATACTGAATCTTCTTCAGAGAAAACGTCGCTTATCGTTGGTTGAAGGTTCAAATGTGATTTCCGAATTATTCAGAAGCAGTGATAGATTGTATTTACTGAGGAAAAGGAGACCTGAAAACGCACCAATTTGGGACTTTGCGGACCCATATCTTCTAACTAAGGGAGGAATTTCTTAACTAGAATTACATCAATTCTACAGAACCAAAAACTTTTTACCCAAGATTTTGAGGAAATCTTAACCCAAAATAGATAGAGCAAAATTATCATGTGGTACTTGCCAAAAACTCAGATCGAACAAATAGGTCGTTAGTTCAGTATTAAAATCAAAGAATAGGGAGACATTTTCTCAATAATAAGCTAGACTCCAAGTATGGAGAACGCTGATGAAAAAGCTTGGTTTTGACTAGAACATCAACGTTTTACACAGATAAAATAAAGGCCTGAAGCTGAACTGAAAGTTCAGAGATAAATCGATTGAGAGATACTGAAAACTTACCCAATGACTTTCGAAATCACCCCTTTTTAAATTTGTTTGCCGAAAAGACTAATGGTTTTTTAGAGTAAAATGACCTGTACTTGATCTTATTTCTCGATTGTAGTCCTCTAGGAACTCGAAAATAACAAAAATATAATGTATCCTCACCCAGGAAATTCCCTCAAATACGGTTTGAAACCAATGAGGGTTTTTCCTGACTTTGGATAATTACTGCGAATGCAAATTTGAACATAATTATTATGGGTTTGATACATTATTTTCCCTAATTACCTTCAGAAAGTATTCAAAATCAGATTTCAAAATTTGGGTTTGGGATTTGTCATGCATGCACGAAGTGACAACGTTGTTTAGTAGAATTTCTTTTTCTGCTATAGAATAATGAAATATTTATTCCTATTCTGTGGTACACACGTGTTCTTTGTCAATATAACCAAACAATTTCGTTTGCGATTTGTCAGTAATATGACAGTCTGTGCTCTTCTTTTTCTATTCCTTGGTCGTTGTCTTCCACTGTAACCAGATCGAAGTATAGCTATCTCTGTTTTCCTAAGCAAAGTAACACATTTGACGTCCTTTTCTTTCTGAGAAAGCTGAATTCGACGTTGCCATATCGTGCTCTCATGACAAATCCCTTGAAATGCAAATCCCTATTTTTATTTTTCAGTTTTAGGTGATCAAACTTTTTTAAAAATATAATATTGAAACTATATGTTTGAAATGTGATGATCTAAAGGTTTTTCATGAAAATAAATGCATTTTCGTTAAAAGAAAAACCCCTATTTTTGAACCAGTTGTCTAAAGGTGGGTTTAAATCAAACGAATAGAGAGCAAGATCTAGAACAAAAACATTCTTGTTGTTGATCTTTGAAGGTGGGTTTAAACCAAACGAACGAAAAGCAAGAGCTAGAACTAGAACATTCTTGTTGATCTTTTAGTGTAAACGCAATCACATTTTTAGCGTTAACGATAACATAAAATCTTTGCGAACGCAGATAGAACCTCTGTTTAGAAGAATTTGATAGAATAGGGAAAGAATAGGCCTTGAGAATCTGAAGAAGATACAACGTAGCGAAACGCGTTATGTCTAAAAAATGAATAGAAATCAACACGTAATCTATTTTACCTAATAATTGGATATTCTTCAATCGAAATGGGTAATAAATTAATTGACCAGTTAATCCCCGAAAGTCTGAACAAGACGATTGATTGTATCTCAACCGAGCTTAAAATCATCACCAAATCTAAAAGATAGATATCATAAACCATCGACCGTGGTTTCCCAGAAGTTAAGGATTAATATGAGAAACATACTCGAGATCGCGAGATATCATTAGAAGAGAAAATCCCCAAGTTTCGTAACGAACTTTTTCTCTAGATATACCCGGCATTTATCTTCGTTCCAACTAATGACATTGTCAACAAACTTTTCGTTGAAGTAGGTTATGCAAGTCCACGTAGCTAGAAGCGATGGCGCAGATAATAAAAAAAGTTCGTCGGGCTGACGTGCGTTCGTTTTGTACGAAAATAGAACGTGCGGCAGGTGAAAAATACATCGAATCTCGAACTCTGTCGCCGGGACATTCGCAAATAGTCGACGATTGTTACGGGGTTTCGTGGAAACAGTAACGTCTAATGGAATGAATTATACACTCGCCGCCCGATGGGGGTTTTTCCTTCAAACGAAAATGCAGTAATTCTCATGAAAAACCTTCAGAACATCACATTTCAAACATATAATTTCAATATTATGTTTAAAATAAAATGTTTGATCACCTAAAACTGAAAAATAAAAATTGGGATTTGCGTTTAAAGGGATTTGTCTTGAGTGCACGATATGGCAACGTCGAATTCAGCTTTCTCGGAAAGAAAAGGACGTCAAATGTGTTACTTTGCTTAGGAAAACAAAGATAGCTATACTTCGATCTGGTTAGAGTAGAAGACAACGACCAAGGAATAGAAAAAGAAGAGCACAGACTGTCATATTACTGACAAATCGCAAACGGAAATTGTTTGCTTATGTTGACAAAGAACACGTGTGTACCGGTACGGCACCTGAAAGAAATAGGAGCCACCATAGGGTACTGATGATTTTTAAATTATGACGTTTTAAAGGCTTTTCTGTGATTTAAAAGCTGTGTTAACCTTTATGTTTATTTTTGTCATGATTAAAAACTTTGAAAGAAGAACCTTTCTTTATTCAAAGATTTCCAATCATTGATTTGACCGACTTTAGAATATTTGAACTCGAACATATGAGCAAGTTTTTGATTCCCCCTTATATTCATTATTTTCTAAAAAGGATCAGATATCAGGGGCTCCTTCTTATAGTTATGTTATCTTAAATAACTATGAATTCATGAGAAAAATGTAATTAAAAATCTTTTTCATACCCATTACAATGTTGTACGATTCATATTATTCCATATAAATTAAATATTGTATTTGTCCTGTTCCAACAGGAAAGTAATAGAAAAGTGTTCTCAATATTAAAAAATCTTCTTTCATAAAACTTATACTGCAAAGGAAAGCTCTTTATCAAAATTTCCTTTACTTCATCATTGAAGTACAACCCATTTCATTTTGACCTGAGGGGAAAAATATTTTTTGAGGCCACAAAAACAACAATCTTGGTCTTACTTGATGGAAATTCATCTTTGTGATCAGAAGTAAAATAACTCAAATCAAAAGATTGTACCCTAAATTGTGTGATATCATGGTACATGTTCAATTTGTTACGGATTTACATAGGTAAATCGTTGCTAACTCCAAATGTATAAATATTTATTACCAAGGTTTGAAGAACTTGTGAGTTTAAACAATCATATATATCACTTTGTAATAACAGAGTTGGTAAATATATCGACTTTGACCTGTAAAGGACGAAAATCTTATAATGCAGTTTATGATTACATCAGAAAGCTTTCCCTCGTCTAGGTAAACTTTAATATATGAAAGTTATGGTTTATCTTGTTATGCACGAGATTAAACGGAGAAAGATTTGCATTTGAACCATCTTTAATACCATATTGAATTATGCTGAACAATCTTGTGTAAACACAGTAAATGAATCACAAGTTTTCCTCAATATGAATGCTTCGAGTACAACTCTTAAACGAAAATTGTAGCAGAAGGGTACAATTTCATAAATGAAATTTATGCTTCTTTTTGTTATGCGCAATTTTGGATGAAGACAAATTCAAATCTATATTATTTTCAGTAAAAAAATGAATTTGCTAGACAGCCTAAAAATATATGGGCACTCTGTCCTGTATTAACGCTTTGCAGAATAGAAATTGCAAGCTTTCTTCACTATGAATGTTTCGATTTCGAATACAACTTGTACGCAACAATGGCATAAATACAGCCTTTTATATGTATTCCTTTTTAGGAAAGAACGAATATAAGAAACCAAAAACTTGTTCAAAATTCCGAAATCATAACGAAAACAAATATGAAGGTTAACAGCTGTTCAAGCACAGAGAAGTCGCATGAACGTCAGAATTTCGGCATTATCATTATTCTATGGTGGCTCCTAATTCTTTCAGGTGCCGTACCGCGCGTGTACCACAGAATAGGAATAAATATTTCATTATTCTATAGCAGAAAAAGCTATTCTACTAAACACCGTTGTCACTTCGTGCATGCCTGGCAAATCCCAATTTTGAAATCTGATTCTGAATACTTTCTGAAGGTAATTTGGGAAAATGATGAATCAAACCCCTAATAATTATGTTGGAATTTGCGTTTGCACAAATAACCCAAATTCAGGAAAAATCCCATTCGAAGGGAGTTGTGAATATATCGGCCTTTATGTGCGAACGTTCGGGCGTTAAGGCGTTCTATCGTTTCGTCCGAATGAAATCCTCCTATCGATTCTAAACTTTGAGGGAAGGTTGCGTTTCAAAATGCGACAGTTTACCTCGTGAATAGGCAAAATCGGCCGAACGGTTTCGGAGTTGTACTCATTTGTATTTTTACGCGATTGTTCCGAGGAAAGGCGCGTTATCGTTTCGTCATAATGTGATTTTCGAACATAAAAATGGTCTCAAACGTTATAGTCCAGATATGTCGGTTGAGTTCGTTAATGGGTGGAATCGGTTAGATAGTTTCGGAGTTAAGTCCATTTGAAATTTTGAGGTTAATTCCTCGATATCTCATGAAGTATTATCTCGATCACATTGAAACTTCGTGAACAGTTTTGAAACACAAACGAGCAACTTAGAGCAGAATTTCGTGTGGATCCAGTAGTTGGAAAATTAAAAAAAAAATTATTCGATAATTTTTCAAATTTTTGGTGAAAAATTTATTTTTCTCTGAAAATATTGATTAGATTTCAATGGAATTTGGCGAGAACCTCAGAGTCTGTATTCAACAATGAAGTTCTGAATTTCAATTCATTCCGATATTTACTTTCGGAGATGAAAAAAAAAATGGTGCCAAATTTCGTTATTATTTGGAATTTTAACGTTATTTCCGCAATATCTCGAGAAGTACGAATGCAATCAGATTGAAACTTCGTAAGCAGGTTGAGATTACCAACACGCAACTATGTGCAAAATTTCGTGCCGATCTAAGAGTTAGAATTTGAACAAGCGCGTAAAAACTACTGATCTCACGTCAGTGCTTTTCCAGATTTTTTCATTCTCCAGTTTTCGTGCCTCCCATTACCGGCCGGTCAGAAATCAACCTTGTCTGTTGAGACAATTTCGGTTCAATATTCGAAAATGACCTTGTTTTGATCGAAACTATAGCACCCTCTTTCCTAGAACACACGTCATAGATATTACTGATAGTTTCAATCTTAATACCATACAAGTAATTATTTTCCTTCCCGTTCATACCTCAATCAATTATAGAAACATCTCGTAAAAACTACGGAAATTCCTTACTCTCTAATTTCAAGAGTTCATCGGGAACATAAACCAAGCAACAGCCAGTGCCATCTAGATTTGACAAAACGACGTCAATTAGCGTGCATGCAAAACATCTCGAGAAGTCGAGCACCGAATTGTTGCCGAGGAAAAGCGACTTATCCCCCTGGCGGAGATGAATTAAAGCCTGGTCTCGGATTTGCATCCGGGTCCCTTAAGCCCGTTGTAGCCGCAAACCGGGTATCTCCAACGAACAAACTTCACGCTTCTTGGCAAACAATTTCAAGTATCTGGATTCTCTCGGAGAACTCGACGATGCTTTTCATCAACTTTATTGAACATTCCGTTTTATGCGTCCGCCATAGAGCTCTCTGTGTCAACCTCCCGAAGAAGTTTCCTGCCAACACGTCGAAAGTTGGGAAAACTTCGCGATTTTGTCTCATTAGGGGTGGTAACGATGACGGGGGACAGGTATCGATCGCTCTGTGATCCAGCCGAGGGGTGTGTACGACGAGAGTTTTTATCGTCTGATGAATAAATTATCGCGTTCGGAATTGGGAAGCCCTGCGAGTCATAGAGAATTGTTTTTGATGTGTCAGACTTAAAGAAAGGACTGTTTATGTTTTCTAAGAGACACTGTTATACATGAAAAAGGTTTATAAATCATTTTCTGGGTTTGTTAGGAATGTGACGGGGGACGTCTTCAGGGTTCGTAAATAGAGGATATTCGTAATGTTATCAATTTTGGCCTCTATGTTGAGATTTCATTGGTGAACGCGCTATATTGGAACGATGTGAACAACACTATTTGTTGAACGATTCGCTTCTTGTTGAATTCATTCAAGAATCCGTTAAAAACATGTTCTCGATGAGAAGCCGAACTTACTTAATTCGTGTTTTGGTTTCATCGCTTTTAGAACTGTTTTAGGATAGTTCAGAATCTGGCTTCAACAGCGCATCGATTCTACGCAGTTCTAGAACTGTCCTAGGATAGTTCTGAGTCTAGGAACTAAAACAAAACTAATATTTCTATGACGAAATTCATGAGAAACATTGCTAGAACACTCTGAATAATTTGAAAAGCAAGATTTATAGCAATACGCAAACAGAATCGACCTGAATGAGTACTTCAATTTCAACCGGCAGAGATGTGGTGATGTAGTCTCAAAATTTATAAGTCAATTCGTCAGTCCCTTGGGCTATATTTTGAGGCTCACATTACAGTTCAACCACAGACTAACCAGATAAACCACACGCGTCATTTACTAAGGAAATCTATGTCAACGCAGATATGACCCTGAATCGAGCTAATCAGAATTTTAGCAGGCGTTTGGGGTGCTTTGGGGTGCCAATCAGATTGCAGGAATAGGATTACGTCACTCTCGCCGCTTTAGGACTCCCTTGAAGAGGTTATAAACATGTAAACAAACTGAAATGAATTTTTTGTCCTATTTATTTGATGGATAATTTCGTATCTGTTCCATTTTAGAATATAATCCAAACAGTTTTTACAACAAAATCAATTGTTTAGTCACCTCTAAGGTTCTATTTTATGATGACAGTCCTCATTATATACTTTAATTGTACAACAACTAGAATTGGAATCGAACTTGAGTGGACTCATTCCTAATGTTAATTTTATATAATATGAAGGAATCGCAACTGAAGTAAAAGAATTACAACCTTCATTATTCAATTAAAACGATGGGATGTCTAATAAAATTGTATATGATTGCACAACCACAAGGATTGGAATCGAACAAAGTTGGTCTATTCATAGTTTGATTTTATATTGAAATGAATCTCATTTGATGTGAAAGTATCACAACCTATACATTTTCCATTTAATAAAATAGTATGTTTCTGTTTGCTTGATAAATTGATTTCAAAAAACAAGTTTTCGCCAAAAAAATACCTCTTAATGAATTACTGTTGTATATATTCTTTATTGATAAAATAGTGAGGCAATTATCAGTTATACTCAACTTGCTGAATTAAATTATGTAAAAACCAGTGTCTAAAACAATTTGGCAGACTTCACATAAACATGGTATACTCACTACAATATAGTTACTGGAAACTTAACGAATAACATATTTATATGAGTAATAATTGATAGTGTTATGGAAAAGATAAGACAATGTAGTTTTTAAAGGAAGTCTATTTCTTGTTTATAAATTTTTGAAGTTTGTTCATTTCTTACACATTGATTCGACTGTATTCACACATATTAGAAAAAGGTTTGCAACGTAATAGAACACACCCAAACTCCCAGAAGATTTAGGGGTTTTCCTAGAGACCTATAAGTGTCGCTACAAATATTCTCTGATTAAGGTAAATTGGTTTTCCATAACATTTTTCCAAAATTTTTATTTACTCCAACCGAGTTCTTCTATAGGAGTTTAAGATGTGAGGAAACACTCGCTTTGGTATTGGAAATTTGCTTTTCAAATGGGTTCATCGAAGCATCTTAGTCTGATTTTAATCTTGCGATTCCTGAATCCCAACAAATCCGTTTTTACATTTCGATTTCAGATATTCCAAAGTCAAGTATTTAATTTGACAGCTGTTTTGAGGAAGAAGAAAGTGTGGTTATGTCTGTTGTATTTCTCAAGGTCGGAAAGACGCGATTCCCGCAAACGACGAAGTGATTTGTCTTGTTGGTCTGTGGTTCAACGTTCGAAACTCTTAGAAAGTATTCAAAAACCAATTTAAACATTCTACCCAAAGGGTCATTGTCGAAACCCTAGAAATTTGCCTGTTCGTACCGTTAGTTCCAAGAACCAGTCCAGGGTAGAAATCAAATAGGCAGATGTCTGCATTCTTATCTCGGCCATTTCCTAGTTCGAAATCAGATAAAGTGAATTCGTGTTTCTGGCCTGTAGAGGCCTCGAAAGTTCGAGAAGTGAGGTTATAACGCGTTACACGAAGTTTTTTCGTTATATCTCCGGGATATTTACATGAACTGAAATTTGTTCTTGTTTGCAGGTTTCAATATTGGCGAAGTTCACGAAACTGATAGGATTGAGCGGAGTGTTGAAGAGGTAAGATAAGATAAATTATTGTTTGTTTATGTAAGTTAATTGATGGATGTCGTGATACACGGTATTTAATAGCATCGAGTATGATTTATTTCGTTTGGAACAACGTTAGAAAGGGTTTGAAGTAAATATTTATAGTCTGTGAAACTTGAATAACATCGGTGTAATCAATTTGTTGAGGATGTCTGTACACAATGATTTTCCATGGTCAATAAAATCGTTTAATTGTTGGTTGAAGTACAATGGTTTTTCCTATTATGTTGGTACATCTGAAATTGGGGTGATGGCTTCTATAGCTTCGGAAAAATATAAACATCTCAAAATCAACTTGCTAAGTTTAAATCACACATCCATATACAGGGTGAGTCTCAGGTAACTTCTACATTAATTATAACCATAGATTCCTCTCACCAAATAAAACACTTTTTTGATTTATCTTTTTTTTAGATTCGGCTCCAGCATAAAGATACAGGCTGTTTAAATTTCCAAAAAAAAATCAGTTTTGGTTTTGTAGCTTTAATATCGTAACTCCGAATGAGATGAACTTTGGTGTGAAGTTTTCTATAACAATTACACATATTCTTCAGTAATCACTTTCATCCTACTTCAAACAGTTTCCGAGTTATAGACTCACCGATTCATAAAACTATACGAAATTAGCATGAAGAATGCAGATAAAGTTTATCTTATGTCATTATAAGAATCTTCAATCATTTTAAAATACTTAATTATTCCTTATAATTTCTCTTAAAACGCACCGTTTTGCAGATATTCAAAGTTGGATATTGTAAAATCGGATAAAATTCGAAAAATCACCTTATATTTATGGATCCGCCCCTGATCTAGTAGAGGAAGCAAATTAAGCTGGGTTCACGTTTATCCGGATCATAGAATACACATAAATATTTATCTATTTCGCATAGAACTAATTTAGGTATATGCTATTTCATGATCATACCACAGACCTAACCATAACATTCATAGACATAGAATAACATGTTATTATAAGTCTAGAGAATATTTTCAGGTAAATTGATTGATTTCATATAATTCATTAATAAATTTCGTGAAAAAAGTATAATTATGGAGTTTTCAATACGAGAATGGGCAAGGATGGAATTGTGTATAATCATATAGAGGAATGAAATTGGATATTGCATGAACCTCAAGTTGAAGATCAGTGTTTCAAGTCCAGTGTAATATAATGTTTTCCTTGCGAAAATATCGCAAAAAGCACCAAATCATAAGAATTAAGTGAGTGAATGAGTTTTCCCCATCTTCTTTCTTTGAATCAAAACCTTGGATTGGTTATTCTCCAGAAGAAATCACCGTAAGAGATATCTGTGGTGAACTTGCAAACAAAGCGCAGGAGTGTATTAGCACTTCGAGAAATGTTTAAATGCTTATAACTTTTTACCTGAGCCAAATCTGGAAAAATAGCAAATTAAAAAAGTGTTTTATTTGATGAGAGGAATCTATGGTTAAAATTAATGTACAACTTAAAGACTTAACCTGTATATTAGACTCTGAATACACCTGAATCGAAATTCTCCATGAAATCAGATTGACAAAGTAAGTAAGGTAATATTCGAAATATGAAGTTGAGAAAACCCGTGAATGTGCAATATTGAAGTTAGAAATGAAATATTCAACAATACGAATTTAACTGGCTTTTATAAATTTAGGCTTAGTTAGCCGTAGATCGGTGAAATATAGTTCATTTATAAAATCATTAAGTTGTAAATTTTCAAAGTATTCGTCACAATGAAATCCATCCATCCAGTTTAGCTAATTTAGTTTAGCTATTTATGTAATCAGTAACGGAATGTCTAATTTTGTGTTACGCGTGAAATTTTTGCGAAACGAACGCAGTGAGTTCCGCTAAAACTCACAAGTTACAAAAAATTAGGCATACATGGGATCGGACGAATGGACATAATTAATGTATTTAACCATTACTCACATTATTCTTCAAATCCCATATCCCATTTCCGGATCAAAATAAGCAAAATACAGACATTTGGACTTGATGATATCTTCTTAGTTGCGTGAGGCAACAAATTGCGAACTATTACCGTTAAAAAACATCCTACTCGCTACCTGCCATAATTTCAAGGTCAACATATAATACCGCGATAAAAAAACAGGGTAAACATTTTTTATTGGCGCCTTTACCTATCGTATCGAAAAATCTCCTATTACCGTCGTTTATATTCAGTCCAACTAGAAATTCGATGCCATTGTCATTGATTTATGGTTGCCGGAATGTAATATGCGCTAATTATAGCTATTATCTAGTTTAATGATTGAAATACCAGTATGCTGATTGGTGAAATAGCATACCGCGCGCGAAGTTGGTAAAGGAAATGGTACAGCGATTGGACAACAATGGGTGCTAATAAAAAAATCGATGGTGTTGATGATGGATTTGGAATAATGTAGGTTTAAGTCTGAATAGGTGTTCAGATATGGTTAGTCGATTCTAAAATTCATTCGATGAAATCGTAACAAATTAATTTGATTCTGTCGGAGTTTACGGAATTAATATACAGAGTGTAACAGCCAAATGGAATAAATTCGATAACGAATAAATGAGGGCGTGTTGGGAAAAACGCTCGGACACGTCGATTTGTAATTTTAAATGCGCATATTTTTCAAGAAAATAATATTATATAGGGTGTTCCATGTGACCGTGGCTAATACCAACTTTCTTATTTCAAATACAACCCCCTGTATATTATTTATTTTTTGGATTCTTCAGAGAATTCTAGACACAATTCATGCACAATGTCCTATACCTATCTTTAACTATTTCGGAAATATTAAGTGTTTTCAGATTCAGTTCAAAAATCAACGTTTTGAATAAAAAAAATTATTTTATTTCACAAATTCGGTACATTACACTTAAAACCTACTAAGTAATACTGATTATTTCTTAATAATTAAAAAAAAACAAGAAAAACATTAATGTCAATGTAGGAAATGTTCAAAATGCTCGCCGCGAACGTTTTGGCCACATGCTAATCTGGTGTAGAATTGTCTTCTAACGTTACTCAACATTTCTGAAATCACTTAATATTTCCGAAAAAGTTGAAGATAGGTATAGGACATTGTACATGAATTATGTCTAGAATTTTCTGAAGAATCCAAAAATAAATAATATACAGGGGGTTACATTTGAAATAAGAAATTTGGTATAGGCCACGGTCGCATGGAACACCCTATATAATTTTCTTGAAAACTATGCGCATTTAAAATTACAAATCGACGTGTCCGAGCGTTTTCCCTAACACCCCCTCATTTATTCGTTATCGAATTTATTCCATTTGGCTGTTACACTCTGTACGTCAAATTTAGAATTGCTGTCCGCAACATATGATACAAAATTTGACACTTTGACCGCAATCAAAACAAACTTGTCAACAAAGCAATTACCGACCTGTGATTCGATATTGCACTCAATTCACGGGATTCTCCACAAACAACACACGTCTTACGTCGCATAGTGAATTAAAGTATTGTAATAATTCAAAAGATATTGAAGTAAACAGCTAGAAATATCTAAAAACTCGTTAGAAACTCACTAACACAAAGGATGACAGATTGACCGGCGGTATACTGTTAATGCTGCATCGTTGCCAAAACTTTGATTTCAGGAGGTAGGTACTGAAAAGGGTAAGTATTCTTTTCACCACAAATTCGAAACTGAAGAAAAATATCGATCATGAAATGTTTAAATTTCCATATTTAAACGAGAATTGTTGAAATTGATATTTTTTATTTCATTTAATATACAGTTACAATAAGATAATATCATTGCGCATTTCCAAATACATCACAATCTGACTACGTCGACCAAAGCGTGTTGCGGACATCCAAAAACTGCGTACCGTCCCTCTATGTTGTTTGTTACTCTGAGGTGATTAAATGTCACTACACTCATCTGCACTGAAAATAGTAGAGAGATATTGCAACTTTCTAATAGCGCAAGCGTTATGTTATTACGGTGCGCTATATATAACGTTTTGGTGGTTAACGTGGATTTAACGGTCGTTTCAGAAGTAGACGTATTGCTACACGTTTTTGTTACCGTTACGTTAGTTATCAGTTTGTTTGGTTAGGTTATGTGAGGCGTCAGATTTTTGTGTTACAAACTCACGTTGAAACTCCTGAAGCTTGATAATTTGCATTTCTGCATTAGTTTTTTGATTCTGGACAAAATGAAAATGGAATCAGAAGCGGTAATTTCACGTGGTGCTAATGCAGAAGAAGTGGAAATAAGTTATATTACACAATATAATTGGCATGGTTCAAACTATTTCTAATTTCCAACCCCTCATATGTTGCTTCCAAAAGTATTTCTTAATTCGTGAAAAAGTAACAAATAACTATTTATGAAAAAAAATTGCTTAGGTAGCACTAATAAATCTTAATGTCTAATATCAGTTGTGTCTAAGAGGTATTGTAAAATAGATTCGAAAAATCTGAGGAAGTTGTGTAATTACCTCCGAAAAACATATTAACAGCTTTTCTATGACAGTGATCGGAGCCGGAAGAGCCCGAAGCTTAACGATTCCTTCAGATAAAGAATAGCGCAACGTAAATTGCGGCTCGCAATTTTCCGTAAATAACGGAAGACGCTAACGCTATTAACGTCGCGTTATTCTGAAACTGAATCTGCGCATCCTTAGATGTCAAAAATAACGTTTGCGTTAATAACGTCACACAAATTTGACACTGCAATATCTCTCTAGTAAAAGGCAGAATAGTGTAGCTTACAAGAACATTTTCATGCAGGAACAACGAACGAACCTGAATCATTACTAGTTTTTTTTGCTTGCTATTCGGATGATAGTTCAGATCTTACCATTAAAATTTTCCCAATTAATCCTGCCGATGTCAATTCTCATTCGTATCACGTAACTTCTCGAAGGCCGAATCCTCAACTTCCCTCCGACTTTTTAATCTCGGACAGCGACGGCGGCATTTGAATTGTTGATTTCTTTATAATTTTGTATTTTAAATTAAACCGTCAAAAAGTTCCCGGGAACGGACAGGCACTCGCTCCTCTTCTTCAAAGCCGAACTTTTTTCCTAATTAAGAACTAAATATCTGCCGGCAGCTCACTTCTTTCCCCTGCCCGTCATCGCCGTCTCCGTGGTCTCTTCCCCGCCACCCCCCCAGAGGGCGCGGCGATGGAAAAACTCGGCAGCTATCTCTTAAATTGAGTTATTTAAGTTTCGGGTTTGGCGTTTGACGTTACGACCCCTCCTTCTTGTGGATTCCTACGGGAGCTTGCCGGATATTGAGTGGCGGTTAATGAGTGGATTATTCTCGTTGCGGGAATTGACAGAGAGGCGACAAATTGCGACGGAATGAAGGTCGATCCACACATCTGTGACATGACGTCAACGTCACAGTTGCGTTCTTAATGCCGTCAGCTTCGGGGGCAGTGTTTCAAGTTTTTCTCGGTAATCAAAAGTGTTCCTTTTCTCCAGTTTTTGACCTTTTGAAAAGCTAGTGGTACGAAGACAGAGCCCTGAGGAACACCCTGCATGTCATGTTCTACTTGTTTTTTGAAAATGGTCTTGAATGACTTGGCTGGACTCTTCAGATATCCAACGGTCCAGCCAAGTCATTTAATAGCATTTTCAACAAATCATTCGGAAAATACACCACGGGATGTTCCTCAGGGCGGTATATTTGTACCCAGGTGTTTGATGGAAAAAACGTTACTGTCACGATTACCGTGAAAAATTCATAATGGTTATCTCTGTCGGGATAGTTGAGTAATCCTAGAAAAGCAATGACAAGAAGTAGAAAAGCAGCTTTTTGTGCATTTTCAGATTGTTCCAATTACACCATCATCACTAATTTATTCGCAAAAAATTGTGCATCGGCATTTACCGATAAGTTACCAAGTGTCATGATTAGATCATTATTTTTTGAGCCATTCCGGAAATGAAAATACTGATTTCAAGGTATGTGAGGTTCATAGTGGATTCAAAATGCACCAAATTTTCCTAGGAAGATTAAAAGCATGAACTTTTTCTGAAGGATCGCTGATCAAACCTTTCTTGAAAACGTTGCACGAATTCCATTCCGAACGCCAAATTTCTTTGTTTCTTTTCTTGGAATGAAGTCATCGTTAATCCATAAAGGTTAACGAGATTTCAATCTAGCAATTTAAGAATCAAATGACTATGAAGAACAATGATCTCTATGGAAAAATTGATGGTTTTGTTACGATTTGTGAGTGAACGAACATGGGAGCGCAAATTCTTGTAGGTTATGTTATTGTCAAATGTATCAAAGTGAGCTGATCAGATGTGACCGTCAATATTTCACTGCTGGATTGAAGACGAGGATGTTGAAGATGTGGAAAGCGAAACATCTGAATCAAATAAGTTTCGTTGAATATCCCAAATGAAAGCTTTTTGAATTCTGATTATTATTTGTACTAACGAAGGAAAATGATTTCTATTGTACGAAACCCACGTTACCTGGATCATTCAGAACATTCCGAAATGTTTGGGAAGTTCCTGGCATAATCTGTTGTCAACCAACCCATATATACATTCCAGTCTTCGTGAAATATATCCAGTTGACATCTCTTGTCGTCCTTTTGCTAGATGCTTTTAGGAAACCTTTTTTTTAACTGAATTAAAATTGTTCAAAATGCCAATTTGACAAAAGTCTTACACAAACGATCTGGGCGATCTGTTTTCAAAGGAACTGTCTTTGACCAAATAGTTCAATCCTGCAAACCGCAAGGGAGTTTTCTATACAAAAAAACAATGTTATTTAACTTTCAGTAGTTCCTGAAATATAAAGAAAAACGCTGCAAATTTCCAATAATATCGAATATGAGTCATCGCATTCGGTTCTAAGTTGTTTAGAATATCAACGGTATATTGGGTTACTTAACTGAGAAAATAATAAACCCGCGTGTAAAATTTGCAGTGTTTTTAACTTCTAACGAAACACCACCATTGTAATGACAGTATAACATATCACAGATATGTTCGGCGCGATAAATATGAAGTTAGCAACATGTACGAAGTTAGCTTCGAATGATCTGTCGATAAATACTATTTTATGATTGGTTACAATATATTGCGACATTGCTGGTATAGGAGCGCTCATTTGGATAGCTCCTTGGTGTTCAAGAATACGGACTGGACTATTTGAAAAAAGAGCGGGGGATTGCTGTATAGAGAACGTTATTTACTATCGCCGTCAAGAATCGCGAGGTTTGAGGGCTTTGACCATGAATTTTACAGAGCCAGCAAGAACTCCTGACAGTCCTGGCTTCACGCCATTTCTTTTCTTCAACTTCTCGTTATTAGATATCGATGATATCTCATTTCTCCTACAGTTGTCGACTTTTGAGAAATCGCTTAAGTTTTCACCGGCACGTCCAAATACGTGCGCCATCTCTCCGCGACGAAACAAAAGTTACATCAGTCCGTAAAAGTTGAATGAAGCCCCCTAAAAAACGACCCCCTCCCTCTGCTCCCGCCGATTACAACACACCGTCGTCGGGTAACTCCAGCGGGCTCCCTCCCGAAACGAAATTATAGCCAAAACTGAAAAGTCGGGAAGAACCAAATAATACTTACTAGAGTTTTCGATGCCGTCGCTCGGAAAAGTTCTGTTCCAGAAGTTTGGCGGTTTTCCCGAAGTTTCCCTCCGGAAGTTTTCCTCTTCGTCGGGGGGGACGGCGAAACTTTTCCAGTTTGTCCTACAAATCATATTAAATAAACCCGGTCCTCCTCTCTTAAGGACGTCGCTATCGTTCCCCGATTAATTGCAACGTTGCCGGAGTGAGAGAGGAGGGAAGTAAGTTTGTGCAACTTTTCCTGGGAAAGTTTTCCCGCGGATTCGAGCGCGCGAGCGAAGGCGCTCGGGGGCGACCGTCTCTCTAATTGTGTTAGAAGATTGATTGCGATTTCAGATCTGACGGTTTGGAGTTGAGAAAGTTGGTTCTGATGGGCGGCGTACAGACTTATCGGAGTTTGAGATTTATCGCTCTATGGAGTTTTGGTTTCTGTATCCGATTAAGTTTAGTAAACATTGAGTTTATATGATGAATTCAAGGATGATTGTTTTCTTAACAAGAGGTATAAGTCGGCTAAAAATTTTTTTTAGTATTCTATACAGGGTGAGTCTTTAAATTGTACATTTATTTCAACCATTCGAAAGATACAAGCTGTTGAAATTTTCCATAACTATGACACATGTTCTTCACTAATTACTTTATTCTACTTCAAACGGTTTCCTTGTTCAAGACTAGGTTCACGTGAAAAATTTCACGTGAGGGGGTTGAAAGTTGTGCATGAACAAAACTGTAATTGTCGACTTTCATTCGGTGACAAAGTTCATCAGGTACCATCGTCTCAAAGTAAATTAGCCATGACAAAGTGCACATACTGAAAAACCTCTAATGAAGTAACTAATTTTTCAAAAAAAATATTTTTCTTGAAAATTTCTGCACGCCTGTGAAGAAGATACAAAGACCTTGCCAAAAAAGTACCACATGACCCACTTTCCCTATTCAAAAAATTTAGAGGGTTGATGGGGATGGCACAGGGTGCAACAAAAATCCTTCAAAAATGCATATAAATAAGGTTAAAGTGAACGAAAATTGACCTGTTACAGGATTTTGTTGCCAAATATTTTTCTTCTGAGAAAATGAATTTGTTCCATAGTTTTGCAAGATTCAGATATGGTTTTTTTTGTACGGAAATCAAGAATCGAGTGTTGGAATTTTACTGAAAAATAATGAATAAGTAGTCCGTTATTTTGTGATAGTTCATTCGAAAAACTAAAAGTACTCTAATAACCCTGCAATAAAACTCATAAACGAATTCCCTACTTTTCTAAATTCTCAAGACATAATTCTACAGAAGACATTTTAATACCTTGTTGCACAACTTGAAATACTCCAGTAAGAAAATGTAGTAGTGCTACAAAACCTGTGTCACTTAAAAAGAACTTACCCAATTTACAGAGTTCTTGGAAATCTATGTGAACGATTCTCTGGGTTTTCACTCACATAAGTCGGAAATGTTGGATAGCTTGTGGTAAATTATTGATTCCAAACTATCAGGGTTACTATCAGAAAAAGCAGACTTCAATTCTACACAACACCTCCTGATACTTTGTCTCTGCTTCTTCAAAACTACCTTCGCCATTTTAAGTTTTCAAGCATTATGTTGAGCATTTGGCAACGTCTCTGAGAATTATTTGGACATTGCCGATATTTCATGAGTGCCAACCTGCGTCAGTTCTAAGTGAAAAAACTTAATAGCGGGAAGGTTTATAAAAGCGAATGATCACCTACAATACATTGGCATGTATCGTTGTTTCTCATCCGTCAGAGAAAACTTCCAACAGAAACAATAAAATCAAATATCTTTTATTACATCAATGATTCAAATGATATATCGACCGTGAAGGTATTTTTTATCAATTTCCTCGTAACAACTCGATTGTGCCTCAAACAGGTATTATCGAAACATCTAGCTATCATTCATGTAATCGATAAGCACGAAAATAGCAACATTTCGCAAGTTGTCCTTTATTTTTCTCCGTCTGAAATAGGCGTTAGTATTTTATCGCACCGACGGCAGCTAATCCACAATGTTTGCCCGAGTTGTGTAAATATTTGCCGGCACGTAGAATTTTATTCTGAATCAATATTAATTCGTTAGATAAAAGACAATTTCCTGTTTCAGTTTGTGGGTTAATCTTTAGACAAACACATTTTCGAGGAATTTCGTCGATAAAAAACGGTCGATCGCGGTGCATTCTCATAATGGTTCGGATTACGAAACGGTGCATAAATTACATCGGTTGAAAATGTCGGCCGCGCGCGATTTATGCTGTATAAACTTTTGCTAATGAGTCGAGATTCATTCTTCTCGACCTTCCGTTTATTTATTCGTGTCTTCGCAAGTAGACCAGGGTCGATAATTTTTTAAACCAAAGAAAATAATGGTAGGATGAAACCCATTGAAAAGGGGAGAGAATATTATAAAAATGAGAGGGAAAAATAATTTATAGGTGATCTGAGGTCTTGAAGGGAAAGGGGGTGAGTGTTTGAGGGTAAAACACGGTTCATTTCGATTTCCGGCAAAACTACAAGTGCAATGGAAAAGATTTGAACGGCAAAGTTGTAGGTAATAGAAAGATCTACAATTTTTACTAAACTTTTTCTATATAACCTCAACATTTTTGCGAAATATTCAAATAACCAAGTTTCAGTTTATTATTTTAATTTTTCACAATTAAAAAATTTCACGAAATTCGGTGAAATATTTCGTTTTCTATGTTTCAAAATTTTCGTGATTTAACAATATTTATTTGTTCTCCTCATTTTGAATAAATATCGAAAAAGCACCCTTATTTTCAACCTGAAACTCTCACGTCAAAATATTCATTTTCTGAAAAGTGTTAGTGGGCTTATTGTTTAAACCTTTACTTTATTATGGTTTTAAAGAAATATACATAGCTATGGTAAATTTTCTCTTAGCCTCTTCCCCACTCAATGGAATACCTTTTGATGGGCTAAAATTTTCCCTAGTTCACTCAGGTGCATAAATTATTTTAAAAGAGCAATTAATAGGCATCTGCGCATATAATTTGAAAAATAATTGACAGATTCCTCAGAATATTGGAGATGTCTTATTAAATATCAACTTCATTAATTTATTTGGTTGTTAATTATAGAAGCGTATTTTTGGATTTTCTAGGAAAAATTATAGTAATGGTTATTTTTTTCACACCATCAGAAAGTAGAGATTTCAACGTTCTAAAAACCCACCAACTCATTTCGAAAAGTGGATATTTTGACGTTAGAATTTCGGGTTGAAAATTAGGGTGCTTTTTCGATATTTAGTCAAAATAAGGCGGACAAATAAATATTTGAAATCAAAAAAAAATTATAGTGTATTTGGAACTTCATAAAAAAGTAAGCTTCCACCAAATTCCGTGGAGAAAAAAAATTTTCTTCTGCTGTTACTAATTTGAGGATGCTGATACTCAACTTTATACGAAATTTCATGATAATATTGTCAAGGGAACAATTTTTGAGAAAACTTTTGTTCAACTATTTTATAAACTGGGATTTTCCAATAAAACATATTATCCTCACAAAATTCCGCATCATCCTTCCAGCTGTCATTTTTCAATCAAGTAAAAGATATCAATTTTCAAGTGTTTTCTTCGGAAGTTATTGTTTTTACGATCAGATGTATATCAGATTTATTTTTCAAATATACTCACAGAACGATCTCAATTTCGCTTTGGCAGTTTCCGAAATATCAGGGAAATGACCTCAAAATTTCAAATGGCTTTATCTCCGAAACCGTTTGGCTGATTCAGCCCACTAACGAACTCAACAGTCGCATTTTGAAATGCAACCCACCCTGAAAGTTTCAACTCGGCACGATATCGTGCATACGGACGGTACGCCGGACAGAATCGACTTTTTCACCGTATTCGTCATCAGTGAGTCCAACCAGGTCGTTTAAAATCATTTTCGGGAAAAAATTCGAAAACTACAGACATCTATATGAAACGATAGCACGCTGTTCCCCGAGAACATGCGTGCAATAATAAGTTGTCCGTCTGTTGATATTTCGGGAATTTCTTCACACGCGCTGCAATGATCACTTGGTGCATTTGCTTAGCACGGTGGTTGTAATTTTTTATAACCGTTCGAGAGGGTTCATTTATGAAATAAGCAGGTAGATAAACGGTTAATTTCTACCTGATTTCCGGCATAGAACTCAGAAGGTCAGGTGGCTTGTGTATCAATTGACTTACTTCGGAGGTTTAAAGGGAATATATTACGGTCTTTAGTTGGCCAGATGAACACCTACCTGAATGAGGCATTAATTTGTTGTGAAACGATTGTATGGTTGGACCAACTTTTATAATTTTGAATTACACAATGTATTAATATTTTGATGAAATTCCCGAATCGATTCGCATCATTTCTCGACTTTTATATGAATACATATTACAAATATTCCATATACTTTTAAAGTCGGTCGGTGGGTCATGGAAATCTGGCACATTCCACACTGAATAATTAGAAACTGTAAGGTAGGGTTAATTCATTATCAGATAACTACGAGACGTTGTCCGTTCTACATAAAGGAATTAGTATTTACTTACCTAACTAAATGGAACTACCTTTATAGTCCTTGATGAAAATATCTAGGAATTGGCAATATCTGACCTGAGAATTTCGACATTTCACGAGTTTCAACTCAAGTCAGGTCTGGTTACAAAAACTTGATGACGGATTCTAAGTCCTACTAACTGACGTTATAGAGATGAATAAAGACTGACGATATCAATAATGCTATACTATTCATTCAGGGTATTCTTACGAACTTGCCTGACCTAGGGAGCAAGAGCAATTCATAGCGGTGCCTCATAAAACATCAGTTTACTGAAATTTCAATTAACGTCATTGAATTCTACGTAAGAAGTTGCTACGAGAATGTTGTCACAGAAATGGAAAATTTGCAACAGAAAAAGAGTTACAACATTATATCTGAAATGAACATTTTCGAGACACACCCGGTACCTATGTAACGGTGATAGCTATGGAGTTCTGGCTTTCGCTAATGAGTTTCTCATGAAAATTGGATAGCGACATCAGTTTTGGTCTATCTAGTACACGAATAGGACTTCCCATTCTAAAGTGTCCAATCTGGCCCAACCTGTACAGTATACAGGGTGAGTCTGTAAGTTGTACATTAATTTTAACCATAGATTCCTCTCATCGAATAAAATACTTTTTCCATTCACCATTTCATTCACTTTGATTGCAAGTTCAACACAGATATCATTCACGGTGATTCGTTTTGCAAAATAATCAATCCATTGCTTGAAATTCAAAGGAATATGATTGGGAAAACTCATTTGCTCACTCAATTCTTATGGTTTGGTACTTTTTGCAGTTTCATTGTGGAAAAAATACTCCACTACACTTGACCATTGAAACACTAATCTTCCACTTCATATCCATGCAATATCCAGTTGTTTCCATCATGAAATTCTACTCAATTTCAATCATCTAACCTAAAAAACATCAATTGAACTCTAGAATTCTATGGAAATTCTGGTCCATAGACATGGACTATGTCTGTGATCTGGTAACGAAATAGCATAGACCTAATATTCAGTCTATGCGAAATAGATGAATATTTCTGTGTTTCCTATGTTCGGGTAAACGTGAGCAGAGCTTAATTCACAGTCTTCACTAGCTCCTGGGCGGATCCACAAAAATAAGGAAACTTCTCGAAAAGATATCAGGTTTTATAACTTTCAACGTTGAATATCTCAAAAAGGGTTCGTTTGAGGAGAAATAACGAATAATTAAGTATTCTAAAATGATTTTGGGTTCATATTATGACTTATGAGGTAAACTTGATCTGCATTATTTATGCTAATTTCTTATAGTTTTTTGAATCGGAGAGTCTATAACCAGAAAACCATTTGAAGTTACATGATATTGATTACTGTAGAATACGAGTCAAAGTCATAGAGAACTTCACACCAAAATTCATTTCATTCGGAGAAATCATGTCAAAGCTACAAAAGAAAGACTGATTTTTTTTTGGAAATTTCAACAGTCTGTATCTTTTCACTAGGGCCGAATCTGGAAAAATGGTTAATGAAAAGGGGTTCGATTTGATGAGAGGAATCTAGGGTTAACGTTTAAGTAGAGGGTTTTCCAATAAGAGGTGTTATTTTGATATTCAAAGAAAAATGCCATTTTTCGATATAAATGATCGGATTTTTATTTCACTATAAAGAAGAAGCTATGCCATTAATAGTCGAAAATAACATCAGGCAACTGACCACCAGTACCACGCTTACAGGACCATATCCTTTTAATGAAATTTTCCATAACCAAATCGCAAAGTGGCTGCCCTATGTCCTCGATAGCCTCAAGAATTCCATCTTTGAGGTCTTGAATCGACGCTGGGCTATAGGCGTATACCTTCTCTTTCACGTGGCCCCAAAGGAAGAAGTCGCAAGGTGTTAAATCACAAGATCTCGGTGGCCAATTGTGATCACCTCTTCGAGAGATAACACGGTCCGGAAACTGTTTCCCCAAAGGTCAATGGTTTCGTTGCTTGTGTAACACGTAGCGCCGTCTTGTTGAAAGTAAACGTTGTCCAATACCATCCAATTCCGGCCATAAAAAATCATTAATCATCTCTCGATAGCGCAATCCATTCGCCGTAACTGCTGCTCCAGCCTCATTTTCGAAAAAGTAAGGTCCAATGACTCCGCCGGACCATAAACCGCACCAAACAGTCACACGTTGAGGATAGAGAGGCTTTTCAACGATAACTCTCGGGTTTTTCGAGCCCCAGATGCGACAATTTTGCTTGTTGACGAAGCCACCGAGGTAGAAATGGGTCTCATCACTCAAGATGATCTTTCGATGGAATTCCGGATCATTTTCATGCATTTCAACGACCCAATCAGCAAAGACACGACGTTGTTGATGATCGGTCGGCTTGAGTTCTTGTGTTAACTGAACTTTATAAGCCTTAAGACCCAAATCTTTAAGCAAAATACTGTGTAATGACGTTTGTGGAATGCCTTATTTCAAAGATCGACGAGGAATGGACAATCCTGGGTTTCCTTCAACAATTTCGGCTATAGCAGCAATATTCTCGGCTGTTCTTGAGCGACGTGCACGGGTTTTATTCTTCACATCACTAACTTGTCCCAACAGCTCGAATTTTTCCACCAATTTCTTTATTGCGGTCCGACAAGGTGCTTCACGACGACCCAAAAATGTTCGAGTTTTACGAACCGTCTCTGCTAAGTTCCATTTTTATTAATGGCGTAGTTTCTACTTGTCAAATGTCGAAAAATGACAGCTTCAAAAGTGACATCTACCGAAATAGCGGGCTATTCAAAATAACATCTCTTATTGGAAAACCCTCTACAACTTAAAGACTCACCCTGTATGCATATGTATTTTTTCCGGTTATCTGTGGCTTCAGGCAAACTCTTCAGAAGCTTAAAACTTGTGCGAGTTAGGATATCGGGTGTGTTCTATGTAGGGTTTGTTCCTTTATCCTTACGCCACCGTTGGCACAATACTGTTAATTTTTTACCCCAACAGTAAATGGTGGCCGGTACCATCTTACTTTACTAGAAAACGTTTTTCCTAGTCGGGAATCGAACCTGAGACCTTTCCATCAAGAAACCGACGCTCTACCCATTGATCGCTACAAACGAAATATTCCACATCTCCCACAGTTAAATCCGAGCTCTCCCCAAACTGCAAAACGACCAACAGCCGACCCAGTTTCCGTTCTTTCCATCGCGAAATTACTTGATCCAGTGCAGCAAGCGGCCTTCGATAATAAATTCAACGTTATCGACCCGACCGGCGGCGTGACGGACCGAATTATCTGCCGGACCGGTCGTCGACGCGGGGACAAAACGACGCCCGCGTTGTTTGATAAGCCGCCTATCCGGCTTTCCCTCCCTGTCCCCCTGCCCTTTAGGACGCCCGGGAAGAAAGGGGGCGGCGAAGGGTAGATATCAATCGGTTGAAAAGCGGTGGCCGCTCGTTGGGCGCCACATCGTTTAATATTCGGGGTTGGTCGGGGCCGGACCGGAACCGCCGATAGGATTAATGAAGTTGGTTAAATTATTTCTTAGATAATCGAAGTTTATAGACGAGTTCGTCCCAAGTTGCCAACCCACAATTTTCTTCACAGATTTACTATTACTGGGTAACGGGAATTTCAGGACAAATTCGACATAATTAGGTTCGCGTTATTTATAAATATCCGTAAAAGATGCCTCGGCTGCTCGAAATAAGATAATTCCTTCCAAATAGAGGTTTTCGTTAAGATCATCTCTAATTGACTGAAATTTAAGTTTGGGATTCCTGATTTCATGTTAATAGTGTCAAATTTTTATAGAATATGTTCCGCAAATCAACTTGGTTATTTCGGTTGCCGGTTTTCCATTGCGTGAATATAAAATATTCGGTTGATTCCTGAAAAAACAAGTTAGAATTACGGAATTTGATTGATGAAAAAACGTTCTTTCTGTCACCAGAATTAGTCAATGTTCTGTGGTAACATTTCCATAGCATGAAACAATTGTATTCACTTTATGATCCATAAAACATAGAAGAGAAAAAAATCAACAATGGAAAAATTACTAGGTATGGTCTATGGATCATAAGGTAAATAAAGATTGTTCTGTGCTATGGATATGTTACCATAAAATATTGATTGTCGTTCTGGTGCATAGACTCAATCTGTCTGTGTTCTGGTGACAGAATGGTTACTTTTTCATCCATCAAATTCCGTAATTAACCTTTTTTTTCAGGAACCAACCGAATATTTCATATTCACAGAACGGGAAACCGGCAACCGAAACAACCATGTTGATTTGCGGAACATATCCTTTATAAATAACCGAATATTTCATATTTACGTAATGGAAAACCGGCAACCTAAATAACCAAGTTGATTTGCGGAACATATTCTATATAAATTTGACACTATTAACATGAAATCAGGAATCCCACCTTAAATTTCAGCCAATCAGAGATGATCTTAACAAAACCCTATATTTGAAAGGAATTATCTTGTTTGAAGAGCCGAGGCATCTTTTACGGATATTTAAAAACAACGCGATCCTTATCATGTCGAATTGGTCCTGAAATTCCCGTTCCCCAGTAATAGTAAATTTGTGAAGAAAATTGTGGGTTGGTAACTTGGGCCGAAGTTGTCTATTCCGCATCGACTGACAGGAATGGTGTAAATATTGAAGTTTTGACATCTTGCGAATAGTGAGATTTTCAGAATTAGGAGTGTTCCTGTATTTTGTTCTTTTTCTTCTTCTGCATTAGTAAGGCATTTTGCTTGTTTTATCTGGATTATCAGATCAGTCGTTCTCCTGATGTTGACTGCCAACTGTCTCTCCGCCTTTTTGGCGTCTGAATTTGAGATTGCAGCGCTGCGGTGGCCAGTTTAAGAACCTTAGGTAAAGGCATACGAGCTAGGTTCTCAAGTGTTTGCTTGTATATTTGATTGATTAAAATTGGATTTTACAATTTGTTCGAAGATTTTTTCAGTTCAGAAGTGATTCTGTGTATACATATTTCATTTTCATGAAATAGTTATGTATTATGTATCCTCTATTCTAAATCAGAGTAGTAATGCTGCAATTACTGTTAGAAGTATTTTAGTATCAACCTATTGCAACTATAAATGGCAATATTAATTTCAAATTATTTGGAGTATCTTGAAGGCACAGAAGCTAGAAGTGTTCAGGAAGATGCATATGATATTAAGTTATTTGCAAAAATGATAAACTTTATACCTTTTTACCTACCCAACTTGATTATTGATCAAATGCCCCTCAGATCTACTGCTCGAAAAGTTGAAAAACAGATAATATTGTAAAACATACTTTTCGTAATAATATACAAATACTAACTTTACTATTTATGTAGGGAAGGACTAAATTTACACGATATATTATTGTGAATAAAATGAATACATTCAGATAAAACTAATGCTACTTGTACGGCAAGCCTTATTCATTATGGAATGACAAATAAATTCTTTCAACACTCATATGATTGGTCTATAAAATGCTGTAATAAATAATCCTCGTACAACTTTGATTTAATCGGCAGAAGCACTTTGAGCGAAGAGTATTCATCACCAAATATTTCCTTGTCGAGACTCTTGTTTTAACCGGTCAGTTCTATGACTAAAACATTTAGGTTGTTCCTTAATGATCAGTTCAACAGGCAGATTTCTGGAAGGCAGAGCATTCCTTTTAAGTAACTTTCTCTGCTTGGATTAGGGGTCTGGAAAACAATTTCTTCATAAATGTGATACAATATTTCATGAACCTCTATAAAAATTATCATCATCGGTAAAATGCAGTTAACAGACTCTCATAAATCTTGTTTGCTGGTTTACCAATTTTGAGTTACAAGTTGCCAAGGTTTTTATCGATTCTTAAACACTTTCAGGCCCGACTTGTTGAAGGGAGTTTCGTTCACCCCACCTCGAAATGTTTCAACGAGCTGTTGAAATCTATAGGAAGGGACATTCGAGGTTGCTTTTTTTCAGTAGAAACACTTTTAAAATCACACAAACGCCAAGAAAAATTCATAAACTTTCTCATTTTCTTGACAATTCTTTCAACTTGTCAATGATTATGTTTGCACCTCGGGTTACTCTGATAGCCACCAGAGGGAGTAGCGCATATCCTCTTCATTCGCCAATAGGCTTTTCATCTCGCGCTATTTTGGCGAGTCGGGTATCCAATAGTATCCATCATTCTACTGACATGCTCATTCCATGCTCTCCCTCTTCGTCTCATCCACTTTACATCACCGACCCCGCATTTTTCTCTGACATGGGTATTTGTCTATCTCTCTGTATTTTGTTGTAAGGAGAAAATAATGTCTCTCGTTGTTCTATAGAAATGGACCGACCGACTATATTTGACTTGATTGACCAAGAAAATGAGTAAAATTGATAAATTTTCATATCAAATGCGTCTGCGTTGCTGTGATTTTCGGAAATGTCGATTGGGCAAAAGTTTTTGATTGCGAAAGTGTTGATAGAAATTAATCCTTGCAAATTGTCTCTTGATTGTCTGATGAAGGAGTCATACAATGTGAAACGTTCAAGGTAAATTTATTGATCGTTTACATTATTCTTTCATTGATTCTTAGGCTACATTTCATCTAGAAAATAGTTTGAATCCCGCAATCTCCAAGAGATTTTGAGCCGAAAATTGTCTCAAACTACTGGGTTGGACTCAGTGATGACGATTCCGGTGTCAAGTCGATTCTGGCCAGCAGGACGTATGAACGTAGAATCCTATCGACCTGAAACTTTCAGGGTGGGTTGCATTTCAAAATGCGACGGTTAGGTTGGTTAATGGGCGAAATCGGCCAAACAGTTTTGGAGTTAGAGCCTAGTAAATTTTGACGTTATTTTGGCGATAATTCAAAACCTACTGAAACAATTGTATCGAAACTTGAAAGTTAGTTGGAGTATAGGAACGCGAAATTTTGTTGAGATCATACTTTCAGTAAATTTAAAAAAAAATATGTTTTCAAATTTTTTTTTCAGAATTGGTTCTCCATATTCGGAAAAAATCCAGCGCAGACTTTGAGCCTTTCATTTCGCAGCAGTTTAGCCAAATTCAATTCGATACGGTTATTATTTTCGGAGATATTGAAAAAAAATATGTAAAATTTCGTGTTTTTTTTTTGATATCCTTGTTTTTTTCGGAATAACCCAAAAAATGCTTATTCAATCATAATGAAACTTGGTATCTAGTTCGAAAATGCTGATGGACATTTTGTGCAAAATTTTCTTTTGATCGTATTATACCCATTCAATTCTGTATGAACCTTCGAACTGTCATTTTTTGATGAATTACTGTATTTTAGGAAATATTAGGAAAATAAAATTTTGAATGGGTATATCTGTGGAATCATTGGGTGGATTTTACCCATTCACGACGTCGCCTTTCGTAATCAAGGTCTAAACCTACTCTACAAATATCGACTTTCTGAGTTGTTTCTTTCGGAAGTTATGTTGTTTATTGTTGTTTGTATTGATCTGGTTGTTGTTTATATTCTACCGGTATTGTTGATTAGGCGATCTGTTTTCGCAGGAACAGCCCTTGACCAATAGCTCAATTCTGCAATCCGCAATGGCGTTTTCCATAAGAAAAATCAATATTATTTAATTTTTTGAAGTTCTGTATTAGATATTGGGAGTGAAAACTCCCAACAGCTAGAAAAATTATGCAACATGCTCCCAAGATAAGCTTCAATCGATACTATTTGGTTCGGTTCAGTTCTTCTATTTATTCCTACCTTGATGACTCCAACCTCATATTTTTTGATATACCTAATAGAATGTGTGAAACTTCCATAGCCGACCTAACATAAAAGTGAATGAATCATGAATTCACGCGAAGTTTTCTTCTTGAAATGATCTAGCGATTCGCAGTATTAAAATCAGCATCTTCCCGAGTCACCCTGTACCGAAACAATACGGAAACTCCTAATCTATACCCATAAATATTTCATTTTCAATCTTCTCAACTCAGCTGATCAGAACCGTCCGATAAATTTTATCGTACTTCAACTTTTCTAGATTGAACAATCAGAATCCGGTTTCTAGTCCGCGGGTGTTGGAATCCGTAAAAAAAGTCGACGCAAAAGTCGCGAAAGCTTTATTGCCAACACAAAACATTTCGCAGTCGGAAAGTTTTCCCCGACCGGCCGACCGACCGTCGGGGGCCGAAACTTTTTATCTGGCAAAAAGTTTCGTAGGGGCCGATTACCCATGTATTCGCCCGGAGTTTGAAAAGCTTATTACAATATTTCAGGAAAAGTTCCCGAACCGAACTCGCAATTTATACTTTTCCGAGAAACTTGTTCGGTAGACAAACAAGTTAATAAACCTATACATGCAGGGGGGGCGCATCCGGGGATTTCGGGAAGGTTCCACTGAGTTTTTTTTATTATTGTAGCTCGCGGGGGATAGAAAACATGTCGTAGCTAGTTTGGAGGGTATGGTGGCGTAATATGTCAACTTCAAAGTTTCATGGTGATTTATGTGCGTGAAGGGTTGAGAAATAGTGCAGCCTGTTTGTTCCGAAACCTTTGTCATCGTCGAGATAAAGCTACGTTCAGAATGACTTCGCGCGGGGTTGCCAGATAAGATGTAGCAGAAATCGTGAGAAATCACCTACAAGAAACTGCTGAACATTTTCAAAAAAGTAAATATTAAGTTAGCTTTCACAACCGCCACGAAAACCAGACAACTTTTGGGAAATACGTTTGATAAAATTCTGGATGAATTAAAATCGGGCATATACGAAATAAAATGTCCAGACTGCGATAAATCTTACATCGGACAAACAGCGAGGAACATCAACACGAGATTTAAACAACACATGAGCCATATCCGTAACAACCATCCTGACAAATCGGCGGTCGCGAATCACGTTTTAACAACCGGTCATTTAATTTCAGAAAAATCCATAAAGCTATCAAAAAGCTCGAGAAAAATTTACCTAAATACTAATGAAGGTATACATAAGTTCGAGAGAAGAGACAGATTGCTAAAGAATGATCTCACCCCCATTAGTAACCCATTATTCCTAATATTTACCTGACTCACCCTTGATAGCCCAGCACTACACTTACGACCTTAACAACTCTTTTCCATTGGTCCTGTTTACCATCCTCCCACTAGTGCAACATGTACACTTGTAATGTAGTCAGTAACGATATGTCTTTGACAAAGGAAACTTGGTTTCCGATAGTGTAAGTGGATTAGAGAGTAGTTACACACTGTTTTGTTATCATGAGATTACAAATAACCTAATAATTGTTGAAAAAACACAATAATATAGTGTGCTTTTGAATAAATGTATCAACAAACTCCTTCATAAAAAAACCTTATGAACAAAACAAAATTCAACATTATTTCAATAATTTTGTCTTACTTGAATACAAAACTTTATTTGTGATTCAGTAAAACAAATCTCAGACAGTTACGACACGACTGCGTAAAAATGCCAACAAACAAATGAACTATAAGCAGTGAAAAATAGCTGTGAGTGACGAAAAACATCGACACATTACATGGAAAACCCTTTGAAAGCAAGGGACAATAAAAATCATCATTTAATTTGAGACGATGGTACCTGATGAAATTTGTCACCGAATGAAAGTCGACCATTACAGTTTTGTTCTTACACAGCTTTCAACCCCCTCCATTTTTTTTCTCCATGAAAGGGTTCGTAGGGGTTGAGAGTTGTGCATGTACAAAAATGTAATGGTCGACTTTCATTCGGTGACAAATTTCATCAGGTACTATCGTCTCAAATTAAATGAGCCATGACAAAGTGTGCATACTGAAAACCTCTTTGAAGTAAGAAATTTTTCAAAATAAAATTTTTTTCTTGAAAATTTCTGCACGCCTGTAAAGAAGATACAAAGACCTTGCCAAAAAAGTACCACATGACTTACTTTCCCTTTTCAGAAAATTTAGAGGGTTGATGGGGATGGCACAGGGTGCAACAAAAATCCTTCAAAAATGCATACAATTTGGTAAAAGTGAAACAAAAATTGCCTGTTTCAGGATTTTGTTGCCAAATATTTTTCTTCTGAGAAAATGAATTTGTTCCATAATTTTGACGCGCACTGTATATTATCCTATTGACGAATGTTTTTAAAAAATGGTTGAATTTTTTACTGTTTCTCAGAAGAAAATAATCGATGGTTCACATGGCAGAAAATGCCCATCAGTAGATCATTTTCGAACATTCAGAAACAAATAATCCAAATAGAATGATGAATATAACGTCGTTTCATTCAAAACTTTGTTTTCGTCAGATTTCGATGAGAAAGAAACACCGACGCTTTTCATCAAAGACGTGAAAATACTTTCCGAGACAAGTTACAAGTCCTAACTTCCGAAGATCCATCTAAAGTTTCCGCGTTAACTTCGCTATCCGTATTACGGCCCTGATTCCGACACTTTGCGAAGTAGAAACTACTGGCGGAACTTTTCAGGGATCGATCCAGTTCCCCTCAACTAACTTCGGCCCATAAAGTATATAAACTCACACTTTTGTAACAACTTTGGTTCGACGATCAAGTTTGCAGTTGTCGTGCGCTGCTCCGCTCTGGATGGGTAGTTAAAACTTTTCGCAGGGACGGACCGGCCTATACGGCGGAATCTAATTAGCCCGACGCTGATTGCCAACATCCCCCCGACGTCCCTCTACGACGCGAGCGAAATTCTCATCTGCCCGATCACGTAGGGGTGGAATTAGGGATGCTGTCGGAATTTAGACGACTCAAAGCGATTGCTGGGAAAGTATCTGGATTTTTATACGGGATTTCCGAGACTTTGTAGTTAGTGAGTAGGAGAGAAACTTATGAGGTAAAGGGTTGAAAGATGATACGTTTAAACGTGAAAATGCAACAGTTGTTCAACAAGTGGATATGGCATGAGGGAGGCGTTTAGTTAAGATTTGCGGAAGAAAATTAAAGAAACGAATGGGTGTGAAGGAAGCAGCATAATTTGAGCGCTTCCGTTCAAATCGTGGTATTTAATCTTCGATTTTGAACCCAGTCTGTAGGTTCCTAGAAATAGTCTGCTTTTCTTCGCCCTCTCGAATTCTTTGATGAATTTGAAGTTACCGTATATATATATTCTTTTGAGAATGAGCATTACAATTCTAAGATATATCACAGTGTTAGCAGAGGAAATGTAAACGGGGTACCATACTTATTTGCGTATGATACAAGAGCACAGATAAAAACCTCAGGAAAAATTCTGTCTCCCCGTATAAGTGTAGTAATTTGTTTATAGAAGATGGATGGCATCTTTTTCATTGGAAAATAATTTTTTCGTCATCTTGAATTCATTTCGACAAAATATCTTGACATAATATCTGAAACAGAAAGAGGGACAGAAAACCAGAAGGAAGCAGTAAATAATATCACCTACATTTGCTCATGACCGAGAGGGTCTTTCGACCAGGTTCAGTCCTCCAAGCGATGATTTTCAGATCCTCAGATAAACGAAGAACGCTACAGGCCCGTTTATCGGGTAATCATCTCCCATAGATCCATAATTGTTCATTTCGAAATAGAAATTTAATAAAATATCGGAAATAAAGTGAAAAACTTGTGACATGTATTATGTCAGGATGACATGAGTTACCGTAAATCTTATATACAGTGCCCGTCGAAATTATATAACAAATTAATTTTCTCAGAAGAAAAATATTTGGAAACAGAATCCTGAAACAGGTCAATTTTGTTTCACTTTTACTAAATTTATATGCATTTTTGAAGGATTATTGTTGCACCCTGTGCCATCCCCATCAACCCTCTGAATTTTTTGAATAGGAAAAGTAGGTCATGTGGTACTTTTTTGGAAAGGTCTCTGTATCTACAGATCACAATACCGTGTCACAAACATAGGAATACCCCAGGGTAGTATCCCTGGAACGATTTTTTTCATTATTTACATCAATGATGTATGTAATTCTGACACAAGCGCTAATCAATTCATGACTATCTTCGTTGACGACACAAATCTCCTAGCTGGTGGCGAAACATTTCCAGAAATGATGGCGAACAGTGTACAATTGTTTGATAACACCAAAAACTGGCTACAACAAAACCAGCTTATGTTAAATGAATCAAAGACGGGGACAATCCTATTTAGAACTGATCCAAATATGACTCCGCCCACTACAGTTGATATCAATAACTCATCTGTAGTTCTGTCAGAGAGCATAAAATTCTTAGGTATTCACATTGATGGATGTATGAAATGGTCCTGTCACATCGACCACCTGGCAACCAAACTGAGTCAGATATCTTACGGAATTAGGATTACATCCAAATATCTCCATGACAACGACACTAGGGTCCTTTACCTGGCAACATTTGAATCGGTAGCTAGATACGGAATAATCTTTTGGGGTGGAAATAGCAACATTGAAAAAATATTCACTATCCAAAAAAGAACGATTAGACTGATGAACAACATGACATATAATCAATCCTGCAGAACAGTATTCAAAACATCTAACCTTATGACAATCTATGCTCTGTATATTTACGAATGCCTGATGTTCATCTTTAAACATCCAGAAATCTTTAAAGAAAATACTCTTTCACACAGATACCCAACAAGAACCAAAGAGTTCTTTTACCCCCAGCATCGATTGACTGCAACAGAAAGAGGTGCTCACTACATGTCAATAAAGTTTTTCAACAATCTTCGGCCTGGATTGAAATCAATAAACAAAATAAGCATTTTTAAACGAGAAATCAAGAAACTACTCATAGATCTGGAACCGTATAGTTTGTCTGAATTTCTTAGCATGTAATATATTTGTATTTATTTCTTTTTTGACACTATTTCATTCTATGTTGCCAATGTTCTGAACTTGTAGCAGTTTACTCTGAAATAAAGCTCTCTTATTATTATTATTATCTTCTTTACAAGCATGCCGAAATTTTCAGGAAAAAAAAATTTTTTTTTCTGAAAAATTAGTTAATTCGAAGTGGTTTTCAGTATGTACTTTGTCATTGCTCATTTACTTTGAGACGATGGTACTAGATGAAATTTGTCACCGAATGAAAGTTGACCATTACAGTTTTGTTCATGCACAACTTTCAACCCCCTCACGTGAAAAATTAGAATAACTCCAGAAGGTACAGGAAGAATGTGTAAAGCGCTTTGATTATTGCATCCAGAACGATGGTGGTCATTTTGAACATTTAATTTAACTTATCTTGTATTGCACAATGATTTTCCGGATGTTGTTTCAATGCCGAAATAAATTTCCAATGTCACTCCATTTTTTTCTCCATTAAAGTGTTCGTAGGGGTTGAAAGTTGTGCATGAACAAAACTGTAATGGTCGACTTTCATTCAGTGACAAATTTCATCAGGTACCATCGTCTCAAAGTAAATGAGCCATGACAAAGTGCACATACTGAAAACCTCTGTGAACTAACTAATTTTTCAAAAAAAAATTTTTTTTTCAAGATTTCTGCACACCTGTAAAGAAGTTACAAAGACCTTGCTGAAAAAGTACCACATTACCCACTTTCCCTATTCGAAAAGTTCAGAGGGTTCATCGGGATGGCACAGGGTGCAACAATAATCCTTCAAAAATGCATATAAATTTAGTAAAAGTGAAACAAAATTGACCTGTTTCAGGATTCTGTTTCCAAATATTTTTCTTCTGAGAAAATTAATTTGTTACATAATTTCGACGGGCACTGTATATAAGATTTACGGTAACTCATGTCATCCTGACATAATACATGTCAACAAAAATCGTTCAAAATGCATAAATTTGGTAAAAGTGAAACAAAAATTGACCTGTTTCAAGAATTCATTGCCAAATATTTTTCTTCTGAGAAAAGGAATTTGTTCCATAATTTTGACACGCACTGTATATGTATGTACATGTCTTGAAAGAGAAGATTTTTCCAAGCCCGAAATTGGTGGCTATATTTATTACGATCACAGATTATTTCCTTCTCATTTTCATAGAAATGAGACTCGATAAGTCCCACATTTTGGAACAAAAGTTTAACGGTCCTAAACCTCGCGAAATTGAAAAAATAGTTCACCAAGTCAGAGAAACACGTATCGACTAACGCCCGGATTAACCGCCCAGTTATTCCTGCCTAATAACCAAACAAAACAACGTCCGTAAGCCGTAAGTAACAAAGTTGCGGGCGTAAACAGTCCAACAGCGCTACCCCGTAGGTGGATGGCTTCGCATAGGATTCTCCTCGCGGTGCGGCGAGGGTAGATTTCGGGGGTGGGCGCCCGCTGGAAGTCAGCCTCCCCCGGACAAGTACAGTTAAACTAATTCTAACTTCGGGGGCCCGACGACTAACCGGCGGAAGTTGCAAACTATTATTGCGCGATGTTTGCTTTACGGGCAGCGGGGTAGGTGAGGTCAGGGGGGGACGCGGACTTTGGGGGTTGTTTAAACTCAAGTTTGGAAATGTGTTTCGGCATAATATGGCGTATGTCGACATCTCTGTGCCGTTTTATGTTGCTCCGGGGTTGTTTGCCGCAGGGCCGGAACCGTACAATATTCTATCTATAGGTTCGTTTTGGTTCAGAATTCAGAACTGGTAGGGACCGGTTCGAGCATGCGCGATTGCGATTTTGTGTTTTGGTATATGTAAGAACCAGTTCAGGATTCGGGTAATCCTGTTGTGGTTATTTTTAAAACCGATTCGGAACTGTTCTGAATTGTGAAAGGAGTTCGGACGTGAGAGTCCGAACTGCACTCAAAGAAATTCACCAGGATTTACAACAGGAATTCGGTGACTTCTACAGGAAATTCTCCCTATATACGCGACAGCAGGAATATTTGTTGAATTTTCGTGACAATTCCTGTCGTTCAATTCCTCTAGAAATAACAAGATTCACATTAGTTAATGTGACCAAACTGCAGTTTGTCATTTCAACAGGAAAATAATAATGTGACGAAAACCGGAATATACGTGACTATTTACAGAAACGTAACATTGATTCAACTGGAATTTTCTAGTTATTTTAATGAACTACCTCACTTTTACCGGTGCTGTAATTTCGATCTTACAGGAATTTCCTGTTCAATAAACAAACTAGATGGTTGTATTCCAAGCTTCAAACTTCAGTTTCTACTAGAATTTCCAGTAATGAACAATAAACTAAAACAGTAAATACTTTACTGATTACGGAACTGTAGTATCGATTTAACAGGAATTTTCCGTAGGAATAAAAACTATCCTTCATATATTACAGTACTAGTAAGTAGTATTCGAAGCTTATAACCTGAGGTTTTACAGGAATCTCTTCCAGTTACCTAGTATTTAACAGGAATTTCCTATTGAAATATTTACGTAGTCTTGACAGTAATTTCCATGTGCAGTTGAGATATGTTTCCATGAACTTTTACTGGAAGATTCCGGTTAGTTCTACCGTGAAGCATTGTTGCAATTTAGGGTACTTCCTGTCAATATTTAAGTGCTTTTTCGTACAGGGTGTGGCGAAACAGACAGTGCAGTTTTGAAAAGCTATGAAGAAAAAACTTCGGTACTTACAGAAAAAAGATTTAGTTAATTTTTTTTAGTACATCATGCCGTTTTATGTGTCAAGTTTTAAAAATGACATCAGAAAAATTATGGCCGCCAGCAGCGATACATTGATGAAGGTCATCTCTGAAGTTTTCGGCTTCATTTAGACCACAGAAAAAAATTACATTTACTCAAATCCGGTGCTGCTGGTAGCCATCATCTTTCTGATGGCGTTTTTCAAACTTGATACATAAAACGGCATGATGTACTAAAGAAAATCAACTGAATCTTATTTCTGTAAGTTACATTATTTTTTCTTAACAGCCTCTCAAAACTGCATTGTCTGTTTCGCTGCACCCTGTACAAAATACTTCAATATTGAGAGGAAGTATGCTTCAGAATAGTTCGCACAAGCGTAGAGTAGCTGTTAACGATTTGAATGGTTAACCTGGGGCCCGACTCTTGAATCTCCTTCAAGAATTGAAGAGTATGACAATTGCCATATGTTTGCGTCGATTTTCTAAGTTAAATATGAACAACAAGTAGACATGACCTGCGCATGGAACCGAATGTCACTCAATAATAGAATGTTATATCTCATATACTCCGTACCACTCGTTGCTAAGTCGAAGGAAACGGTGATAAGGTTATGTTTTTATTCCGATTTGAAATTTCTCGATATCTTGCATTCAGTTTTTTCCTTGAATATTCGCTTGGAAACATAGTGACATTCGGTTCCATACGCAGGTCGTCTCTACTTGTTTATATTTAACTTCGAAAAACGACGCAGACATATTACTATTACAATTGTCATTCTTTTCAATTCTTGATCGAGATTCAACGAGATTGACCGCTAGGGGGCCAATTCTTAAATCTCGATTAAGAATTGAAGAGCATAACAATTGCTATATGCTCGCGTCGTTTTCTTAGTTGAATATTACAAACAAGTAGACACGACCTGCGCATGGAACCGAATGTCACTCGACAATTGAATGTTATATCTCCTATACTCCGTACCATTCGTTGCTAAGCCGAAGGAAACGGTGATGAGGTTATGTTGGTATTCGAAATTTTTCGACATCTTGCATTCAGTTTATGTCTTGAATATTTGCCTAAAAACATAGTCGAAATGGTGAATAGAACTTTCACAAAGTTTGCAGATGCTCGAGAAAACTTAGAAAATCGACATAAACATATGACAATTGTCATACTCTTCAATTCTTGATCGAGATTCAAGAATCGGCCCCCTGTCCTTTCCGCCGTCGTGTGTTAATTTGGTTTTTGATTAATGTATGAGGAAACGGTTCGCTGTTGAATTTAAACTTTTTTTATTGAGGATAATTCCTTCGCTTCGACCTCCCATAATTATCAAAGGGTTCTTCCATTGTCCACACCCGGAATGTATACCTGATTCTTAAATAAATCTTCTATCCCTTTTGAATAATAATGATTCCAGAGAATTTTTTCTCCAAAACGCACATATTCGAGCCGGATTCGTGAATGGGTAAAATTCACCCAATGATTCTGCAGATATACCCATTCAAAATTTCATTTAATATTTCCAAAATATAGATCAGATCGAATTAAAATCCAGTAATTTATCGATAAATGGTAGGTTCATACAGAATTTAATGATAATATGATCAGAAGATCACAGAATGAATATTTGAAAAAAAAATAACAATTTTTTTTTTATTTTTCTTATCATCACGAAATATTGCACAAAGTTGTCCATCAGCATTTTCGAACTAGATACCTAGTTTCACTATGATTGAATGAGTATTTTTTGAGATATTCCGAAGAAAAACGACATCAAGAAAAAAATCACGAAATTCCACATACTTTTTTCCAATATCTTGAAAATTGAAGAATATCCTGGATGCAAATGGTTAAAAAATATTGTAAGAATGCGCAATCTTGCCACTTTTGGTTTATTATTTGATAAAATCAAATAATGAACCTTAGTGATAGACCAACAAAAAAAAAAATTTAACCCCCCCTGAAAATTTCACAGTTTGCGTTTTGGAGTATGTAGATTTGAATGAACGAATAAAAAAAAATCCGTCTGTCCGTTGTCCGGGGCTTTTCTTCGGAAGTACTGAACGAAAATCCTTGAAACTTGGTAGGAAAATTGTGTGTCACTCGGGGTTGATCCTCCAAGCTTTTCAGCAGGATCAGTGTACCCTAAGTGGTCTAAATGGAGGGTTGAGGGAAAAAAAAATATTTCTCGAAAACTTACCACCGAATTTTCATGAAACTCTGAACGTTGATTACTGTTGCATAACTAAACCTAAAAAAATTTACCCGGAAGATTTCCGACCAGTGGTTTCTGAAATATAAAGAAAAACGCTGCAAATTTCCAATAATATCGAAATATCATCGCATTCGGTTCTAAGTTGTTTAAGATATCAACGGTATATTGGGTTACTTAACTAAGAATATAAATCCTTGTGTAAAATTTGCAGTGTTTTTATATTAAAGAATTTTCGAGGAAATAGAACTGAAATGCAGTGAAAAATGGAAAAATAACTAACATTGCGCATTCACACAAAAGAATCAAGTACATCCCAAAAAAAATTTAAAAAAATGATCACTGAGGCATACAGAATGACAACACGTTTTCTAGAAATTTCTCCAAATTCTAAGATTTCTTGCGGCTATTGGCAACGTTAAAGCATGCAGGCCGTAAGCAAGTGCCTTAGCTTGAGATATTAAAGTTTGACAGGTGTTTACATTCCACTGCGCCCTCAAGGTCTTCTGTGCCCCCGTCGGAGCTGTTTTCGCACTGCTCCTACCTACAGCTCTCCCTCCAGCTCTACAATTCTAATATCTGTGAGGGGTTCAAGGAGGCTAAGTTCTCATTCCTCCTATAATGCTCCTGTCCGAGATATCTTTTGCGCAGGCTCACAATGGCGAGGCATTCTGTGATCAGGTGAACAGGAGTTTCCTCCTCTTCCCCACAGAATTTTCACTCGTCACTTTCTGATAAGCCCATTCTCATCATGTGCTCCCTCCGGCGACAGTGTCCTGAGAGAACCAGTGAGGACGCGTTACTTGTTCCTACTGAGATCCAAATGATTTTCGGACCTTGTAATTTCGAAGTTCCGAAGGAACTTTTTAGGGTGCTCCATTCCTGGATAATTGAGATATCAACGAGGTAATCAAACTTGAATGTGGCTATGTTGCCGAAGCCGTAATAGGTCACTTGCATGCATTTTTTCATCATTGGAATCAAATATTCTATCCGTAAGACTACTGAAAATGTTAAACCGCCGTCGAAAATTTCACTTTTCAACGAGAAAATGATCTTTTAAATTAGGCTCCGCATGTCGGCTGTTTGAACGGACGAAACTTCGGGGCTTCCGTGACGTACCGGGATATATTCACTATCTCCCTCTTCTCGTGTACTTTACTCTCTAGCCAGCCAATGGATAGCTTCGGCTGTATCGATTAGCGAATCGCAAAATAACGAGTGACGTAGAAGACGATCTGCGGCGTTTCTCCCGCTTCGAACTTGACTCCTGATTTGACCATTTTCAATGCCGAATCATTCAAAATTCGAGAATTGTGGAAGTGTGTGATAGCATACATCATGATTTTGTATCGATTCAGAATGAGAAAATCATAAAAATATGATAATTCGTGTTACATGCAAGAGGCCTATTCACCAGCACGTGGTAGTGTTGGCTCTCAAGTTTTCCTTTATGACTGAAAGGAGCCAATCTCCACACATTATTATTTCCTCCAAGAAACTTCTTGTCCAGTTTCCAAGAACCTCTCGTTTCGACGAAAAGTAATCACCATCCGTCTGGCACAAGACCAAACATCAAATCTCGACCGAAAAAGTTAATTCTTCATTTCTTTCGAGGATACTTTTCGTCCAAACTCCCGCGAACTTTTCCGAATCGAAATTTAAAGCAGCGAAACGGGCAATCGACACGATCAATTTCCGACGGAAAGTTTCTTGTCCCTTCCCCCCCTCGTGGCCCACTTCGATTTCGTCCGGTAGGATTTTCCGCGCCCCTCCTCCGGGATTTTCGCGGATCCGGCAATCTCTTCGGCATCCCCTCCCCTCTCCTTAACTGCCCTGCGTTGGACAAGTTGTAGCTTCATCTAATCAGGGTTGCCGTTCGGAGTAGATTTAGGTCTTATGAAAATTTTCTACTCTACTTCTCCGAAAGATTGATTTCTACACCGGTTGAAACTTGTAATGGTGACAATAATTTATAGAATCGCTTCTTCATTTCAATAGGTCTCTTGCATGTTTCTCAAAATATCTTATTTAAATGCTTTTCTCATTCTATTTCGATATACAATCGTAATGTATGCTATCATACACTAAAACAATTCGCGAAATTTGAATAATTTGGAATTATAAATGATCAAATCTGTACGCTAGTTCGAATTGATTGAAGGAGGGATAGATCGCCTTCTACGTCACTGCACGTTTCTACGATCGATACAGTCAAGGCTTTTCATTGGCTTGATAGGGCGGAAGGTACAAGAGAAGAGGAGAGTGGATATGATATGTTACGTCACTGAACGCCGCGAAATTTCTACCCTTTAAACAGCCACTTGTGGAGCCGAAATTAAAAGATCGTGTTCTTATTGAAATTTGAAATTTTTGACGTGAATTTTTTCAGTATTCTTATGGATAGAATATTTGATAACAATGATGAAGAAATACATGCAGGAAGCCTTTTCATAATGAGTCTCATTATTTTGAAGAGAATTCAAAAGAGTCGAAATACGAATTTGCAGTCGATCAATAATGGGTTTTTTTCCTGAATTTGGGATATTACTGCAAATGCAAATTTGAACATAATTATAACGGGTTTGATTCATCATTTTCCCGAATTACCTTCAGAAAGTATTCAAAATCAGGTTTCAAAATTGGGGTTTGGGATTTGTCATGCATGCACGAAGTGACAACGTTGTTTAGTAGAATTGCTTTTTCTGCTATAGAGTAATGAAATATTTATTCCTATTCTGTGGTACACACGTGTTATTTGTCAATATAACCAAACAATTTCCGTTTGCGATTTGTCAGTAATATGACAGTATGACGGTCTGTGCTCTTCTTTTTCTATTCCTTGGTCGTTGTCTTCTACTCTAACCAGATCGAAGTATAGCTATCTCTGTATTCCTAAGCGAAGTAACACATTTGACGTCCTTTTCTTTCCGAGAAAGCTGAATTCGATGTTGCCATATCGTGCACTCATGACAAATCCCTTTAAATGCAAATCCCCATTTTTATTATTCAGTTTTAGGTGATCAAACATTTTTTCAAAAATATAATATTGAAATTATATGTTTGAAATGTTATGTTCTGAAGGTTTTTCATGAAAATAACTGCATTTTCGTTTAAAGGAAAAACCCCCATTCAAGATCTTCCTCCTTGAAAGCGAACAATATCTCGAAGATAACTGGGTGACTTTTGGATTCCGGATTTTTTTTTTGAAACATTTTTGGTGCAAATGGTTGAAATGAATTTTAAGAATGCGCAATATTGACACTTTATAATATTCAAAAAATTTTCAGGTAAATAAAAACTGAAATGGAGTGGAAAACGAAAAAATAACTAAAATCGCGTATTCCTACGAAAGAATTGAGTAAATCTCTAGGATGTACATTATCCCAAATAGAAATTCCAAAAAATAATCACTAAAGCCTGTAGAACGACTATTTCTCGCGACTATTGGCAACGTTGAAGCATGCAGATCGTGGACAGGTGCCTGACCTTGAGATATTTACGAGGTTCAATGAAACTTAAATGTAGCTGTGTTGCCGGAATGCGCGGAGCTGTAAGTTACCAGCACAAAGTAGTGTTTGCTCTCAATGAATTGAGTAATTTTCGGTTCAGTATATTTTTCAAGTTAAACAATTTGTTTCATCCATTTTATATCCTCTAAATGCGCATGCGCCCCAAATACTACTTCGTCTGGGTCTGGAGTAGATCCTGTTTCTTTGGAAAATCTACTATTTTCTGGCCGGCTGTGGCAACACCGCATCCAGTTTCCGAGTCGCCTGGCTCTTCATTACACGGTACGGCCGAAAGTTCGCCCATCTCTAATTCGGCGTTTCACCCCCGGTCTGTTGTTTTTGTTGCGTTTGCATAACAAAGAACGCGGCCCGAGTTGGAGCTGTGTCTTGTTCTTCTTCTTCGTTTTGGTCGTTCGCACCGCCATGAAATTGGGATCCGAGGCTCAGAGTTGAACTATGAAACTTGGACTAGTTTCGCGCGAGTGTGCTATGTTATGGTGGAGGGGGAATAGTGAAGTGCGACAAAGTTTCCTCATACCTCTTAGGTGTGAAATTCTATGGTGACTGGAGCGAATGTTGAAGATTTCGAAATGTGGTTTTTCACGAAAAAATCTATTTATGCAACGCGTTTTGAGCGTGTTTTGGGATAGGTCAGTGTGAAATGTCGGTTGTACAAACTCATTTCTGAAATCGCAGGTTTGTTTCAGTTCTAACTTTTAAAAAATGAACAAAACGACAAGCCTAACTTCCCCATAATAGATCATAGATAAAGGAAAGATTGTAACGTGACATATCCACTTTCTCTCTATCCTCGTGTATATTCTACTCTTCCAAGCCAATGGACAGCGTTGGCTGTATCGATCAAAGAATCGTTCCACCCAATTCGACCTTGCGTCCCGATTTTAACATTTTTATATTTTTCATATTCGCAAATTGGAAAGTGTGTAAAAGTAGTCATTAGGATTTTCTACGATCGAAATATCAAAAATGCCGAAGTGTTCATCTTCATAATTTACTGTCGAATAAAAAGCAAAGCTTTCTGTTGATGGTTTTGATTGAAGCGTACAGCGATTTGGAGATTTTTCGGACCTCTATGAGATCGTTCTGGTTCTATGCCATTATCACAATTCCTGGAGACGAATGCGTGCCAATACGTCGGAAACATTCAATGGCATAGATTATGAAAACAGCCTGAATAACAATTCATCGTATCGCCCAATATCAAGAATATAATGTCAACAATTAGTCTGAAGGAGTCCTAATAAAAGACCGAAAAGTTGTGAAGGAGCAGTTTTTATGGTTGGTTCCTTGGTCCGATATGTCCACTGTGTTAACACCTAGAACGAAATTTCCCCTGCTTAATTGTCAGCTGGCCCGAATGTCTGTAATCTAAGAATTTTGACCTGATGCTCCTAAACGATTAGGTTGGTAGGACCGGCGTGAACACGAAGGAGTATACAGTATACCTATTAGGATCCTGAAATTTGCAGGGTCAGTCTAGGCTAAGTTCCTCAATAGGCAAAATCCTACTCACGGTTTCGAAACTATAGCCATCACGAATTTTTTGATATTTCCTAAATTTCTCAAATAATACTGGCCGATAAGACTTATGCCCATACGCATAGTCCATACTCCGTACTTGAGAACGTCGTAACTCGACGCGTCCATCCCATATTGGTTACTTGACAGCCGAGCGACACTTCGCCAGTGCTTGGTGGCGTGCTTGCTCAAGTCTACGAACGACCTACCTTGAGGCGGGCTCAAGCAAGACATAATCACAAATATCGTTTTGTGCGATGATTCCAAAGAACCTACCATTCGAGAATTAAATTCAGCAAAAGTGTCCGAAGATACTAAAAATTCAAATGAAACTGCTCAAATAATTTTCGATAAACAGATTGCTCTCAGGAAATGAAGATGATTTTCTACGAATTCATCATAGTAATAGCAGAACTTAATACATAGTGGCCCTGTTCCTAATGACCATCATTCTAGGAGGCACTTCCCTTCTGCGGAAGCATCACAGATGCCATAAACCATCGACTCTGTCGGCATTTTATACACCAGAATTACGGTTCGTTTTACGGGGCGGTTTCTTTGACATCTTGAACAGATACTGTCATATAATAGCAAGTTTTCAGTGCGACAAACATGAAAACGTGAAAAAATTCTAGATTTCACCGATATCCATGCATGAACTTCGCCGAGAATTGCCGAAGGTGTGTATAGAACCCTTGCTAAGCATGAGTCAATACTTGAGCTTTTCTCAGCGTAGAATTTCTCAAGTAGGAGTTCCAAATCGGACTATGCGTACGGGCATCAAACACTTCATTTGAGTAGTAGGTTCGGGGCTTAATAACGAATGTCGAATTCGTCAAGGGGTGATGTTTCCAGACATTCTAGAAACGTTATTTTTCACCATGAAGAGCTATCATAACTGACCATATTCATTTCCACATACCCTGCAACTACAAATGAAGTTTGTCGCGAACGCAGTCCTGTATATCGTTATGAATTCTAATAGTCCAATTATCGAGAGCTACCTGCCTCTCTCATCCGAGCATATATGTAAATGAGCGGTGACTGCGTGTCCCCAACCGTTGCATTTCATAACCTCAATTAAATCGTTCCCATTCTGAAACGGTCGCAAACACGAGGACAATGTTTACTTTCAATTGTAGGCGGCATAGATCAATGTTTTTCAATATTATTCCAGTTCCTATGCTCCATACGTGATGTAAGCATTGTTACAAGGAGTGCTAGTAACAATAATATTATACAACTCGAATATACACCGAGATAGATAATTTAATGTTTTGATTTCTGACCGTAAACAATAATTCCTCAAGGTTCGAAAATGACTAATAGTTATTATTGCGTGTGTGATGATCTGTTTAAGGAGTAAGATTTTGTGAAATTTGGACTGGTTTCACACACTCGGACCATGATATATGGTAATCATTATTCTACATGAGTTAACGAAAGTTTCTATGGTGTTTGAAATATAATTCTGACACTTATCCTCCATAAATGTATAGGGTTTCTATGTCACAGATCAATAAAATTTTGATTAATAGCGACGCAGCGTGGTTTACGTGTGTACTTTTGGCCCTGGTGGCTCCTGAACAATCTTGAAAAAAGGGTTGATAAATCACTATTATACAGGGTGAGTCTTCAAGTCGTACTTTAAACATAACCATAGTCCTTTTATCAATTGTAACACTTCTTTCATTTACCCTTTTTCCAGATTCGACCCCGGTAAAATGATACAGGCTGTTTAATTTCACAAAAAAAATTTCTTTCGTAGCTTTGTTATGGTAATTCGGAATGAATTGAGTGGAGCATATTACTCAATAATTATTTTTATACTACTTCAAACCGTAATCACTTTAATCCTACTTAAAACGGTTTCCTAGTTAAATACCCGCCGATTCATAAAACTATAAGAAATCGGCATGAAGAATGCTGATAAATTTTATCGTAGGTCAATTCAAGAAATCCGAATTATTTTAGGATGATTCATTTCTTCATAATTTCTCCTGATATTCACCGTTTTCGATATATTCAACGTCAAACTCTGTAAAATATTCCATAAATTCGAGAAATTCTCCTATTTTTGTGGATCCATCCCTGATCTAATGGAGGCCCCCAAATAAAGCTCCAACCACGTTAATTCGAACTACAGAATACACAAAGTTTTATATATTTTGCGACCAGAGCATAGACATGGATAATATGTCTCCCTGTCTATGGACCGAACTTTCCATAAAATCCATAGAGTTCAATTACTATATTCATCCTAATTGAATGATTTCATATAATTCGGTTATAAATTGGATGAAAATTGATGGTTGAAACAATTTGGCTTGTATATCGAGTGGAAGATCAATGGTTTAGTGTATTGAAATATTTTCATAATAATAATACCGCAAAAATAACCAAATCATAAGAATTAGGTGAGTAAATTAGTATTCTTAATCAAGTTTCTTTAAATTTTAAGCATAGGATTGGTTAATATGCACTACAGACCACCGTTAGAGATATATGTGTAGGGGTGTATCAGCACATTCAGAAATATTTAAATGCTAATAATTTTTCATCTGAGCCTAACCTGGAAAATGGCAAATGTGAATATGCAGTAGTATGTTATTCGCCGAGCAATGAAGTAGGTCATAACTCACGCAGATAAAGTTTACAGCACGAGCAGGAGGCGAGTGCTGTGAGTCATATGGTCATCACTGCAGGTTGAATACAATATTCATTAGTTCAACTACGACTTTAACAATAAGTACTAAGATACAAACAGAGAGAAAGAACTTTATTGACAAATCCCAAACAAATTCTTGATGGTTGTCAGAATTTTTCGGAGACTAGAGAAACGTCAAAAATAACCAACTTGAAATGCACACTACAAACCTTTCGGTCCTTGTAGGATTTTCCCTAACCTTGCCTTCGGCAATTTTCCTCTCTTTCTTTCCCCATTAATAATAGTGCGTTTTTATAACTCACGTTGTTTGTTTACAGATATTATTAATTGCTCAAATTTCGAATTATCTTCTTCTTCTTCTTCATCTTTTTTGTAGGCTCATAGCCTGTTTTCTCCAACTCAATCATTCATCTCGTTAGATGTTGAGATCCAGGATTCACGCCATCTTTTAGGTGGTCTACCTATTGGTCTCCTGGTTTCCGGGATTCCATCCCGTGCAATTCTCGCTATCCTGTTCGGTGCCATTCTTCCCACGTGCTCGTTCCAAGCTCTTCTACGCTTTCGTCCCCATCTCACTATATCGCTCACTCCGTGTTCGTTGCGTATTGTTGAATTACGAATACGATCTCTCAATGTATATCCCGATATCCTCCTGAGTACTCTCATTTCTGCAGTTCTAAGAATTGACTTCGTTTTACTATGGTCAGCTCTCGTCTCAATGGCATACGTCATGATCGGTCGAATACAGGTCTTGTATACTCTTATTTTCGAGTCTTTGCTCATGTATTTGTTATTCCAAATCACATCCGATAAGCTTCCTGAGATTCTATTTGCCTTGTTTAATTTCGAATTATCTGACGAGAGAAATCTGTGGTTCGAATTAATGAATAACTTAAAGTCTCGACCTTTTCCATTGAAACATTACAGGTCCCGTAACCGATCCCTGTAGAACTCCATATCTGATCCGATTTTTTTTTGCAGGTAGTCCTTATGGTTTACAATGGATCAAGAACGTGGTCGCGTAGTGTAACCTAGTTCTGGACGGAACGGTCCGCTGTGGGACAGGAGTAGCAGCAACAACGGGCCGAGTGTCTTTTGAACGGGGCCGTAGAGGCGGTGTAGTGTTCAGACCTGCGTGTGAGTGCGTGGCGCGTGTGTTCAGTGTTGTGCCGTACACCGATTAACAGAGTGTATGTCGCAATAGTGAGTGGCTTCCTCCTTACATACCGTTTAGTCAACAAATGGACAAGCGCAAAATGATGCCAAAAAGGCCTCGAGTTGCTGGACCGATTTCGAATGGTCCCATGCAAACGCGTCCCCTGGTTGCCCTCCTTGACGGCAGAGACTGTTCGATAGAAATGCCAATATTGAAAGATGTTGCGACTGTGGCGTTTTGCGATGCTCAGAGTACTAGTGAAATACACGAGAAAGTGTTGAACGAGGCTGTGGGGGCCCTTATGTGGCACACGATCATCCTCACGAAGGAGGACCTCGAGAAGTTCAAAACGTTACGAATTATAGTACGTATAGGTAGCGGGGTGGACAACATCGACGTAAAGGCCGCTGGTGAATTAGGTATAGCCGTATGTAACGTGCCAGGATACGGAGTCGAAGAGGTCGCCGATACCACTCTTTGTCTCATCTTAAATCTGTACAGGAGGACGTATTGGCTGGCGAACATGGTACGGGAAGGAAAGAAATTCACGGGACCCGAACAGGTCCGTGAGGCCGCCCAGGGCTGCGCGAGGATACGAGGCGATACGCTGGGCATCGTGGGGTTGGGCAGGATCGGGTCGGCGGTCGCGCTGCGTGCCAAAGTGTTTGGTTTTAACGTTATATTCTATGATCCCTATCTACCCGACGGTATTGAAAAAAGTTTAGGACTAACTCGGGTCTACACGTTACAGGATCTTCTGTTCCAGTCGGATTGTGTTTCCCTACATTGTACACTCAACGAGCATAACCACCATCTTATCAATGAGTTCACAATCAAACAGATGAGACCAGGTGCCTTTTTGGTTAATACAGGTATGAGGTTTTTTATTGACTCCAACTTTTTTTGCAATTTGATCAACCTCCTAAAGTTGAGCGTCTATAAAATTGAAAGGAAATAGGTTTCTCAGATAGACAAAGGAACCACATCTTTTTTGTACTCTTCTTTCGAAAACGAGTTCATATTGTTTTTTAAGGGCTATTTTGCCGAACAGAGGTCCGAGCTGGAAGCGAAAACCTACTTTATTCAATATTTTCATGAAGATTTCAGAATCATAAATCGGGGCAAGCTTGAACTCGAAATCGAAAAATTCGGGAGACATTTTAACTCTCCTGGGCAAAAGTTCGAAGATAGAGCTTTCGAATTGAATAAACATTGTAATGTTTCGAAGATTCCAAAAATTTATAAAATATTTTTAATATCGACACAACGAACGCCCCATCCCGGCGCATGCGCCATTTTGTAATTATCTAACCTTACTCGCGTGTCGATGTCCACTGAGTTTTTTGCACTACAATATCAATTGGACTGTCTAAAAAGGCGATATGTTGATAGGATTAATTAATCGCGGTCACTAGTAGCGGTATTCTGTGAATAGCTCCGAACCAAGTGAAGTAAATTCTTTCTTTAGGCAGCGATGTCTGAAAGTATTATGGAAATAACTCAAAAAAATTTCAAAAAGCACTGCCGTGAAGGCAGCAACTTTTGCGCGCATGTTCAATGTAGATGACCGCTTCAGCAACGAATTTGAACGTGCGCGCGTACCAAATTTCAGTTCGATACGATCATAAGTTCTGGAGATATCGGGAAAAAATATGTCAAATTTCGATGTTTTCTTCTCGATATCGTTGATTTTTTCGGTATTACTCGAGAAATACTGATTCAGTCCTGATTAAACTTCACAGCTAGTTTTAAGATGCTGAAAGACAACTTTATGCAAAATTTCGTGATAATCGTGTTATTAGAACAATTTGAAAAAAAAATTTATATGATTTTCTCATCATATCATCCTAATTAAATTCTGTATGAAACTTCGAACTGTTATTTTCGATGAAGTACTGGATATCAATTCGATCTGATCTCTATTTTTGGAAATATTGTAAAAATAAAATTTTGAATGGGTATATCTACGGAATCATTGGGCGGATTTTACCCATTCACGAATTCGACCTTCGTAATTAAGCCCCAAACCTACTCTACAAATATCGAGTTTCTAAGTCGTTTCTTCCGGAAGTTATTGTGTTTACGGTCAGCCTAACGGCCGACTGCGTAAACACAATAACTTCCGAAAGAAACAACTTAGAAACTCGATATTTGTAGAGAAGGTTTGGACCTTAAATACGAAGGCCGAATTCGTGAATGGGTAAAATCCACCCAATGATTCCGTAGATATACCCAATCAAAATTTTATTTTTCCAATATTTCCAAAAATACAGATCAGATCGAATTGAAATCCAGTACTTCATCGAAAATAACAGTTCGAAGTTTCATACAGAATTTAATGAGGATGATATGATGAGAAAATCATATAAATTTTTTTTTCAAATTGTTCTAATTACCCGATTATTACGAAATTTTGCATAAAGTTGTCTTTCAGCGTCTTGAAACTAGCTGTGAAGTTTAATCAGGCTTGAATCAGTATTTCTCGAGTTATACCGAAAAAATCAACGATATCGAGAAGAAAACCTCGAAATTTGACATATTTTTTCCCGATATCTCCAAAACTTATGATCGTATCGAACTGAAATTTGGTGCATTGCTGTGACATTAGAAGGTCAAAGCGTGAGTATAATTTTTCTTGGATATGATAAATGGTTTCCGAAAAAAAAATTTTTTTGGAAAGAAATTTCGAAAAAAAATTTTTTCAAAAATAACCAACAATATAATCCTGACGAAATTTCGCTCAAAGTTGCGCGTCGTTGTACTTCACCTAACCGCCAAGTTTGAATCCAATCGCTCAGGTAGTTTCTGAAATAAAAAATAAATAACTTCAAAACTTCAAATGCCTATAACTCCGAAACTATTCGATCGATTTGGCCCATTAACGAACTTAACCGCGGCATTCCAATGCGCGACCTACCCTGAAAGTTTCAAGTTGCTAGCTCACTTCGTTCGACAGTTATCGTGTCTACGGCCGGCCGGACAGAATCGATTTTGACACCGGATTCGTCATCAGTGAGTCCAACCTAGTCGATTGAGACCATTTTCGGCTCAATCATCCAAAATTACAGACATTTGATCAAAACGATAGCACGCTGTTCCCCTAGAACATGCGCGCAAAAATTCATATTTAGTAGAGGTATTATACAATATCTCTAGTTTAGAATACAACTCACCAGCAGTTCGTACATGTGCCTCAAGATAGAAGAAATAATATTTTCCAACGATAACCTCAAAATTTATTAATAAGACTTCCGAAATTCGTCACATCTTTCGATGCATCAATTTGAAGATTTCTGGGTCGATTCATATAAATATATTTTTGAGTCTAAGGTTAGTAAATGATCCATGCTCATGATTTCAAACATGAGGACCATATGCATCGTTTGAAAAATCAACAAGTATTCCAGAACTCAGTTATTTCAGACTGATATTTGCTGATGAGCTGTGAGAACGGCGAATCTGATACAGGGTTGGCGTAAGGCAACCTTGCTCTTCATTCTCTTCACCTATAGTAAGTTCCTTTTCATTCAATATTGACCAGAGGCCTATTGCACCAAATAACTCTGAAACTTTCTACTTTTCAAACTAATTGGTTGAAGAATTAACAATCCAAAAGTTGAAACGATGGCGATCCTGTAGGATGTTGATAATATTTACGCCCATGACTTTTGGGTGAAGTATTTTAAGTTTACTGAAAGAATCAGCTAATTTTCCAATTTTCAAACTCGCTTCAAATTTTTCATATAACATAAATAAACTTTGCTATTCAAGTAATATTGCCATTCTTTTAAGTTATAGCAATATGGCCATGATATTACGTATTCTTTGGAGTGTTATAGCAATGTTTGTTATGAATTTTGTCAAAGTAATATTGGTATCATGGACTTCCAAAGTAGGTGATTTTAGACCTGACACAACACTGTATTTTGTGACTTCAGAGCTTATCACCCACCCTAATTCATAAACATTTCATGAGTTTCCCATGATTTCGCATACATAACATCTATCTACGGTTTTCATTATTCATGTAAACATTGATTAATATTACTAATTCAAACATGTTACGGAACAGAAAATCCAATAAAATGCAAATGGACCAATAACCAATTTCCGGGATACAAATATTGGTTACCAGAAATCAGATGCAGCAATTAAATTCTAGCGTTTATAATTCGTAATTCTATTAACTTTTCTGTTGGCAACTCGAAGGGATTGCTGTTTTTGGAATTATTAGAATAATCAATTCAGCTGTTGTCTACTATGTCGCTCTTTCAGTCGAAGAATTTTCCTTGAAATTAAATATTCTGGAGAATCTTAATCACACTTCCATACTTCCCTACTTCATTTTTTTCGAATTTTTGGAAGGAATGATGATGAAACAAATGGATCTTTGCCATGCTCCCATTTTCTCTTATCTTGTTATCAAGCATAGCAAGTATTTTGTTGCTATTAAGTGGCTAAGAAAGCAATATTGTTCCTGTTAAATTGATCATATTGCTCAGAATCGATGATCAGAATACCAATATTTCTGATTTTGTTATGGAAGCAATATCTTTTTCTTGACAATATCGCTATGTGCAAATAGAATAGGCCTGATTGATTCACAAGTGTGGGAAACTTCTGGGAAATTCTTGTTGTGAATTTGGAATCTTCGAAAGCACAGCCTATTACAATGTTGCAGTCGATCTTTGTGCTTAAGAAATGGATTCCCTCATAATTGCAATTTGTTCGGTTAATCTTGGTTTTATTACCACATTGAAAGTTTCTTCGGGAATACGTGAGTAATTTTTAATTCTTTCATAAGTATATAATGTGACATTTCTATTCCATATTTTCGAACTATTTCTTAGTACATGATATACATAATTTGGGCCCAAAAAACTTTCAAACATGGTCAAAATACAGCGTTTCTGTTCTCGACAATTGATACCGGTATCGGGAGATCTGCCATGAAATCTGAATTGTTTACGGAAGTTACAGACATTAAAACTGGTCAAATCGGAGCTTTCTTTTATTTCTTGGAGTAAGTACATTATTTTCAAGAATTTCCGAAAATAAATTCATACAGACAAATTTACGAATACTTTTTGAACAGAGTAATTATCGTTCTTTATTTAGTTAATGAGAAAGTATTTTGCCAGAGTTGCATGTTCATTGGTAAAATCAATTGCCCCCTCCCAAAGTACCGTTGTTCTGGTTCTAAATGACTTCTTGTATCCAGGAGTCTTCCAACCATTAATCCCATACTTGCTTCTCCGCATATAAAATTTTTAATATTGTAAAGCAGTAGATGTTCCACGTTATGTTGTACTCATCTTATATTATTCAACTAGATATATACATGATTTCAAATATCTACTTTATATTTTTGGTAAATTGTTTCATCAGATCAATAAGATCATAGCTCGAATCATTTTATCCAGCGCAATTAATTGTACCGACTTGCGAAAGTGACCTCAGCGCCATCAACGTTTACAGAGAGGAATAAACAATACTTGACAATTCTAATTCCTCATTTTGTACCCAAAATTTCAGCCCCACGGTATATTGTGCATCTTGAGCCCGTGTCATTAATAGGTTTGTTCCAACACCCAATTCTGTTACTGTCTTGAACTCATTCAGAACTGAATCAATTCACACGTCTGTGCTCATCCTAGATCGGGACTAATTTTGAATAGATCGTTTGAAAGTGTTGGAATCATTCTTATAAATTCCCTTATCGCCTAAGGGCTGTTTGTGACCCGAAAAATGCAGCCCGTCTCTGCCAGATGTGGCGTTACTGCCCCTTGCTGCATTCGAATGGCATGTAACAGCTTTCAGTTCTTGCCTATGACCAAGAACTAAATTCACCGTTCTAGAACCGGTCTGACCACAATGGGGGTTTTTCCTTTACACGAAAATGCAGTAATTTTCATGAAAAACCTTTAGAACATCACATTTCACACATTTTATTTCAATAACATGTTTTTAAAAAAAATTTTGATCACCTAAAACTGAAAAATAAAAAGGGGGTTTTCATTTAAAGGGATTTGTCTTGAGTGCACAATATGGCAACGTCGAATTCAGCTTTCTCGGAAAGAAAAGGACGTCAAATGTGTTAATTTGCTTAGGAAAACAGAGATAGCTATACTTCGATCTGGTTAGAATAGAAGACAACGACCAAGAAATAGAAAAAGAAAAGCACATACTGTCATATTACTGACAAATCGCAATCGGAAATTGTTTGGTTATATTGACAAAGAACACGTGTGTACCACAGAATAGGAATAAATATTTCAATATTCCATAGCAGAAAATGCTATTCTACTAAACACCGTTGTCACTTCCTGCATGCCTGTCAAATCCCAATCCCCAATTTTGAAATCTGATTTTGAATACTTTCTGAAGGTAATTTGGGAAAATGATGAATCAAACCAATAATAATTATGTTCAAATTTGCATTTGTAGTAATAACCCAAATTCAGGAAACACCCCCATTCATTTCACGTTGAAACACTTGGTTCGGAATTCCAGAATCAGCTCGAACGTCGTAGGAACGCTAATATCGATATGCGCACACTCCGCCCGATTCAGAACTGTTCGCAACAGTTCGAGCTTGCGCGGTTCCAATCTGTGTTTTGGATCATTTCAGAACCGGTCCATGCTTTGAGTACTTCCAAACTGTGAAAGGAGTTTGATTCAAACTGCTTCAGGATTGTGTAGTTCATACATGCGTAGCGTGGCTGTCTGTGTGCTAACTTTAACGATTTAAATCGTTGACATATAAACTTTTGTTTTCGTTTCTTTCGCATAGTTTTGAATTTTGCCTTATATAAGGCATTCATCATACCATCCCTCCTTTCTGTCATTGAACACGAACGGATTTGTTTCTTCCTCTATGATCCTGATGAGAACCCAAACTCAATGGGGGTTTTTCCTTTGAACGAAATTGCAGTAACTTTCATAAAAAACCTTCAGAACATCACATTTTAAACATATAATTTCAATATTATATTTTTGAAAAAATGTTTGATCACCTAGAAATAATAAAAATGGGGATTTGCATTTAAAGGGATTTGTCATGAGTGCACGATATGGCAACGTCGAATTCAGCTTTCTCGGAAAAAAAAGGACGTCAAATGTGTTTCTTTGCTTAGGAAAACAGAGATAGCTATACTTCGATCTGGTTAGAGTAGAAGACAACGACCAAGTAATTGAAAAAGAAGGGCACAGACTGTCTTACTGTCATATTACTGACAAATCGCAAACGGAAATTGTTTGGTTATATTGACAAAGAACACGTGTGTACCACAGAATAGGAATACATATTTCATTATTCTATAGCAGAAAAACCTATTCTACTAAACACCGTTGTCACTTCGTGCATGCCTGTCAAATCCCAAACCCCAATTTTGAAATCTGATTTTGAATACTTTCTGAACTCAATTTGGGAAAATGATGAATCAAACCCATAATAATTATGTTCAAATTTGCATTTGCAGTAATAACCCAAATTCAGGAAAAACCCCCCATTCGCGTTTAGAACCGTTTTTGGGTAGTTCAGAAGTTCTGAGCAGAACTGGTACTCTCCTAGGACCGTTCTGAATGTCGGAACCAAAACAATGCTTATGCCCCCCCTAAGTGACGAATACTTTTTCTAATTTGATTTAATTTTTCAGCAAGAGGCGGTCTTGTTGACGACGATGCGTTAGCGCAGGCGCTCAAACTGGGCAGGATACGAGCGGCGGCGCTAGACGTCCACGAGAACGAACCGTTCAACGTTTTCACAGGACCCCTCAAGGACTCGCCGAATCTGCTGTGCACCCCGCACGCCGCCTTCTACAGCGAAGCGTCGGCTACGGAGCTCAGGGAGATGGCTGCCAGCGAGATACGACGGGCCATCATGGGCCGAATTCCGGATAATCTCCGGAACTGCGTGAACAAGGAATATTTCATGGTTTCCGGAGCTTACCCGGAAGGTAAGGACGCTTACCTCCTAACACCGAAATTCGGAAATTCAGAGTTACCTTGTAAGTGTTGGTCGATGGGAGGATGACGTACGACGTCACGGAGATGGCGGGCGAGAGAGCTTTGACTGAGATGTCCGAGGGGCTGGTGTGTCGGCTGCGATGATAAACACTGTAGATTTAGTTTTAATAGACGACTTCGGCCCACAATTCTCCTCACAAATTTACTATCACTTGGGAACGGGAATTTCAGGACAAATTCTACATGATAAGGCTCGTGTTATTTGTAAATATCCGTAAAAGATGCCTCGGCTCCTCAAACAAGATAATTCCTTCCAAATATACGGTTTTGTCAAGATCATCTGTGATTGGCTGAAATTTAAGTTGGGATTCCTGATTTCATGTTAATAGTGTCAAATTTATATAGAATATGTTCCGCAAATCAACTTGGTTATTTTGGTTGCCGGTTTTCCATTACGTAAATATGAAATATTCGGTTGGTTCCTGAAAAAAAGTTAATTACGGAATTTGATTGATGAAAAAACGTTCTTTCTGTCACCAGAACGACAGTCAATGTTCTATGGTAACATATCCCTAGCATAGAACAATCTTTATTTACTTTATGATCCATAGAACATAAAAGAGACAACAATCAACAATGGAAAAAATTACTATGTATGGTCTATGGATCATAAGGTAAATAAAGATTGTTCTATGCTATGGATATGGTACTATAAAACATTGATTGTCGTTCTGGTGCATAGACTTAATATGTCTATGTTCTGGTGACAGAAAGATTGCTTATTCGTCAATCAAATTCCGTAATTAACCTCTTTTTTTCAGGAACCAACCGAATAATTCATATTTACAGAACAGAAAACCGGCAACCGAAATAACCAAGTTGATTTGCGGAACATATCATTTATAAACTTGACACTGTTAACATGAAATCAGGAATCCCAACTTAAATTTCAGCCTAACAAAGACCTATATTTGGAAAGAATTATCTTGTTTGAGGAACCGAGGCATCTTTCACGGATATTTATAAATACGCGAACCTTATCATGTCGAATTTGTCCTGAAACTCCCGTTCCCCAGTGATGGTAAATTTGTGAAGGAAATTGTGGGTTGGCAACTTGGGTCGAAGTCGTCTATTGAGGGAGATTAGCACTAGTTCAGTTGATTTCCACCTCGTTCCTTATGGAGCTACTATAGTCTTAATGGGTTACCCAGCAAGTCTTGCAGTTCTGCGTAACTGGAAGGCCTTAGTTGACCAATATCCTATGCGTTGTTTACAAAAGTGAATCGCTATATGGCTGTGTTAAATTTACTTTATTACTATGTAGGAACTAAATTTTCCTCATTAAATGTTGCCAATTGTAGTATTTTAACAATGCTCGCCATTTGGAACGAAAATGTACAGAGTGTTTATGAGATCATTCAATTGGGCAAACCAAATTAAAAAATTTCAACTCAGAACATACATTTTTAATCTTTCTGACGATTCAATGCAACAAAAAATGGATGTACCTCTAGCAGACACCATATGTCAAGTGAAAACTGTCCGGAATATCAAAGAAAACGCGGTACGAAGGGAAACAACAATTTCGAGTATTCTGTGAGACATCCGGCAACCATAAAAAAAAACTTAATTTTGACGTTCCGATACATAATTATGACATCCGATGAATTTTTATGGATTATTGTTAGTTGAGATGGTTAAACATCATGAATGAGTTCTTCTTCGATAACTCTGAAGATTTCTCATTAGATTTAGAGTTTGTTTACGTAATTTCCACCCTCCCGTTTTTTCCGAAGAATCGGCAAAAATTTTGGAAAATATAGGTTCTTATTTGAGAATCTAGAGTCTTGAAGTTACCGTCATTCTTCTTTGAAGTTCATTGTCACTTTCATGAAAATATAAATAAAATATTACGAACAAATATTAAATAATGTCAAACGTTCATTCATTATTATCACAACCATGGAAAAATACGTCATACAAACTATGAAGAATCTATTTATTCACAATTATCAACCTGTTCGAGAAAGCACTGATAGTAAAGATAAATAAATGCTCCTAAAACAGTAATAAAGTGAATTCAAAAGTACATAAATACAAAAACGCTATTCACAGTGGTAAACAATGCGTGAGAGGTCAAATTTTCTCCCCTACTCGCCCCTAACTTCCAAATCTGCTTTTAACCCATTCAGTAGAATTAAATTTTGAGGTTAAATCGGAAACCATCAAAAAAAGAAATGCAAATTTCTCTGTCATTTCTCTTTGGCTTCTCCTGCGGGAAGAAGAGGAAACTGGCATCAATCTATTATTCGAATGTCTTTGAGAGCTTTAACCGAAATTTGATTATGGGACACACCATTGTTTTGGACATCTCAACTGATTTGAGCTTCCAAGTCGCGAAGTGGCGACTGTCTGCCTATCTCTGTGGTGTCGCGTCATTTTAATTGTTTGAAATTTGAATTATGTTTATTCTAGCTGTTGTATATTTTGGCTCCAAGAGCCAATTTGTATGTGTTTTTTTACTTATTTGAAATCCTATAGTTGAAACAAATATTCTTCATCCTTTACATTGGGTCAATTAAACAGAAGGATGTTGGTTTCAACTTGCCGAAAACATTTAAGATTACTAAAATGTTCATGATCAATGAATTAAGAGAAGTCTCATTCATTGCTCAAATTTACTACAGAATGTGTTAAACCTCGTGGCATAACTACATAATATTCCTGCTTTTAAGCATTTCTCCTTGAATAACGTATAGTTGTTTCAGTACCTAACTAAATTATCTTTCTCAATCTGTGATTTAATTCTTTAACTTTAACCTTGGACAAGATGATTCTGTCATCAGAATTTCATCTTTGATACTGCTCATTTAAGGTTCATGTTAAACTGGAGATGCTCGTTCCCGTTGCAATGCTGTCCTGACTAATATATAAAATTGTATATGTATCAATTTGTCTCTCATACCACATGGCATCCCAATCATTTGACAGGATCAGCTTCCATTCAAAATTTTGCTCAAGAGTGGTCCCTGATTTTTTTTTATCTTACTCAATTAATACATGAACAAAATTCACCAATGTTTCGATGAAATCTACTTATCTTTGAATCCTACCACTGGAATTGGAAGATTTTGTTCGTCTCCAACCACAAGTTCTTTTTTTTGAGTTGTCAAAATCACAGCCCCTTTTTACTTCTATCACATAATTCACTTATCAGTTCATTTTCAACATATAATTATAAAGGGAATGGTTCATAGAGATAAAGAGCTTCAGTTAATAATAAACTAACGCGTACACAAGGACGAATGCTTGTCAATCAAAGCCTCTATACCAAAGAATCATTGTCCAAGGAATTCGTCGTTTACAGCTGTTTCACGGTCTAAAAGATCATCTAAAAAAATCTAGACATTTGAAACCTGTTAGGTGGCAGTGTTAGGAACAAAATTTCACTAGCGCCATCTCTGGATCACCTCACGAACCTTAACCTTTAGAGTGCAGAGAATTTTGAGGATGTGCATGACGTTCCTGCAGTTTTCGGTTCAGGCAGCTGTATCTCCAAATTTTGTGAGGGTCCTATTGTTCGAAAATTTAAAACAATATTTTTAAGGACATATCCCTCAGATGGGGCAACCGTAGACACGTGTTTCTGGTCAAGGCCTTCATCAGTACGGTGAGAAAGTATAGAAGATGTATAACACTTGGTAGAAAACAACAAACAAACGGTGTCAACAACAGAAGCCAGCCGCACATTTGTGGTTTCAGTCAGGAAACCCTGTGATTACAGGGCAACACCTACGTCACACACGGAGGCAGCTATAGCTACCTGTACTTTCAAACAAACCCCTCGTTATCCCATTTTGTTTTATTTAAAACGATGTTTATCGAAACAGCACAGATTCCAAATTGATGCAAATTGTCCACATATGCTTTTCGTATGGTTAATATTCAATGAAATATAATTGGAAGATGCAGATAAACACCTTACCCCTATTTCTTTTTACCACCACTTACACCAAGAGTGAAGGTTGACATTGGCGCAATCTAATCGGTCAGTATTCTGTGTCTTCGTCTATGACAGCTGGAGGGAAATGTGTTTTCAGAGAACACACTGCTCACATTGATGCAAATATCTAATTAATAATTTCTCGATGGAAATTTGCGGGTTTTACCAATCTTTTGAATTATACACAGTGGAATGTCTATAACTTCCAAAGCCTACTGTCTGACTTTATGAGAGTAGTTAATAGTTTGTCAAGGGGTTACATTCCACTGCTACCTTATGGTCTATTGTGCCCTTTATGAGAGAAAATGGAGCATAGAAGGGGGAGTGCATTTTCGAATTTTCCCTTATACATTAACATTTTTCTTTTACAGTCGCTCCCGCTGGCGTTAATGGCGGCTACTACCAAACGGGCGGCGCACTGCCGGTGCAACAGGCCCATTCTACAACGCCCCACGAGGCACCACATCCTGTCACGCCCAGCGCGGCGCCTCCTACCCCACAGCCAGCGCCCCCTGTTGGGCCAGTCGTTCCGCCCCATGCTCTAGTGAGTACTACCACAGCAATAAAGTAATCAAAGGTGTCAGTTTTCTTTTATTTTACTTAGTTTAGTTGGCTTTCGCTTTATCCTTTCGTCTAAATAACGAATTTTCAACAGTTTTGTGGGGATCAGACTTCTGAGGGAATAGTAGCTTATGTCTAGGCGTAAGAGTTCCATCTGGTTCGGTAGGGACAACTCGGGAAGTTTATTGGATGGAACTATGTTGGTTGTTGCAATATTAGTTAGCAAATACATTGCGCGTTTTTTTTTCAAGTTTTTTGGCAACTGTTAGGGGTACCAAATAGCATATCCAATCACTGCCTTCTACTAAAGAGTGTGATAACGCAGTGTGTCAATTTAGAAATGTACCACCTTTGATAGAGATTTAAGGCATCTAAACCTTCCGTTATCGTTATTCTGAGCATGCGCAGATGAGTATTTCCGCTCCGACAACGTAATTTACGGACATAGAACTCTATATTACTACCTGGAAAGGACCCGACCCTTCTTCAACTAAGCTGAAAGCCTAACAAGGGGCAACGAAACAAAGATAGCGCTAATTACGGTAACCTCTCCCTGTCACACCCATTGAAGTAAATGGTGTTGAACGGCTCAAATTTGGTTTTACTTGGACATTCAGGTAGTTTGGGTATTACATCGTTTAGAAAGTGTAATATTTTCGAAAATGAATATCTATTTTTCTCTGATATGCCATTACTTTCTCTGCCTTCACCGAGTGTGGTTCAAAAAGTGAAGAATTATGTTGGTGTGAGCTGTGCATTGACGGTTGACGATAGTTCCATCATTATCACAATAAATTTAAATAATAGGAACATAGGAAAATACTTCTCGAAAAGCACTAACTTGAAGTCAGGAAAATTTAAGCGCTGGTTAAAATGCATTGCCAATGCGAAATTTGACGTACTTTTTTCCGATATTTTTGGAAATGTGTGTCGGATCGAGCTGAAATTTCGAACATTGCTGTTCAGATTCGACTTCAAGGTCTGCGCCAAGTTTCATTGAAATCTCATTGATAGTTTCCGAAAAAAATATTTTTTTTATCGATTCTTCATACAATCAGTTAGCAAGTTTCAATCTGATCGCATCAGTACTTCTTGAGATATAGAGGAAATAAAATAATATATTTGAAATGGATATAACTTCGAAATTGTTAGGTAAATTTTGCCCATTAACGAACTTATTTTGAATTTTTTAAGTCGCTATAGCTTTTCTCGGCAGTAAGTTATCGTGCAACGGGCGGCTGAATAGAATTCAATTTTACATTGAACTCTTCATCATGAGTCCAACCTGGTCGCTTGGAACCATTTTCGGCAAAAAAACGCAAATTTACGGAGGATGATAACGCGCTGTTCCCCAGAAAAACCGCTCACTAAGTTGTAATTTCACTTGAACATGTGCGATCTTCTTCAATCCTGCCTTATTCACGAATTAGTCAGAAAAAAATTCAGGTTCTCCTAATTTGAAACGAAAAATTAAAAATATTCAGAATAAATGCGACAGAGTTCCCTTTACTGCAATGAGAAAGAAAGAGATAGATACCCGTCCATTTCGCGGGTTGCATAAGCAACGAATTGGCTTCACTTGTCGCTCAAAACGGGTCCCTTCCAGGTATATAATATAGAGTTCATTGCTTACGGATGAATACCGTTGTGGTTATGGGCCATTTCCAGCTTTTCGGAAATTGGATGAATCTGAAACCTGAGTTGTAATTGGTTACTGAAATATACATTCTGTTCGGAACAGAAACCCCTTTTAACCCTACACCGATTGAGAATTCGTTGTAGTTTTTGTATTTCATAGTATTATTGATCGACATTCAAATACAAGGTTTTAATACTCTGAATCTTCAGAACAATGAAATTCAAACTTAGTATCTGACAAAGTGTTAAAATGATGTTTACAAAACAACCAATTCACCTGTCCTGGGTCCTGGGATTTCGTAGAATGATATAATACATCGTTATGGTTCTACTTAACAAACAAAACCATTGTATATTCTTTATACACTGATAGAATTCTGCTCATTCGAGCAAATACCTATACCTGACACTACAACATTTTTATAGTATGATGTGTCTGATTGCATCCACATCAGGGTCTCTCCTGTTCTTAAAATTTCCAAAATCATCCTTAATCTCATGTGAATGATTATTCAATCAAAGCCTGAATCCAGTTTTTCAAGAAACACCAGAAATTCTGAGGTTAGGAAATACAAAATAAAATGAGAGTCCCCTGTCAATTTATGAAGTGCAGTGTTGGGGGTTTAAAAAGTCTTATTTTCATCTTCGTGCTTACCGTTAACGTAAGGAAAAATAGCCATAACCACGCTAAAATAACGAGAATTTTTAGTTGGCTTGAAATCTCTCTAATATCTCGGCCCACATGCACTACCACAAAAATTGCAAAAAGATGTAAACTTTGGTTTATAGGTGGACATGAATGGGTTGGGTAATACCTTGTTTCGTTTTCAAAAATGCCATGCACCTTTTTTGTTGGTGATTTCGAAAAATTAAATAAAAGGTAGAATAATTAAGATGGCAAAAATTGCAAAACAACTTGACAATGATGAAAATTTTTTCAGTGAAAGATTCAATAAAAGTAAGGTGTCACTAAACATTTTTTTGTTAGTACTTCTTCAATTTATTATTCTGAAGAATAAAACAAATACGAATCAAAGTTTACCTCTTAGTCCCTTTTTCCTGATATTACATGAGGGCCGAGATATTAAAGTACCTGGTTGAAAAAAACGGCTTGAAGGTTAGTGCGGAATGGGGGTTTTTCCTGAATTTGGGTTATTACTGCAAATGCAAATTTGAACATAATTGTTCTGGGTTTGATTCATCATTTTCCCAAATTATCTTCAGAAAGTATTCAAAATTAGGTTTCAAAATTGGCGTTTGGGATTTGCCAGGCATGCACGAAGTGACAACGGTGTTTAGTAGAATAGCTCTTTCTGCTATAGAATAATTAAATATGTATTCCTAATATGTGGTGCACACTTGTTCTTTGTCAATATAACCAAACAATTTCCGTTTGCGATTTGTCAATAACATGACAGTATGACACTCTGTGCTCTTCTTTTTCTATTTCTTGGTCGTTGTCTTCTACTCTAACCAGATCTAAGTATAACTATCTCTGTTTTCCTAAGCAAAGTAACGCATTTGACGTCCTTTTCTTTCCGAGAAAGCTGAATTCGACGTTGCCATATCGTGCGCTCAAGACAAATCCCTTTAAATGCAAATCCCCATTTTTATTTTTCAGTTTTAGGTGATCGAACATTTTTTTAAAAATATAATATTGAAATTATATGTTTGAAATGTGATGTTATAAAGGTGTTTCATGAAAATTACTGCATTTTCCTTTGAAGGAAACACCCCCATTGTCATATTATGTTTATGTCGATTTTTTTAAGTTTTCTCGAGCATCTGCAAGATTCGTGAGAGTTCCTAAGCAAAGTAACGCATTTGACGTCCTTTTCTTTCCGAGAAAGCTGGATTCGACGTTGCCATATCGTGCACTCAAGACAAATCCCTTTAAATGCAAATCCCCATTTTTATTTTTCAGTTTTAGGTGATCGAACATTTTTTTAAAAATATAATATTGAAATTATATGTTTGAAATGTGATGTTATAAAGGTGTTTCATGAAAATTACTGCATTTTCGTTTGAAGGAAACACCCCCATTGTCATATTATGTTTATGTCGATTTTTTAAGTTTCTCGAGCATCTACAAGATTCGTGAGAGTTCCTAAGCAAAGTAACGCATTTGACGTCCTTTTCTTTCCGAGAAAGCTGGATTCGACGTTGCCATATCGTGCACTCAAGACAAATCCCTTTAAATGCAAATCCCCATTTTTATTTTTCAGTTTTAGGTGATCGAACATTTTCTTCAAAATATAATATTGAAATTATATGTTTGAAATGTGATGTTATAGAGGTGTTTCATGAAAATTACTGCATTTTCATTGGAAGGAAAAACCCCCATTTCTTCAGATACATATGAAGTAAAGCGGGTTGATGGGAGTCAATAAGTGAATAGTTGACTAATTTTGCTTGTAAGTTGAATAAACGAGTAAAAGCCACTATTTCAGCATATAATAAAGTACCTAGGTACTTTTAAAATATATGTCCGAACAGTTCGATGAATGAGGGTCAACTAAACGAAGTTTTCAAAATTTTCTTGAATTTCTCATTGTCACCTCCTGTACAGATACCACTTATGTACTTATCGCAACAACATTTTAACTGACGTCTTGCAGTAACTGAAGGGGGAAAAAGAAGAGCACTTGTTTTCTAAATCGATTCTAGGATCAAATGGATGTTTTCAATATTATGTTGCCGGAATTTTTGGAAGTAGAGTATAATATTCCGCCAAGCATTTTGGACTGAAATATCTTCCAAGATAATGGTGAACTGAGATGATGTTCTGTCACATAATGCCCTCATTTAATCTCGTTAGCATCGTAGAATTTTACCAGCCATTCAGATAATCGTCGTTGCAAAGGTACGAAATGTTTTTCTTTCGATAAATCTGGGGATATTTTGAATGTGTCTGTGATGTTTTATTTCTCCTTCCAAATTGTCGACTGTTTTGGTACGTATTAATATCGGACGAATAATGAAAATGTTCAAATTAACTACTGGGAAGCAAGTCTGGTCTTTACGAATAGGTAGATACTAATTTTCCTTAATTATTTCCTTATAATTAGAATGTGTGCACCCTGTGTTGCTTTTATATGAGAAATATTTGAAGAGTCCCACAGTAATAATTTTGAATAAAACTGTGTTTTTTAAGGTGAACTTTTTTTGTAACTCGAAGTTTCTTTATTGTTAATATTTCAAAATAATTGAGCCTTACTTTCTATTATTATATTAGTACATATTCAACAACTCTACAAATGAACACGAAAATCAAAACTCATTGACATGTCAGAGATTAGAATACCTTGCTCTATTGGTTTCGTGCGTCGTTTGACATTTATCATACGTTGGAGGTAAAACAACCTCACTTTCCCGCTTTGTTTATGTTATGAAGTACAGCATTTTCAACATTTTCAGGATAAATTCACAAGTTAAAATGATTTAGGTTAGTAGAATTGGTGAATAACTAGACCAAGTTATTGTTTCGTTGTGAAATACAACATAAATACACCGAGAGACGAAGTAATCCTATTTTTCAGATATATTGTAGAGTAGACTTTATATTTGAATATTTGCATTTTTGACCCATTACCCTAAATTTTATCTGGTATTGGAAGAAATAGAATACTATGTGAACTATCCCAGAGAAGGCAAACATCCTATATTCTCGCCATAAATTGAAAAAACTGTTCTGACAAAGTAACAAACTATGGTAGTGTTTGTTGGAGACATTTCCACACTGGTGAAGGAATTATGTTAGACAATCTATATAATTTGTTCTCTTTAATAAGTTGAATCATGATGAGATTACTATGATAAGAATATTTCGTGTGTGTTATACACATTTCAAAAATTATATCTTCTCGACACCACGATAGGATGGACAAACCCATCCTGATAGGTTACCACTCGCATCTCTATATGATATAGGAAGCCACTCAAGGCAATTCGTTATGTGATAGATTTGATAGGTTTCTCAAAATATTGCATGTATTTTATAATTATAATGAACCAGATAACTTTTTCTGTTCTCAACCGAACACGTTCCGATGTGGCTCGACTACTAAAGGATAGAACTTCTACATTTTGTTTTTTGTATTATGATTCGAATTGACCTTATTGTCAATTAAAGATTTTGAAAGCCCTAATGTTGCATCAGCATAATAAAAAAAACATTTTATATGGAAGTCAAGCATTTTTTGAGGATGAATCAAAATCGGTGTTTAAAGAAAAAATTTCATATGAATTATTTTAATTGTAACATATATTTAGTATAATAAATATATAATTGAAGATTAATAGCACTGACATAGCAACTGCAGACCAATATTGTAGTAATTTGATAATTTGCAACATATAACGTTATTTGAAATAGAACTGAGAAGTTCTCTGGAACCCATGTTTTTTCCATTCCATACATTTGATGGATTTCATTCAGCTGTTCATTTGCAGGAATAAATGAACAAAACATTTCAATGGTTCATTTTCAATAGTTTCGCCTATAATAAATGCCATCTCTGATGTTGATACTCTAGGCTTTAGAAGACAAGAATAAATACTGCAATTTTCATTAATATCGTTTTGAATGATTACCATCTGAGATTGAATATCAGTTAATCAGATCCATTATCACGAAATTTCACTTGTAAAATGAATAAAATCACTAAAATTCTCCAAATAATCGCTCTTCATGTTCATACTTCAATGTTAACAAAGCGAATGTATTCCTTCGTCTCTCGGTATATTTACTGTATTTATGTTGCATTTCACAACGACACAATAACTTGGTCTAGTAATTCACCAATTCCATTAATATAAATCATTTTAACTTGGGAATTTATCCTGAAACTGTTAAAAATGCTGTACTTCATAACGTAAACAAAGCGGGAAAGTGAGGTTGTTTTACCTCCAACGTATGACAAATGCCAAACGACGCACGAAACCAATTATTTTCCAATTTTATGCAATTTTTGTGTAGACTATAGGTTATCTTCCTCCTTGAACAGAAGCTTCACCATTGGAGGCAACACGTGTATCATAACACCCATACATTGTATAGTATTTATTTGAGCGAGATTAGCTTCTTGAGAGTTTAATTTATGACATTATGTTTGATGTTTCTTTTGCTTAATGAATACATTGGTAGATCAAATTCAGTAAGCAACAGAAAATATATACTTTTAAGGTTTATCAGTTTTCGTTGAGATCTAGCAATTCCCCTGGTTTCATCTCTTTGCCCAGAAGACGTCCTTTGTCAATCATACCAATAACTCTTATCAGGTCCAATTGCACTCATTGCACGAATAGGCATTATGAAGGAACTGAACTCTCAATTTTGGAATCCGTTTCATGTCAAAAACGAACAACAATATCATCAAAAACACGAATAATAAAAAACTGGAAAAGTAAAACAATAACGTACAATAGACGACTTCGGCCCAAGTTGCCAACCCACAATTTTCTTCACAAATTTAGTATCACTGGGGAACAGGAATTTCAGGACAAATTCGACATGATAAGGTTCGCGATATTTATAAATATCCGTAAAAGATGCCTCGGCTCGTCAAACGAGATAATTCTTTCCAAATATAGGGTTTTGTTGCGATCATCTCTGATTGGCTGAATTTTAAGTTGGAATTCCTGATTTCATGTTAATAGTGTCAAATTTATATAGGATATGTTCCGCAAATCAACTTGGTTATTTCGTTTGCTGTTTTTCCATTCCGAAAATATGAAATATTCGGTTGGTTCCTGAAAGAAAAATTAATTACCGAATTTGATTGATAGAAAAGCAATCTTTCTGTCACCAGAACAACAGACAATGTTCTATGCGTGATGCAAGCAACACATGGTTCTATGGTAAGACAGTCATGGCATAGAACAATCCATGACATTGACTGTTGTTCTGGTGACTGAAAGATTGCTTTTTTATCAATCAAATTCCGTAATGAACCTTTTTTTCAGGAACCAACCGAATATTTCATATTTACGGAATGGAAAACCGGCAACCGAAATAACCAAGTTGATTTGCGGTACATATCCTATATAAATTTGACACTATTAACATGAAATCAGGAATCCCAACTTAAATATCAACCAGTCAGAGATGATCTTAACAAAAACCTATATTTGAAAGGAATTATCTTGTTTGAGGAGCCGAGGCATCTTTAACGGATATTTATAAATAACGCGAATCTTATCATGTAGAATTTGTTCTGAAATTCCCGTTTCCCAGTGATAGTAAATTTGTGAAGAAAATTGTGGGTTGCAACTTGAGCCGAAGTCGTCTATTTATAATACGCACATCAAAATGGTCTAGACGACAGCACGAAGTCAAAGAAAAATATAATCAAGTTGAGATGAAAAAAACTATTTGAAAAATAATATGTACATATTCTCAATCTCAATTATCCAAAAATAAAAAATAAGTTGCCAACAAACATTTATAACAACGTACACTTACCAAATAGTGAAGAATTTTCAATGGTGACGTTTTTATTTAACAAGATCTATGGAAAAATTTGTCAATATAAGGTTGGACCACCGCGATTGTTTATTACAGCATAACTCCTCCTTGGCATGCTTCTTTTTAGGTTATCAATCTGGCGACCGCTTTGGCAACCAATTTGAACATGCGCGCAAAAGCTGCTGCCTTTACGGCAGTGCTTTTCTAGGTTTTTTTTCGATGAAGTACTGGATTTCAATTCGATCTAATATGTATTTTTGAAAATATTGAGAAAACAACTCAGAAACTCGATATTTGTAGAGGAGATTGAGACCTTAATTACGAAGGCCGAATTCGTGAAGGGTAAAATCCGCCCAATGATTCCGTAGATATTCCCATTCAAAATTTTATTTTCCCAATATTTCCCAAAATACAGATAAGATCGAATTAAAATCCAGTAATTTATCGGTAAATGACGGGTTCGGGTACAAAATTTAATGATAATATGATCAAAAGATCACAGAATATCAAATTTGAAATTTGAAATTTTTTTCAAATTGTTCTAATGACATCTTCATCACGAAATTTTGCACACGTTTTCCTTCAACATCTCCGAACTAGCTGCGAAGTTTCATCACGATTGAATCAGTATTTCTCGAAAAAAACAACGATATCGAGAAGAAAACCACAAAATTCTACATATTTTTCCCAATATCTCCAAAACTAATAGCCGTATCAAATTGAAATTTGGAACACTGCTGTGAAATATGAAGTTCAAGGTATAGCTGAAATTTTTCTCGAATATGAACAATAGTTTCAGTTTACGTTCCGTTAACGTGACATTTTTTCCTACTAAAATTTGACTTAAATCATACGGAACGAATACTAGAAGGTTACTTTAATCGTATATATCTTGATTACTCGCACTTACTAACTTTTTTAATCTTCTTGCCTTTTTCTGTATTATTAATCTCTGTCGCTTGTGTATTCTTGTATTTAGTTTAATTTGCATGTGTTGTTTCGTAGACCTGTATCGAGTCGACAAAACATCCTTCCCTTGACTCTAAACTGAAAATGTTTGAAACCTGGAATTTTACAGCCTTTAAGCACAGCGGACCCAGCCAATCATCACGTCCCCAAACCGGAACCATCAGAAGTACATTAGCAACAGCACCATCGTCGCAGTTGTAGATGAGGAAGAACGTTTCTCTCCACCTTACGCCTCCTACTTTAAAAAGATTTCTTCGTATATTTCCAAAAACTGGGCTGGTTGGATAGCAGACTGGTTGACGATGACCTGGTGAAAAATCTAGGAGTCTCATGGCCAACGTGCTAGCCGCATATGTGAGTGTGTATGTGTGTGAAGGATCGGTCTCGATGAATTAATAAATTTGTTCTTAATCCAATTTTGAGTTTCAGTGTTTTCATGAACAGTTTAGTGTTTATACATATCGTGACTTCGGTAGGAAGTTTGTTCGGAAAATTGAAATATCTACTGTGGTAAACGAGACGGTCTCGGATGTTGAATGTTACTCAGACTTGACCTCATTTTTTTCTAATGTTTCATTTCAGAGAATTCGGTGAACATTTTTTTCTTGAATCAACTAAAATTTCTATAAAATTGTTAGTTTAGTTAACTATTTTGCTTTGATTAGTTGACCATAACATTGGATATGTCAAAAATAAAGAGATAACTTGATAGATCCATTTTCTGAGACAAACCCCTGGCATTCTTTTTCTACATCACAGAATATTTTGTAAGCACTTGAAACACATTTTTAGAATCCCTTACTGTCTTATTGATTTTTCTTTTTAAAAAAATGTTTTTTATGATCTAAATCAAAATAATATTGATGTAAATATAACTTAGGATTTTATGATGTATGTTTTTTTTAGAAATTGACAAGAGGGATTTCTTGAAAATGAGCCATGTAAAGAATTATCTCGAAGTATGATATGACTTCCTGCTTTCAAACAATATCTTGGTGCCTCAAATAAGCAATTTCATATAAATAGATGGAACGAAGTCTGAACTTCGATACTTTTTTCGTTAGGAACAAACATTATTTTCTGTTAAGTATCGAATTATTGTAAAAAAAAAAATAGATTTCTCAATTTGGAAGAAGGAAGTGATTCTAAAAATTCACAGTCCATTTTTTTTTGTAAAGAATGACATCTTAGCTTTTATATATACTCTGTTCATGAAGTTTCATACGATGCTCCATAGCGGTCCAGATTATCTTCATTTTTATTTCGATCTATAGTTGAGCTTCGTTAGAAACTTGAAATTTTAGAATCTTAGGTTAAACATTTGAAATTTCTAAATTTCACAAGTAGTTATGTAAATCTTTTTAGTTTTAGATCTTTTATCAAACAAGTGCATTATTTTTTGAATGAATACTGTATGACTAAGTGCACTGTGACATTTTCCACCCGAAATAATCTAAAATTTATTCCAAAGAGGTAAGTTCCATGTCCAGATCAAAATTTCAATATTTCATTATAATTTCGATAATTATATTCAAATAATTATTTTGAAAAAAAAAATAATAAATTGAATAAATTTTTTCATGCGAATTCAACATTAGCGCAGGTACAGAAGGGCTTGAAGTCGTGTGAAACAAAAAACCAAATTGTTCCCTTAGCTAACATTTTGTCCTGTAACAGAAATAATTAATATCATGGGATGCAGACTTTCAAACAATTTCGTAAATTATTTCTGAGAAAATTTATTATTTTTCCTCGAATTCAAAGAAATATTACAAAATTCTCTTACAGGACAACAACACAGGAATAAAGTGGAAGTGGTGTTGAAACTTCAGCCAAAGAGATAAATTAAACTGATAAAAACTGGGTTTTTACGAGAATTAAATATTAAGATTTGAAAATTAAAAATTGTCCTGTGACAGAAACGATTGATTTCATCGAATGCAGACTTGTAAAAATTTTCGTAAATTTTTTCTGAGAAAATTTATTATTTTTCCTCGAATTCAAAGAAATATTACAAAATTCTCTTACAGGACAACAAAACTTGAATAAAGTGGAAGTGGTGTTGATACTTCAGTCAAAGAGATTAATTAAACTGATGAACTGAGTATTTACGAGAATTAAATATTAAGATTTGAAAATTAAAATAATATTCATGAAAATTCAACTCTTCCATATTTCAAAATTTTGAGGCTGTACTGGAACTACCCCCTTTATTATCCTATTCTCATTTCCCTTCGAAAAATTTTAAAATAACTTGTATTATTTGGAAAATTACGCTGAATCTGTTTCAATCGTCTTCAAGAAAATTCTAAGTCATTTTAATAATGTAAATTTTTTTTATTTGTCGTTCGGTACCGTATGGTGCTATTGGAAAATGTCGCAATTTGTATGAATGAGAGAGTAGCCCATATTTTCTGTTGAAGAACACTAGAGAAGATAAACTTATTATATTGATTGGTAATATATGAGATATATAATGAGACTTGTGTTTTAAAAATGTTGTAAGCCAGTGTGAAATTGGTTTTAAAGTGAACTTCTAAACAAAAACGGAACAATTTTCAGGTGAAGTGCAGTTGAGTTTCCTTTCGTAAATGTAGAATAAATTTAGTGATAATTATCGATGATTTCAGTGATAACTTTCAAACTGCTTCAAGTGAAAATGCATACTTTTGTTCAGTTGCTTTTTCTCCAATTAATATTTAGTCGGTTGGTTTAAATTTAAAAAATTTTGTTCAAAAGCTCAAAAATGTTTCATTTTGTATAAACTCGTATTAGTTTCATATCGAATATATTTTGGAAAAACCCGACTTGCAAACAAAATAATTTCCAACATTCCAAAAGGGTTTCACGGACTAAATAAAAACAGTTATGGTGTGCTATTTGCTAAGTATATTTTTATATAAATCATTATTAATCTCGAAATGTAGAAAATGGTTCACCTATGCTGATTAATGTAAAAATAACAAAGGAAAATAGTATGAACAAAGGAATGCATTTTCTTCAGGTACACAATAGATCAGCATGTCAAAAAATGTAGGGCTAATGGACTTCCACATTTTGAAAATAAATATCTTTAAAGTGAACAGGTTTTGCAGTGATTATTTGTGTGTTCTACATCAGACTGCTTTGTTTGGAAAAAACGAAGTATGCTTTTACCAACCTTGGATGAAATGATGCCCTGATTGTTTCTTCAAACTTTTCAAGACTCAGAAGTCTAAACTGAGGTGAAGACTCTTCAGATCAATTCTTCATGTTAACGCCCTTATTCTGGGGAGCAGCATATTATCCTTTAGCCCAAATATCTGTAATTTTCTAATTGATAGCTGAAAATGGTCCAAACGACTAAATTGGACTCGCTGATCAAGAATCTGTTGTCGAATTGAATTCTGTCTGGTAGGCCGCCCTTCCGTCACAACGTTACTGAAACTTTCAGATTAGGTTGCGCATCGATAGACGAGAATTAACAACGTTAATGGGCATAATCGGTTGGACGGTTACAGAATTATAGCGATTTGAAATTTTCAGATTACTTTCTCAATATCTAAAAAAGTAAGTTATTCTTGAAAAGATTTTTTTCTTGAATAGATTCCTATGAAATTTGGTACCAAACTTGATGTCAACATCAAAAAAAAGTATCTCAAATTTAAGTATCTCGATCCGTTATTCATCTTCTAAAATATTTCGAAAAAATATGTGAAATTTCTTTATTCTGTAACTGTTGTTTTTTCCTCAATAACTAAAGAAATTAAGCTTTGGCAACAATATTGAACAATGGCCTACTGACTTCACATCAGTGCATATCCAGAATATTTTGGAATGAACGTTACCAGTAAAATAGTGAACTTGCAGGCGAGTAATTGTATAAGTAAATTTTAAGCATGATTGAATCTCAAACATAAAAAAAAGGTAAACCCGCAAGATTTCCCGTCGCCGAGATATTGAAATGATATTTACATGATTGTACGCAGTGTGTTTTTCTGAATAAAAAAATGTGAAATCGAACATAGGCGGTCTCCCTTAATTTAAAAGATATAGGCCCCCAAAAGTTCCAAAATTGGTCTTTTTCAGGTCCCTTTTTCCACCATAAAAACTATCTCTCACTTCATCTGTATAGTTCACAAATCACCTTCGAACCTTCAACCAACAATAAGCAACACTTTTTCCAAGAATAATCAATATTTAATGAAAAAACAATGAAATTACAGGAAAACCACTTAACCTCTATTCCTTCTGATTTCGACTCAGTCTAAAAGTGAAGTTTGGCAATGACGCGAATTTCATCGGTCGGAATCGTGCCATCGTGCGTATTCGTGAATGACAGATTATTGCTGGCGAGAAAAATGAAATATGTTCTTAGTTCTTACTGTTTACTGCGATACTCTAAATCTTCCAATAGGAGAATTCGTTTCTAATGAAATCTACAAGGTTGAAACACATAGTAATGGAATGAGAATACACCCTGATGTATATTTCAACGTACATTTTTTTCATATGTGATAGGTCGCGCCCTTCCCAGATTTCCAGTGAAATCGAGGCTATTATATAACCCATTTTATTGGAATACCCTGAATCTCATTCTAAACTGAGACCATCACAAAGACACAACGAAAAACGAAGTTAATAAAAAAGTTAAATAAAATCCTCCCTATTTTGAAGGGGATAGAAAGAGTATTCAAACGAAAATATTGAGAGTGAAACCTTAAACAAATATTTTCAATGATTTTGTTTCGATGTTAGAATAACCACCTCTTCTTCAGTGACAGAAGCATTTTCCTTACAATCATATCCTTCAACTGTCCATCATTTCATATTTCCCGCCAGCAACTACTCTTCGGTCATAATACGTTGGCCAGCGATGAAAAGGCGCTGTTGCCAAGTTCCGCTTCAACATTGAGAAGTATTTCGTAGAAATATAGGTTAAGTGGTTGTCTAATATTTTCTTTTTTCTTCCTTTAAATAATAAATATTCTTGAAGGATAGTGTCTCTATTCGTGGGTTTAAGGTTCAAAGATAATTTATGAACTAGATTTGAGAAGTGAGAGATCATTTTTTTGGCGGAAAAAAGGATCTGAACATGCAACAATTTGGAACTTTGGGGGCCCATATCTTCCAAACAAAGAAAGACCGCCTATGTTGGCCTTCATAATTTTTGTTCAGGAACTCACACTGCTTACAATGATGTGAATATCTTACTTATAGCTTCGCGACGGGAAATCTTGCGGGTTTACCAAAAAAAATTATACATCAAAATAGAAAACAGGTGTTCCAATTGAGGGAGTAAATATAGCATTAATCAACCCTAAGTATATTATGCTCAATTGGTTGTTGCAAGTTACAATATTTTGGTTGTTATAGAATAGATACATACAGATTCTTTTCTTAACTGAAAGACCAAAAAAAATTCAATGTGAAAGATAGGTATTGAAAACATCAATCGAAAACATTTATTCTCAATCGATTTTCCACTTAACTCTCAGTTTATTGTAGCAAATATAGAAAAAAAATCCGTGATTTATTCAATTACATTATAAATATTGTTTCAAAATATCTATAAAGTTTCACTCTTAACAGTTATAATATTAACAACACTAATAGTATGCCTTAACCAAAACTCTTAAATCTCATCTCCTCCCGTTCTCATAATAATGGATGCTCTGGTTCCTACTGGATTCCCCCCAATATCTAGCTGTATCTGAATCAAACTCCTATTCTTAGTTTCAACAACAAAAAAATATACATACAGAGCACCTATAAATAAAAATAATGAGGCCGCAAAGAACAACTGATAACTTCTCATATTTGTGTGCCAAATTCCGTGAAATTTGATGATGAGGAATACGAGGAGCCAAAATATCGAATTAACTATTGTCAATCCGGTCTGATAAACCTGAGTCGGAAGATACTCGTACACTAAAACCCCAGTATAATGGTTCAAACCCATTTCACAACCGAAGATGATGAAGAAACAGCATGCGAAACAGCACCATCTGAGGTAAGGGGTGTAACTGCAGAAGTTGAAACTAAGGATCAACAAGATCCAGGCTAATAACATCTGAGCAGTTGCTACAATTATACAGCTGATGATGAGGGGAGTTCTTACTGGTAGCTTGAGTTTCAAGTGCGCTACAGACCAGAAAAGTCTAGATAAAAGGAGAACGCCACCTAAAATTATAACATCCGCTTTCTCGCTTATGATAGGAACAACTGACCAAATGATGGTACCGTAGAAGAGGAATAAATGATATCCCGATCCAACTTGCAAGATTACAATCCCAATGATTATAACGAGGCCTTTCCTCACAACACTTGAGTTCAACATGTATTTATCCTCGACGTGCATTCTTCTGTACTCGTAGTCTCGTCTTATCCTCCTCATATTGTCTGATATATTCTTTCGACCAATGTACCAGCTTAGGGAATCCTCAGCGTGCTTCTCGCCATATTTGTACATGTGAACTGGGCTTTCTGGCATCACAAACAACATGATAAAATAGAGACATGAAATGGCTATACATGCCAATCCACCATTTTTCGATTCTGCAAATATCCCTGTTAATTGCACGAAAAAAACTCCCAGTAAGGTAAATAACGGAGGTAGAATTCTCATATATTTCAGGAGCGCTATGTGGATGGTGTCACTCATCAACATTTGACCACAAACTACATAAGATATTCCGAAGAAACCTAAGAAGAATCTACCAGCCTGAACAAAACCTCTCAGAGTTGCGAAAAAAACGATAACGGATAAAATCAGGGAGATGCATGTTTGTACAAGGAGAGTTTTTCTGGGCCCATTTTTGTATCCCATTACTGTCCACACTCCAAAACCCATGCATGCTCCTAGAGGCACCATCGCAGTCATCCATGTGTAGAAGCTCACAAAATTCTCCAACTTTGATCTTTGGAACATCATGGGTGAAGCCCATCCCAGACATGTTCCAAAACAAAGGTATCCCGTTGATACTAAAATAGAAAAATAAAAGATTAATTCGGCCTACACGAAAATTTTGTGCGGCAGTAAAAATAAAGTATGCTCACAACTATCTTATGTAGCATCTAAAGGTTTTCCTAGA